>JAKSZT010054215.1:23512059-23806051 GCA_026826555.1 Tolypeutes matacus | reverse complement strand
TTCTTTCTTTCTTTCTTTCTTTCTTTCTTTCTTTCTTTCTTTCTTTCAGGGGATGGGGAAATTATCTGCTATTCTACTTGACTATTAGCTCTATGAAAGCAGAAGACCTGTCTTTTTGCTGGCAATTGTATACTCAGTGCCTTCCATAGGATTTGGTACAAAGGAGATGTTTCATAATTATATGCTATGTTAGTCAGCCTCCAAACTGCTCCCCATGATCCCAGCCTTCTGAAATTCATGATCTTGATTGTGGGCTGGGCCTAGTGACTCCTAACAAACAGAATATAGCAGAGGTGATAGGATGCCACTTCCGAGATTACTTTAGACCCATAAGAAGACTGTAGCTGTGTCTTCTCTCACATTCTCTCCCATCTCTTTCTCTGGAGAAACAAGCCACCATGTGTGAGCTGCCCTATGGAGAGGTCCATATGTCGTGGAACTGATGTCTCCAGCCAAAAACTACTGAGGATCTGAGCCTGAGGTCTGCCAACAGACATGTTAGTGAGCGTGGAAGTCGAGTCTTCCCAGTTGACCCTTGAGACGACAGAGGCCCTGCTGACGTCCTGCTTGCTTCCTTGTGAGAGACCCTGAGACTGCGGCATCCAGCTCAGCCATGGCTGGATTCCCATAGACCCATAGAAACTGGGAGACAATACATGTGTGTTGCTTTGAGCCATTAAGTTTTGGAATCATTTGTTATGCAGCAATAGATAAATAACACATATATTAAATAAGTGAATAAAGTCAGATACGTTTTAAACACTGAATTGATATGATTAAATATGAGTTTTAGAAATCTCACTGGCATAAATTTTTAAAAAATCACTTTGGCATCAATATGGACAATTATGTTGGGTGAAACTGTGAAGAGAAAAATATCAGGATTATTTTCTGTGAACTGGGTATGGAGTGATGCCCTGATGGTGAGCATGGAGAGAAGGTGGATTTCAGAGGTACTTAGGAGGTACAAGTGTCAGGCTTGGGCAGTCAATGGGGTGTGAAACAATGTCCTAGTATAAACAATAGGATCCCATATACTCTCTGTTTTCTGTTTGTTCCTTTTCAGTCTCATCTCCCAGAACCCTCTCCCCTTCTCTTCTCCCCTAGGGTGTTCAGAGTTCTTTGGGAATTTCATGCTAGGCAATCTCATCCAGTCCCACAGTTCCTGTTACCACCTATATACTGAGGACTCTCACATCCTCCCACCACATCTGTCTTGGGAGCTCATATTTCTAACTGCACACCACTTTATCTAGTCCTGAGGTTGGTAAACTGATTCTGGGATTTGTGGGCCACACATCTCTGCCGCATCGCCTCAGTTCTGCAGTTGTAGTGTGGAAGCAGCCGCAGACAATCCATAAATGAATGAGCACAGCTGTGTGCCAATAAAACTATTCCTGAATTTCAAAATTTCATATAATTTTCACGTATCGTGAATTATTACTCTTCTTTTAACATTTTTCCAAGCATTTAATAATATAAAAGTTATTTTTAGCTCTTGGGTCTTGTGGGCTGTAATTTTCAGCCCCTGATCTAGTCCCTACAATTTTGCTAGTCTCTTTTCCTGGTATTCTTTACACTTAAGACATGGTAGAGTTCATGCCTTTTCTGAACTCTCATGCCTGCCAATGACCTTAGGTATGAATTTCCACTGCTTTGCATGCCCCCTTGCCTCTTTTTATGCTGTATGCTGCTCATCATAATCATTGGCTCAGATGTGCCCTGCTCAGTGTAACCTTCTCAGATTCCCCCAGGCAGAATTATTTCCTCCCTCCTTCGTGCTCTCAATACACTTTGTTCCTATCTCCGTTGTAGCAAGTATCATATCATATTGTCATTTATCTTTTTAAGTACCTGTCTGCAACACTGGACAATGAACGCCTCAGTGTTAAACACCCTGCCTTATTCATCTTAGTGCCAGACCTCAGTAATTAATTGAAACCAACACAGAAAAGGCAACATTTTCTTTGTACCAAGTACTACAGTTTATTTCTAGAAATTTTGACCATAAAGATAAGTATTATATTAGGGAAGTCAATGTTCTCTAGGGAAACAGAACCAACAGGATATATATATACCCTATACACACACACACACATTATATATACACATTATGTATATATACACTATATATATTACGTAAATATGATGAGATTATGGGGATTCACTTATGCGACGGTAGGGACAAGCAAGTCCAAATTCCACAGGGCATGTCACAAGCTGGGAAGGCCAATGAAAGTTTTCAGTAAATTCCCCAGGAGATACTGGCTGGCGGAAGTAGAGAGAGAAATTCTTCTCTTCCGTTGACCTTCAGCTTCTTGCTTTCCGTGGCTTTCTCTCTGTCTCAATTTCATTCTGCTAATAAAGGACTCTAGTAATAGGATTAAGACCCGTCCTGAACCTCACCAAAAGGTCCTATTTATAATGGGTTCACACCCAAAGGAATGGATTAAGCTTAAATATTAATACATGTTTTTCTGAGGTACATACAGCTCCAAACCACCACAAGTGTTTTCATTAAAATTATGTTTTTTTAAATATTTTTAAGTCTGATGTGTTGGAGAATCAAATATTCTCTGAAAGCTAGTTTTCATGATACTGTTTGGAGAATCAAATATTAAAATTCCTATAAGATTATTTTATAACCCATAAACAGATATATAAATGTTTATATTTATTAATACTATTACTACTATTCAAACTATAACTGACTAAAACTTACTAAAGTTACTACTGCTCTAGGTATTGCTATAAAACTGTTCTTAAAGAAATTTGTTCATATCAGTGAGGATTTTAGTCCCAGAAATTTAAGTTTATCTTATTGTTTGATGGGATACAATTAACAAAGCAGGTATTTTCAGATTTTTTTCCAGATATATTTTTGATGATATGACCTCTTTTGCTTTCGTTTCTTGTACTTTTGCAGTTAATATCAACAATTTTTCCTTGAACTCTACATTTATATGATATTTTAAAAAAGAAACAAAGATGGGTGTTTCATCTCTTTATTTAATATATCCATCCAAATATGATTTCTTGTTTCACCCTCATAAGATGTGTTCTTTTCACCAAATGTCATCCTCGAGATAATCTCAGATTCAGCCAAGAGGACAGACAGCTTTCCACAGTGGACTAATTTATAAGGAAGAAAAGTATTTCAGTCTCTCTCCTATTAATTTCTATCAAAAGCCTGCTTTACGCTCTCGTTCCCGAGTGGAACTGTTTCTGTTTGATTTCAATTAAAAATGAAATGCCAGCATTTCAGGACGCGTTGTGCTGTTTGATGACGCAGCCTCTTCCAACTCCCTAGGGAGAAGGCAGTATATTTGGAAGAAATCCAGCTGGGACGGAAAAGTAGATTTCTCTTTCACATTTTCATTAGAAATATGAACCAGAATGTATTCTATCAAGGTGTTTACTCAAAGGAAGAATCTGTCACAATAAATTTCCCAATTTCTGTATCATTCACTATCTTCAGTTTTTCCAGGGTTTTTCCCTATTAGATCAAGTTTGCTTTATTCCCAGGCTAAATTTATCTAGAAACAATCTCACCTTCATCCTTATCTGTGAATAATATATACTATTGACAAAAGTGCTTAAAGAATGGTGAAGTACTCATGGATGTTAAAAAAGTTAATTTCATGGAAGGTGATATTTTATGTAGTTTTATTGTTTCAAGAGAAAATTTCCATGTTTCAATTTTTGATGATCTGTCACTTGACATACAAAAATTTAAACTTACATGAAACATCAGGAGAGTTAGCATCATTCTGTTTCTTCACTCTCAAGAAAATGGGCATATGTAGTTAGTTGTGGAAATACATGGGCAGTGATGACAGCTTGTACCAGAAGACTATCACTTCTAAGAGTTTCAATGAGAGTTCTAGAACATTTCCTAAAGGACAACGTCTGGAAAATGGAATGTTTTTCTACCTAGTAGCAAATAGTATATTTTTCTAATTTTCTTTTTTTGTAAGAGAAAAATGATAAAGAAATGTGCTTTCTGACTGTATAGCATTTGATAATACAGTCCATGAACTGGTAGAAACACAGATTGTATAACCCATTTTCATATAGAATTACAATCACTAAACACTGAAATAATCTGGCAACAATTTCTGAATATTGACAAAAAGTTGAACAACAAAAAAGTGACTCTTTCTTTGATGCTAAAAATAAGCTAGCAGATATGATTACAATGTGAAGGCTTGGCATGGGAAGGGAGTGCCTGGTGAATGGTACATTTTGCTGTTATAAAAGCCCTGCCTCTTACTGGATTAAAGACTTTTTCTCAAAGTGAGTGACTAGTTTGTTACATCCCGGCCTCTGTTTGCCAGTTATTTGCAGACTGTACCAGAGCAGAAGGCTGTGTCTTTTTTCTATGAACATGTCCAGAAAAATTTAGCCAACAAACAGATTCAGCATAGACTGGGTGCTAGATACTGTGTGGAGTGCTAGAGAGGAATGCCATGGCATTCCTGGGATCATGGGCTTTATATTCCAGTAGATGGAACAAACATATGAAATAAAGTGTCATAGATGTCACAATAACGGTCTTTATGAAGTACAATGGACATAAGAAGGGAATGCTCC
Organism: Tolypeutes matacus; assembly: GCA_026826555.1. Classification (NCBI taxonomy): domain Eukaryota; kingdom Metazoa; phylum Chordata; class Mammalia; order Cingulata; family Chlamyphoridae; genus Tolypeutes; species Tolypeutes matacus. The sequence goes on along the minus strand of JAKSZT010054215.1, from coordinate 23,801,458 downwards.
TGTGCATCTAGAAGAGCCAGGAAAGGCTTCATAAGGACATGCAAGCCACTGGTTTTTGATAAGAATCACTCCAAAGCTGGTAGTTTCAGGACTTGGTGGTGATAAGTGACCTTGGTGCTTCCTTTCAAGTCTAGCGGATTCAGAGGGAATACTGGGAATTCCATCCATCCCAGATGATGTAACAAAGGGAGACCCAACTCTCACATGTGTGTGAGGGAATTTGGGCCAGGAATCACTTTCCTGGCCAATGATTTGGCTACTAACATCACAACATTCACCTTCCAATGAAAATGCCAATTTTCTCATCTTGGCTTTTCCATTTCAGGCTGAAATTGATAGAATATGACTTTTAACTTTTGGAGATGTGATATATTAAAGTAGCACCTATTAATTTTAATAATCTTTATTCACTAATACAGTGCTAATTTATTTTTAAATATTGTTTCTACTGGGACTCCCTCTTTAATTATTCATTGAAAAGTCTTGCAAAATTAAAATACTAGATATGTCCATTACCTAAATGTAAAGTACTGATGGCCATTGGAAAACATGTTTTGGAGACCTGACTTTATATGGAGTAAGTATGATTGTACTCTAGGTTGACATGGAAAATATTTACCTGGAATTTACTGCAAGTTTCACACCCTTGAAATAAGCTGTGATGGTTAGGCTAATGTGCCAACTTGGCCAGATAATTGTGCCCAGTTGTTTGGTCAAGCAAACACTGGGCTAATTGTAATCCAAGGACATTTATGGACGTTAGTCATCATTGAGTTTACTGCATAGATGGGTGATTACATCTACAATCAACCAGGGAGATTGCCGCCAGCAATGAGTTTTATCCAATCAGTTGAATGCCTTAAAAGGGGAATTTAGAGAGAGCATTTCTAAGCTCAACTTTGGACAGCCAATGTCTCCTAGGAACTCATCAGACTTTCATTGGAGCCCCTGGTTTGCAACCTGCCTGTGGAATCTGGACTTGTGCATCCCCGTGGTCACGTGAGAGAATTTTATAAACTCTTATACTATTTACAGATGCCTTCTGTTGATTCTGTTTCCCTAGAGAGCCCTGACTAATACATAAGCTATAAAGAATTTAGATAAATTGTTACAAAAGAACAAATTTTTGTGTATCTGCAAGAAAATCCTTTTGGTCTATGATAGCAATAACTATTTATGTGAGGCTGACAAATGGATGACATCACCTAGGTCTATGAAAAGATAACACAACGTAGTAAAATGCTTAACGAAAAGGAAGCATGGGCTAATACTTTGGTAAAACAGACAAAAATTAACAGTTTTCAAAAGAATTGAGGACAAAATAGTATGCTACATTTTTCTTTATAAGTTTATAAATTAGTAGTAAGTATTTTTATAAATTTATGCATTTATTTATGCCATATAATAAATATTGTATATGACATAAGATTTGGGGTCTTATACATAATGATCTTATAGGAAAATAATATTTTCTTCATGAGGTTTTTTTCCTTTCAAGTTGTAAAAACTTTCATGATTCTACCAAAGTCTGGAAAATACATGACAAGGCATGTTGATGTATTTATGATCCTGAAAGGAGTCTGAAATCTTTATCAACTGAGGCACTCTGTACATCAACTGGAAATTCAAAATTCATGCCGATATTTACAGCTCTCTGGCAATGCATTTGGCTATTATTCTTCCTAGATATACCGAATCAGAATATCTGGAGGGTGATGATGGACAAAAGTTGGCCTAAATATAGATAATTCTGCAGTATAATTTACACTGCAACAAACCAAATTACCAAGTGGCAAAGAATTATAAATATAACACTAGAAGATACTAGAGAGCCTCTTCTTTGAAATTAATAAAATGTAAGATACTACTATGCTTGGGCACTAAAGTGAAATTAATAAAAGTGGCAAAGATAAGAAGTTTGCTGAAGCATGGAACCTGGATAAGTGAACATATGTGTGCAGCTGCTGGAAAACTGGATGATTATAACAGTTGGACAAGACTTGGAGGTACATTATTGTGCTTGAAGCCAGCTTTGAACACATAAAACTTTTCTTCATAGAAGTAAGGAGAAGGCCAAAAAAGGCATGGGAGTGAAATCTATTTAAAAAGCTTCCTGTGAAAGCATTCCCCTCAACTAAAGTCATAAACCATGCACACTGGAAATATGATACAGAAGTCACTATTCTAGTTTCTATAATCTTGGGTAATAGAACTTTTATAAAATAAATGATTTCTAAGTGCTGAAGGTCAAAGGGGAAGAAAAGGTATTTTATGCAACTTGTTCAGGGAGAGAAACAACCTCTAAGACGAATGTCAGCCCTTGGCTCGTGCATCATTCTTAGGGAATTCTTTAGGGCCTTTCTAAGATTTTAATCATGAAATCATGTTCACCACATCTGTGTAATTTAAACCATTTTGAACACCATCTGAAACTATTTGTGTTTTCAGCCAAAGTAAAGATTTTTAAAGATTTTTAAAAAATTACTCTAATATATCATTAATTAAAAATATAAATGACTGGAAATAATGGACTAACATCCATGAAACTTGGCATTGCCTAATAGTTTGTCAAATAATTATAAACCTTAATTACTTGAGAAGATCCCACTTTAAAAGCTGTATATTAGAGAAACAATTGAATTAGCAAAGTTTTACTCTGTTAACTACAATAGCACTAAATTCTTATCAATATTATGAATAATAAGAATTTATCGGTTGCATGCTATCTCAATGGAGCTGTGCTAGACACTGCAGATTCAAAAATAATATGGAGGCCTCTGCCTTTAATCAAATACAAGTTAACTGAGAATACCAGGCCCGTGGTGGAAAAGAAAGGAAAGATACCACGTGAATTAGATGTAAGTTTTTTTATGTTATTGTGTGTCCTGGTTTGCCATTCCTGTGGGTGTGGGATCCTTTGATTGGACTGAATTCATCTGTGGGCCTTTGACTGTTGTATTGCAGTGAGGCATGACCCAGGTGGGTCTTAGCCCTCTTGCTGGAGTTTTTTTTTTTTTATAAATGGGAGAAATGTTCAAAGACCCACAGAGAAAGAGAGCTGCCATTTTACACTGTCTCTTGACAGGCGTAGAAAGACAGAGAAACCCCCAGAGCCTGAGAGAGGCCAGAGGCTGCAATCAAAACAGCTGAAGCTGAGGCAACCAGGGAAAAGGGATGACCCGTGTCTGAGCGCCCACGTCTAAGCTTGGGGAGAAAGTGAGTCTGGAGGAGAAGGCAAAGAATGGCCGCCATTTTGCCTTGCCACATGGCGGGAGACCAGGACTGACAGCTGCTGACTTTGGTGAGACAGCATCTCTGATGATGCCTTGATATGGACATTTTCACAGGCTTGGAACTGTAAGCGGTCTACCCAAATAAATTCCCATTATAAAACCAATCCATTTCTGGTATTTTGCTTTGGCAGCCTTTGGCAAATTAAGACATGATGCTTGAGTTTCTCCATGATATTGTGGTCAGTTTCCCCAGAATTGGGTGATCCAAAAGATCATGGTGGAAACAGCAAGGCCTTTTATGACCTAGTCTCAGAAGTTACATGCTGCCACTTCTGCCACAGTCTCTTTGTTAGAAGCAAGGCATTAACTCCAATGTATGTTCAGGGAGAGGGAACAAGGCTCTGCCTTTTGAAATGAATTTTGTCAAAGGATTTGTGGACATATTTTAAAACCACTGCACCTGGGAAGATAATATGGAGTGAGAAAAGGAAGAGAACCTTGAAGAGAGATTGGCAACTTTTTTCAGTAACGGGCAAGATAGTAAATATTTTAGGCTTTGTGCATGGTATCGCCTCTGTTGTAACTACTCTACTCTGCCATTACAGCAGGAAAGCAGCCATTGACAATCCCAACAAAAAAATGGGACCGAGTTTAGCCTAAGATAGGCTGGATTTGGCTCATGGCCTATAGTTTGTCAGCCCTTCACCTAGAACTTACCAGGGGAAACAACTGCTTATACTGACTTAAAAACAAACAAACAAAACCCCTCCTTATCTCTTAAAAGGAGAACAGGGAAGTTTAGGATCTAAAAAAAATACTAATACTATAGTTTATACATAACTGTATTTAATCTTCTTAACAGTCTCATGAGTTATATATTATTATCTTTATTTTCATTTTTTTGATATGGATACTGAGGCTCATATTGGCATAGTAACTTATCCATGTTAGTAGCAGATTGGAATTTTTAAAAAAGATTTATTTATTCCCCCCGCCCCCTATTGTTTTGCACTCACTGTCTGCTCTCTGTGTATTCTTCTGTGCTTGTCTTCTCTTTAGGCAGCACCTGGAACCGATCCTGGGACCTTCCAGAGTGGGAGAGAGGTGCTTGGTCTCTTGCACCACCTCAGCTCCCTGGTCTGCTGCGTCTCTTAGTGTCTCTCCTCTGTGTCTCTTTTTGTTGCATCATCTTGCTGCGCTAGCTCTCCATGCAGGTCAGCACTCCATGCGGGCCAGCTCTCTGCTCGGGCCACCTTGCCATGTGGGCCAGCTTGACTTTCACCAGGAGGCCCCAGAAATCAAACCCTGGGCGTCCTATATGGTAGATGGGAGCCCAATTGCTTGAGCCACATCCATTTCCCAGCAGATTGGAATTTGAAACCAAATATGTCTGGTTCAAAAGTCTATGCTCTTGGGGGGCAGATGTGGCTCAAATGGTTGGGCATCCATCTCTCATATGCAGGGGCCTGGATTCAAACCCTGGGACTTCCTGGTAAAAGTAAAGAAAAATATAGAAGGCGCGCGGGCTACCAGGCCCCAAAAGCGGGTGCGCCGTCAGGCACTGCCGAGCCACGCAGCAAGATGATGACCTAACAGGTGAATGACACAAGGGACAGCCCAGATGAGACGTGCCAAAAAAAAAAAAACAAAAACTGAGGTGGTGCAGGTGGTAGGACACCTCTCTCCCACATCGGAGGTTCCCAGGATTGAATCCCGGTGAAGACAGAAGGAGAAGGATGAGAAGAGAGGGCAGGAAACAGAGACAGAGAATTGCCCAGCAAAAATGGGGGGGGGGGGGGAAGTGGGAGGTAAAAATGGATAAAAGTAAGTAAATAAATAAATCTTTTTTAAAAAGTCTATGCTCTTCTCACTTAAGAAAAGTCTTTTCTGTGTGGAGAAAGATTTGCAAACATAAACATGACTGGAAAGATAGGATAGCATGGACCATTTTTAAGGGCATTTGACGCCGGGGGGAGGGTGGTGGTGGTGATTTGGCGATAAGCTGAAATGTTTTTTTGAACAAGTTTATGAATTTCATGATTGGAGTTGTGTCCTAAATTAAATAATCTGACAGTGTTGTATTGGTTACATTTTAGTAACAAAGAAAGGGAGATTAAACAGGAGGCTTTTTTTCAGTAGTTTAGACAGGAAATTGTTAGGATCAGAACTTGAAGATGGTAATAAGAATGTAGAAATGATATGGCACAAAACAGTTGCACTAAATATTGGAAATGGGCTGAGAGGTAAAAGAAGAACTAAAGATGATCCTAAAGATGGTGGTTGAATTAATAGAGGAAGTCATAAGGGGGAGCTGTTTTATGCAGAAATTGAGTTCCATTTTAGACATGTTGGGTTTGAGGTGCCAACAAGACATCCAAATAGAACTGTATTATAGATGGAAAGCAAAAGAGTGGTTAGGGCTGGAGATACAGTTTTCCTTTTTTTTTTTTTTTTTTTTTATCGGGAGGTCCCGGGGATCGAACCTGGGTCCCTCCATATGGGAAACGGACGCCCAACCATTTGAGCCACATCCGTCCCCCTACAGTTTTATAAATGTACTTCTTGATAGAGTTTTTGGAGAGAAGGAAGTTACCATAGACTGTGACTAAATATTGAGAAGCAACCAACTTCAGAGGTTTTTTTTGTTTTTTTTTTTAACCTGAGACCTTGTGTGTTGGAAGCCGGTGCTCAACCACTGAGCCACATAGGCTCCCCTGAGTTGATTTTTTCATTTGTTTTGCTTGTTGATTGTTTTCTTTATTTTTAGAAGGCACTGGGAACTGAACCTGGGACCTCCCATGTGGGAAGCATGCGCTCAACAGCTTGAGCCACATCCGCTACCCTTCAGAGTTTTAATATGAGAGAGGATCATCCATGAAAGGAAAGGAAAAGAGTGGAGCAATACAAAAAGGTTAGACAAGAGCCAAGGCAGTGTGTGGTCCTAGTAACCAAAGGAAGAAAGAATTTCAAGAGAGAATACCAAGTGCTATGGAAATGCCAGTGAGATTGGAGAGGTAGAAAGGACTATTGTATTTGGCTTTTGGAGAGTCATTAATGGTTTCAGTTTCTACCAAGAAACTGAATTATCCTAACTGCTAGTTCCTACATACAAGTAGATCTTCACCTTAACTACATGTTGCAATCACTTGGAAAGGTTTTTAAAAAGTGATGCCTTTGTACTATCCCAAGAGCTTCTAAATTAATTAGTCTGGACTGAGGCCTGAGCATTGGGATTTTTAAAAAACTCCAGGTGATTATAATCTTTAGCCAAATTTGAGAATCATTGCCATAGAGGGGAAATACCAAAATGTGGAGAAAATTGAGAAATTCTTGGAATGATGCTAAATGATTTGAACTTGTATATGTGTGATTGCGGAACAGGTGAGTTTTTTATTTGGGCTAGGAGGCAGCTCTTCTGTAGGTGGATAAAATAGGAAGGGACCTTTGGAGTTGCCCTGGGTCAAACAATACATGACCTTATTATACCTGCAGTGTCTCAGAGCTCTAGTCCAGATGTCCTCAAAAATAAAACCAGGGCAACACAGAAGTCCTGAGCTTATGAGGGGAAAAACAGGTGTTGACTAACTAACCTCTGATCATTTCCCCAACCCTTTTATTTTCCTTCCAAAACCCCAGAGCTGGTGATTTATACTCTACAGAGTGTTACTTAAGTCTCTCTCCCAGGAAGGGCAAACAGCTAAGCCCTCACTTGAGCTGTTTTGTGTGGGGAAGAATTATTAACTGTGGTTTTCTGACGCCTCCACCCAAAAACTCTCTACCCCAAATCCCACTCACCCCATCCCCATCTCCTGAGCTAATTAGGCTGTCAAGGGCTGAAATACAGCCTTGCCCCATTCTCACTGCCTGATGGAATAGTTGATACCCTGTGGGAAAGTGAGTTCACAGTCCAAAATAAGAGGTCTTAAGAGCACAACTGTTTCAAAAGAAAAACAAACACTGGATTACATATTCCATCAGAAGCATAATTGTTGGAAAGACATATACATAATTTAAAATTAGCTGAGTAAAAATTCTAAAAGAGATAAGGAAAGAAAAATTCTACTAGTGTAAAATAAGAACAAGAACATATAATAAAGAATAAAGCAGAGATATTAAGAAAATATGATAGTTGAAATAAAGACTACAATAGGATAAAAGGTTGAATAACACAGCTTAGAGGTAAATTAGCAAATTGGAAGATAGGCTGGAGGAGATTCCTAGAAGGAAGACAGAAAGGACAAAGATAAAGCAAATATAAAAGAAAGTCTATGGAGGACAGAAATTATAGTGATAAGGTATTGATAAGAGGAGTCCCATAAAAGAGGGAAATAAAAATGAAGAGAAAATATTTGAAGAAATAAACTTCTCAAAATTTAAAATAAAAGATCAAAGACTCCAGATGGAAAGAGTTCTTAGAGTGATAGATAAAGAAAAGCCACACTTAAGTATATGATAATAAAAGAGTATCAAAGAAAAAGAGAAAGTTCTAAAGAAGATTACATAGAAATAACAAGATTAGACTCATATCATATTTTCTAAATAATAATTAAATGTAAGAAGTAGTATTTTTAAAATATTTAAGAAAACAATTTAGATCCTAGAATTTCGTATCTAGCCAAACTGCCATTCAAATATGAGGGCTTGATAAAAACATTCATCCTGGTAAAAATTTAAAAAAGAAAAACATAGAAGGCATGCAGGCCATGCAGCAAGATGATGACATAACAGGAGAGTGACACAGGGGAGGGCCAAGACGAGACATGCAGAAAAACCAGGAACTAAGGTGGTGCAGGTGGTAGGACACCTCTCTCCCACATCAGAGGTTCCAAGGATTGAATCCCAGTGAAGACAGGAGGAGAAGGATGAGAGGTGAGGGCAGGAAACGGACACAGAGAGTTGCCCAGCGATTGGACACAGAAACAGCAAAAATGGGGGTGGGAGGGTGGTAAAAATGAATAAAAGTAAATAAATAAGTCCTTGAAAAAAAAAGTATAGGGGAGTAAGATATGGACTATAGTTAGTAGTAATACTTTCATGATTTGTTAACAAATGTTTCACAACAATGAAAAGTATTTGTGGTGGGGTGATGTGTGGAAGCCCTATATGATGTTGTGCAAGTTTGTTTTGTAAGTTCACAATGTTTACTGAACACTTATTGTTTATGTATGTTCATGTATGAATGATATACTTCAATAAATTAAAAAAAAAAATTTCACATACACATGTCTCAGAAGGCTTCCCATTCAAAGACCTCACTGAAAATAGTTTTGGATGAAGTCCTTAAGAAGAGAATAGACAAATTCAGGAGAAGGTGAAAGAGATATATGAAGTAAGGTGATTACATTGGTAACTTTTTTTTGTTGTTGCTATTGTCTTTGAAAAATTAAGATGGATGTAAATGAGAACATATATCCTGGATAACTCACAAAGTATGGAAGTCTATATAATATCAGCATAATGAGGGTTGAAGGGAAACTGAAGTTTGTAAAAATATGCTCAGGATATCTTATTAGGAGATAAATATAGATACTGAATTTAAAAAAGAAAATGAAAGGATTAAAAGAAAATGAAAAAGTGGGAAATAATTAGATACATAGAAAAATGTTCAAAATCAGTAATTGAAATAACTATAAAAGTATAAAAGGAAAAATATTGACAGATTGGGAAAAATCCAGAATTATGCTGTTTCCAAGGGACAAACTTAAGGCATCAGGTTACAAAAAGGTTGAAAGTAAAAAGTTAGGGAAAAAACCAAACAGGTGAATAATCAAAAGAAATTCTGTGTAGTTATATTAATATCTCATTAAATAGACTATAAGATTAAAAGAATATATTATTAAGGATGAGAAGGGCCACTAACAGTGATAAAATATTAACTTTATCAAGAATATGTATCAATTTCAACATGTATTCACCTCAAAAAGTGACCTTAACATATATAAAGAAAAAAATTGAAAATTTATGCTGGGGGGATGTCATCCAAGGCCAAATAAAGACCTTAGATTTTTATCCTTATCAGGCAGTTATGAGGCTCCCTTCCCCTGTGGTATCACTGGAGACCAGGTAGAGAGCCTGGACTTCTACCCCTACCTGGCAGAATGAGATACTCTTCCCATCCCTGGTTGGGTGGTGTCAGAGAAGACCTAGTGGTAATTAGTAATTAGGTCACCCTCCACCTTGGTGACAGTGGAGGCCATAAGGGAAGCAGTAATGAAACACTACTACTTCTTTCTGCTAGTATATTAGTGGAGGTTGGTGGAGAGCTGGACCTACCATCCATACTCAGCAATATCAATAAACTCCACCCTTCAGGTGTCAACAGTCCCAAATAAGGAATCCAGACTTCTACACTGATTTGGCAGTTAAGAGATGAGTGTCTTGAGACAGTGACAGAGTAGTGTCACAAGAAGCCAACTAAAACAGAATTTAAATAATATCCAGAGTCTCCTAACATTATACCCCAAATGTCCAAGTTTCAGTTAAAAATCACTCACCATACTGAGAACCAGGAAGATCTCAACGGAATGATAAAAGGCAATCAATAGATTCCAAAACTGAGATTACAGGGATGGTAAAATTACTCAGAAAAGATTGCAAAGTAACCATTGTAAAAATGCTTCAATGAGCAATTAAGAACACACTGGAAACAAATGAAAAGATAGAAAGTCTCAGTAAAGAAAGAGAGGATGTAAAGGAGAACCAAATGAAAATTCTGGAGCTACAAAATACTGTAACCAAAATAAAAACTGAATGAATGGGCTCAACATCAGAATGGAGAAGAGAGAGAAAAAATAATTAGTGGCTTGGACAATGGGACAATAGGAATGGCTAAATCTGAACAACATAGAGAAAATAGTCCAGAAATAAAAAGACAGCAAAGAGAATAGAATTTCAAGGACTTATGTGACTATAGCAAAGGAGCTAGCATTCATCTTATTGATTTACTGGAAGGAGAGGGGAAAGTGAATAGGGCTGAAAAGAAATAATGACTGAAAACTTTCCAAATTTGGTGAAAGATATAAAACTACAGATTTAAGAAGCTGAGAAAACTTCAAACAGAGAATAAGTCCAAAGACAGCCAAACCAACACACATTGTAGTCAAGCTTCTGAAAACTAAAACCAAAGGATAAATTATTGAAAGAAGCAAGAGATAAATGACATCTTAACTATGAGGAGAAAAGCAATTAAAATAGCAAGGTATTTCTCATCAGAAACCATAGCAGCCAGAAGTGCTGAAAGAAAAAGAACAGTCAACCCAGAATCTTATATCCAGTAAAAATATCCTTTATGAATGAAGCAGAAATCAAGACATTCTCAGATGAAGGAAAACTAAGAAACTAACCCTTAAACAAAGGCTAAAGGAATAAACAGAAAGAAAACAAAGGAAGGAAACTCAGAACATCAAAAGGAAGAAAGAAAACAGTAAGAAAAATATGGGTGAATATAACATATTTCCTTAAGTTTTCTAAATTATCTTTTATGGTTGAAACAAAAATTATAAAATTGTCTGGTATGGTTCTAAATGAATGTAGAAGAAATATTTAAGACAATCTTTAAATGGGGGATGGTAAAGGCACATATACTGGTAAAATGACAATACCAGTAGACTATCATAGGTTATAATTATATTTGATATAATAACTGGAGCAACCACTAAAAAGGTATAAAGTGTATAAAGGAATACACTAAAAAACACTCTAAATAAATCAAAATGATTTTTTAAAAAAGTTCAAGTAACCCACAGTAAGGCCATAAATAGAAAACAAAGAAATGAAAAAGAGAGAACAAACAAAAAGCAAAGACAAAAAAAAAAAAAAAAATAGTGGATTAAGTCCTAACATATCGATAATTACATTAAATGTGAATGGTCTATATACACCAATTAAAAGTCAGAGATTCTCAGGGTGTGTTAAAAAAACATCTCTACCAGAAACTTACATCATATATAATGATATAGCCAGGTTGGAAGTAAAGGATGGGAAAAAAATACCATGCAAAAATTAATCAGATTAGGTAGACTTCAGTATAAATAAAATTACCAAAAAGAAAGGTTCAATTCACTAAGAAGATATAATAATCTTAAATGTATATGCATCAAACAATAGAGCTGCAAAATATGTGAAGTAAAAACGTAAAGAAGAAATATATAAATCTACAATTAAATTTGGAGACTTCAACAGCCCTTCCTCAATAAATGATAGAATTAGACAGAAAATCAGTAAGTACATAGAAGAACTCAACAACAGCATGAACCAACAGGATATAATTGACATTTATAGAACACTCCACCCAGCAAAAGAAGAATGAACATTCTTTTCAAGCATCCACAAAACTAATACCAAGATAGACCATATCTGGGACCATTAAACAAACCTCATCAAATTCAATAAAAGTGAAATCATACAGATTGTGTTCTTGATCACAATGGAATCAAACTTGAGAACAATAACACAAAGATAACAGGAAAATCTCCAAACCCTTGGAAACTAAACAACAGACTCTACAATAATCCATGGGTCAAAGGGGAACTCACAAAAGAAATTTAAGCAAATACATTGAATGTAATGGAAATGAAAGCACAACATCAAAAACCATGAAATACAGCTAAAATGGGTGGAGAGGGAAATGTATAGCACTAAATGCTTACATTAGAAAAGAGGAAACATGTCAAATCAATAATCTAAGCTTCCACCTCAGGAACCTAGAAAAAGAAGAGCAAAATAAACCCAAAGCATGCAGAAGGAAGGAAATAATAAAGATAAACACAGAAATCAACAAAATTGAATACAAAAAAGCGATATAGAAAATCAATGAAACAGAGTTGATTTTTTGAAAACCAATTGCCAATAAAATTTTGGCAATATTCTAGCAAGACTGATAAAGAAAAAAAAAGAGAGAAGACATTAATTTCTATTATTAGGAATAAACAGGAGATATCACTACAGATCCTGCAGACATCAAAAAGATAAGGAAATACTATGACCAACTCTATACACATAAATTTGACAACCTAGATGAAATGACCAATTTCTTGAAAAACACAAACTGCCACAACTCACCCAATATGAGACAGAAAATTTAACTAGCACTATAACTATTAATGAAATTGAATTTGCAATTAAAACACTGCTCCCAAAAGAACTCTCCAGGCACAAATGGTATTACTGGAGAATTCTACTAAATGTTTAAGGAAGAATTAACATGACTTCTACACATTTCTATTTTCAGAAAATAGAAGAGGAAGGAACATTTCCCAATTCATGTTATGAAGCCTGTATTTCTCTGATACCAAAACCAGATAAAGACAGTTCACAAAAAGAAAATTATAGGACATTATCTTTTATGAATATAGATGCACAAATCTTTAAAAAGATATTAACAGACAATTCAATTCAACAATATGAAAAATAATTATATATCATGATCAAGTGCAGTTTATTCCAAGAACACAAAGCAGATTCACTATTTGAAATGAGAAAAGGATGCCACTATTTCTATTCAACATTGTAGTGGAGGTCCTATCAGTGAAATAAAACAACAAAAAATGATTAATGATTGGAAAGAAAAGAAGTAAAATTTTATGTACAACAATATGATTACTAACACAGAAAACCCAAAACAATTTATAAGCATATTATTAAAAATAATTGGAGAGTTTAGCAAGATTATTCTACAAATTCATTTGCATTTTTATAAACACACAACAAAAAACTAGACAAGACATGGGGGAGCAGATGTGGCTCAAACAGTTGGGCACCCACCTCCCACATGGGAGGTCCCGGTGCCTCCTACAGAAAAAGCAAACAGACAATGAGCAGATGAGGAGCAAAAACAATGAGCGAAAACAACAAGCAAGACGAGCAAACAATGAACAGACAATGACCAAAAACAAAACAAGCAGGGAGCGGATGTGGTTGAAGCAGTTGGGTGCCTTCCTCCCACATGGGAGGTCCCAGGTTCAGTTCCTGGTGCCTCCTAAAGAAAAATCAGGCAGACAATGAGCAGACAGCGAGCAAAAGAGCAAAGAGCAGATGATGAGCAAAAACAACAAGCAGACAATGAGTGTAAAACAATGAGCAAAAACAACAAGCAAACAGATGAGGGAGCCATCTCAGGGGGAAAAAAAGACAAGACACCATTTCCAATATGGTCAGAGAATACCACACACCTAGAAATAAATCTAACAAACCATGAGCAAAACTTCCACAGGAAATTATAAACTTTCATTAACAGATACTACAGGAAACCTCAACAAATGAACACATATACTATATTTATCAATAGGAAGAGTTATTATTGCAAAGTTATCAATATTCTCAATATTGATCTATAGATTCAATGCAATTCCAACAATTCCAATGAAGTCCCCAAATGAATTTTCAAGAAAATTTAATAAAATTATTCTAAATTTTATATGAGAGAACAAAAAGTTAAATATAACCATGGCACTCCTGAAGGGAGAAAGGGAGATGTGCCCGACCAGATATCAGGGCTTATGAAGCTATAGCCATTATGACAGTGTGGTTATCAGCATTGGTGAATGCAAAAAGACTAGTAGAATAGAATAGAATCCTGGAATACACATAGGAATGTATAGAAATTTGGAACTTGATAAAAGTGGCAATTCAGATCAGTGGAAAAAGTCAGGGCATGTTTTTCATTTGGAAAAAGGAACCTGTATTAGTCAGCCAAAGGGGTGCTGATGAAAAGTATCAGAAATCTGTTGGCTTTTATAAAGGGTATTTATTTGGGGTGAGAACTTATAGTTACAAGGCCCTAAAGAGTCCAACTCAAGGCTGCTTTCTCAGCAAAGTCTGTTGCCACGTGTTGAAGCAAGATGGCAGGTGATCTCTGCCTGGTCTCTCGGACCTTCTCAGCTGCTCAGCTGCTCTGTTCTCTTCGGTTGCAAACTATCAGGCAAATGGCTCATCTCCCTTTCCGGGGCTTTAGCTGTTTGGGCCTCCTTCTTTCTGTCACATGGCAGGACCTAAATCACCAAGTTCTTTCCTCTTCCATGTCTCTTCTTGAGTGTCTGTTTATATCAGCCCATCAAGGGGGTGGGGACTCAATCTGAGTCATACCCTTCTGACGTGGTCAAATCGCCACCCTAATCTTAGTGGGTGATTTAATCAAGACATGCCAGCTGAATCTAATGCATTCAAAGGGTATCATACCCAGAGAAATAGATGAGTTTACAAACATAATCTCTCTTTTTGGGATTCATAAATAATCTCAAACTGCCACAGTACCTTATACAAAAATGTTTCTAAATGAATTTAGAACTTAAGTTTGGTGATGGGAGCACAATATTGTGAATGTAATTAATACCACTGAGTTGTACCGTTGGAAGTAGTTAAAATGGGAAATATTGAGTTGTATATATGTTACAACAATAAAAAGTTTTAAAAATCTGGAAACCTTAATAAAAAAAGAATAGTGAATATCTTTTATGCCTTGACATAAGAAAAGGTTGCTTAAACAATACAGAAAATATTTATTATAAAATATTAATACCTTTGCTTAAATTAAAATTAAGAAATGTTAATTAAACAAACCTTAGAGATAATGAAAAGGCAAGTTCAGATTGGTGAAGATATTTGCAATACCACAATAAATATTTAGTATTAAGAATATGTAATGAAGCCCTACAAATTATTAATAAATATCAAAGTATTCATAGTAAAATGGGCAAAAGACATGAACAGGCATATTATAGAAGAGGAAACGTGTATGTCCACTAAATACATGAAAAGATGTTCGTCATTACTGATCAGGCAAGTGTAATAATATCTTAATTAGATACCAATTTATATCATTTATATTGCAGAATCTGAAACTAACAATACCAAATGTTGGAGAGGGTGTAGTACCTCTGGATCTCTTATTTACCACTTACATGAGTGTAAATTGGTGCAATCACTGTGGAAAATAGTTCAGCATTATTTCTTAAAATTGAACATTCACATTCTTTAGGCAATTCCACTACTAGATATTTATCTAAGAACAGCTTTTGCACATGTCCAACCAAAGACACATAGTGCATTATTCATAACAGTAAAAATCTGACATCAACACAAATGTCCATTAACAGGAGAGTGGACGAATGAACTGTTGTATTACAGAGTGGGATATTACTATACTTTAATCAATATTAATGACCTACAGTGACAAGCAATAGTATGGAAGAATCTTATCAATATGTTAAGTAAAAAATCTCAGTTCCAAAAAACTTATAAAGTATTTATAAAGCAAAAAAAGAACATGCTTTTAAGGAATGCATGTTGTTTTGAATTTTCTGCCACACGCATGTTTTATCTATTAAAAAATGAAAAGCAAGTAGATATTGCTCTATCTGGGTAAGTAATGAAATGGTACTGTAAATCACTTTGTAAGAACATTTTCTTCTTTGAATCTTAGACATTGATATAATAGAACATGCTTGTAGATAAAGGGAAAGGAGCCCGCAAAGAAGCAAAGATTGAATATATATATATATATATATATATATATATATGTAGACAATAATTGATGATGTTGCAAGTTTTAGGATGTGAAAAGAATAGACATAATCAAGACACAAGAGATGGACGAGTTGGCTGGGTGCAAGAACAGGGACAGTGTTTCTGCATTGTATTTGAAATCTGTAAGCTCAAATTTAAAATTCTTTGGTCCTATGTTTAATATTTTATTCTTCTGGGTCATTTGGGTAATTACTGAAATTTTACAGAAATATTCTGAAAATGAGCAATTGGCTAAGTTGAAATTAAGTGTGTGTGTGTGATATGAAACATTTCAGAAATGAAATGAAATGATATGATATCTTTCAATTTTAATATTTTAATAGATTGAAAAATATTTAAACTTTTAATGAGGTTATCTGACTTGTAGTTTTCTCTATGAACCTACTGTAAAGCTAAAGAGTTTAACTGTTTTGTTTTGATTTTTTTGTTGCCTTTGCTTAGTTTTGCTTTTATAGATTCTGTTACTTTCACTTTTGCTAAGAAGTTATTATGTCTTATATGTATATATATTTATGTATATATATATCTATGTATATAGAATTAATTGCATACCCAAAATATTGTCAACAATTATGCCACAAATTGTTCATTTGCACAGTTAGATATACGAGTTAAAATAATTACAGTAAAAATTATGGCCACAGAGAAGTCGAAAATAATCTGTCTGTTCTACTCAACATTGATCCAAACTTTAGAGTATGGCATCTAGATGAATTCAATTTGCCTTCCAGAAGAGACATAGTGAAATGGGCAAAGTGAGGGGACTCTAGGCTGACTGGTATCCCCAAAGTGCATTCTGGAGCAGTCTGGATCCACTTACCGTGGCCATTCCTTTTCATTTGGGCCATGTCCCTGGATGTGTCAGATAAGATATGCCTGAACAAACGGTGACATAGAAAAATTTCATCTTACCTTTTTGGCATATAGCATCCATTTCCAGTTAAAATTTACTCTCCATAAAGAAAAATAATTCTTAAATCTAGGAAAATTTTAAATTAAAGCAAGTTTTAATCATTCTCCCTCCTCTGTGTGGTTGTGAATTTTAGGATATCTACAAGTGTGTAATGAAAAGCTTACCTTTCAGATAAAGATCTTCCAAGCCGCAGGCAGCATGTGGTAGAAATTTGGCAGAAAGAAGGTTGGGACATAAGAATTTGTCCTGTATCTCATAAGATGCTACCACATATATTATGGCATGGATTCCAGGAAATGAACACTTGTTTAAGCTCCGGATGCCTACATCTGGAGCAGAGCTGAACATTTTTGGGGGGTGGAGGGAGAAAGTGGTACATTTAGTTCTTTCTTGGCTTTCAGAATTAAATCTAATTATCCCAAATAAGAATTCCATAAGCGGCTCAAACCCGAATGGGAAATCTATGCACAGTGGAAAGCTAGATCAGGTGAACATGAAAGATTAAAGAGAAATCGTGAGGTCCTGTGGGATGAAAATGGCATAACCAAAAGATTTTACACTTAAGCTGAAAGATGCAATAAAAATAAGAAAAGGATAAAGGCAAATATCCTTTAAGCAGATTCAAATCAAGCAAAACACTCAATCAGAAGATTGGCAAAGGAAGATACAGGGTAGAAGAATGTTTTCACAAGTAGATGCATTTGAATATAGAGGTCCCACTGATTTCAGAGTAGAAAAGAATTTGCCAAAAATTCCCAGCAATGCTATCTATTTGAGCATTTATTGCTTATAGCGAATTTAGATCATGAAAGTCCAACATGTTACATTTTAAAAGGCTATTGTTATGCAAATAGCAAATTATATAAATGTGTAATATTAAAGTTAAACTGTTACTGACTAATATTGAATATTTCACATTTTTCCTAAAGGCTTACAGTGGGGTAGACGTGGGAAAAAAGAAAATATTAGTAATAAACGGATGAAGGAAGATGAGTAGCGTCATGCTCAGTATCTTGCCATAGTGATCTCTCCTTCCTCCTCGTCTTCTCTTTCTGTGGGTATGCAGATATCACTTTACAGCCTCCACTATTTCATATATAATACATATATATATATATTTGAGGGAAGAACGAAGATAGTACAGCACATCATTAGCAATGAAAAAGTTGGCAACAAATATCTGCCATTCGGAAAGCTCAAAGACCCATGATATAGTCACAGGAAAAGAAGTAGAAGTAGAAAAGGAGATGAACAAGGCCATCAAGACCCTTAAGGATGTGGCAGAAACAAAATTTAACTCTCCTATGTATGGTCTGAGCTACAAAACAGCTCTGCAGTGACGCCTGTGCATGCAGTGTAAGAATTGCACTGCCCAGCTTATGCATGCCCATCATTCAGCTGGCACCGCCACATCGGATGAAGGGACACAAGCACTCCCCTTTCCATATTATTTCCATTTCTTTTCCTGTGGCCTCTCTTGAGTACTGGGGTTGTCATTCACTTTAGTCGTGCCCCAAACTTGCCAATCCACACCTGCACCCCATGCTGAGAGCTGGGAGAGGTATAGTAGCTACACACTGGTCAAAGAGAAGTCTGGACCTGAGCCCCCAGGTAGAGCCTCTGCTGGTTCCTGCCTCGACCTTGCCGAGCAGTCATTGAATTTGGTAATTCCTGTATGATGTGGGAGAATCTCATTCTAGTACTTCTTGTTTAGCATAGCTATGTATATGTTATACTTTTAATCACGCAGGGATCTAAGTGAAATGAAAGGGGCAGGAGGGAGAATGGGTCCACGGCTCTTTTCACCCTTTGAATCAGCCTGGCTCAGTGCAGGAATCAAGAACTGAGGCCGCAGGAGCGAGCTCTATTTCTCAGGCCACGATTAGTGCTAGGCGAGGAAGAAGCCGCCTTTCTACTGCCGCTCCCACCCAGGAAGCTGGATTGTGAACCCCCAACGCCAAGATGTAGAATTAGGAAGTGCAGTAGATGGTTGCCTGTCTCCAGTTTTTCACTGTCCCTCCCTCATGTCTATTGCCGTGACTTTTAGCTCCTTCCCATGGGGTGAATATACTTTCCCCATCCCAAAGATGTCATTAGGCAATGCAATGTGAGAGGACGTGCGCTTTGCCACCTCCACACAGAAGCGTTAAGAGTCGCTGTTTGTTTCCTCTCTCTCTCTCTTTCTCTCCCTCCCTCCCTCTCCCTCTGCCTCTGCCTCTCCCTTTATCCTCTGCCATACAAGCACAGATAGGGGCTGTTCCTCAGTCTGGGTCCTAAAATGTACAAGAGAACTTCAGTTCTACCACCAGCCTGCACCTGACATGGAAGGTGAGCTAGAAATGAGCCTTTAGGGTTGCAAACCACTGAACATTTGGAATAGTTTATTATTGAGATTGCTTTTGTTACCTTGAAAGTAAGTCCTGACTAAAACAAGATCTTTTTTTTTTTTTTTTTCTTTTTGAAACCTTGGGGAGAGTGGTAGCAGTTTGGAAAACTATTTAAAATTTTCAAATGTACTGTATTATAAATATGAGAGAATTAAATGCAACTTCTGAGTAGACCATTGCTGTGATGATGATTTTCAAAGAATTTTGGTAGCAGTATCTTTTGCCAAATGGAAACCCTTGAGGACAAGAATCAGGTTCTTCCATGAAGAGAGTGGACCACTAATTTGTCAATTGTCCTTTTAAGAGTTAGGGTCTATGGCAGGAAATGAACATTTGGAAAAGTGATCATGAGACAACTCCTCTCTCTCTCTGAGGAGTCTGGGCATACTCAAGGATATTCCAAGGTAACAGCAGCCCCAGTCCTAGGAGGCAAGCCAGGAGCTAGGCTGGAAAGTAGCTAGGGGACTGGGAACCCCATTAGGATGGCCTGGGGCCCGTGAATCCTGAGAGCTAGCATATTTAGTGGTCAGTTTTAACTCACTTTCTGTGTGCAGTTCCATTTTCTTTAACTGACATCTTTAGCTAAATCCCGTACACCTCACCTCACTTGTGCTGTGGAAAAACATTAAGGGTTGGGTGACCAAATGTCCTGATTTGCCTGGGACTCTCCCAGTTTTAGCCCTGAAGGTCCTGCATCCTGAGAAACTACTCAGACCCAGGCATTCTGGGAGAGTTGTTCACCCTAAGTAAGGGAAGCATTTTTGTCTTGTTTTGAGCAGAGTGATGAAATGGAAAGGGGCATGACGGTGCCAGCAAAGCCTTCAGGGGTGGTGAAGGTTCTGAAGCCAAGACAGGTGACAGCAGGGTGGACAGTGCCCAGAGGGAGAGATTCATACTGACTGTCCATTTCTAGTGATGTTGGAAGCACAGGCTGCAGCCTGGAAACATGAGAAACTCATTCCAGTGAACTCTCGGTCCTATTGGGAGGGGTAGGGAACCCTGAAAGTGGGCTGAGGACCTAGCATTTGGCAGGTGAGGTACTGAGCTGTTGACTTGCCTTGGCCAATGGGATGTTAATACACAGGACACAAGCAGGGACTTGAAATGCGCTTGGGCAATGGAGCCTGCCCTTTTGCATTTCTCTCATCCTCATGAGAAGAGCACGTGCTGGCTAAAGATGCCAAAGACATGGAGCAGAGCCACCTCAGCTCACTGACAAATTTGTGCACAAGAAATAAACACTGTTGCTATGTGGTAATAATTGACTAAGACTGGAGGACACCTGAGTTGTACTTTGCCAGTTCAATAGCTGTTTTAGAGACAGGAGAATGGGAATAAAGGTGGGAAATTGAGTTCTTTTTCTCAGTAGACTGAAAGGGAGAAATCCTTATGGCAAGTAACAGATGGTTACAGTGGAGAAGGATGAAGGCAGGCCATTCCCTGTGGTACCTCGAAAAAGAGAAAGGTCAAAGAAGTCTTCCCACGTGCTATGCCCCTTGAAGACTCAAGCCTCCGCAAATGAAACCACCTCACTGTCATTTCAAGCAGACAAAATCAAGTAAAAATGAGTGAAACTATGCAGTTGGAGAAAAGAAAAAAGAATGACAACATGGGGGCAATGATTCTAACTGCTTCACTATAATAGATGTAGGCTGGAAAATAAAGTTTCTAGGCAGATTGAAACCTAGGAGAAGTACCTCAACCCCCATTCTCCCCACACTGCTACATTTATAATGATCTCATAACTCATCCAGCTGCAAAAAAAAACTTTGCTCTCTAGATAGGGTTGTGTTCTTTATTTTAGGGGCATATTGATCTCACTGGGAAAATTATAGTAGGAATGGTGGGAATAAGAGAGAAGTACATGTTTTCTCCTCTGTGGACTGGCCCATTTTGATATTCTCATTGTTAGAGAGAAAAGCCCTCATTAGACCTACAATTGCTGGGCTTTGGTGGACACAAAGATCACATGTCGATGTCACAAGGAGACCTCCCTTTTGCTCCTGGCTCAGAACTAAAGCAGCAGAAAAAACAAAAGGGGAGATGGGAAGAAAGTGAAATTCAAAGGTGATGTCCAGGAAACAAAAAAAACTTGGCCTTTTCTACGGACAATTTGTCAGTGTTTTGATAGCTGATGCCATTGTTGTGGAAAAAGAAATTAGTACATCCTTTATTTCTCCAAATGAATTAATTGCAACCAATATCACATATGAAGGCATTGGGCAATGGAAGTTTTACATT
Organism: Tolypeutes matacus; assembly: GCA_026826555.1. Classification (NCBI taxonomy): domain Eukaryota; kingdom Metazoa; phylum Chordata; class Mammalia; order Cingulata; family Chlamyphoridae; genus Tolypeutes; species Tolypeutes matacus. Next base: position 23,780,162 of record JAKSZT010054215.1, on the reverse strand, counting down.
TGAAAAATATTTATTGAAAAAGTTTCTGTGATATTTCTTTTGAAGTATGATTCCTAAATAAAATAAATTACGTTGTGTGACATTCCAACTTGCTTGAGTGAGGAAAGGAAAACAGAAGTCTGGTGTGATAAGATTATTATTTTTAAAGACAGAATTTGTATGTTAAGATGTACAATCTGGGGTCTTTTCCCTTTAAAGTAGTCCCTTTGGGAGGTTACACACTTATTTAGGTCATATGACTTTACTCAAAATTTAAACAGAATTCTCTGGTAGAAATGCTTTCAAAGCTTGCAGCTCACTAAATATGACCATCCTCAAAGACGGTACATGTTTATTTTTTTCATGTTCATATTTAAGGGAGAATTTTATTTCTGAAAATAGCTGTAATTTATTCTGAGTCAAGTTTTTTGGGTAACCCCAAATAAAAATTTCTAGGCTGAATTTTTTTGTTTGTTATATTGGCTCAGGTGCATCTGTGGAATGAGTGACTGTTTTAAGGGAGATAAACTTGACATCTTGAAAAATTTGGTGAAATGTAATTAGTCTCATTGGTAGCTCTACCTGGTATGTGAATCAAAAGACAGCAGTGATCACTCACACATCCTTCCACTTTTTGTTTATATTTTTCTTTGAGTTAAATACATTACTACTCACATTATCTTCAAGATGGCAGCTAGTGATTAGAATAGAAGGAAAAGGAGGATAAGTTGATGATATCTTGGTTGGTAGAAAAGGAAAGAAGCTGGCCCTATTGGGCTTGGGGGCTTGGGAATTTATTCTGGAAATAATCCTTCCCCTGAATGACCTAGAACACAGTCTAGTGCTCACTGTCCAAAGGAAGAGTAAATTACGGCTTGGGTTCAGCAATTCAGTGTGCTTGGTGGGATCAGCTTGGCTCAGCATGATGGAACTGAACCTTGGGGCACAGGGCATAAGAGACTTCAGCTGGTAGAGGCTGGGTAAGTCTGGGGATGACATTTGGTTTTCATCTTATTAACTACGATATTGAGAATAATATAGCACTAAGTTATATCCCCAAAGATTTCCGTTTAAACAAAAGTGAGTTGTCTTGATTTAGTGTTTTGGTTATCTACTATTTCAACACATTAACTTTAACTGAATGTCTGCCAAGTTTATGTGCAACCAATGGCTTCATCTACTTGTTGAGAGGTTTGTAAAATTAAGGGTATATCCGAAACCTAGATGCTGTTTAAATGAAATTTCAAAATATCTCTGGTGTTTTGATACTAGTTCCATTGTATTTCAATGTTAGGCTTATTAAATAAACTTTAAGTTTAAATTTTTAACATATGGAAAGAGTTTAAATCAGCTTTTTAGCATAGAGACATTTGGGCTAGTGTTAATAAAACATTCCAAGTGCATTTTGTGATTGGTTGCACCTTTACAGAATTTTAGCAAAATAATAAGAAACCAGTTAAATTTGAAGGAGCCTTGCCAAGGTCATTTCCAAGTTTATTCACTCTGTGGTTGGGAATTAAGACTGGATGTTTTATTGAGGAAATGCCTTGTCTCTATGAGTGTATGGCTATTGTTCTGTATATTAAAAAAGCTTATGTGGTCTGATAACATTTTAATAACAAATCATTTTGAATGTTTCTTTAATATTTTCCCAAAGAAATTTTCTAAATCATGTACTAACTCGTTACTTTGCCAGCTTTTCAATTTTATGTCATTAAAGAAATAAATGCAGACAGCAGTAGCAAATTGCAGCAGCATAAAACTCCTTTGTAACACCACATCCTACAAAGTTGAATGGAGAATGAAATAGGATGGGATATACTAGATAAAGCCGTAGTAAATAGCAAGCATATTGACTATATCGAAACATGCTTGGAAATTTAAGGAGTGCTTCCCAAGCGGGAGTATTTTCATACGCAAAATTTCAGAATAGTAAAAACAAAACTAATACAGCAGAGAACACCGCCACCACCAAGTTAAAAGCACTCACAGCTAAAATATTGCTCAGAAACACTTTAACTGGTTTTTTAAAGCCTCCTTTGGTGACCACTACAGGAATGGGTCTCCTTCCGTTAAAGAATTTTCTCAGAGTAGAAGGGGAATGGCAGATCTGTTTGCTTCTTGCTGATCCCTCATGACAGTTACTGATACCAAGAGGAGGTAGGTATCTAGAGGACTCCCTCTGGACAAAATGATGTAATGAGAGAAGGTTAAGTTATATTCAGGGTTATTACTTCAAAACATACATGGCATTCAGAAGACTTTTTGCATTATTTCATCTGCTTAGTGATGACATCTTCAATCTTGTGGCAGACAATGCTGTTTCTAATAACTTCATCAATTGCTTTATCTGGGACTGTGCTTTTTTTTTTTTTTTTTTTAAGGAGGTACTGGGGACTGAACCCAGGACCTCATACATGAGAAGCAGGTGCTCAGACCACTGAGTAACCCTGGGTCCCTGGTTAATCGCTTTATCTGGAATGGCAATGTGATATTTTTTTCTGACCAAGGAGAAGAAACAAGGACGCCAGGGAGGGGAACCAGTTCTTTTGCTCGATGCCTCTATTTTCATCAAAATTCATCAGCCATATTCGTGGGTATCCAGAATCTTTTGGCTCTTTTCGTGGGTTGTGGGCTGTTGGGGAGGAGCAGTTTCCCATACCAGGGTGCTTATGGGAGAGAAGGGTGAAAGGGATTGAAGGGTTTAAGTATTCCTCAGAACGGCTTAGAACCTTGCTGTTCTCAGCACAGGATGCCTCCAACCCTTAGTCTTTCTGAGGTTCTGTGGAGCTAATTGACTCACTTCTTCTTTGCTTCCCCTCCTACAAGCACGTAGTTCTAACTTTTTCCTCTCTAAGTCAGTTGATACTTAGCCTTCTGTTTTCAAACTTCCAACATTTTGTTGCCATATCTTAGTCTGCTGACAGTTCTCTTACTGGTTCTTGTTTGTAATGATGTCAATTTTTTATTTTATAATCCTTTACTATCTAAAATGATAGTAAAGGATAGTGAGGTTTTGAAGGGAACAGAAAGAAATATGTGTTTAATCCCCCATTTTTAAGCTAGAAATTTCTAAAGTGTTTTTTATTTCAAGTTAGTGTGGTAGATACCCTCTTACTCTTTGTCCATCATAATGACTTGGGGGAGATGTGGTTGCACTGGAATGTGTTTGGCATTGTAGTAGAACACAGTTCCTTGGGTATATCTAGCAGAAGTTGCAGTAGGAAACCAGAAGTTTATTTGCATGATGACCTGAGGACCCCCTTGGGAGAGATGTCATTCAAAGTTGGGCTCCTGAATCCCTAATATCTCACTCCTTTGGAACCCCCACTAGACCAGTTCAATAAGGAAATCAAAATATATTCACCATTTGGCCACTAGACTGGCAACACAAGTCTGGTAGTCTAGAATTTGACTATAAACTTTGTGGGCACAGACCATGAAAGCCTTGTTTCCTGCTGTGTCCCTGAATCTAACACAGTGCTGGAGAATCAATAAATGTTGGTTGAATGACTTCCTGATGGCTCTAACTGTTACCCCAAAGGTTCCTGCCAACATGAGGAGCAGCCATTGTGCATGGCAGAGGCAGGAGAAGCACCTAGAAGTGCTAACTGGGGAGAGATTTACCTGGGGTGCTGGAGGCTAGAGGGAAGTGTTTTTGCACATCTTCATAAGAAGTTTGTGCAGCAGCCCTCATGGAGGCAGGTCAGGGCCAAGGGGAAAGAAATTGGAAAACTATTGATGGTAGCAGACAGATCTAGTTTGTGAGCACATGTGAAATGTCTCTTAGGATCTCCTAGAAATAGTCAAGATATATTTGTTGTAAAGTTTCAGTTCCTGCGAAATCAGGAGGGGATAAGAGCCGTTGAAATATGGGATACCATAGATGGTGTCGCTAGGGACCCATGGTTGGCACAATGATTTGAATTGTGGTCATGACCCAGGTTGTGATAGCAAGGCCCCAAGATGGTCCCCAAAGTCTTGGGTACCTGATTTTTAAGTTCATGTGTAGCCCTCTCTCTCTTTGAATAGGGCTGACCCGTGCAACCACTAGGATACTGTGGAAGGATGGTCTGTGACTTCTGAGGCTAAGTCATAAAAGACCTGGCTTTTGCTTTGCTCCCTCTTATGGGTCACTTGCTCAAGGGGAAGCCAGCTGCCATGTTATGGGGACACTCAAGCAGTGCTCTGTAGAGGCCCCTTAGCTAGGAACTGGGACCTCCTACCAACAATCAGAGAGGAAGTGAGACCTCTTGCTGACAGAGCTATCAAGCCTTCAGATAATTGCAGCCTAGCTGACATCCGGATTACATCCTCATGATGGACCCTGAGCCAGAACCACCCAGTTAAGCCACTCCCAAATTCCTGCCCTGCAGAAACTATGAGATAATAAATATCTATTGTTCTAAAGAGCTAAGTTTTGGAGCAATTTTTAATGCAGCAATAGATAAATAATACACAGACAAATATGTATGAGCAGACCCAGTTGGATTCTACAAATATTAGACTGTAAAAATGACTAAGTCCCATATAGCTTTGGGTAAACTTAGCATATAATGCAAACTTCATTCTGATATAGGCTAAAAATGGCAATAATAGGAATCCATAAAATACATATTCTGCGATTATTGTGCACTTACTATATGTAACAGAAATTTTGACTCTGCTTTTGGACCATTACAATGTATCTCAAACAATGAATTTTAATCTGCTTAAATGTATTAAATAAATGACTGCCTTTTATTTTTGGATGATGTAACCACAAAGAAAACTTTAAGTATAGCAAATAATCCTTCACAACTTGAAATAATATTAACACCCTGTACCACGATGTCCCTATTTGGATAATTATGAAGTATATGTGTCTGTTAAATACAAACCTACTCATCTATACAAACATTTTTTATTGTATTATATGGTATGCAAAGCCCCGTCACTCATTTGATTGTTACAAAGGAAAAGTATATCTTCCCTGTTTCAGCAGACTTATATTCCCCACCTGGTGGGACTTAGATTCTTGTCACTCTTCCTTCATGGGATTTATTAGTCTAGTCATAACTTTTGGAGACTGCGCTGTCCCCAAGTCTTTCTTGTGTCAAATGGACTTCATACCCTTACTCTCTGACTCGTCTCACCATGCTGACTTGCTCCCTACCCCTGGAGGTTAGCTGGTTTAGGAGCACAGGCCCCCTAAAGTCCCCTTTCCCTAACCTTCGTATTACATGTCCTCTCTCTCCCCAAGTCCTTTAATTTCTCTGTCCAGTGGACATCCTCTTTGTCGTATTGAACTCAGAGGCTTCCTGTTGCATCAGCTTCTTAATCTATTCATTTATACTCTTATCAGCCCATTATTGAGCACCCATCCTATTCAAGCTATCCTGTGAAGTACTGAGTGGGAAGATATAGCACAAGATAAGATTCTTATCCTCGAGAAGTTAAAGTCCTGTAGGGAGACAAGATGTCTGTAAAAATTACATGTTAAGACTGGGTGTGGTGTAAATTACAGGGGTGGTCTAGGCAATATGATAAAGGAAGCTTTGTGCATTTCCAGATGAGAAGAAGAGGAAACGCATCAAGGAGATGGTGATGTTTAAACTAGGCTTTGAGGAATGAGGAGGACTTTGATAGGTGCAAATAGTGGGGGTGAGGGATACCCGGAAGTTCCGAGATGGATGAGAATGGCAAGGAAATAAAGCAACAACAAGGCAAGAACCTGGAAAGGCTGTTTAATGACCAGAGAGCAGCTTGAAGACCAGACAGAGTGAAAAGCGGGTGGGATTTAGAATGAAAATGTCTAGGCTTTAATTCTGATTCAGCCACTAATCGGCTGTGTGAGCTTCATCTCATCTGTAAAGCAAGCTGTGAGGGCAAAATGAGACAAAATGAAAGTATCTGGGAAGTGCTTGGCACAAGGTAAACATTCAATAAAAGTTAGTAAAATGCAGGAGAAGAGTAGGAAATTAGGTAGGAGAGACAGGCTGAGGTTGTTTTGGAAAGCCTTGCCTGTCAGGTTAAGGAGTGTTAATGAGGAACTGCTGATAATCAAAGAGAATTTGTGACCATGGCCATGCCAGTGGCATGCAAAATAATTTGTGAGAGTAGAATTTGGAAGGAGGACTGTTACCTGGATGATGATAATTGACTACCTATGAAATTATAAAGACCTGAATGGTTTTGGTGAAAGGGGGAATGGAAAGAAGGGACAGATACCTAAAGACACTGTAATAGAAGAGTCAGGAAAACTTGGCAAGTGTCAGGATTTGCTTTTGCTTGGGGCTGAGGCTGAGAAGTAGAACATTCTGGTGATAATAGCTGAACCACGACAGACATTTGTTGAGGAGCAGTTCTGTGCCAAGGACCGTCCCAAGCACCTCCGGTGCACTATCTCATTGAATCTTCACAACAACCCGAGGAGATGGGTACTTGTATGGCTCCCATTTTACAGACGAGGACACTGGGGCTCACAGAGGTCTGCTGTCCAAGGTTACAAAGATAGCTAATGGCAGAGTCGGATTTCAACCTGGGTCTGCCTGAATTTGAAGTCCACGCTCTTATCCATTACACTACCTCCAACTTCAAAACCAAGGCATTAAATAATAACAGTTGCGTTTACTGACTACAGACCACGTGATGCTTTATAAATTGTTAGAAGTTTGGGGGCTAAAGGCCACCCTTCCTCTACTTCCAGAGTTCAAGATGAGAGAGGACACATCTAAGAACTATTATCAAAAAGTGGGACAAGAATATTGATTTTTCAATGTGCCAAGTAACACCCGCAATACAGTAAATGCAGGCCTATCTCCCACACCAAATCTAAACTTTGAGGTCTGCCTGGGTTTCGCCTATAGGGAGAAATAGCTCAGCCCATTCACTCAGGCCTGCCCAGTTTACCCCTCCAGGAGAAGCAGAGAAAATGACTCCCCACCTCTGTTCCCCCAACATTAAAGTGGGCTTTGGAGGAAGGCTTTGCTTTTCTTGCTGATCCGTGGATCAGGCCGGGAATAAAACAGAGGAAGGAACCCTGCCAGTAGTTGAACATTCAGGACCTCAGTAAGTGGGCTCAGCCCCCAGTGGAAGATTGTTTTAGACCAACCAGTAGGGGCCCGAGTGGGGTGGGGCAGCGTGGTGAAGTCTTTACCCAGGATTTGTATTTGAACTCAAGCCTGATGAGTACCTTATCTCCTTAGCTCCTTCTAGAACACAGGATTGGCTTACCCTGCCAGGATCAGAGCCACTCCCCCTCCCGTGAGAAGAATGAAACACTGGAAATGTTTATTCTCTGCCCCTCACCAACATGTTCCATGGACCCCTCTCTCTGAAGGTTTGAGAAAGGCACACGTATTCGTCTAACATATCTATAGTATGCCTGCTCCTTCAACAGCCCTGCCAGGAGGGAATTTTATAATCATTTCCCTTAAACTGATAGAGAAATTGAAGCTCAGAGAATTTAAGTGATTTGCCCAAGACACAGAGAAAGCAAGTGGTGGAAGAGGAAATTCAGACTGGGCATGTATGGTTCCAAGCTCACTTGCTTTCCCTTACCCTATTGTGTCTATATTTGCTCTAACCTTCACAACAACCAGGAAGACATTGTTATTCCCATTTTACAGATGAAGAAACATATTCATTCAGGGTATGTGATTTACTCAAGGACAGGCCACTACTGAAGAATAAAGCCAGAGTTTAAAAGTGAGTCTGTGGGACTCCAGGCCTGTGGATTTTCCACTTATTAATGTTTGTTTTTCATTACATTGATAATAATGTCTTAGACATATTTACAATACACTTCATAGTTTAAAGTGTTTGTTTATGTATAATATATATAATCTCCCATTTTAAATGATATTAACTTTTATTATGTGACTTTTTTAGTGGTTATTTGAGAAAAATATGGACTATTTACTTTGCACAAACAATTTAGAAAGGATTATAGCGTTCTACTTAAATTTTATAAGTTCTATTGCCATACAATCATGTTATTGGTAGGAGCTGATTCTTTGGTTTCTCTCCCCTAAACCTGGGTGAAATGTACTCAAACTAGTTCATGTAATTGCCCTTTTCTTGACAGATATGGTTAAAGCTGCTGCAATGAAGACACATGTTTCATAAGTTAAGATCTTTAGTTGAGAGCAGGTTACTTTTATATAGGCTAGTGCTACAGCAACTTTCACAAAAGATCAAGCTAAATAACTAAAATGAGCTCCCCAAATAATTAAACCCCTCTGATACACCTGGTGCTCAGTTTTAATAACCAATTGACCCACCATCCTGATTGTAAAGTCCTGGTGAAGGGAAATAAGTTCTATCACAGTCTCCTTATGCTCCTTTTCCTCTATGTGTCACGTTTTTATGGCATCACAGCCTTGTTCTAACCATAACTTTTTGATTCTCAAGACATTTCCTTTCAGCAAATGGGAATTACCATTTACTGAAGCTTAAGTTAACTGAAAATTAAATTAACTTTATATGAAGTAAAGTAACTTGTGCAAGATAATGTAGAATAAGCATAAGAAATCAGAGGTTTCTCAACACATAGGGAGATAAAATTTTCTTCTTGGTATGTTTTATTTTATATGGTATTCATGCTAAAAAGTCTGCATTAACATAAAGAAAGTACATATAATATATGGGAAAAAACAGTCATTATCAAGTGATATATTCCCAAGGAAAAAGGCCAGATAATTTCATTCTTTGTGGTATCAAAAATTTCCCATGAGACAATTCATTGATTGAAGCTATTGTCTTTGTAAAATTATGCTTACAGAGGAAAAGTACCATGTTGGCTCCCTGACAAAAATGTCTTAGTAGAAATGAAGACTTTCTCTGTCTTTCTCTGATAATTCACCTATATTCATATGCTAGTGGCCAAGGCCAAGGTGAAGAGGTTAGAGATGTCAAGAAGGTGGAATAAAGACAAAAACCCCATTTCCCATGACATAGCTGGGGGCTCCCTGGGGCATAGTATGTAAAGGGTCTTGTGATACGTGGGCAGCCACAGTCAGGCCTCTGCTTCCACAACTTTTCCTTTGGGAAGGAAGGACTCCTTTCCTTTCCACCAGCACTAAGAATCTTTATCTCATATTAGGGACAGAGAATTTGGCACATAAATTAGACGAAAACCTGTAGGATCAGTCAGTGGTCATGTCATGAACTATAAACATGGAGCTATAAACATGGAGCTTAAGAAGGCTTCACCTGAATGACAACTTTTCTGACAGAACAAAGAGAAACATATAACACTGTATCAGTTTCAGGAGGGCCCAAGGTCAAGAGCCAATTGGCTTAAGGTCTAGTTCTGGCTCCACTGCCATTGAACAGCTGTGTGACCTCAGGGAATTCACTTAACCTGTCCAAGCTTCATTTTTCTCACATGTATAAAGATAAACTTAGACTGATTTCTAAAATCCCTTTTTTCCAACAGACCTCTAATTCCAACTGTAAATCCCTGAGTGGGAAATGATATAAGAAATTATGGGTAGGATAACTTTATAAAGGAATCTGAATAAATAAGATAAATAAATGAGAGAGTAATATGAGGGGTTCTGTTTTCATTCAATATGAAGTAATAGGGACCAGACTTACTGTCCCACCCAAACAACTAAAAAATAGACAAAATATGTGAAATAATGACTTTCAAGACATATAAGAACTCAGGCAATGGCCAGTGAGCTCTGAGACACAGAAACAGACCAGAGGAGCCCTGCAATTGCCCTAGGTTATTGCCTTGAGAAAGTTGCCAGGGCACAGTATAGGGAGGGGGAGTCCAGGCTGAGCTCATTAGAGGAGTTCATTAAATAAATTGGGGAGCCTGGGGAAGCCAGTGTGGTCGAGGTTCACAGGACAAAACATAGGAAAGAAAAAAGTTGCACAGAGAGACAGAATTCTGAAGATCTGCAAAAGACCCTTCTTGAGTCTTGGGCTGAGTTCTTTTTTTTTTTTTTTTTTAAAACACATGTTTTATTTATTGTTATTATTTTTAAGATTTTATTTATTTATTCATTCATTTATGCCCCCCTTGCTGCTTGTGCTCGCAGGGCCAGCCAACCACGCCGTGCAGGCGGGCCCGCCCCCACCAGGAGACCCCGGGAACCGAACCCGGGGCCTCCCACATGGTAAACGGGAGCCCCACTGATTGAGCCACAGCCGCTTCCCGTTGGGCTGAGTTCTGATCAGTGTATGCGTGTGAGGAAACTCCCTGAGGTTAGGGAAGAAACTACTAGAAACGATGAAAGGAAACTAGCCTCAGGCTCACACAAGGTGTGGTTTAGTTACTGTTCCCAAGGACCAGAGTGGAAAACCTCAGGATTCCTAGGGTACTCGGTGAGTAATGGGACAAAAAGCAGCCCGAAAACAAATGCTGCTCTGATTCCACCTAACAAAGCTGGCAAGTAAGACTCCAAAGATCAGACTGTTTTAAGTAACTAAACTGTGTGCCAAAACAAAGCTCAAGAATTTTTATAGCAATCCAACAATATTCAGTACCCAACAAGATAAAATTTGCAATGAGTAGCATCTAATAAAAATTTACAAGGCATGCAAAGAAGAAAAAGAAACAATATATACCATAAGAGAAAAATCAATCACTTGTAACGCAACAAGAAATGACACAAATGATAGATTTTGTAGACAAGGACTTTAAAACACATAAAACTATTCCATATGTTTTTTTTTTAAAGATTTATTTATTTATTTACTTTTATCCATTTCAATCCCCCCATTTTTGCTGTTTTGTGTCCATTCACTGGGCAATTCTCTGTGTCTGTTTCCTGCCCTCTCTTCTTATCCTTCTCCTCTTGTCTTCACTGGGATTCGATCCTGGGGACCTCTCATTTGGGAGAGAGGCGTCCTGCCACCTGTGCCACCTTAGTTCCTGGTTTTTTGGCACGGCGCGTCTTGGCTCTCCCTTGTGTCACTCTCCTGTTACATCATGTTGCTGTGTGGCTCGGTGGGGCCTGGCACGCCTGCTCATGGGCCCTGGCAGCACACCTGCGTGCGGGACCTGGGGTCCACCCACTTGCAGGGACTGGCGGCCCACACGCCTTTTATACTTTATTTTATCATGAGGTCCTGGGGATCGAACCCAGTTCCCTCCATATGGGAGATGGACGTCCAACATTTGAGCCACATCCGTCTCCCATATTCCATATGTTTTTAAAGCTAGAAGAGAGATTGAAAATATTAAATAGAGGCATTGAGGATTTTTTTTTTTTAAGACCTGGATCAAACTTATAGAGATGAAAACTAGAATGCCTAAATGAAAAATTCACTTGTTGGGAATAACAACAGGCTAGATAGCAGAGAAAATATTAGTTAATTTGAAGATGTAGCAATAGAAACTATCCAAAATTAAACAAAGAAACAAACAAACAAAAAAGCTAAGAAATGGAGAAAGCATCAGCAAGTTTCAATTGGAGGGAGGGAGGAAGAAAAACTATTTGAATAAAGAAAGGCTGAAACTTTTCCATATTTGATGAAAACTGCAGATTCACAGGTCCAAAAATCTCAATGAAGCCCAATCAGAAGAAACATGAAAAAACAATACCAAGGCACAGCATAATCAAGTGGCTTACAACCAGTGTTAACAAGATAATTTTAAAAGCAGTCTTAGGAAAAAGACAAGTTATGTACAGAGAAACAAAGATTAGGATGATGGGATGATGGTAGGTTTCACATCAGATATAATTCATCCACGAAGACAGGGGAGCAACATCTTTCAAGTACTAAAGAAAAAACAACTGACAACCTAGAATTCTATACCCAGCAAGAATATTTTTCAAAAATGAGGGCAAAACAAATATTTTTTTTCCGAATGTATAAAAGCTGAAATAATTCATCTGCAGCAGTCATGCACTGTAAGAAATGTTAAACGAAGTCCTTCAGGCAGAAGGAAAATGATACCAGATGGAAATCTGGCTTAACATAAAGAATAAAGATGACCGGAAATGTTAGCTATGTAGTTAATTATAAAATGCCTTTTTTCTCATTATTTAGATCTCTTTTTAAAAGAGACTTAACTGCTTAAAGCAAAATTATTAGCAATTTTAATTAATTTAATTAAAAAGGCATAGTTAGTATTATGAGTTTTATAACATAAATATAAATAAAAGATATGACCATAACAGCACAAAGGCCTGAAGGAGAGAACTAGAAGTATACTTCTGTGACTTTCTTTTACCATTTAGTAGAAGATAGATTTTGATAAGATAAAGATGTATACTAAAACTAATACAAGCAGCAAAGAGTTACAGCTTAGAAGCCAACAAAGGAGATTTCAAAAATCACAAAAAATGTTTAATTAATTCAGAAGACAGACTGAGATGGAAAAAAAGAGCAAATAACAGATAAGAATACTATACAAGCAAATGCACATATATGCATATATATTTATATATCATTTTGCAAATGTCAGTATGTATTCTGAAAATTTTGATTTTTACCCACAATAAAAAATAAAAAATAAATAAAAATTAAAAAAAAATAAAAAAATAAAAAAGAATACTATACAATTAGCCAGAGAGCAGATTTGAACATTATCATATAAAAATTCACAGTAAATATAAATGGTCTAGACCTCACAATTAAAAGACAGATATTTTTAGATTAGCTTGAGAAGTGAAACTCAATTATATCTTGCCCATGAGAAACCCATTTTAAAAATATAGACATAACTAGGTTAAAAGTAAAAGGCTCGTAAGAGATATACTAGGCTAGCAGAATCAACAGAAGAATGGAGTGTCTGTGTTAGTGTCTGACAGAGCAGATTTAAGAGCAAAGATATTATTATGGGTGAAAGGGTCATTTCATAATGATAAAGGGGTTAATTCACAAAGAAAAGATAACAGTCCATACATTTATGCTCTTAATTACAGAGCTTGAAATTACACTGAAGCAAAAACTGACAAGTTTTAACTGCAAGGAGAAATAGAGAAATTCACAATTAGAGTAGAAGATTGCAACCCTTGTCTGTCAACAATTGACAGGACAAGCAAACATAAAATCAGTAAGGTTACAGAAGTCTTAGCCAACTTGACCTAACTGACATTTATAGAGCACTTAAGTCAACAACATCAGAATACATATGTTTTTCAAAGACACACAGGGAATTTAACAAGCTAGATCATATTCTGGGCCATTTTTAAAAGTGTCCATACATTTAAAAGGACTCAAGTCATGCAAAAGATGTTCTTTGACCACAACAGAAGTGAACTAGAAATCAATATAATATCCTAGAAAATTCTAAAAACTCCCCAAATATATGAAAACTAAATAACATGTTTCTATAGAACCTATGGGTTGAAGAAGAAATCAAAGGGAAATTAGAAAGTGTTTTGAAGTGAATGAAAATGAAAGCACTACATATCAAATTTAGTGAAATGTTTCTAAAGCAGTGTGAAGAAATTTTTGACAATCAATGCCTATGCTAGAAAGGAGGAAAGGTAACAAATCAATGACTTAAGCTTCCAACTTAAACTAGAAAAAGAAGAGCAAATTAAACCCAAAGTAAACAGAAGAAAGGTAATAACAAACAGTGGAATAGAAATCAATGAAATAGAAAGCAGAAAAGCAATTGACAAAATCAATGAAACCAGAAACTGGCTGTATGAGAAGACCAATAAAATGGATAAACTTCTAGCCAGAATAATCAGGAAAAAGCAGAAAGACACAAGTTATCAATATTAGGAAAGAGAAATGGCAACAGAAATACAAATCTAAGAGAAATTAACATGATCCTGAGGCCTTTGACTCTGACCACAGCCACAATCAGGAATGGCTTCGGGGAGGTAGATAGTTTTGAGATGACTCTTGAACAGCAAGTGAAATGCCAACATGAGAAAATGGGGTTGGGCTGGAATATCAACTGTTGGAGGATCAGCAAGCTCAAAGAAATATGACTTGTTAGAGTAAGATGAATGTCCCATGTGACACAGGGAAGGAAATTACTGTGTTTTTCTTTTCTAGGATTTTTAGTTAATACAATATTCTGTTTAATGAAATAAAGGATTGCCTTGTATTTCATGAACAGGTCTCAAATTAGGATACGATGAAACTCATCAGTCAGGATTCAGTTGCAAAAAATGAACTGCTCTAGATATCTTAAGCAGAAGGGGAATTAGGTACATTCAAGGCTGTTGGGAGGAGACTCTGGAAGAACTAGTCTGCTAGTTCAAGTTGGGAAATGGGAGGTAGGTAACACAGCTTAATGTGCATTTTCATTTTAAGATTCAGAAGGAATTCTAGAAGTTTTCAATGCCTCACTTTTCACAGGACTGACACGTAGTAGGCATTCATTCATGAATAAATGAATAAACATGCATAAAGGTCAATATTCTGTAAAAATGCTGATGTACTAGTTAATAACATTTCCCTGGTTGAATCTCCCAACAGCCTTGCACAGTGATTCACAGATAGTAGGCAACTCAGGAATATTTTGTTGAGTGAATTTCATAAGAAAGCAAATTATTCAGATATTTGTTACAGTAATTTCAAATAAATCAGATCAAATGTTGTTGCTTTTTAAAAAAGATGATTTGTGCCTAATTGTGCAACCCTGCCAAGTGCATTCAATAGCAGGATGCTGTTTATATAATAGTATTTCATGATAAAAGTGAAACTCTTTGCTTTTTTCTTGATGTCAGGGAAAAAGACTTTTAAATCATTGAATGTTGATGTCTGCTTGTTTAAGAAATGTGCCTGAACACATTTGATCTTTTTATCTTTTTCAGGTTGGGTTGCTCCCACAACATAGACACAGAAATGGAGGAAAACACTTGGCTAATAACATCCTAACTCCCCTTAATGTTTTTGTTTACTCCAGCCTTGCATGACCAGCAGCAGGATAATTGTGTTAAGTTTGGGTAAAATAGTTCTCATCACACAGACCCCCAGCAGGGCACAGGAAGTTAGTTTAACTAAACTGTATCTATTTCAGAATAGAAATACACAGGCTAAAATAAAAAGAGAGAGAATCTTTTTCACTTTTAAGAATCTGGCTAAGATAAGGGGCAAGAGGACTTGGCTGATGGCTCAGTTGGTAGAAGGTGGATGTAGCAACTTGAAATTCCTTATTATTCAGGAATTTTGAGAGTCCTTTTAATCATCAGATGAAAAGTGTTCTTTTAGAAGCAGTATATTAATGTGTGTGTGTACATATGTACAACCAATAATTGAAAGTTGATTTTTAACATTTATTTTTTCATAACATAGAGTTCACCCTTTAAAATTATTTATTTATTTATTTATTTCTCTCTCCCCCTGCCCTTGTTGTTTGAACTCGCTGTCTGATCTCTGTTCTTCTTCTTCTTTCTTTTTTTTTTTAGGGGACACTGGGAACTGAACCTGGGTTCTCCCATGTGGCGGGGAGACACCCAATCACTTGAGCCACCTCTGCTCCCTGCTTGTTGTGTCTTTCATTGCGTTTCCTCCTGTGTCTCTCTGTTGCATCATCTCTCTGAGTCATCTTGTTGCATCATCTTGGTGTATCATCTTGTGTTAGCTCGCCACGCCAGCCCATCGCGTTAGCTCACTATCTTGCTTGTCTTCTTTAGGAGGTACCAGGAACTGAACCTGGGACCTCCTATGTGGTAGGCAGGTGCCCCGTGACTTGAGCCACATCTGCTTCCCTTTACATTTATTTTTGAAGTGATTTTTTGTGGCATCAGGAAAAAATATTTCAATGTCCATTTTTAGGAGCATAATCCCCAAATAACCTAGAATGGCATCAAAAACAATCATTCAATTAGGGATCAAAGTGTAACTATATCAAGTGATATACCCTGGCTTTCCCCCACTTTTCCAGAGGGATTCTCAAAATAGTATAAAATGAGGTTGGCTTCATGTACTTCCACCTCCCCCATATGTCCCAATCTTCTCTATCATTGAATTAAAAAAAAAAAATCTACTTGCAGATGAATCATTAATTCCATAAGGAGTTTTCTTCTGTTTTCCTGCACAGGTAACATTTTGTTTTTCAAGTGTCAGAGCCACTTAGTATTTTGGGCTTGGCTTTTCTTAGAATAAACTATATAGCTCATAAATATGAGCAACACTTTTGGTTGTTTGTTCCGATTTGTTTTCCTTTTTTGAATCAAAGCCATTCAATCTTTGCTGCATTTTTCACCCTGACAAGCTGGGCCAATTAGGTATCACTAAAGGTATAGATCTGATACCCCAGTCTAATGGTGGGCTGGTATTTAGCCTCTGATCAGGCTCTGAACATAACATCTTTATTAAACAATTTTATAAATTGGGATTAGACATGATGGCTACTGAACCGAGTTTCTAATAAAGGAATTTTAAACACTGTATTTTCTCCCCTCTTCCCTAGAACCGCAAATTCGTGAAAGGAACTGACCAATGTGCCAGCTTTTCTAGTCAACTTTGGGGCTTCTGTGTCACTCATCTTTCATAAAGGAAAGCAGCTATTATCTGTGTGCTATTTTCATTAGGAATACAGTGAGAACATCTTCATTAGAAATGGAGAGTGCGCTTGATGTGCTCTGTTGTGATAATGAGGGGAAGAGTGTGAACGAGAAGATAAGAGGAGCAAGTATTTAACTGGAAGCATTCCACCTGGCTTCTGCTTCATTTTATTTAATTGGATGAGGAACATTTTCTGCCTGTGAAAACAGCCAAATATCCCAGATTGGGAATCAAGAAGCCAGGATTTGAGGACATCGTCGATAGCAATACTTCATGTGCCTCTTTTTCCTCCTCTTTGGTGGCTCGGTAACCTCAACTTCTAAAAGCACACATAGACCATACTTAGGACGATGCCATTTAGGTGGAAAAGGTACTGTCTTGAACAAAATTGTGGACTAGAGAAATTCTATTTTCAAGCCTTTTTCGGGTTACATCCTTGTATTTCTCTTCTACTTTCAGCACCTCTAGGCTTTATATGTATGTCATATATATAAACTTAACTATCCTGTATCCCATCCCTTCCAATCTGTGCTAAGTAATGTTTTAAATTAGTTGGGTTGTTGGAGTTAGCAGATAAAAAGATAGAATGTCCAATTCAATTTGAATTATCACACAAACAACAAATGCACTTTTAGTTTAAGTGTGTCTAGTGCAATATTTGAGACATACTTATACCAAAAATGTATATATAGTTTACCTGTGATTCAACTTTAACTGGAGGGTGTCCTATATTTTACCTGACAATCTTATAGATTTTGTGGTGTGCAAATGGAGAGTTCAGCAAAGGTGACTTTGGTGGGTGGGGGCAGTGGGGGAACATGTCACAGGGGTAAGAGGGAGCAGAGAGGATGAGGGACTTGCTTTTCCTCCACTGGACTTGAGAAGAAGCTCTGTTCTCCTCTTCTTTATGTGGCATTAGGTATGTGAGTTCTTTTGATACAGTGTTTTGCTGTTAACAAAAGAAGCCTGAAAACCAGTAGTTGTCCTAGCTGTCTTCTGTTTGCCTCTCCAGATCAATGCTCTATCTTTCTCCACCCTGCTTTGGCCCCTTGGAGATTGCCTATACATCCATGAGCTCTCCTGCCCTCTGGCTTCTGGAGAACTGGCAGGAGATTGAAGGCAAGGAGTAAAGTGTGGCTGAGGTATTTATTGCCCTGGCATTTTCCCTTTGGAAAATTAAGGCATTTAAAATTTTTTTTGTCAAAAATTTTAGCTACATATAATGGAAAACCCAACTAACTGTGACTTATGCAAACAAAAATGTATTTTTCCTAATATGAAAAGTCTGGATATAGGCAGCTGTTAGCAGTGCTTCAGTGGCTCAGTGATGTCAGGCCAGCGTCTTTGATATTGCTTTGATAATTTCTTCATGGTTACAAGATGGCTGCCAAACTTCCAGGCATTACGTTCTTGTTCAAGGAAGAAAGTAGTAAGGAATGGGTGAAAGAAGAAATGTCTCTGACCCTTTATCAGGAAAGCCCAAATTTTCCCCAAAGACTCCCTGTAGACTTCACTTATGTTTCATTAGCTACAAGTTTGTTAGATAACCTAGTTACATACCCTGGTTGTAAAGGATGCTGAAAATATAAATATTTACCTTTTCCAGGCTATTTAGGGTACAAGAGAGAAGGGAGTTGGGAATGATGTTGATTTAATCAACTGTGTCCTAGGGGAATTTGTTTTTGACAAGGGAACTTCAAAGAAGTCAATGCCTCAATCCAAAGGAATAGATTTTAAGTAGAATAACTTGTGGATACTCTAACCAGCTTGTGAAGAAGTGTGTAAGGTGAGAGTACCTCATCATTGTCTCTTAATTTAAACTATGTGACTACATCTATTTTTTAACTTTGGTCAGAATTTGAAAGGCAGAATAATCTCAGTGGATTAAGGCCTTGGTCAAATTGTATTGTAAATTCCTCCATATGCTCTTTACATTTCCACTTTTTTTTTTCTTTTGTGTATATTTCCTGAATATAGAGGCAAAACCAGATTAGAAAGAGCATAAAACCATGGAAAAGAACATGGGCCTAGAAACTGACTCATCTTTTTTTTTTTTTTTTTTTTTTTTTTTTTTTTGGCATTGCCACAAAGAAGCTGTGTTTTGAGATAGTTTTGCTTTCCTGAGCCTCTCTTTCTTATCTGTAAAAACAGCACTATGTTGGGCTAGATGATCATTTTGTTCAACAAATATTTATTGAGCATCTACTATGAACCATACCCTTTTCTAGGCACCAGAGTTTGATAAAGTGGTGATGACACAGACATGAAGCTTATATTCTTTTGGGCAGAGACTGACAATAATAAAATAAACAAATGATAAAAGATATCGACTAGTGATCTGTTCTATTAAAAAAAAAAAAAAAAAAAAAAACAGTGATGTGAGATTAAGTGCCCAAGTGCCTACTTCAGACAATGTGGTCCAGGAAGGCTTCTCAGAGGAGGCAACATTAACCTGAGAGCTGAATGTCAAGAAGGAGCCAGTCTTTCTTTGATGGTGGCATTCTCTGTACGGGCTTTGTATCATTTTTTAACTGACCTGTAAGTTTGAGAGTATTTAAAAATAAAAAAGCTAAAAAAAGGAAGCAAGAGAGATATTAGCTTTGGCCATCACTCTGCTTTTCATGGCTATAGTTCCTGTTATCTGAAAATGCAAATTCCCACTAATCTTATTACAGTGTGTGTTATATAAAAATTAAAATATAAATGCCATCATCATGTTCTGGGATAATTGGGGATCCCTTCTCCCTGCACAGGCTTCATGTAAAAGGGGGCCCTTGTGCCTTTTGTGGCGAAGAAGTGAGTGTGAGAGGTTGAGAATTTGCCCTGGATGAGCCCTAGTGGTGGGTGCAGTGCCCCTGATGGGGTTACAGAGAGCCCATGGCTGCTGCCCACCTATCCCAGATCCAGCAGCCATGGCGCAATCATTGTACTGATAACCCTCCAGAGGAAATGCAATCCATGAGTTCACTCTCTTTGTGGTACTAGTTGGCTTTCTACCCACTGAACAGCTGTTCCTGTCTCTCCCCTCCTTTTAATACTGTAGGATGATCCCAGACCTGGGGTCCCTGATGTCAGTTTGTAAATTAGCACATGTCAGAGGCCTGGCACAGGTTTCTGAGGATGTTTGCACTAGTCTGCAGCAAAATAGGAAACTGAGGCCGGGGCAATGATTTTCCATAAAGCTAAATTTATGCAATTTAAAATATCTTTTTTCTTCTCTCAGGTAAATGCCCTTCCTAACTTTTGAATTAAAACGAACTTTTAGTGTTATGATGCAATACAAATGATATTTTGTTTGGGAAAAATATAGGTAATTTTATATCAGAAGTACCATTTTTTTTTTCCAGTGGAATTTTACAGGGCCCTGAAATCCAAGGGCCTGGGAACCATGGACTTGATTGAATCCCACGCCATTCCGGCTTGCAGTGGCCTTTTGTATTATATCTCCTCTTAGGAACCCCACACAGACTAATGCGTACTCCTATGACCTGTGTATTAATGGGATGGAAAATATGTATGTGGGAAGAGAATTGTTCTAGATGTTTCAGGAAGCTCTGATACCTGTTCAGTTGGCAGAAAAGTCATAACCATTTCTAATTCCTGCTTGAATATATTTTTGAGCATTTTCTCTTTGTATCTTCTACTTTCCTTACCTTCCAAAAATTTATATAATACTGAAATAAAGTATAGCAGTAGCTTAGATGCATGTTTTGCTGTAATGAACAGTGTGTGAGACTTTTTTCTCCTGTTTTTCTTGGCAGTATTTCATGAGAGTGGATAGATGTTGTCTTACCTAGGCTTGCTTGACAAATAAGCTAAAAGAGATATTTTTCCCCCATTGCTTTCCTTCTCCTTTATTCATCCGTTTACTAAGCACTAACTGAATACTGAATCCTTCCTTGAGGGCCTTGAAGACCTAGTGAGAGGTGCACATGCATAATCAAATGATCTAAGGACACTGCCTTAGAGGAGAGATATGGACAAGATGCAGAGTAGGGACGCCCATTCCTTCTGCCTGGAAAAGTCAGAGTGAAGATAAAATGGAAATCTAGTGAATTTCCCATTCTCTATGACCATTACTGGAGAGCTAGAACTCTCCCACTGCCCAAATGTCTTTGTCATCAGGGTTTGAGATTTATATCATGGAAGTATGGGTCAGAGAGCTTGGCTTTGAAGCTAGACCCACTGTGCTCCAATTGTGTGGCTTCTAAGGGCAGGTCGTTTAAGTTTCCTGTGCTCACTTGTAAGCCAGAGATTTACACCTTTTATCTCTTTCTTTCTTCCATCTTCATTTCTTTTACCGATGGCCTTCAGAAAACTTTGTATCACACACCATTTTAGGCAAAGAAGGTGCAAAGACGAATGAGATCTAGCTTACCATGCAAATGGAATATGTGTTGAAAAATAGATAAATTACAATACAGCCTATGAATGCTATTTTAAAGGAATGCCTGTCTCACAACTTTACTGGAAGACAACGAGGAAATTCTTGTGAAAGTATTTTTGAAAAGGCACAAAGCAAGGGATGAGGTAGTGGTGGTTTTAAGAAAGGAGCTGGGTCGAGGGCAGAGAGGGAGGCTTAAAGACCAGGATGTTGACATTCTGGAGTCCCACTGACAGGGCGCAAGTACTCTAGGAAAATCAGGTTCATTGGAAAGCCATTTCAGTACTCATAGGAGGCTTCTGAAATTTTCAAATTTTGTGGATAAATTTACATTGGTGAAGAGAAAAAATTAGCTTTAGCACTTTGAAGGATTTATTTTGCTTATTAGAAGCAAACCTGAAAAGTCAAAAGGATCTTCAGCAGTAAAGTTATTTTCACATTTTCCCCTGGAAAGCTATGCTCTTCCTTCAATTCACAAAGATGTAATGCAGCCATAGCTGTGTTCCCCCACCTGCCAATCCATCCTCTCCATGCTAACTTTTGATTGAACACATCTTTAAACAAATACTGTAACTGATGCCATGAAATTCTCTCCAAGAGCTGTTGCCATTCACAACTAAAAATAATATGGTCTGGTGATGGTGATATTTTCTCCTTTAGACACAAGTGGGGCTGAATCACAGGCCCTAGAAATTCTCAGGTTTAAGGTTTTAGGCGGAGCTGGCTTCATATTCCCACAAACGGGAAACGAGAGTTTGAAAGTAGACAAAGCTTGGTTCACTTCTTATAGTGTGCTCCCTTTGAGGATTTCCTAACTCTTTGCAGTCCTTGACATACCTTGAGAACTTGCTGGAACTTATCAGGGACCGAGGATCTCACTCTTTTTGGACAACTGATGATTTTATCTATCACCTGTGTTTTCAGACTCTCAGCTCTCAGGCTTATTAGGGGGTCTGAGGAAATGTCTGGAAAGGGAGGGAGTCTGAAAGCCTTGCGTAGAGTTTTACTCTTCATCTCATTTTCTGTTTTAATCCAAGCAACTTTTCGAACTGTCCAAGCCCCGTTTTGTTTAGTTATCAGCAGACATAGTCTTACACATCTTGCTCACGCACAGGCTTTTTGTAAAGCCCAAAACGAGATAATTTGTGGAGCAACACGTTTGCAGAGTATATAAAACATTATACAAGTTTTCACTTTATAAATAGAATGTTCAGTAACAATGCTTTCATGACTATACCCCATAATGCAGATGCACACATGGACATGCAGATGCTCGTCATATCTACCCTGGCCCAACTGATTATAAAATGGCAAGAAACATGGAGAACAAGCATGCCAAGAGTGTGTTCATAATGCAACAAGATTTCCTAAAGTTCTGAGTAGGAAACTGGGTTCCCCATTAAGATGGAAAATGGGAAAAATGTTAACCCAAGATTTTGTGGACTAGTCTAGCCAAATAAGGAAGAACAGCCGGTAGAGACATTAACCTTCTCTTTCCTGGGGCTCTTCTCATCACCCTCAGCCTTGACGGACCCAGATACATAAGCTTTGAAAACCCAAGCCCAATACGGAAAAAGAAATCGCTGGTACCTCCCCTTTCTAGCCTATGCACTAGATATTGCTACAAGAATGATCTTTCTAAATGTCCATCTGACATGGCATTCCCTCACTTGTAATCTTCGTAGTTCCCCTAAGCCTTTGCAGTAAATTGCAAACCCCTGAGCTTGGTGCATAAACCTCCTTGTGCTCTGGGGTTACCACGTTCTTATACTTGGGGTCTTCTACTCCTCCATCTGCACCCTGGGCCCCAACCAGGCAGAGCCACCTGCTAAAATTAAAATGAACAACTTCCAGTTTCACGCAGCAACCCCTTAGGAACTCTTCCTTCTGTTTTGCGTACCCTTCTCCTAATGAAATTGCAATTTATCTTAGAGTCTCAGCACAAGTCACTTGTATTTTGAGAAGCTTTCTCTGACTCAAACTAATATAAATTCTCCTCTTTTATGCTTCCATAATGATCTAGACATAACATTTATCTAGTATCTATTACTTTACGCTCCACATATTAAAAATCTGATTGGCCTACTTGACTAATCTTCTTGAAGGCAAGGTCCATGACTGTTTTGTACTTGTTTGTATCCCCCACACCTTGAATATTACCTAGGAAGTTTCCTTTGGTGGATTGAATGATGAATGAATAAATGTAAACTTTTTGAATGAGTGTTCATATCTGATTTAAATGTCTTTCTTCACATTTTCCCATTACGTGGCTTTCCCATGTTTCCTTTGCCCCACCTAATAGTGAAGTGCACCTAGCAGGCCTCAGTAAATAGTTTTTAAATAAAAAATGAATAAGTGTCTTTTCAGCTTTTGGTAACAATGAATAGTGTCTTATTCATCTGATCTGTCTACTGCCACATCTGCCAGCATTGGAAATTAGTTCCCTTCCCTGTTGACTGCCCCAAAGAGCTACATTTACACCCTGAGTGGCTGGTGGTGCCTTGACCTGAGGGTCTGGAGAATGTGGCTCTGTCTTTAGCCATGACATTGACTTGGGTCCTTGCCTTAAGCAACTGCTACCACATCCATTAAATGAGGATAGAGACGATTTCTTTTAGATGTTATGAAGATTAATGAGGTAATGTCTGCAAAGCACCCTGGAAGAAACGTACTATTCTAAAAACTGTTAGGATAACATTGTTTTCATCTGCGTTACCCATCAAGATCCAGGCAAGAAGGGAAAGTAGGAGAGTTGCCGAAACAGTTGAATTTGAGGTTATCTTTTGAGCATCACTGATTACTGATCCTGTGCCATGCGTTCTCCCTCTGCTTCCATCTCTTCTGTCTACAAAAGGTTGCAATAACAAGGCACTTACCCAGAATCAAAACGGAATGTAGAAAATTAATGAATTTGTTTTTGTAAAGTGGATGGGTCCTTGGATAAAGAGTTTTGTAAAGCCACAAGATATTATTTCAATCCCAGGTTACTGTTTCTTTTTCTTTCCTTCAAAAGGATATTCACTGAGCTTATCACTTTCCCAGGAAATTTTTTTTTAATTATCCTTAACTCATTCTTTTTATGTACAACTGTACGCTTCTATTGAACTGCTTTGTTTCCCTCCTGAGAAGTTACTGTTTGAAATTTCTCACTGTAATTTTTTTTCTGTTTGTTTGCTTATAAACCAGTAATTCAACAGCCTTTGGACAATAGTCAGTCTTAATTTTTTTTACAAGGCATTATTTTTATAAGCCACAGTTCTTTTGAAATATGTTTATTTATTAATTTATAAATGGCTCCACCACTCATTGCACCTGTGTGACTTATATTAATTAGAATAATAATGCAATGAGAAATGAATAGGCTGTTTGTACCTTTGATTTCAGTGAAGCTCCAAGTAAACATAATGCATAGAGTTTGAGAATTGGATTGTCTATTACAACTTAAAAGAACATGGTGGATTGAGAACTATCTATATTAAGTTGTACCTAGGAAGATTTTATAATGTTATTGGCTAAATATCATTCGGAGTTTATATCATTAGTTTTAAAAGAAATAATATTAAATCAGTTATAATAAATAGCATATAATTCTTTGTACCAAGTTTTTTCCTTGTCATTAAAGCATTCAAAAGGCAAGATCTGGCCATATAACAAAAAGCATATTTACTAATTCAGAATTTTGAGGATTTTAGCAATCAGAAATAATTGAGTGCTTATTTTGTGTCTGGCACTATAGGATTAGGCTATGTACTACAAATTTGCCAGATAATTCCTGCATATAGACTTCAGTATTTCAATGGAAAGATGAGGACAATAAAGGCAGCTATTTGTATCATACTGACAGTGGGCTCTACATATCAACTTGAAAGACAAGGAAAGGATTAGTTGTCTGAAATTGCCTAATGAAATGTCTTCATTGATCAAAGGTAAACTCCACTTCATCCCTGTAAACATACACAAAAAAGATGGCTTCTAAACTCACACAAAAAAAGATTGCTATTTTTTAAAGATAAAATTATATCTCTAACTCTGAACATAGTCAATGTACTATTGTTTATCTTATCTGAACCCATCATTTGTAGAAGAGAAAACTGAAATATTGAAATATTGGGAGCTCAAGTGATTTCCCAAGGTCACATGACCAGTTAGTAATAGAACTAGGACCCAAATATCCTGGTCTATTGATATAGTAATACCAATAACAAGTTTCAGATAGAAATAGCTAGCTAATAGCTCATACTCATGAGATGATAGTGTTATGCAGTGGGGAGACAGAGACCAGGCACTGGGTTAAGAGCAGATAATCTGGTTGCATCAGGAAATAATTATTTGTTCTTAGCAATGGTACCTACCTCTTCAGTTTTCTTTCTTTTAAACTCAGGAATTTTACTGGTTAACCTCTGTCTTACTTCTTAGCTCTGGGATTCTTTGATTTTATGAATGAAATTAAGCCAGAAAATTGATGTCACAAAGGTTGCATCTATTTTTTGTCTACTGTCTACTACAAATTTTAAAAAATGCAGTAGTAGTAAAGCCTGATACAAGCCAAGTATTGAATGTCCCTTGAGCTGAGTTCTCCTTCCCAGAAGCACACAGTATTTTGTTATGGAATTTGGTTATGAGCACGTTATCAGAAATAACACTCATGATTTGTAGGAGTTTCCAGAAGTACTAACCAATATCCAATAACTGTTAGGTCCAAGATACTATGCTAGGTACTGGTTGGACTCCAAAGGAAAACTACTATGTCTACCTAATTTGAGCATTTGTGATAACATTAATAGCATGTTTATGATCATTCCATCCTGGATATTCTCACATCATCAAGCCCTTGCATTTTAGAACTGGAAGAGACTTTCATGGTCTCCCACTCTGCACCATTCATTTTACTGTGGAAGAAACTGGAGGCTTTTATTTCACAACTTGTCTTTACTCCTGGCAGAATGTAAATGATATGCATAATATATAAAGAAATATATTTCACAGTTACAGTATTAAAAAAGGGAGATAAAGTGTTTATGCCCTAGTCCCCACAACTATAGTTTATCTTTGATACAGGTCTTTGTATTTGGTGTCTTCTTTCAGTTGGTGTCTTATCTCCTTGTAGCTGTCATTATGATGAAAATCATGGCTAACAGAGGAAAATATGTAGAGGTTACTAATCTGTTTTGTTACAAGAAATCAAAGAAAATTGTTTTCTAGAGGTATCATCAAATATCTTCCTTAAAAGCAATAACGTTAAAAAATGTTGGTGGTCTTAACATACAAATTGGCTAAAAAGTGTTCTATGTTTGGAATATTTATTTAGTGTAATGGGGTTACTGATGTGCCCAAACCATGCTCTTAGGTGCAAAGAAGTTATAGTTTCTGCATTTTCCATGAAGTGAATTGCTTTCTCCTTAAGAACCCACACCCCACTGGGGTCTCAGGAAACGTGGACTTGGCAATTAACAGTAGCCTAGTGTCTTTTGGTTTTAGGCCATTCGTAGTTCAATTCCTCTACTCCTCCTTAAAATAGTCTTTAAACTTGATGTCTCTGGGAAAATGGGCAGACTTTCAGAGATCTGCCCCACTCATTGATTTTTTTCTCCAAGATAGCATTGGTAGAGAGGTACCAGGGTAAGGGAGGGGCAGATGCTTTTACTTTCTTGTTTTGGAGTGGCTAGCCTGTGGACAAGTTTGGAGTGGCCTGAAGTGGTTTGAGCTGGCTCCTTGGACATTGAGTGAGCACCTGATGTTGGAGATAGTGGGCTCAGTCTTTTGCATCTGGTTTCTGCACTCACTGCAGCCTCTGGGCTCTGAGGCCAAACACCGGCAGGTCATCAGCCACTCTCGGCCCCTCTGTGACCCTTCATTGCAATAAAGGAGCTTCTGTTTTCACACAATCTGCCTCAGGGACATCTAGCCAAACCTCCTCCTGTCCTCACCTCCATAATTTAATGAATTGCCAGCCCAAAGCTGAAATGCTTCCAGAAGACTCCAAACAGTATTGACCAGTCCTGATATTTTCAGGCTCCTTCTTACCTATTTTCATGTTTCTATAGCCATCTCTCCATCTCAAGGCTTGACCTTGAGTGATGTGGAACATCACTTCTTTTACTTCTTTCTGTCATTTGACTTTTATTTGACTTCTTAAGCCATAGCCAAATCCTTCTGATTTTATTCTCATGGCTAAACCCTAATGGTAAACTAATGTGCTGGGAGACAAACCAGTCTCCAACCAAGGAACACCAATTACAGGGCACTTCCAAACCAACATGCTTTTCTTCTCTCTTTTATAGAACCACATAGAGCTCCTCTTCTTTCTCTCTTTCCTCCTCCCATCTCATTCTGCCACCTTCTCCAGTAACTTTCCTCTCCCTTTCCCCCTCCTTTCTACCCCCTCCTTTTCCTTCTCCTTCACTTCCTCCTTCTCTTCCTTCTTGCTCTCTCTCTTTCTCTGCTTAGAATATATGTGCAAATCAGTTTACATTTTTAATCTCAGTCTCTCTACCTTATAAGTAGGGAAAGTAAAATTTCAATCTTTTTTTTATTACTCTGGAATCATAGGAATAATTAGTTAGCAGTTATAGATGATCTTGAACAGCTTAGATAAAATTAATCATACAAGTGTTATTAATATTGCTACAAGTATCTGACTTTGAAAAAATTGAGGGCTAGTAGATGACCCTAATATAAAGAATATACCTAGAAGATGGATGAGTTGTCTTCTGACCTGGAATTCAAAGACCAAGGGGGAGAAGAAGAACTAAGTACATATGCAAAATTATTCTTTAGGGAATGTAAAAAGATAAACTTATGTTCTGTACCTGAAAAGTTTATCAATCAGTTCATGAGATCTTCTCTCAAATATATCTTAAATTTTTTTATTATTGTAAAACACACATATAGAAATTGCCTTAAAAATCTATAACATAATGAATTTTCTTAAGTTGAACATATTCACGTAACCAGCACTCAAATCAAGAAATCATTATTGGCCTCGGATAAACCTCATTGGCTACGATACTGCCACTGCACAAAGCTGCCAGTTGGCACTTGGTATTAATCCCTCGTTGCCAGGGAGGCTCATCCCCGGGAGTCATGTCCCACGTTGGGGGGAAGGTAATGCAATCATATGCTGAGTTTGGCTTAGAGAGAGGCCACATAACTATTATCTCAGAGACCACTGCCTAACCGCCTTCCAATGCTACACCCCAAAGGTAACCATTACCCTCATTTATAACTCCAAACATTCGTTTTGTCTCTTTTTGAACTTCATATGAATAGAACCGTTCAATATGTATTCTTTTGTGCCTGTCTTTTGCTCAACGTCTTGTTTGTGAGCAAAACAAGTAGCACTTGCTGTGAGTGGCTGTAACTCCTCCATTCTAATTGCTGTGTAGTTTGAGTTGTCCCAGTTTTGAGTTCTTATGAAAAATGCTGCTATAAACATTCTTGTGTTCTTTTGGGGAATACATGTGCTCATTTCCAAGGATACTTACATGGGTTTGGAAGTCAAAGGAGAAGTTTGCGCTAGGAATACAAAATTGGGATATGTCATTGGAAAAGGGAGATAGTACAATGGATATAGGTCAAAGCCATGGCAAAATTTGAAAGTCAAGTCTCTGAGAAAATAAATTACTAGTAGATACAATTTCTTATTGCATTTAAAGTAACAGAAGGACAGCGGTCCTCTGAAGTCCTCTCTTCCTTTCTGTTCACCCTAGTGACTTACCTTCAGCTTTCCCCTTAGGAACTGTCTGGTTTCACCTTTCTTCACCTCTGATATTTGCTCCCACAGAACCATGTCTTTGCCCAGTGGTCTCCTCAGACTCTGTTACTCAGTATCTTTCAAGGAAGCAACGAAGACTTTTTTTTTTATTAGTGAAATTTTGTGTTTACAGAACTACATTGCATGAAATGCAAGATCTTGCCTAAAATGTATTGATGTGGAACATTTGTTACAATTCATAAAAGCACATTTTTATAGTTGCACTATTAGCTATAGTCCATGGTTTAATTTAGGGTTCACTGTGTTGTGCAGTTCCATGGATTAAAAAAAAATTTTATTTTAGTGCCATGTATACAATCTAAAATTTCCCCTTTTAACCACATTCAAATATATAATTCAATGCTGTTAATGAAGTTCACAGTGTTGTGCTACCATCACCATCATCCATTACCAAAACTCTTCCAACGTCCCAAATAGAAACTGTATGTTATAAGCCTTAGCTCCTTATTCCCTACCCCCAGCCCAGCCCCTGGTAACCTGTATTCTAGATTCTGACTCTAAGAGTTTGCTTATTCTAATTATTTCATACTGATAATATCATATAATCTTTGTCTCTTTGTGTCTGGCTTATTTCACTCAGCATGATGTTTTCAAGGTTTATCCATGTGTCACATATGCCTGAACATCATTCCTTTTTACGGCTTAAAAATATTCCATTGCGTATATATACCACATTTTGTGTATCCACTCATTGGTTGATGGGCACTTGGGCTGCTTTCATCTTTTGGCAATTATGAATAATGCTGCAATGAATATCGGTGTGCAAATATCTGAATCCCTGCTTTCAATTCTTTTGAGTATATCCCTAGAATTGGATTTACTGGGTCATATGGTAATTCTATACTTCACTTTCTGAGGACCTGCCAAACTGTCTTCCACAGCGGCTGCACCATTTTACATTCTCACCAGCAATGAATGAGTGTTCCTATTTCTCTATATCTTCCCCAACACTTGTAAGTTTCCATTTTTAAATAATAGATATTCTAGTGGGTGTGAAATGGTATTTCATTGTGCTTTTGATTTGTATTTCCCTAATGTCTAATAATATAGAGGATCTTTTTGTGTGCTTCCTGTTCATTTGTATGTCTTCTTTGGAGAAATGTCTATTTAAGGCTTTTGCTTATTTTTAAATTAGGTTGTTGGTCTTTTTGTTGTTGAGTTGAAGGATTTCTTTATATATTCTGGTTATTAAATCCTTATTGAATATGTGGTTTTCAAATGTTTTCTCCCATTGTGTAGGTTGTTGAATTGCTGTCATGATAAAGTCCTTTGATGCATAAAAGTTTTTAATTTTGAGGAAGTACCATTTATCTAATTTTTTTCTTTTGCTGCTTGTGCTTTGAGTATAAAGTCTAAGATACCATTGCCTAACACAAGACCCTGAAGATGTTTCCCTATGTTTATTCCAGGAATTTTATAGTTCTGGCTCTTATATTTACGTTTTTGATCCATTTTGAGTTGGTTTTTGTATATGGTGTGAGGTCAGGGGTCCATCTTCATTCTTTTAGTATATACAGATCATTTTCCCTGAACCATTTGTTGAAGAAACTATTCTTTCCCAACTGAGTGATCTTTGCCCCCTTGTCAAAAATTACTTGGCTATAAATTTGAGGGTTGATTTTTGAACTCTCAAATCCAGAGTCTATATATCTGTCCTTGTGCCAGGACAATGCTGTTTTGATTACTGTGGCTTTGTAATAAGTGTTAAGATGGGGAAATGTGAGCTTGTAACTGCTGAGGATATGACAGATTTTCTTGAATGTCAGCCCTCATATCAGGAAGGGCAGTCCAAGGTAGATGCAGGGAGCAGGGTTCTCCCAGTCTTTTCTAGGCATGGGCTTGTGCTTGCTGGTGGTTTAGGAAATCCCCTGTTTACAGGAGTTTGAATACCTCTTCTGCATCCCAGGAGACAGACCTCCCTCTCCCTGATGGTCTGCTGAGAGACTTAAGCCTTTGTGTCAGGTCATCTGCTTCAATTGTTTCTTACGCTGCTTTTGTAGTCTTAAGTGGCTTTGGCCTGGTGGGCACATTCTGGGAGTGGGTGGGCACATGGGAAAGGAGTTTCCCAAGTCCTCAGTGGATTTTTATGTCCGTTTCTGACACCAGCAAACTACACGAAGAGCCAGAGCCCACTGCAGCCTGCCACAAGAGCAGGGCACTAGTAACTGCAGTGCAGAGAGCCATTTACTGGTATTTCCTATAATTTACCAGTCTCTTTCTTCTGCTATTACCTGGATGCTGCAGAGTGTTCTATTGGACTCTGAAGTTTTGAAATAGTTGATTTAGACTGTTTCTGTCTGTTTAGTAGTTGTTCTTGTGAAGGGACTGATTCCAGGAGCTTCCTACTCTGCCATCTTCCCACAATCCCCAGCATGTGTGATCACATGCTTCTTCAGGTCGAAGGTGTCGTTGAAGACCTTGTAGCAGAAAGTGCATGGTGCCTCTTTACCTGGCTATGGCACTTGAGCAAGCGCTGCGGGCGGAAGCCCTTGCCGCAGAGGCTGCAGCTGTGAACCACCAAGGTCACTGCACGTACCTGTAGTGTACTTGATTTTCAACCTGGTGGCGGGTTGCTGCTTTGCTGCCTGGTGCCCACCAGTGCCCTTGGCACTGTTGAGTCCAGGGGCTTTGCACTTGGGCTGCACAGAGACAAGCTGCTCTCAGGCCTGGCAGGACTGCTGCCACCACTGCCGCTGCTCCTGCCAGCACTACAGCAGTCCTTGGAGGATTCCTAGAGCAGGTGAGCCAGGCGACCCAGGTCTACTGTGGAGGGAGGGGCTGCAAAGAACACTTCTGAAACTAAGCCCTGCTCAAGAGCAATGGTGGAAAACCAACCCTAGAGAGGTGGTTCTCAGGTAGCACTGGAGCATTTAAAATATATGTATATATAATTTTTGATTTACATTTAAATTATATAAATATTTTTTTTTTTTGTTTACCAAAATAATCAATGCTGGTTATAATATTTCAAGCATTACAGAAATATATAATGTAAAAAATAAGGTTCCATGTAATTTCCACGATACTGTTATATCCACTGATGTGTATTCTATCAGACTATTTTCTATGTGGATTCTAACTTTGAGTTTTGAGCGAAATGGTTATATATTACATAGGTATTGTTCTGTAACTTGTTTTGTTTGTAACTGTGCTGTCTTTCCCACCTAAATCTTTAATGATCATTTAAGAATCATGCTTTGATATGCTGATCTTTATCATCTAATTATAAATAGTGATTCTAATGATAGAAATTTTGGAATAAGTAGCAAGGTAGCATAGCAACATGGTAGGCCATGAAATAGAAATTCTGGGGGCCAGCAGACTATCTATCCATTATCCCTATGCCAAGCTGGATGTAAGATATTAAGCTCCGTGGCCTTTTCCTTACCAAGTGTTGTTTAGTGCACAAAAATTTTACAGACTATTTTAAAATCTTCACTAAAGGTGACTGTCTTGCATGTTGTCTTCTCTATTTTGCTTCTCGAATTAATAAAGTTGGCTCACTTTCCTTGTTTTGGTCCGTGACCTTCGGAGGTTACCATGAATTTTACCTACAGTGGAATGTTTCTTTGTCTATTTTGGAAGTCAGAGAGAATGAGAGAATCCAGCTAGTGATTCGTGCTTAGGTTCTGGAGCCAGAAGACTTAGAGTTGAATCACAGCTCCATTGTACCTTAGCTCTGTGACCTTGGGCAAGTGGCAATGTCTTTGGCCTCAGTTTCCTGCCCTATAAAATAGACATAATGCATAACAATATTTACCCCAGAAGGTGGTTGTTATGAAAAGGGCTAAAAAATGAAGGCTGTTATTATTGTCTCTCAAATTTTCACAGCGACCTTTATCATTTTTAAATTCTTTTGCTGATCAGGAATGATGCTCTGTTAGC
The DNA here is from genome assembly GCA_026826555.1 of Tolypeutes matacus. NCBI lineage: Eukaryota > Metazoa > Chordata > Mammalia > Cingulata > Chlamyphoridae > Tolypeutes > Tolypeutes matacus. Next base: position 23,747,721 of record JAKSZT010054215.1, on the reverse strand, counting down.
AACACAGAATACATTGCACACGAGGCAGGACATGACAGTGCGAAGGAAGCCAGGCTCTGAAATAAGATTAGAGCCTTCCTGAGTCCTCCTTCTCCCATCTTTGTGACCTTGATAAAGTTACTTAGTCTACTTGTCCTCCCATTTTCTCACCTGTAAAATGGGATAATAGCTTCTGTATCAGAAAATAATTGAGAGAATAGGATATAATCACACAGCTCGTTTGTCACTGCACTGTTCAATATGGAAGCACTAGCCACAATGCTGCCACTGAGCACTGGAAATGGGGCTAGTCTAAACTGAGATCTGCTTAAGTGTAAAATACACACCAGATTTTGAAGACTTAGTTAGAAAAAGGTATGTAAAACCTCATTAATAACTTTTATTGATTACTTGCTGAAAAGATATGTTGGGATACATTGTATTAAATAAAATACAGTATTAGAATTAATTTCCTTATTTCTTTTTAAAAAAGTGTGGCTACTAGTAGACTTTTTTTTTCTTCTTTTGTTTTTTTTTTTGTTATTTTCTTTTTACCAGTAGACTTTCAATTCCTTATGTGGCTCCCCTTTGTGGCTTGCATTGTATTACTATTGCACAGGGACAATCTAGCAAGCACTCAGAATTCATCAGCTATTATTTTAGGGCACCTCTCCCTTCCAGGTAAACAAAAAATATTATTGGTTTTACATACTTTTTTATGGCTCAGGTGTCACTCTGATGACATAAGAAAAATCACCATGATATCATAACTGCATTAAAGGTGAGAGTTCTGTTCAGTTCGAGGGGAAGAATTGTCCTGAATTTTCTCACTGATAGAAATGTTTTGGTGTGAGCAAATCAAGGTTTTTCTCCAACAGTGGACTGAGTAATGGTTGCAAACTAATTACAGCATGCATATTGCACTTTGCTTTGCAGTAACAGCTTTCTACCAGCTGTTTCCTTTAGCAGTTGTTCATTTCAAGTAGGTACCAATGCTGCTGGAAGTGTGGGATGCCAGAAAGCAATTTCAATTCTTTGCTTCAAATTGAAATCTGTATTTTTATATATATATATATATAATTTTTTTCTTAAGGGCCTTTCAATATCTACATAACTCTAAGGCAAATTTCACATACCCTTTCTGGTCCTTTTTTCAGAAAAATATCGTTTGAAAATTATACACAAAACGATACAAAATCTCAAGTTTAATTAAGCTTTAGCAAAAATATCTTTTAACCATTACATTTGTTTCTTGTTTTATTCCCTCATAGCCTGCAACTCTTCTGAAGTACACTTCCAACTAGAGATTCAATAGAGCCATTTAGAGTAGTCATTACTGTAGATTAAATAACTATTCCCATCTGGCTCGTGAAATATAGAATCTGTATTTCTCTCTGGATAATAAATACAGTAAGTAACTACTTACCATCCCTTAGCCCATCATTTTTGTCTGGGCTGGTGGATTTTTCTTTATTAGTTATCAATGAGGTCTTTTCATTAAAGCTTTTCTTGCAAAGAAACGTACTACAAACTCATTTCTATAGAGAAAAACATGCTGGTGCCTGTGACCACAGCAGGGCTTCAAATGTGTAACGGTGATTATTGGGAAAGATGGCATTTACTGAGCACTTACTTCCTGGTAGGCATAAAAGCACTGGGGTGATGTCAAATGACTTGGACACATCATCTCCTGTAAATCTTTTTCCAAAACACTTTAAAAGGCATTATTACCCCCTTAGAATCTAGGAAACTGAGATTCAGAGAACCATAGTTTAGTAACAGCCTAAACTAAGATTCTAATCTAGAATTTTTAGATTGCGAGTCCTGTGATGCTTACTTCAAAATCAGGAGCTCTAAAAAGATGTGAGTACCTCAGGGGCTGTGCTGGATGATATATTGAGGGGTGGGAATGTGTTAGAACTTTTATTTAGATACATTTTTCTTATCGTTTTGAAATTTCTATGTGTCTATTTGTTTTACAATGTATAAGATCAATAAAACAGTGCATTACAAAGTATCTGTAAAAATATACAGGTATTGGGAAATCCATGCTCAAAAATTAATTTTTTTCTGGTAAGTTTTTCACTATCAAAAAATTGCCCCAATTTTACTACACCTTTGGAGGAACTGGTGTGTATTGCCATTTCCACTCAAAAGCTTGAACACGAGATGTATGATGACAATGAATATTATTCAATATTTAAAACTTTTTAATTGCCAGAAGAGTATTCCCTTAAAGCATTCTTCGTCCTTATCTTTACTACAACTGAAGCAAAGCTCCACATTTAGGTGATACTTTCCCTAGGGGTGAAGGGAATTTTTCTCCCCTTCATTCTTCAGTGAAAAGTTGCTGTGGCCACTTGACCATTGACGCCTGTTTCAGCTACCTGTTCTCGGCTTGCTCCATTGCTATCCTCTACTTCCAGGAACTCTGAGATAAATAGCTGCCCATGACACAATGTTTACACAGCCATGCTGGCCCAAACCAATGCAGAGAAGGTTGAGGTACCTTGTACCGTTGGGCTCTAACTACCCCTATGCAACTAACACAAAGGTCTTTCTCTATGACAGTCTTCATTGAAAGTTGGTAGCTGAAGGGAGGAATAACTGGAGGGAATGATAATGTAGAAAAATCTGGTTTCTAAGTATGACTATCCCAAGAAACCAAGGGAAAAGTTAAGTTTTCCTGTCTTAAGATTCTCATGACTTTCTAAGAGAGAGAGGAGAGGGGAGAGAGGGCTCTTTCTTCAGTCCTTCACAGGGCAACCGTCCACTTCTCTTTAGGAAAATCTCATCTCTAGTCAGTCCATGGGCATGGTCTCACACATTCTCACACCAGATAAATCCATCTAGGCAATAATTCACAGCAGTGCAAGTCCACAAGTCCTAGAATAAGGGCTTGAATAGAATATCCAGTGGAATTAACATCTACAAGTGGTTCCTTCAGCATCCTTCTGTGAGTAGGAGGCAAACATCTGTGTCTGCCCTTCTTCCCGTGTCATTTTCATCTACAGTAGGGAACCTTGGACAGAGTACACGTGTGCATGCACACACACTCCTTTAAAAGACAAATGAGAATTCTCCAAGATGGTAGAACTTCAATTCATATTAAGACAGAAAAACATTATTTAAAAACCATATAGTCTGTTACAAAGATTGTCCTTGCTGCCATGTATATAGCATTTTACATTGTTTTGCAAAAACAGTTTCAGTCCTCATTTTATTCTACCACACTGCTTGATAACAGTGACTGTACCCTTCATTTGGAATTTTTCCTATTCCACCTAGGCTTAAAGTTATTTATTCATTTACATATCCATCGTCTCCTCAAGAGAGAGACTATATGTATAGATATGCAAGCTCATGTGTATTGGCAAATAGTTTCCTGTAACCGCAGGGCCTAGCCCAGGGATTTGCATGAGGTGGACATTCAAACGAGGTTTCTGGGTTACAGTAAAGTCCAAGTCTTAGTTTGCATAGAGCCTCATCCAGAGGAAGAGAACTCTGAGGATGGTGTCGAATTTGGAAGAAAATGCAAAATAACAGAAGAGAGTAGCATAAGAGAAAACACTATTCCCAGTGAGTGCTTATCCAAAGCCCTCTTCTCCCCTGGGCTTTTGCAGGAAACGTGCTGCAGTCTTTCACGGATGCTGCTGCTTCCTCTCCCTAAAGATTTCGTCATGGGGTTTTTAGGGAACCCTGGGAACAGGGCACAGGAGCTGGATCACAGGCCAGGAAACTAGCATTAGGGACTAAGGGCCCCAGACCAGGACCAGAGGGTAAGAGCAAAATGTGGTGGGTTATTACAGAGACTCAATCAAGGCCAGTACTGGAGACTGGCATTTACCGTAGAAATTGGGCATGTGGCCAATGGCTCTAAACACTGTTACTCGTCAAACCAGGTGAAATGAGGTTTCCAAACCTCTTTTCAAGATTCTCATCTGGAAGTGGTGGAAGATGGACTGTGGTTAACAGGGCAGATATGTGAATGCTCTCACATGAACTATAACAAATGTAGAAAACCCAGACAGGGTGTTAATAATAGGAAGGGTTGGGAGAAAATACAGCAAATGTAAGATATGGGCTATAGTTAATAATATTTTGATGAGGCTCCTTCATAGTTGGCAACAAAATATTTCACAACAATGCCAGGTGTTGGTGGCGAGGTGATATATGGGAGCCTTATGATGACATGCGTGTTTGTTTTGCAAGTTTACAACTTTTACTATAAGCTTTTTGTTTAGGTAGGTTCATGTGTGAATGATATACTTCAAAGGTTTTATTTTTTAAAAAAAGATGATCATCGGGAATAGGTGCAAGCCAATCAGAGTCTTGCCCGAGTCCACCTGCTGGGTAAGCAGGCGTGAGCCTGGGTGCAGGAGTAGGCCCTGCTGACGGGCAGTATGAAGGCACTGTGCCAGCAGATTAAGCACTTGGGAAGCCAAGACACGGGCAAAAGCGTCAAGGCCGTAGGGTCAAACAGGTTAGGAGGCAGAGTCAGGGGAGAGGCCCTGAGGCTGTGGCAGAGTAATGAGAGAGCTTGTTGTGGGCCACCGAGGACTCGGCCTGTGGGGGTCCAATGAGTTACCAAAGTTGCTGAGCTGGATCGGATGAGGTGACGGGACTCAGACCCTTACTGTGGAGGTGAGTGGACACAATGCTAATTATCCTCAAGGCCTGTCCCCTCCTTTTTAAAGCCAAGAGGTCTGCTTAAGAGAAGATGTGGATGTGGCTAACGATTTGAGCCAGTGAAGTATCAGCCAGGGTAGAAACAGAGGATTTTAGAACCGCAAAGCTTGTCTTTTGTACAGTGGTTCTCAAACCCCTAGAGGGTTTGTGAGACAGATTCCAGGGCTCCACCCTCAGAGTTTTAAATTTAGTAGGTCTGGTGTGCAGCGGAGAATCTGCATTTCTAACAATCTCCCTGGTCATGCTGATGCTGCTGGCCCAGAAAACATTCTTTGAGAGCTACTGCTTTAGAGGAATTCTTTTCAGCCCTGCTGCACATTAGAATCACCTGGGAAGCTTAAAAAAAAAATCCCTGTGCCAAACCTGCATTCCAGACAAATTAAACCTGAATGATAGGGGGTGGCCCTGGCATCAGAATTTTTTAAAGCTTCCCAGGTGATTCCAACACAGCCATGGTTGAGACAAGTTGTTCAGATTTCTTCATCTGTGTCTTGGTTCAGTGGAAAATTATTACAATGTCTGCTCTGGGCATGGGGAACTATTCGACTGTATATTACTTATTGCCATCCCTTATCTACTTTCTCATTTTAAAGTTGAGGAAATTGAGACATGATTTTACAATAATTTCTCTATGACAGGGGATAAGACTTAAGGACACTAATGGTCTGGGGCGGCTAGACACGTTGGAGCTAAGACTTGTCCGAAGTTTGGCTTAGAAATGTTTAGGCTGACTGGGATACTGATAACGATGGAGTGGCTAATTCTGCCTCTTTCAGTGTGAAATATGAAATGGAGAGAATTGATTCCAGGTATTAATTCAAACTACAATCTGACAGCAACATTTGTTAATACCATGTGATACAACTTCATTTAAGTGCAGGAATTCTGCGCATGTTTAATTTCTCTGTGGGTTTGTGTGTGGGCGTGTGTGTATGCAGGTATGTGTGTGTGCGTGTATGTGTAGGAGTGACGTCACAATGGGGGTGAGCTGTTGACTTATGGGAAAGAAATGCATGAAAGAACAATAACAACCAGTCTTGTAGACAAATAAGGGCTATTTGAATATTGGCAAGTAGCATGTATTATAAAGAGAAAATACCACAAAGTTTAGTTTCAATACCATAAAGTTGTTATCTCTATATGAGCTAGAAACAGCTACCAACCCTACAGACCATAGTTATTAAAGGTGGGGAAGAAACCCTCAGCCATTTACCAGCATTGCAGGGCCTGCAATATGCTTCACTGAGAGTAAGATCGCTCCCAGTTACAGTGTGTGCAGGGGGCAGTTGTCTGAATCACTAGGCTGCAAACCAAGAAAGAAATATGGTGTAGTGATGGGGAGGACAGTAAATAGCATGTGAGGAGGGAGAAGTTCTTTAATTTTCTCTGTGCTAGTCCAAAAGTCAGCAAATATTCTTGAGGCCCTTAAAGTGGGCAAAGGATTTGGGATACTGGCTTTTGCTGCTAGTGTTTTTCAATTTTATTTTCCTTTACTGGAAGCAAAAAGCTCCAGTGTTAGGTATTCATACAACCCCCCCCCCCCGCCCAAAAGAAAAAAAAAAAAAAAAAAAACAGAAGAAAAAATTAATAGAGCATAGGAACAAAATGTATTTTCCTCTTGAACCGGTGCTGCACTCATACTTGACTCCCTCCTGAGCATCCCACCGCCCCCTTCCTTCCCAGGAGAACCCACTTTCTTCCAGCTGTCCACGCTGCTGCCCATGGCGACCTGGCTCTGAGAGCCCATCTTGGTCAATGTCTCTTGCTAGTGGTGTATGTAGGTGTGGGTATATGATGAAGTGCTGGGAAGGATTTAGTCGGGATTTAAAGGAGCCAAACAGGAAGATGTGCTCTCTTCTTCCCTGGCTGAGATCATGGTTCCGCAGTCAGCTTCTTCGGCCTCTGAGTGGTGCTGCCTTGAGGACAAATGCAGAATGGAAAGACAGTGCTCCTGCGCCACGGAATGAACTGTCCCTGGAGTAGGACTCCCCCCATGCCTCTTGTACTAGACAACGAATGTCCTAATTGTGTAAGTCAGTCGAATCAGGGCTCTTGTTCTTTGCTGCTGAAGGCACAACAATGGATACCTTTGGTTTCCTGAGAACGTTTGGGAGAGGTGAGCCCTTCTGAACATTTTCCAAAATGGAAAGATATAGAAAAGTCAATCTATCATATCGCCACGCTACTTTATAATTCTTTATAGAACCCGCTCTTTAAATTAAAAATAGCTTCCCATCCCACATTTTATTTTTCTTTTTATTTCCATTTAACTTAATCTTAGCAATTATCTTGACAGATTTAAGGTAAAGTACTTCATTCATGTAATAAAATTTGATTGACAGTTTTAATATGTGGAAGAGGTTAAGATGTGACTTTAGCATTAATAAGCTTTTAAGCTTTATATAATACAAGCCAAACATACCTTTAGAAAAATGGATCCAAATCCATGAAAGTCCCCCTAAATATTATTAATAAAAATGTTTCTAAATTTAGACTTAGTTGCTGTTATTTCTTTTTAAATAAACTTTGACATATCATTTATATACAACAAAATGCACACATTTTAAGTGTGCAGTTTGATAAGTTTGGAGAAATATATATATATTCGTGTAACCAGCAACCCCAATTAATCTTGCCAGAAAATTCTTTTTTACTCTTTTGAGGTTAGCATATTAGTTTGATTGGTATTGTAATGTCACATAATAAAACAGGAGTACTTTTCTGTGTCTGGCATATTTCATTCAGCATAACATTTTTTGAGATTCATCCATGTTGTTGAGTGTATCATTAGTTTGTCCCTTTCTCTTGCTGACTAGTATTCTATTGTATGAATATACTACAGTTAACTTATTTATTCTGTTCAAAGACATGGGTTGTTTCTACTGCTTGACTATTGTGGACAAATTGCTATATATTAGTGTACAAGTTTTTTGGGGTCATATTTTTTTTTCTCTTTTGTGGAATTTCTGGGTCATATGCTAAGTCTGTTCAACTTTTTAAGAAACTGCCAAACTCTTTTCCAAAGTGATCACGTTGCTTTATGTTCCCATCAGCAGTGCATGAGTTCTGATTTTATCATATCCTCATCAGCATTTGGTCAGCCTTTTGACTTTTAGCCATTCTAGTGTGTGTGACATGATATCTCACTGTGGTTTTTTTTTTAATAAAAAATTTTTTTTTAAATTGTGGTAAAGTATACATAACATAAAAATCATTTTAACCATTTAAATGGACAATTCTTTGACATTAATTTCTTTGACAATACTGTGTAACTTTCACCATCATCAATTTCCAGGCTATTTTCATCACCCCAAACCAAAACTCATACTCATTTAGTAATGACACCCCCTTCCCCACCCCTACCCCTATTAACCATTATTTTGCTTCCTATCTCTATGAATTTGCTTATTCTAAGTATTTCATATAAGATAAATCATAATATTTGTTCTTTTGTGTCTGGCATATTACATTCCATTTGATGTCTTCAAGGCTCATTCATGTTACAGCACATACCAGCATTTAATTTATTTTTACAGCTAAATAATATTCCATTGTATGGATATACCACATTTTGTTTTCCTATTCATCTGTTGATGAACATACGGATTGCTTCTGCCTTTTGGCTATTGTGAAAAATGCAATGAACATTGGTGTATAAATATCTGTATGAGTCCCTGTTTTCAATTTTGGGGGATATATACTTAGGAACGGAATTGCCGGGTCCTCACTGTGGTTTTAATTTGTATTTCTCTGATAACCAATGATATTGTGCATCTTTTCATTTTCTTATTTACCATTCAAATATCATCTTTTTGAAGTCTTTGTTCAACTACTTTGCCTTCTAAAAAATTGAATTGTCTTCTTAACCCTGAGTTGTAACAATTTTTTATATATTTTGGTTACAAGTCCTTTGAGTCAAATATTTTCTCCCATGCTGTGGCTTCCTTTTTATTCCTTTTCTTAATGGTGTCTTTTGAAGAGCAGAAAGTTTACTTTTGATGAAGCCCAATGTATCAATTTTTAAAAACAATAATTAGTGACTTTTGTGTTTTGTCTAAGAAATCTTTGCTACTACAAAGTCATGAAGATTTTTTCCTAGAGGTTTTCTTCTAGAAGTTTTATAGTTTAATTTTTTTGCTTAGGTCTGTGATCCATTTTGAATTAAATTTTGCATATGCGATAAGGTAAGGGTGTAGTTTTATTTTTTCCTCTATGAATTGTTTCATCACCATTTGTTGAAAAGTCTGTCCTTTATCCATTGATTTATATTGCCATCTTTGTCAAAAACAAATTGACAATTGATATGTGGGTCTATTTCTGAGCTCTCATTTCAATTTCATTTCTACTGCCAGTACTGTTCTGCCCTGATTAGACTAAGTACTTATGCTAAATTCTGTAGTCAGGTAGTTTAAGTCATCCAAGTTTGTTTTGCTTTTTTTCAAAATCGTTTTGGTTATTCTAGGTTCTGTGCATTTCCACTTAAGTCATAGAAACATCTTGTCAATTTTTACAAAAATGCCTGCTGGAAATTTGATGGGAATTCATTAATTCATTGAATGTACACAATATGGTGGGAACTGACATCTTTACAATATTGAGTCTTCTAATCAGTGGACAGTATATCTCTCCATTTATTTAAACCTTCTTTTAATTTCTCTCATCAATATTTTTGTACTTTGCAATGTATAGATTTATATATCTTTCATTAAATTTCTTCCTAAGTACGTTATGGGTTTTGATGCTATTGTAAGAATATTTTCTAATTATTTTTCCTTTTGTATCCTGCAACCTTGCTAAATTCACATTTTAATATGAAAATCTTTAAACAAAAAGAAAAGTCAAAATCAAACTACAGTAAATACCCATATTCCCACCACCTACATGCTATAATTAGTGTTTAGCTATATTTTCTTTATCACATATATATCTATTCATCTGTCAATCTTATTTGTCTCATTTTTTATGTTATTCAAGTAAGTAAGACATCAGTATAATTCACCTCAAACAGTTAAACATATATACCATTAACTGAAATTTAAAAACTGTTCATGATTTCTTTATTTTAGGTAAAATCTACCTACAGTGAAGTACAAAATTCTTAAGTGAACCATTTGATACCTTTTGACAAAGGCATAATACCTGTGCTCTCTCATATCCCTTTCAAGTTAATCCCATACCCCTAGAGGCAAATTCTGTCCCCCCCCCCCTACTTTTTTTTAAACTAAAGATTAGTTTAGCCTATTTTAGAACTTTATATAGACAGACTCTTATAGTATGTATCTTTTTGGGGAAGGTTTCTTTCAATCATTGTAAGTATAATGCTTTTGAATTTCATCCATGTTGTTGCATATATCTTTTTTAAAAAATTGCTGGTAGTATTCTATTATGTGAATATACCACAGTTTGTTTATCCATTCCCCTATTAATGGACATTTGTACTGTTTGAAATTTTTGGAGCTTTTGAGTAAAACTATGAACATTCTTTCACAAATCTTTTGTGGAATATGCTTTCATATCTCTTGGGTAAATACCCGGGCCTGAAATTGCTGGGATAGGTATATATTCAGTTGTCTGAGAAATGGCCAGGCCCATTTTCCAAAGTGGTTTTAGAATATTCTATACTTTCACCAACAGTGTAGGGAATTAGAGGTTGCTGTACATCCTTGCCAACATTTGGTGTTGTCAGTCTTTAATTTCAGTGATTTCAGTGCGTGTATTTTAGTATCTCATTGTTGCCTTAATTTACATTTCCCCAATGACTCGTGATGTTAAGTGTCTTCACGTGCATTTTTTCTTTTCTGTGAAGTGTCTGTTCAAGCCTTTCACTAATTTTTAAAAAATTGTTTGTTGTCTTCTGTTATTGTAGAAATTCTTTATATATCCTGGATACTGATATTTTTGCAGAAATATGTTTGTAAAATAGTTTTCTTGCATTTTTTTGGCTTGTCTATTATTTTCTTAATGTCATATTTTGATAAGTAGGATTTAAAGATTTTTGATGGCCTAATTTATCAATTTTTTCTTTCATATTTCTTATTATTCATGTTCTTTCTAAAGAACCTTTGTCAGTTTCACAAAAAATATTCTCCTATGTTTTCTTCTGGAAGTTTATAACTTTGGTTTTTATGTTTAGGTTCATGACTCATCTCTAATTAATTTTTGTATGAAAATTTAAAATTTTTGAATTTTTTCCCCATATAGATATACATTTATTTGAGCATCATTGTTGAAAAGTCTTCCTTTTCCCCACTGATATTTTTTTGTCCACTTTTCCCCTCAATTACTGAGAGAGAGAGGTCCTAAGTTCTCAGCTATGATTGTAGTTTTATTTTCCACTTCAGTTCTGTTTTTGCATCGTGAATTTTGAAGTTCTGCTATAAAGGGCATACAAATTTAGGATTGTTAGAAATGCCTGATAAATTTTCCCACTTTTCCTTATGTGTCACCTTTACGTTTTAGATTTTTCAGATTGTTTGACTTGAAATATACTTGTATAACATTAATGTAGCCACACTGACTTCTTTATGATTACTGTTGGCAGATATACATTTTTCATCCTTTGCTTTCAACCTGTATGTGCCTTTGTATTTAAAGGGTGTCTCTTATAGACAGCTAGAGCTGGGTCCTGCTTTTTTATACAGTCTGAAAATCTTTCAGTTGGATTTTTTAAAATTTAATTAATTATTGGTGTGATTGGATTTAAGTCTGCCATCTTGTTTGCTTTCCTTATTCCTTCTTTTTCTTCTTCTGTTGCTTCTTCTATGTTTTCTTTTGGGCTAATCATAATTTTTGCATTCTATTTTTATCTTCTTTATTGGATTCTTAGCTATGTGTTCAAAAGTTTAGTTGGTATTCTGAGGCAAACAATATATATCCTTACTTTGCAAAATCTATTTACCATCAATGTTGTCCCACTTTCTCCTTCCCACTATACACCTGACACTTCTTACTTCCCAATCCTCATTTCTCACTTCGTTCTTTCCGTTTGCTTCTACTTACGTCACATCTCAACTTCATACTATCCACTTCTTAAAAGAAATAATGTTAACACATTATGATTCCATTTACCTGCCTTTCTTATCCTTTATATTCTTTTTCTAATACCCTTTTTTCTTTCCTATATATCCATCAGATATTATTTCCATTCAGCTGGAAAAATATCCTATAGAATTTCTTATAGAACAGTTCTGCTGGCAAAAAATTCTCTTAGTTTGCATTTATCTGAAAATGTATCTATTTCACCATCATTTTTTTAGGAAGTACTGGGGATTGAACCCGGGACCTCATACATGTGACCCCCCCCATTTTTGAAAAATATTTTCACTGGCTATACAATTCTGGATTGTCACTTTTTTTTTTTTTTTTTAGCACTTTCAAGATGTCATTGTTTTTGATGAAGTGTTTTCATCAATCTTATACGTTTTCCTCTGTATGTAGTATCTTTTTTCCCTCTGACTTCTTTCACAATTGTCCCTTTATTTTTGATATTCATAAATTTTCTGTTACGTATCTAAACATGGTTTTCATTGTACATGTCCAGCTTAGAATTGACTTCTTGAATCAACAATTTGGTGTTCATCAATTTGGAGAGAATTTTAGCCATTCTTTCTTCAAACATCCTTTCTACCTCATTTTCATTCTCTTCTCCTTCTGGGATGCCTATTAAGTGCATTTTAGACTGATATTACCCCATAGGTCTCAAAGACTCTGTTCATTTTTCCTTTAACTTCTGTCTCTCTCTTCTTAAGACTGAATAATTTCTATCAGTCTATCTTCCAACTCACTCAGTCTTCTATCACTTCCAATTTTCTGTTAAGCCTATCCAGTGAATTTTTTCATTCCACTTATTGCATATTTTTAGATTTAGAATTCCCATTTATCTTTTATATATAATTTATATAGAGATGCACTCAGGTATTAAGTACCTCATATGATCAGTTTTCATAAACGTACATCAAGATTCAGAATATTTCCAAACCCCAGATTTTTTCCCTACATCCCAGTCAATCCCCTTCCTCCTTCTCCAGAGTAGTATCAGTAAATCATTTTGGCTTATTCTAGAAGATCATATAAATGAGATCATGCAACATGGATTTTTGTGTGTGTGTCCAGATCCTTTCACTCAACCTAATATTTTTGAGATATATCTCTATTGTTGCACATGTTATTTCATCACTTTTTATTGTTGAATTTTCCTCCTTAGGAATATTTCAGTTTGTTTATCTCTTCTCTTATTAAAATACACCTGGGCTGTTTCTTTCTCTTTTTTCTTATGAATAAAGCTACTACCATTCTTGTACAAGTCTTTTTGTAGACACATGTCTTAAGTTAGACTATATGGTAGACTATATGGACTATATGGTAGATGCATGTTTAATTGTTAAATTAAGGCCTTTTTAAAAAAGATAATTGTAGTTTTGAAAAATAATACTTAGAGATTCTATGTGCTCTTTATTCAGTTTCCCCAGTGGTAACATCTTGCAAAACCATAATATGACATCATAGTTAGAATATCGACATTAATACAGTCAAGATACAAACAGTCCATCAGCAAAAGGATCCCTCAGTAGTCCTTTTATTGTCACCTCCACCCTCCTTCCTGTCCAGCCCCTGTCTCTAACTCCTGGCAATAACTAACTTGTTTTCCATTTCTATATGTTATATAAATTTCAGGAATTTTGTATAAATTGAATCACATTCCCTGGAGATTCATCCAAGTTGTTGAATACCTCAATAGTTGGCTCCTTTTTTAGTGCTCAGTAATTTTCCATATGTTTAACATTTTTAAAAACAAATCAATTTTATTGATACATATCAATAAAGCATACAATTCATCCAAAATGTACAATCAATGGTATTTGGTATAATCACATAGTTGTGCATTCATCACTCCAATCATTATTAGAGCATTTTCATAATTTCAATAATAAACAAAAAACAGACAAACAAGAAAATCCCTCACGTCTCACTTTCTGTATGCTTCCCCCACTGTACATAGCTGCTGTTTTTGGCTATTCTATCCACAGCGAACAACCAATGGCCTCTAGCACAATCACGATTTGTACACCCATCATCCCAAACATTCTAGAGCAATTTCACTACTCCAAAAAGAAAGATTCCACACACCTCCAGCATTCCTTCCTCAGACCTACATAATCACTAATCTAATTTCATCTTTATAAATTGATTTATATTTACATTTTATATAAATGGAATCATACAATATGTAGTGCTCTGTGTTTGGTCTCCTTCACTTAGTATAAAGGGTTGGTTTTTTTTTTTTTTTGTCTGATATTAACATTTTTTAGTATTAACATTTGTTCAGCTTCTGAGAAAAACGGTCTTATATGTTTAACTTTTAAAAGAAATTAACAGTTTTCTAAAATGGTTGAACCATTTTACATTTTCACCATCCATTGCTTTTTCTCCATAATTTCTATTTCTCCACTGATATTCCTTATCCGTTCACTCATTAAGACTATACTTTTCTTTAAATGTTTGAACATATTTTCTTTTAGTTCTTTGAACATATTTATAATAGCTGCTTTAACATGTTTATCTGCTAGGGCAAACATCTGAGTCACATCAGGTTTGGTTTCTATGGACTAATTTTATTGTCTTGATTGTGGGTCACATGTTCCTGTGTCTTTGAATATTTTGAGTACTTTTGATTGTATTCTGGACATTGTACACGATACTTGAAATACTGATTTCTGTTTTCTACCTCTGAAAAATGATGGTTTTTGCTCTAGTATCAACACCAATTACTGGCTGATCACTCTGTATGGCCTAATCTTGGTTTTATATTTTGGTGGTCTTGATCTTTGGGAAGTCCAGGATATTTCTCAATCTTCTCTTGCTTGGTGAGACACCCTCTTCTTTGTGGATTTTTTACTACCTGGTTTTATCCTGCTTTTGGGGGGCCTAAGTGGAACCTACCTTAGCAGATAGTATTTACTCCTATGGTTCAAAGCTTTTTGATATATCAATTGGATGCCAAATGAGATAACATGGTGTTAAAGAGATCTTTCCACTCCGATTGGGCAGTAAATCCAAATTCCCTGGTACTATTTAATTTCTAGTGTGTCTGTTCTTCTCTGAACCCTATAGCAGCTGCTCTCTGGTAAGCCTTGAATAGTTTCACCCTATACCCTAGGCCAAGGCCATATAGGGGACCCACACGCAGACTTCTGGAGCCCTTACTTGGCCCACTTCCCTTCTTTCTGTTGCTGTACCTTGCAAATTTCAGTCACTTAAGCTGCTCCAAACTCTGATCTCTGCCCCCACACTTCAGAGGGAACACTAGGCTTTCCTGTCCACCAATTCTCTGGTAATTGTTCCTTCACAGAGGACAAGATCTGTCGTGGAGCTCACCTTGTCAGTTACCCAACTCTCAGGGATCAAAACACTGCCTGTTTTCCATTGCCTTGTATATTTGTCTAGTTTTGTAGTTATTTGCTGTGGGAGGGCTAGTTTGGTACCAGCTATTTCATTATGGCTGGAAGTGAATGCTCAGAGTTCACATTTTTAAGTAATCTGGTTGATATCTATGAACGCATCGATTTTTTTTTTTTTTTTTTTTGGTAGAGTCCAAATTGTATGTAAAAGAACAGCCCTTAGCATACAATTTTGATTTATAAACTTTTAAAATTTAAGAGTTAAAATGAATCTTAACAATCATTGATTCAAACTTTCTCCTATAGTGAATGAGAAAACAGGTCCAGAGAGATTAGGTGATTTACTCAAGGTTGCCACAGATTGTTAGAGATTTAAAGCACCTGCTCTCAGAGGCAACAAATACCATAAAACTGTATTGTGGTAACGAGCTGAAGCTGCTTTATCTTTGCACTATATAGGAAAAATAAAAGGATTCCAATACTAAGCATATTAAGAGTAAAAAGACTGCAAGAGGATGACTTATTCTGGCTAAAGTGTTTTTAAAATCCCTTTAGTTACACCCATTTAAATAAAACATCAAATATACTAATGACAAAATATTCAGATGGACCAACCAAAAAGTCTACTGGGAAAAGCTATAAGATATAAAACAAATTTCCTCAAATGTATAATTCTGCTTTTGCCCACTGCCTTCCCCCTAAAAAGGAATAAATACTATATTTGACACCTTCTGAGTTTGACATAAACTAAAATCTATATCATGATATAAATTTGTATTTCAGTTTTATCCATCAGTGTTTAAAAAAGCACATTGGAGCTAACACAAAATTTACTTTTTAAACTAGTATATATGTCTAAAACTTAGTTTCCTGGTTCCCATTTTGGTGCTTGTTTTATTAAACAGTCTTGTAGAAAGACTACTTAATTTATCAGTAGGCCCTACTTTAGATATGCTTTTAGTAGAATGGTATCTACTATGGCATGTAAGTGCCCTACAGCATAATGTAAAAAGAAAAGAGTGTGAATTTGAACATTTTCTGAAAAGGTCACCCATAGTTTACCGCCATAATATTAAATGCCTTGGGAAATTAAGAATTGCACAGCAATCCCATTGTGTGCAAAGGACTAAATGTTCTTTTAAGAAATAAAGAATCTAATCAAACAGAATGAGTGTGGCAAAAATAACTAGAAAATGCAATAGGAAAAAAATCCTATTTGATAGAATTAAGACATTATCAATCTAGGAAAACGGAAATATATAGGCCCTTCATGAAGAAGACAACTTTACTAAACAACATTTATAAAACAAGAGAAAAGAAAAAGAACACATGTTCATAGATGAGAAGGTTCAGTACTGTACCAATGCCAGTTCTTCCACAATCACTTTTTAGGTTTAATATAACTCAAAATAAAATTACAATGGAATTTTTTTAACTTTAACATTGTCCAAAATTAAAAGACTAACGACACTATTAAAATAAGTTAAAATTTTGAAGAAAAATTGTACATTATATTTGATAAACCACTAAAGTTTTAAAATCCAGTCTTTGCAAATCTTGAAGGAAAATATGAATAATCCAATTAAAAAATTGTCAAAGAGCATGTATAAGCAATTAACAAAGTGACTAATAAAAATACTTAAATATCTTCTGCCTCACAAACCAAAATAGACAAATTAAATAATAACACAACTTAAAATTTCAAATACCAATTTGGTAAAGATGAAAACAAACAAAAGATAATGCTCAATGTTGGCAATGGTTTGAGTAAATGAGTACTTTCATTCTTTCTGCCAGGAGTGAAATTCGATTTGACAGGGTGCCAATAAACCAGCTTATTCCCTTCAATGCAATAATGAAACTTTAGAAGTTTAGAAGTTTAGAAGAAATATTTCCAAAGATTTCAATACAAGTGTGTTCACAACAGACTTATTTATGATAATGAAACTTTGAGAACTTTAAAATAAGGTGATTTCTTTATATAACTGGATATATTTATACAATGGAATAATGCAATACTAGAGAACCTTTAAAGTCATTTAAAAATATTTATTGGAATTAGAAAATGATACCAATAAAATTCTGTATTCAATATTGTAAATTTTATTTTAAAAATATTAAAATTAATTATAGGGGAGTGGGTGTAGCTCAGTGGTTGAGTGCCTGCTTACCATATACAAGGTCCTGCATTCAATCCCTGGTGCCTCCTAAAAAACAAAACAAAACAAAAAAACCTAATTATGCATAGATACAAGCTCCAAAGAAAAATATCACAATATTAATTGATATTAACTGTGGCTACTCTTAAGAGCACGTTTATGGGTTCTTTTTTGTTGCTGTTATAATTGTTTGTACTTTCAAAATTTTCCACGAAGATGGGTATTAATTTTGTAATCATTACTTTTTTATGGAAAGAAGAGTGAATTGATAAAAATACATATATATAATACAAATAACCCAAATTACCCTACACTTTCCATTGTCATCTTGGAGTATTTTGAAATTATAGGATGATAATTTCTTTCCTATTCAGATATACAGATCTCAATTTTTTTTTTTTTTTTGCCTTTCGCATTCTAAAAACTATAAGCTCTCTTTGAAACTAAAAACATTTATCACTTTTTATTTGGATGTGGCTAGATTTTTTTAAAAGGACTTTTGTGATTATGTTATATAGAAATACTAGAGCTGAAAGTTTAGCTATGATGCATTATGCATTCAATAATTCCATCTAATAAATTATTAATTGTCCATTTAAACAATCAAAACAATAATATTTACCTCGTGGTTATAAAGATTAAATCCAATAGCACAAATAGAGTGTGTAGGACAGAGCAGAATCTAGAGTTAGCTTTTACTGGCTTCCTGTTGCCTTTAAGATCAGATCTCAGATTTTAGCACAACCCTGAATAATACGATCTCTTTCAATCCATGTTCCCAAAGGAGCCAGCCTCTCCTTCAATTTACAAAAATGTTAAGAATTTCCTTTAAAATAAAAGTACTTAAGTAAAGCAAGTGAATAAGAAAATACTAAATGGAGGTGGTATGCGGATAAAATTTTGAAGTTGGTCTATAAATAAATATTTTAGGAACATTGGAATACTATAAAGTACTATACAGCAGGACTTAGGAAAATAGTGTTATCAGTTCTTTATAGCATAAAATGCTTCCTCTTGGCTTGTAAAAGTGTATGAGGATATTTTATAACTCAAGAGCTCACGTCTACTATGGTGGCTTGGAGCTATGTACCCCAGAAAAACATGTTCTTAAACGTAATTCATTCCTGAAGGTGTGGTTAAGGATCCTTTGATGGCGTTAGTTTACTTAGGGTATGGCCCAGCTGACTTAGGATGGGTCTTAATCCTATTACTGGAGGCTTTCTAGGGGAGGCCACAGAGAGAGAGGAAGCCACAGGGAGCAGCTAGAAGCTGGAGGTCAACAGAACCCAGAAAAGAAAGGAGGAGCCTGGAGAGGCTGCCATGTGCATTGCCATGAGACAGAAAAGCCAAGAGCCAAGGATCGTCAGCAGGCAGCCCCAGAATGCCACAGTCTTTTGGGAGAAAACCTCACCTTGATGATGCCTTGATTTTGAACTTCTCCTAACCTCAAAACTGTGAGCTAATAAATTCCATTGTTTAAGTCAACTGATTGTATGGTATCTGTTTTAGAAGCCAGGAAAATAAAACATAAACCACTTATGTATGTCATGGGCATGGTGCCTCTCCTCCAATTGTAAGATCTGATACTCCAAGAGGCAGGGGAGTAAAATGTACCCTCTCTCCCCCCAACAAATCCAGACACTGAAATATAGAGACTATCCTGTGTTCCCACCTAACAGTTTAATTTGTTGCATTAACAAACGTTAGAGACTTTAAGGTATCACAAATCACTTGTATACAATAATAACTAGGCCGGTACTGAAGAGTTGTTGATGGTCATTTTGATAAAATGTTATATCTAAGAGTCAGGCTCTTGAATCTTTATTCACATATTGACCTCACCATTTATTAGCTCTGTGACTTGGGACAAAGGACTTAAACTTTAAAATTTCTTAACTTATAAAATGGGGATAATAATAGTTACTGTGAGAGTAAGCTAGATAGTGTCTTGGTGATTACTACTAATAGTAATGCAAAAACTATATATTTTATAAAATAGGAATTAGACACATCTAGATTCTGGCCACCTTTCCTCTCTTCTTTCTGCTTAATCCCAACTTACCTAAACCCTCCTTGGTTTTTGCGTTCCTCTTGGTACTAATTTTATTTTTTTTCTGTGTCCTTCCTTAGTTTAGGATAGTACTTTATCAATAAAAGAAATCTCATAGTAAATTTCAAATGCAAAAATCCATTTTAAAAGTGAATTTATATCTATCAATTTTTCTTTTATGCAAATCTGTTTTTCATAAACTATTTCCCCAAAACATGATCTGTGTATAATTTCAAATGTTTTATTTGTAATAAATACAGAATATAAATATATAGAATTTTTCCCTTTGAGGAAAAATGATTTTAATAATCATGTACATAAGACTCCTTTTCCCCATAAATTTCATAGCCTTATATCTGAAGTTTGTATTTGAAAATTCTAAAATTTCTTTTGCATTTATATGCTTCATTTGAATCAAGAAAAGTTTGATTTTAAGAAGTGCTGGCTCTTGGTGTGGCCTTTTCTTTAAGAATATCCACAGATTGTATTTTTTTCTTTCCCCTTATTTCCGGTGGAATGAGGGAATCATCATGGAAGACTCCCTTACAGCAACAGTAAACAATGTCAAACACACCCACCAATGGTGACCAAGCCACCATTGACCAGGTGACTTTCCATTTATGATAAGGACGAGTAGTATCCTCAGGTATAAGCAATACATGTTGTAACATATAAATCAGGAGCTCGGTTTTAAATCCCAGGCAATTTTGACTCGTTTAGAGTGCAAAATCTGAATAGTAATGCTCACAGCCAGATGACAGAGATGATACACATCCAGTTATACTTGTATATGAAATTCTTATGTGAGGAATTTTTAAAAAATCACTAGAATTTCCCTGCAATTTCCAGGTGTTTTCTTTTCCATGGAGCACACAGATGCTATTTTCTTGTTCTTGGACAAAAAATATATGCAGTGAGAGCATGCATGCTCCCTTTGTTTCATTGCACTTGCTATTTTAATGATTGGAAATTTAGTCAGAATTGCTAAGGATTTGTTTGGTTCTGAAAATCTGCAGGAATAAAAGGGAGAGGTGTTACATACAAACCTAGAGGAGTTGGTATAGTGCATCCAACCCCGAATTTAAGAAAGTATTAACTTCTTTCCATGCTCCCCCCCCACCTCCATCTCAAATAAACAGCATCCAAAATCTACAGCCCTTATCCCCACTCTCATGGGACTGTAGGAGTTAGAGAACTCAGGTCATCTAAAAGAAAACACATCTTAAAGAACAAGCTGTTTCTTTCAGTTGAACAACAACGCAGTAGCAAACAATAATACACAATTATAGCAAAGGTAATGCCAGGAGCATATGACCTCACCCTTATTGTGATTTTCCCTCAGGACTTTCTGGAAAGGTCCAGAAAAGAGATTTCCTGAACAGCTGCACTGTGTTCTTCAGAAAGTCCCATCATCTTGCTACCCTCTCCTCCCTTCATGGATGGACTAATATAGGAAAGGGAACAATCCTGTGAGTGTGTCCTCTCCAGCAATCACAAAGCTTTGACTACAGATTCCAGAGGAATGTATTCCAACCACAGGAAGCCCCAAAATGTGAGGACCGAGAAAAATCCTTTGGATTTTTAAAAAGGGTAGTTTCAGTTCATAAAAGCAGCAACTCTATCAGCTCATCAAGTAGGCCAGCTTTCCAGTGTTTTCGGTCCATGGCATGTTACTTACTCTCCCCTGTAGCAGTTACCTACCGGTCACCTGGTTGGTCTGGTTTCAGTGGTAGGTTTGTGCTGTTTTGGATGGTCCAGATTGTAGTATGAGAAGGGACAATTTTCAGCTCCTAAAAAGCTACAATCAGCACCAGGAATCAGATAAACCCCTTCCTTTTTCTGAGGTGATTTGTTACTGGTGCAATTGTGGCTGAGAAATGGAAGATGATAATTTCTCATGAGCCCTGGGGATCTGAGAAACATCTGGACTCTTGGAGAGTCTCAGGCTTCCTATTCCAGGGCTTCTGCTACTGTGATGGGCAAGGAGAGGTTGTCTACATTTTTGGGAGTGGCCCACAGGCAGGGTTTTATAATTGGTCCCAGTCTGTCTAAATATGTGGCTCCTGTGAATACTCATTCAGGAAATAGATACATATATTTCCTAGGACAATGATAACCCTTCTTTCTGGGAAATCAAGCCTCATCACCCTTATTAGCTGTGGGACTCCATTTCACAATGTGTGACTGTATGAACTGGCCTGGGTGCTGCAGGTTAGTTTCCCAAGAGAGCAGACACTGAGATGAAAATTAGTGTGCAGGAATTTATCAGGGACTGCTTTTGTGATCCACTCCTAGATAGGAAGGAAGCAGGATTTAAAAGGAGAAGTTGACTTGTGATGCAGGCTCAGTATAGGTCTCAGCTGATCCTATGGGAAGTTCTGAGAATAGGAAGTCCTTTCAGAGTTTCCCACACTGGGGCAAAGGGCCAGGCATTCATACCCCATGTCAATCGGTCCTTCACTGTGGGCTTCCCTTGGATGAGGTGTAAGCTTGGGCTACACAATTCTCTTCAGCAGATGCACATGCATAGGAACTGAGCGTTGAGAGATGTCTACTGGAAGCACCCTCAGCATCTGGGATAGTAAAGTCTTCATTCCTGAAGGGATGTCTGAGTGGAATATTATAGTGTCTACCATACTACCTTGTATCTTGAAGGCCATTTCTACACATGGTTCTTTCTGGACTAAGAGAAAATATAGAACAGTGCTGTCTCCAGAAATTTCTGAGATGATGGAAATGTTTTCTATCTGCACTGTACAGTACATAGCCAGTAGCCATGTAGTTATTCTGCACTTGAAATGTGGCTAATGCTGTCAAGGAACTGGAATTTTAATTTTATTTAATTTCAAGTAATTTAATTTTTAAGTATTTATTTACAGTTCACATACCATAAAATTCACCCCTTTGAAATATACAATTCAGTGGTTATTAGTATATTCACCAAATTGTACCAAATTGTGTAACCATCGTCACAGTCTAATTCCAGAACATTTTCATCACTCTAAAAAGAAACTCCAGACCCATTACCAGTGAATTCCTATTCCCCACTCCCCTCAGCACCTAGCAGCCACTAATTTACTCTATCTCTATGGCTTTGACTGGCCTCATAGAATGAGTTGCAAAGTGTTCCCTTCTCTTCTATTTTTTAAGAAGAGTTTGTAAAGAATTGATTTTAAAACTTTAAATACTTGATAGAATTCACTAGTGAAGACATCTAGCCCTATGCTTTTCTTTGTGGTAAGTTTTTTGATTATTAATACAATCTCTTCACTAGTTATAGGTCTATTCAAATTTTCTTATTGGGTCAGTTTCAGTAATTTGTGTCTTTCTAGGAATTTGTCCATTTATTCTTGATTTTCTAATTTGTTCACATCAGTTGTTCATAGTATTTCCTTATAATCCTTTTTATTTCTGTGAGGTTGATAATAACATTCCTTCTTTCATTCCTGATTTGAGTAATTTGAGTCTTCTCTATTTTTCTTGGTCAGTTTAGTTAAAGGTTTGTCAATTTTCTTATTCTTTTTAAGGAATCAACAGATGGTTTCACTGATTTTCTCTATTTTTAAATTTTCTGTTTCATTTATTTTTTTTCTCTAGTCCTTATTATTTCCTTCCTTCTGCTTTTTTGGGTTTAGTTTGGTCGTCTAGTGTCTTGAGGTAGAAGGTTAAGTATTGATTTGCTATCTTTCTTCTTTTTTAATATAGGCATTTACAGTGACACATTTCTCTCTAAGCCGTGCTTCAGCTGGATTCCATAAGATTTCATATGTTGAATCTTTATTTTCATTTGTCTCGAAATATTTTCTGATTTCTCTTTTGATTATTTTTGACACATTGCTTATTTAGGAGTGCACATATCCACATATCTGTTTATTTCCAAAATTTTCTTTTGTTATTGTATTCAAATTCTATTCCATTGTGGTCTAAGAGCATACTCTGTAAGATTTCAATCTTTTATATATATCAAAATTTGTTTTATGCCCTAAAATATGGTCTGTATCAGAGAATGTTTCATGTTTATTTGAGAAGAATGCGCTCTCTATTGTTGTTGGGTGGCGTGTTCTATATTTGTTCCTTAGGTCTAGTTGGTTTATAGTGTTATTCAAGTCTTTTATTTCCTTGATGATCTGTCTAGTTGTTCTATCTATAGTCAAAAGTTAGATATTGAAGTCTCAAACTATTTTTGGTGAATTGTCAGTTTCTCCCTTCCATTCTGTGAGTATGGCTTTATATAGTTTAGTGTTCTGTTGTTTGGTGCATATATGTTTATAATTGTAATGTCTTCTGATCATTATAAAATGTTCTTTGTCTCTAGTAGCAAATTTTGTTTTAAAGTAAATTTTGTCTGATATTACTATAACCACTCTAGCTCTGTTTTGGTCACTGTTTTCTTGCATATAATTTTCCATCATTTTAGTTTTAATCTATTTGTGTCTTTGGATTTAGGGCATGTCTCTTATAGATAGCGTATAATTGGATTATATTTTTTATCCATTCTGCCAATTTCTGCCTTTTGACTGGAGTGTTTAATCCATTTACATTTAGTGCAATTACTAACAAGTTAGGATTTATGTCTTCTATTTTGCCATTTCTTTTCTATGGGCTTATATATTTTCTGTTTTTCTATTCCTTTATTACTGCCTTTTTTTGTGTGTTAAATAGCTATTTTGTAGTATACCATTTAATTTCCTTGTCATTTCTTTAGCTACAATTTTAAAAAATATTTTCTTAGTAGTTGCCCTGGGGATTAAAATTAATGTCTTAATTGATAACAGTCTGGATTAATAGCTGCTTAATGTCAATAGTATACAAAAATTTTCCTTCTATTTCTCTGTTCTCTCCCCCTACTTTGTGCTATTATTGTCATCAAATTGCACCTTTACACATTACATGTCCATCAATATAGATTTATGATTATTGCTTTATGCAACTGTCTTTTAAATCAGATAGGAGAAAAAAGAGTTATAAGCAAAAAATATATTAATACTGTCTTTTATATTTACTTATGTAGTTACTTTTACTCCAGTGCTCCTTTTTCTTCATGTGGATTTAAGTTACTGTGTAGTGTCTTTACATTTTGCCTCAAGGACTCCCTTTAGTATTTCTTGTAGGGAAGGTCTGCTAGCAAAGAATGTTTATCTGGAATTGTCTTAATTTCTCCTTCATTTTTGAAGTATAGTGTCTCTGGATATGAAATTCATGTTTGGCAGTCTTTTTCTTCCAGCACTTTAAATATATCTGTACATGTCTCACAATATTTTGTTGAAAATTAGACATTTAAAATAATATGATATGGACAACTCTGGAAGTCAGATATCCCCCCTTTCCAGGGTTTGTTGTTACTGTTTGTTATTGTTGCTCTTTGTTTAGTGATTTTCCTGAAATAGTTCTTTATTTTTTTGTTGCTATGGTCACTGATATCTCTGCTCTGTTAGCTTAGTGGACAGCTAATGATTGTACAGAGAACCCATACATGCCTGGAGACAAGAAGTCTCCTAGCCTTTTTACATAAGTACTATATGCAGGTTGAAACATGCCTTCTCACACTCAGGCAGACAGTTTACAATTCTGTCTTAGTCTGTATTTCCTGATTATATAGAACCTCAAGGTCAGCAAGAGGTGAGAGGTGAGGGTTTTCTCAAGCCTTTCCTGGGCTTGCACACAGCCCTGGGCATGCATATTACTTCTAGATTTTCAGGAATATATCACAGTTTTGCAAAGCATTGTATGAGTCTTATTCCTCAGTTTTTCCTTTTGCATTTTTGGCCAGCTTCTTGTTTGCCCCAACTGTTACTTCTGTCTTAGGCAGTTGCAATACTAAACAATCATCTCTGATTATTTCCAAGGTTCCCTGCAAGCTCTGAGTCAAAGGTCAAATAAAGACAAGTCCTGCAAGACAGGGCAACATATGAAAATATTCTGGGAATAGTGTTCTTGGAGAGTTCCAAACTTGTTCTTCCCCCAAAGTGGCAGCAAGGTTGCTGGTTTCAAAGCTACTATAGTTGTGAAGCTACTGTCTTCAAGGTTACTTCAGGGGTAAGGATAGAGGAATGGGAATAGGACAAGTTAAATGCCACGAAGCTAGTTGTTCTAACCAAGAGTCAACATTTTTCTTGATAAATCCTTGTCAGATTATTTCAAGTATTTGGCTAATTTCTAGACTTCTGAAAATGTTGGTTTTGACAGTATTTTCTTGTGTTCTTATTGTTTTTATGGAGGAATAGATTTTTCAGAGGTCCTTACTCTGTCATTCCTGTGATGTCAGTACATGAGACTAATGAATACTGTATTGTCCAGTGCATATTTAGATCCTTTGATTGAAGTGGTGGCCTCCAGAGTTGACTTAAGTGGATAAGACTCAAATAGAGAGATAGCAAACCCCAAAGTTATTCAAGTTGAAGTTACATTGATCTCAACATTACAGAGCACCTCATTCTTCCTTCCAAAGAATATCAGGAGCATTAAGCAGGTAATAGAGGGACTAATGAACTTTGGCTAAGAATTGGTGTCTACAGACTAGCAGAGAACCTCAGCTTTGGTTCACAAAGCAAACACCCTTGCTGGTAGGGCTGTGATCTCTGGACATTGATCTGGGCTTTCTCATACTCAGGAAACCAGAAAAGCTTCCGTAATCAGGGTCTAAATCACCTCTTTGTTAAATGAACTACATGTTTGGGATTCCTAGGGTAGATAAAGTAGAGATCTATGGAGTGTGTAGGCTATGCAATTGGTAGAAGCTGTGAGTGCTATTGGTGGTGGCACTGAAAGAAGTATAAGATATAGATTTTCCAGACAATAGAAGCATCATGGATTGAGAACAAGTAGAGGACCTACGAGCAAGAGTTACTGATAAAGCCAACTCCTTAGTGTGGCTCAGTGTGAGGTGGTTTTATCTTCCCACCAGAGTAGGTAACTAGGACCTACTCACTTGGGAACATGCTTGGGTTGCATGGGCTTCCACCACTGGGCTTTCAGGGCCTGGTTCACAATGTTGCCGTAACTGATCATGGTTTGATACATAACGCAAGTGCTCACTATCATCATTTCCATACAAAAGCAGAATGACTCTTGGTAAATGGGCATGGGGTACTGTGGGGGGAAATGCAGGGTAAGGTTAGCCAGTTTCTCTTACACAGTGGGACGGGGGTGTTTCTAGGCTGGTTGTACTACTCTAGGCCTGGTCCCCATGCACTAAATAGCCACTTCTCCATGGTGCAAAGGATTCTGCAGAGGATGAAGAATCTGCTCTGAGAGCTCCAGCAGGAGGCTGTCTAGGGAAACTGGCTGCTTATGTTTCTTTACCCCACTCAGTCTCCTCCAGGGCAAAAGCCAGGAGGCATGAATAAGTTCCAAACCTTGTTTCACAGAAAATTTCAGGGAGAGAGAAAAGTGAGTATAGTCATAAAATTATACAGTGTTACATGGAATCATCTAGCATGTGCTTTAGGGAAGTCAGGCCAAGAGGCCAGTCCCACACAGCAATCCTCTTGCCCATTAGAATTCGACTGTGGACCCTGACTCCTGCATAGGGCTGCCCTATCAGCAGGCAATTGGGCAGTCTGATGGCATTGTCCCTCATTGCTCAGGTGTATGGAGTGTGGAGGAATAGGGCAGGAGCATTTGGAAGATCACAATGGCTAGCTCTGCTGACAGGGCTGGGAGGGCTGGGAGCCTGTCACCTGGCCCCGAGTTTATATCCCATGGCACTGGGTTGTGTGGTCACTGGGTGAAAGGCTTTAGGACCCCAGGCCTCCAGGAAGATTCCCTGTCTTGGTTGCGGCCTAGACAGCTTATGGATCTGTGGCTGCGGCTGGAATTGGGCTGGTATGTACAGTTGAAAGTTAGATGCTAATTGAAGGTGAACTTGATAAACTCAAGCAGGGCATCCAGAAATGCTTTCAAAATGAGTTGGAAGCCCAGAAGCAGGAAGTTGAATATGATAGCCAGGGACATAAAGTAGAACCTTGATTTTTTTCTTGGAATAGTTGACATATTCTGAGCTTGACTACTGTGTTAGTCAGTGTTCTAAGTGCTACACATGTATTAATTTGTTCAAGTCTCATAGCAACTTTATGATGTAGGAAGAATTGTTCCCAGCTTTATAGATGGGGAAACTGAGGCAGAACTGGCAAATGGTGAAGCCAGGATATTAACCAGTCTAGGTCCATAGCCTGATCTCTTTTTCTCTCTTTTAAAACTTGCCAGTTTTACCATTTTTGAGTGTACAATTCAGTGACATTAATACAATGCATTAATTAATACAATTCATACAATATTGTGCTACCATCGCTACCAGCCATTACTAAAACTTTTTCATCACTACAAGCAGAAACTTTGTACTCATTAAGGAATATCTGCCCATTCCCTTTCACCTGGCCCCTGGTAATCTCTAATCTACTATCTGTCTCTATGAATTTGCTTATTCTAAATATTCCATATAAGTTGAATCATTACAATATCTGTCCTATTGTGTCTGGCTTATTTCACTCTACCTAATGTTCTCAAGGTTCATCCCTATTATAGCTTGTATCAGAATTTTGTTCTTTTCATGGCTGAATAGTATTCCATTGTTTGGATATACCACATTTTGTTTATACATTAATCTTTTGATGGACACTTGGGTTGTTTCCACCTTTTGGCTACTGTAAATGATGCTATTATGAACAGTCATGTGCAAGTATTTGTTTATGTCCCTGTTTTCAGTTCATTTGGGTATATACATAGGAGTGGAATTGCTGGTGATTTTACATTTAACTTTTTGAGGAACCTCCAGAATGCTTTCCACAGTGGCTGCACCATTTTACATAACCTATTCTCATTACCACCGTCTCGTACATTGCCCCTCCTGATACAGGGAATCTTGCCCATGGCTTTCACGTGCTCTAATCAGGTAATATACGGGTGGACTCAGTCAGGGATGGAGAGGGTTGGCAGTACCTGCAAAGAACGATGTGCAGAAATAGAACAGCTGGGGTGGGACTGGGGCAAGATGGAGTGACTGGGTACTAGAAGAAATAGGATCTCATGGTCCTAGAAAGGATGAGAACCAGGGTATAGGTGAAAGGATTAACTGTAGCAAGAAGGAGAAGGGACAGGATCCTCAATGACAGGGAATGAAAGTGGGGCTTGATGTCTCTTAAGGACTCAAATGAGGTCTGTTTCTTTCATGTAAGTATCAATCACTTCCTTCCATTGAGCTCTTCTTGCTAAATTCTGGAGTCAGGCATGCCTGAGTTTGGACAGGCTTCTAACACACCAAGATTTAGTTTCTTCATCTGTAAAATGGGATGAGTATTGAATAGAACATTTCCTTTAAAATGACTAGTATTTTACCCAGCTCTTCTGAGGCCTGGAATGAATGTCCATTTCCTCCCTTTAGTTCTCCCTCTGCCATCCCCTGTCCTACCTACCTGTATATAATAGGTATCTGATAAATATTTAATTATTGACTAAATTAAGTCTAATCCTATATAAACATGCACAGTCCTGAAGGCTCTATTAAGGAAACTGAGCAAATTAATCTATTCACAAGTGTCCAATCATCACCTTCTATTCTGGAGCAACTGGTAAGTAGTGCATCAGAGACCAAATTAAGCCTTGTGTTGACAGTCTGCACAAACTTCAGAAGCAGTGTCAGCACCAAACACCCAAGATGACAATTAGCAAGAAGAGCAAACAACTCCAAGAAAAGGTGTCCTTAAAAAGTGGTTAACAGCAAAGTAGACAAGTAAATGGATATAAAGGAATCAATCACTCAATCACCACTGATACCTTGTACTGTCCTGGGGATATTATCTATTTGATGCAGCTGTGGAAAGGCGATGTCGAGACCTGTTTTGGATTCGTTGGCCTGTCTCAGATCCTTTCTCGAGTCTTAAGAAAAATCATTTCACTTCCTTTTTGCCCTCAGTTCCATTAATAACAGCTCACCCTTATTGAGCACGTAAGATGTGTCAGGTATTGTCTGAGTTTAACAATAGCCCTACAAGATGGTCCTCCTAATTATTCCAGTGGCTTATGGAAGGAAACTGAGTCACAGGGAGGTTAAATAACTTTCCCAAAGCTGGGACTCAAATCAGGAAAGCTTGGCTCCAGGATTCATGTATATACACGAAGCTTTCCTCTTTCATCCTATAGAAGGATGATGAAAGAGTTCACAAAATGAGTGAAGCAAATTTATTATTGAATATTTGGAAATATGTTCAGATTCCCTACTTTTCATGGTTAACCAGTGTAACAGTTGTAATATGCCAGGTGAAGAATAATTTCAAATGCTTATACCTGAAAGCAAGGTCTTGATGCATTTCAGTCTGTTAGACGAAGTGACCTAGTATTTCCTTAATACTGTCTTGAAAATTATGAATCAGGGGTTCATTATGACCATGCATTGCTCATCTCGAGTTGGCAGGCACCCAGAACAGTTTTATATATTCTCACAAGGCAAGAAGCTAATGGAGCCAGCCCTCCAACAACCCAGGAGAACTAGCTTCAAGACTAGGGACAGACCCAGTGCACACCTGCACGCCATCAGTGAAGTCATTAAGTGAGCAGACAAGAACAGCCTGCCATCATGCCTGCTTATTGTCACTGCTGAAGAGGTATTGACAGTGTTGAGACAGGCTGTCACTGGAGGAAGCTGGGCCCAAATCAAGAACCAACAGAACATCTACCCAATGAAATTTTACCTCCAGGCACTACTCAAAACAAAATGTATGGAGGGCCTACGTGCAAGGACAGTTCACTTCTCTTCCTGCTCAGACTCAAGGGATCTGGGTTATGTGCAAACATATAAAGTCTGTCATGGTTGCATGGTGAAGAAATGACTATTGAACTGAGTTAAAACTTGGAATGTAAGTGGATTCAGTCCCTATTTCCCAGCCTAATAATTGACTCCTACCTCTCTCCTATCCACAGATCAAACAGGAAACACAAAGAAGCCACATTATAGCCTTGTTGGAAGAGCAGCCAATCTCTTGTCATTAAGAATATATTAAGAATTCACAGCATTTTTGGAGGAGGCCAAGCCTTACTCTCAGAAAGTTTACATTAATTATGTGGACATATTTTTTAAAGGAATTAATCCTAAATGGAACACCAGGGTGTTAGAATGAGCACTCTTAGTGACATAAGCAACTAGTAGATCGTGGAATTGTAATGAGAAATATGAGTTTATACTATCTGAGAATTCAAGTGATGTGGAAGAAATAAGAAGAAAAATATATAATTCATTACAAAAGCTGGGCAAAGTGAGAGAAGAGGAAACTGTGTGTGTGTGCGCGCACGCATGTACTATGCCTAAAATTTGTTCCAAATTTGCTTGAAGTCCCAATTGCTTAACGGGATCCAGATTGGGTCAGCCTATTTCCGGTCTCATGGAAAACAGGTACCTCCTCCATTGTTTGTAGTTAGACTCTGCCAGTGGTGGTGGGGAAGTTTTAAACATAATTACACTATTGAGATGCACAGTGAGTGAGTCGTAGGCCTGGACCAGCATGGCTTGAGATGATGGAATCAGAGAGGTAGGTCATAAATCACCAGCTGGGTTAGAGTGTTAGCTGTGATGCAGAATGAGCTGGTGGTCTTTGGATACGACAATAACCCTGCAGGGGTGATGGATGAGCCAGACTGACATCAGAACAGGTGGGAATATTACAAGGAATATTAAAAAGAAGCTTGCTGAAAGATCTCCAGCAATTAAAGTCCACAGGAAAGGTTTAATCCAAATCATAAAAGACATTGTGAACAGGAGAGATTTTTCCATTTGATCAATTTAAAAAGGCAGGCCATACTTGTACTGGTAACCTCAAACTCTTCCTAATAGGTCCATGAGATAGTATATTATTAGAATTAAAAATTGAGCTTTGCTTTTTCCCAAATAATTGCGTGACTAGGAGACTACTCTCTAAATTCTAGTTAATTGCTGGTCGCTCTTGCTTACCTCTATATCACTGTCATTCATAAGCTGTTATTGATCTTAATCTCTCAGAGAAGAACAGGGATTAATTATGTTGATATAATCTCTTTGATGTGAGGTGAGTCAAAATGTGAGGGTAAATGGAACCTGAGGCCATGGTGGGTGGTATCCTCTAACTCCATCCTGATTCACCTCCCCCCTCCCTTCCCCTCCCTCTTTTCCGCTCCCCTTTCCTTCTGTTCCCTCCTCTCTGCACTTTCCTCTCAATTTTATCCAGTCTTCTGTTCCCTTCCCTTCCCCTGCTGTCCCCTCTCCCCCTCACTTCTGGCTGCCTGACTGGCTCCCATTGGTATCAATTTGCGCCTCTGGTATCACTCAGGACTGAAGTTACAGCTGAGCTGCTAATGGTTCTGAATCTCCTCATGTAGAGACTCACCTGCCTCTGAGACCAGAAACCTGTGCTTTCAGCAGTGCTGATCATCTGAGGTGAATTTAAGGAAGGATGTGAGGATACCAAATCCAGGCCATAGAGGAGCCCACATGGCAATGGTGGTGAAATATTAAAATAGTAAAAGGCTGAGCTGCTAAAGTTAAGAAAAATGTTTAATAGATTCACACAGGGTATGTCCCAGGGCTGATTATTTTCTTCCTGTAATACAAAATCCACTTCCTGCTCAAACTGAGTCTGAAAGCCACTTTCTCCCACAAAAATAAAATCAGAGTATAAGACAGCCTTCTCATCTCTTCTGTAGGTGGCAGGACATCTTACACAAGGGGAAAGCACTTAAGCAAATGGCTACACCAATGAGAATTCCAATCAGAGAGGGAGAGGTGGGAAAAAGCTGCAATATCTTGCAAACAAGAGAAATATGAAGAACTGATGTCAGACTTTTAGCAGAGTAGGTATTGGAAGAAGCCACCTCTTTTAATGCTCTTGATAAAGGGGGTACTTGTATGTGAACATTGAGTAGTTGTATAAGCAGAGAATGCAATGCAATGTAATACATTCCAATGAAATAAGAAATCTGATAGGTGGAAATAGTATCCCAGCATGGACCAGTGGGTGACACAAAAGAACGTGGGGCACATAGAAGAACCTGAATGAGACAGAGGAGAAGAAATCCAGGTCCTGACCAGAACAGTGCTGATTCTCTATTAGCTGTTGCTAATTCCTGGATTATATGAAATTAGAAATTGATATTAGAACCCCAATCTGGGTCTTTTGTGGTTTTCTGTACATAATTATGCTTAAGAAAATTCCAGAACAGATCTTCTCAAACTTGGCTATACTTTAGAAATACCAAGGAGCTTTAAAAAAAAATCTGGATGCCTAGAACCAGAACAAATGAACCCGAAAATGTGGGAATGTGACCTAGCCATCACTGTTTTTTAAATTTTCCCAGATGAATATGTCAAGCTTGAAAACACTGCTCTAGAGTAAAGAGTATTTCTTTTTATTCCAAAGTGTGGGTTCAGACATTTTCAACAAAATTCTATTGCTTTCATGAAGTAATGAGTTGAACATCACTGGTCATTTGAGATGCGGGAGGAAAACAAGGATATGCTGGGAAGTGTGGGAAGTCTGTATACTCTAGTTTACTCTTTGTGGTTCACGTGCTTATTAGTACATTGACGTTTCTGAGAATTCCTGTAACAAAATAATTCTGCTCCCCGCCCCCCACTTTTTTGAGAAATATATATTAATGCCATGTAGAATTAGTGATTCTTGGACCTTACTGGTAGAAAATCAACTATGAAGTATAAATGTAAGTGCAGAAAGGATGGACTCCACTGACTATCGCAATCAAAATTCTGGGTTCCAGAATGGGGAGACCAAGGAAGCCCTACAGCTTAAAAACACTTGCTCAGTTGGTTGGCTCATAT
This sequence comes from Tolypeutes matacus, assembly GCA_026826555.1. Classification (NCBI taxonomy): domain Eukaryota; kingdom Metazoa; phylum Chordata; class Mammalia; order Cingulata; family Chlamyphoridae; genus Tolypeutes; species Tolypeutes matacus. The sequence goes on along the minus strand of JAKSZT010054215.1, from coordinate 23,714,649 downwards.
GGTTATTTAGTTGGGCTGCCAGGGTTTGAATCCTAGCTCTGACACTTATTAGATCTGTGTTTTGGGACAATTGTTAAAATCTCAATATGTTTCAGTTTCCTCACCTGTAAAATGGAGGAAATAACGTTTTGAGTATTAAACTTTTAGAAAAATATACAAGAATATTCAATGAACTTCACCAATATTAAAACTTGTAAAGTACTCTAAAATATTATATGTCCATTTTCCTGTTAGAAAGTGTTCTGCCAACATCCCACTGACTCCTCAATTGCAACAAGATTAAGCTGGCACTTATTTGTTTTTCATTGATTTTCTTATTTTTTCCTCTAGTACCATCATTCTTATGGTCATTTAGTATGAAAACCTCCCTGCCATTTTTAAATTCTTCTCATTCCTTGCAGTTCAAATTTAATCTGATTTCTGCCTTCTTGATTTTGTTGAAATTTCTTTAAAATGGAGCATTGGAATAGCCTAGTTCATTTTTTCCCTCCTCCAAGATGCACAGCTCAGCAATAGCAGATTAAGAAAAATATGTTTGAAGATATTATTTTCCCCTAATGTTTTCTTATTGTCAACCTGAGTAATTAATTATGCTAAGGTTGGTTGAAATACCCAATGCGTGTCAAGTTCTAAACCAGGCATTGCGGGTACAAAGTAAGACAAGAACAAGTAAATGATTGCAATACATTGTACAATGGTGAAATTTTACAATATGCTATGTGAGTGTGGGTAAATATGGATGAGAGAGTATGTGTGTACACACATAAAATTAATTTTCCCTGGGGAAGGAAGACTTCACAGAGACATTATTTAGTTGAATGTTTACCTACTAGATCTGGTCCAGGTAAGTGGGAGTGATAGGTTAACCTGGGTTTGTTTCTCCTTTCCATTTGAGTCCCAACCTATCCTACTTAACTTAGCTCTCAGTGTTTTCCCCATGTGAACTCACCACTGTTTTACTCTCTATTTTCCAAATATGCCTTGCCCACATCAAACCTTTGCTCATTCTCTTTTCTCTGCTGATATCATGCCTCTTTCCTTCAACCCCATCTCTGCCTTTCATTGTATTCAAAAAACATTTGTTTAGCCCCCACTAGCATTTGTATATATGTTTTGTGTATCGAGGTGCTCTTCAAGGTAGGATTAATGATAATGAAGGCTGCCAATATCTGACAAACTCGTACCCATCTATGCCAGTGAGGCATTGTGTTTGGCCATCAGACTAAAAAATTATGGCTGAAACAAGATGTTGTTTTTTCGCATCTCAAATAAAAAGAAATTCAAAAGTTAGAATTCTGCCATAGGGATGGTGGCCCCACAATGCCAACAGCAACCTTGGCTCATTCTAGTTCTTTATTCTTCAGTCCTAAAGGGAACACTTTATCATCATACTTACAAGATGGCTACCATAGTTTCAGCCATCATGTATGAGTTTCCATGTATGAAGAAAGAAGAAGGACAAAAGGGCAAAAAGAGCCCACCAGCTGAGTCAATTCCCTTTAAAGAACTTTTTGAGAAGCCTTAAGCCAAGTACCAGAATTGGTTTTAGGCACAGGCTTTACAGGGCCTCTTCTGGCTTTCCTCTGCCTGTGCCTTCCCTGTTGAGATTCTTTAATCCACCGGGAAAAAGGCAACTACCTGCCAAAAGCCTGCTCACTACTTCTAGATAATGCTCCAGGTGCCCTGGAATTCTTGCCCAAGTGGCCCCAAGCCTATTTCTAGGTCTGTATAGGCCTCTTCCATGGGTCTGTCCTCCTGTGGGCAGAATGTGGCACTGGTGTGCATTCCCATAGGCTTAAGAGTTGGCCAAGGGAAGGCTGTATGTAGCAGGTGGGTGGGCAGGCATGTGGATGGAGCTTGGATGTGAGGGCTGGAATGTCCATATGCATATGCTTGAGTCCCCTGGCTGTGTGAGTTGGAGCAGAGGCTAGAAAGAGAAAGGAAGCAGACTACCTGAACTGACTGTCCCTCTGGCTTGAGACTTGGAAAGAACCCGGGTATTCCAGGCCTGCCAGATGTTAGGAATGCATATTGGTCAAGGTAGGAGTATAGAAGCTATTTTAACATTTTGTTAACTTGACTTATAACCTTTATATATTTAGACATGTAAGTATGTGGGCCACAATTTGTAGCCTTAGGCCTGACCCCCAAATGTTAGGGGCAAGCTTGCACATACTCATTTCCATTTACAACTCCTTGACCACCACATTTGTAAGGGGGGTTAGGAAATGTAATTCATTCTCTCTCTCTCTCTCTCTCTCTCTCTCATCTCTCTTTTTAAGCTGGAATATGGGCGAAATGTATATTGGATAGACAGCCAGCAGTCTCTGCCACAAGTGTTTATGAGGGAGTTTGGATGAACAGGTCTCCTAGCATAATATAAAAAGGATTGTTGTTTATATCCCTATCATAATAAATTACAAATATGGAAACTGAGACTTGATTGATCAAATGGGTAGATAATTCTTAGTATATAGTGCTTTTGCAACAGGCCTTGCATTATGGATAAAGGCAGTGCCCTCTGAAAAAAGTAATATCCTTAAAAAAATTTCTATAGAGGGTGTGAGGTTAAATGGAAAGGAGGGGGCATGATGGCATTGCATCTCTGGGTGGGCTAGCCCAGAACACTGCAGCGACCACAGCTAAAGTGCTCTGGCAGCAGCCTCCAAGTGTTCAAGAAAGGAATTCAGGATGAGAGAAAGAAATTGAGGATTAAGAAGATGCAGCGCAGGGAGGAAGCCCTATCTAAAACGGAGCTTGGATAACTTAGCTAAGTAGGTACTTGGATGTCAAAAATTCTCGTTTCACCGGTAGAAGTTAGTCATGAGCAAAGTATTTTAAAAATAAAGGCTATAATGATCCAAGAGGGAGTATTTAATCTGGTTTTGGATAGTTAGCATGTAATAATTTTCCTCCTGTCTGTTGATCCCTTGGGTAATGGATGTTAACAAAAACAACCCCAAAAGATATATAATCTGCAAACATCAGTAATGAATGTTTGTGATCTGTGAACACAGTGTTAGGATTGACTGAAAAGAACACATTTTTAAAAAATGCTTCCTGTGCATGTGATTCTTTAATAGTAATGTTCTACGTAAGAAAGACAATCTCTCTTTGTTCTTCTTTGGTGAGAAAAACAGAAATGCAAAGTGTCAGTAGAGGCACAGGCATTGGATAAGCAGAAAAGCTGAATGTCTGGAGTAAAGATGTGTTTCTTGCATGAATAACTTCCTAAAAATCTGCTGAAGAAGTGATTTTGCATCAAGCTGAAACCCCAAACCAGTATCATTTTAATTTGCCAAGCACCTGTGAAGGAATACAGCTGCAAGGCCATGGGAAAACAATAGGAACTGTGACAGTTCATTAATATAAACCAGCAACTAGATTTATTTGGAAAAGTCATTGATATAGAATTACCCTGGAGGACGCAATGGCATTCCTGAAGCAGGCCAGCAAGCAGCTAACTAAGGTTATAGATGTGTGCACATCGTTGGAAACTGAACAGTAATTTGGTAACTATTACAATTTATGTCAACCAGAATAACAAATGTGTAAAGAGCCATGATTGCTTCAGGAAAGTTAGGTTTGTGTTTTATTGGGTTCTTTGGTTTTTCGCATGCAAGTTTATTTTGCTCTGGAAAATCAACATAATGGTGTGGCCTCAATGATGATTATTCATGTGTATATGCATAGAAGAAAATATGAAAGTACATATTCTTGTCTAACAACTCCGAGCTTTAACATAATGATGACAAAAAGCTAAAGAAGTTGTTTATTGCAATCAAATCATCACGTCCTGTGTTAGCAGTGACCACAAATATGTCAGGTGTGGTAACTCATAAGCAATCTGGCTTGTATAAAATGAAAGGTATCAACAGAGCTGAAAAGAAATGGATCTGCTAACCACTCACTTTTATTGCAAACAGTAAAATGTAACCCTAGAAAATGGGAGGAAAGCAAGACTCTTCTTTCATATACTGAAAGCATCTGGGAAAATCTCAGTACCTGGCACAAATGCAATAAGCCTGTCCACTGAACTTGTTCCCAGCTTTGAGACAGGCAGCGTTACCTGATACTGTGCGGGCAAAGGAAAAAAAGGTCCTCCTCTTTAAATGCAAAGGAAAACTCAACAATCCTCCAGCTAATTTTCTTAATCTTTTCATGAGTAGTTAGAATCCCTGGTACTGTTATCATCATTGGAAACTGATTAACCTGAATTACTGATCGTAAAGAGTTAAATTTTATAGCAACCGCTGAGGACTTGTTGAACCGGTAGCTGGTTTGGTAGGGCGATTATCTCCAAGACATCATAGCACTTTTGCCAACTACTGGGGCCATGGCCATTTTTCCCAGCCTCCTGTAAAGGTGGCCATGGTACACTGGGCTGCAAGAGTACCTGGGGCTTGCACAATAATCTGTAGCTGAGAGGTAAGGAGTTTACCGATGAGGAGCAACTCCCTAAGCTTCTAAAGGATTTCCTTCATTTTTTAAAGATCCTAAAGTCTTTTTTTGCCTTGAGAAAGGAAAAATGATCTCAAATTCAAAGAAACATCTGATTTGAATTGGAAAAACCTGGTATTTGGGGGGAATCCATTAAGAATCTATTTAAATGTATGAATATAAAGGATGGCTTATTTGAAATTTCTGGAATTGAAGACAAATTATTTGTGCTACATGGATCTTAATTTTAGCATGATTTTCATCCCTTTTTCAAATCCTCTGATTCTGAAAGACTTTCTGAGTTGTTTGAAGCTGCAAAGTACATTCTATGATGGGAGAATGTCCAAGGACTGCTTCTCATTTTGTTATATTCTCTAACGGCACGGCTTGAAAACACAACCTTCCAAACAAAAGCCAGAATTTTTTTGTTTGTTTGTTTGTTTGGTTTTCATATCATGTTTGAAAAGCATTCTGAAAATATGAAGTAATTATAAAATTCTCCAGGTTCCCCTGTAACAATAGTGCTATCAAAAGAGAGGCAAAAAGCATAATAAATAAGTGAAAGATGTTGAATTTTCAGTAGGGCTGTAGCCACCACATTATCTTTGGGTCTTCAAAGCAACTAGACAGGGCTCAGATGTGAATTGTAGCAACCACCATAGTTTTTGCTAGCTCAGTCTCATACCTTTTGTTTGGGGCAAAGAGCATGCTTGGCTCAAGTGTGAAAATGCAAGTCCAATACAGCAAACTCCCCCTCAAAGTTGTCACAGACAAGTATTTTGAGGGGAGAAAACAGGTTGAAACCTAGAAACCAAAAATTTGGTGTATCGACATTTTCTATTTAGATTTTACCTAAACCTATACATGCATTGTCAACATTTAACAAGTTGAGAATTTCACTTAAAAATTTGAATTTCCAGTTTTTCTTGGAAAATTAGAAGACAGGATGCCTGAGCCTGACATCCTCTGTTGCAATGATCATGTGGAGGGGTGCCTAAGGTAGGGACACAGCTCTTTGCTTCAGCCCTCCGAGTGATACTCCAAGTGATTCCAGTATTTACACATGCTGTGGAGACAGGGATAATCAGCAGGGTCTATTCCAAACCTTATGTCTGCAAAGGTGACCCAGAGCCCTAAGCAAGACCAGCTACATAACGTGTGGGGCCCAGTGCCAAAGGAAAATGGGGGCCCTCTTGTTCAAAAATTATTACGAATTTCAAGATGGTGACAGCATGAAACCAAGTGCAGGGCCCTTCTCAGCGTGGGGACGTGTGTGCCTGCAAGAGTCCCAGGCTCCTGAAGCTGCCTTGGCCTCAGCAATAGCTCTGATTCAGGGGCTGACGACCTTGGGTTTCACCCTGACAACTCAGGAAACTCGGGTGAGTGGCTTTCCTGAAAGGTAAACAATTGCAAAAGAAAGTGAATTCTGGAAGGACTCAGCCCAGAAGACATGACAATGAGCAAATGAATGTGAAACAAGCAGAGATAGTTTAAGGCTTTTTTGTTTGTTTGTTTGTAGAATGTTTTAAAAATAGTTTTATTGAAAATATAATTTTTTAAAATTATGAAAGTAGTACATATTTATGGTAAAAATTAAAACAACATAAAACATACAAAATGAACCCCTAAAATCTGTTTCAGAGCTTCAGACTCACTTCCCAGGAGCAATCACAGTTGCTCCTTAGAGACATCCATGTTACATATCATTTCTCACATATCCTTCTAGAAATTTTCTCTAGAAAAATTTATTTAACAAAATGGAACCATGCTATATTTAACATCTAACTTAAAAAAAAAAAAATAAATTTAATGTACCTTAGAGAGTAGTATTTGATTATTGTTACATGAGAATTAGCTTCTTTTAAACCACTGCAAACTATTCCCTTTCATGGATACATAAATTTACTTAACCAAATCTGAGAAGATGAACATTATATTGTTTCCATTATTTTGTTTGTTGGTTTCTTTTGCTATTCTACCTACCCATTGTTAAAATAAATATGTCCCTGCCTCATATTGCTGTCCCCTTAGATCTTCTCATGGTCCTCTTTTTCTATCGTTTAGGACTCTGTTTAAATGTCACCTCTGTCTCTTTTCTTCTTAATTTATTTCATAGCACTTATCACTATCAGAAATTATATGACATTGTTTACTTGGTTTTGTCCGCCTTGGTCACCACTGCATTGACAGTGGGGGCACTTGTGGTTTGTTACATACAGGGAAGTAGAGCATATTTGTTTAATAATGCATACATTTTTCCCTGTAGGATAGAGTCATGTAAGTGGAAAGATAACGTCAAAGGCTATGTGCATTTAATTTTTTGCTAGATAGTGACAAATTTCTTTATCAAAGCTTGTACTAGTTTTACCCTTGCGTTGACATTTCTGTTTTCCTCTCACTCTGGTCAACATGGTTTTTAGAACTACTTTTAAATCCCTTTCTTTGCATTTCTCTAAGTATGGCATATACTAATGTGCAGTGCTAGTTTTCTGTTGCATGAAGTTTGGGAGGAGAGGCAAAAGAAGGATACAGAAAAGTCTGGTAAAATGATCAGCGTCCTTGCTCTTCAGTCCTCCATGAACTGCTGCTCCTGCCTCCTAGTTTCATGGCCCTCCTCCTTGGCTGTGGCTGTGCCTCACCCTGGAATGTTTATCCCCCCTTCTCTGCACATTAACCTCCTTCTTTCCTTCAAAAACCGGCTCAGAGGCCATTTCCCCTAAGTCTCCCTCTCTCCTCCTGCTCCCACCTCACCCAGTCAAAAATAATCACCCTTGCTCAGGGCTCCCACAGTTTACTGCCAGTGACCTTCTCACACGGCCATCCTCCTAGTGTGCAGGAGGAGTGCCATATCTGTAATTCCTCCACACTTGAAATGTGTCTTCAAATGATGATATAATGTGGTATTTTCCAGGCCAAGGAATACTTTCTCCCTTCAGAGAGTCTGGCTGACTACCACGTCCCTCCTGCACAGACCTTTGATTGCTCTGAGCCTGCGAGATAAGCATGAAGCAGTACAGTAGCAGGTCAGCCCTGAACATCAGGGGCCCCGCAGCCCTCCCAGGAAGGAGGAGTCATTTTAAGCCCACCTGGGGTTTTCCCCAGTACTTTATCTGTATCACCCATATCTCCTCAACCTATGGGCAAACAAAACCACTGGGCCTTTATCAGGAGTTGTAATTCCTTACATCTTTCTTATCACCTAAGATTACCCAATCCTACCAGAGCTTTCAGGGATCTGTGCGGAGGATAAGAAGACCCTTTGGTAGCCAGTGGTCTTATCACCCTCACAGCCCTTGAAGGGTTGAAGGGAGGGCCTTCTCTCCTATCCTGGTAGTCTTCCTGCACCTCTTTCAATTTTTCAAAAAAACCTGGCTTTTTTAACATGGCTTAGACTTTTGGAAACATCTTGCCCCAAATTTCTAAGCCATTATGTCTGAAGTAAGTAAATAGTAACAGCTGTGATTTAGTAAATGTTTCCTTTGTTTCCGATTTTGAGAAAGATGCTACTACCCTTTCATAAATGAGGAAGATGAGGTTCAAAGCAGAGAAATAATTCTTCTAAAGTCACTCTAAAGTTTTAGAGTGGGATTTGAAGCCCAGTCTACTATGGATGCAGAAGTCTAACATAAGAAACAGTAGATTCCAGTGGTTAGGTTGCTGGATGCTGAAACTGGGCTGCCTGAGTCTGAATTTTGACTCTATTTACTAGCTGTGTGACCTTGGGCAAGTTACTTAACTTCTCTGTACCCCAGTTTCTCATTTGTAAAATAGGATTAATGAAAGTACCTATTTCATGGAGTTGGGAAAGTAAAATAAGAATAGATATGATTTTTATATATTTATAGATGATATATGTATTTGTATATATACATATGCATATGCATGTATAAAATAAAAACACATTTGGATCAGTGCCTGGCCTAAAAACTCTATAAATGAAGCTATTACTAATTTTTTTCCCATTATCATTGCTGTCCCTCTGAAATAAGGTAAGAGAGAGTTGAAGTAATCATCCAGCTGATTCAAAAAAGTAAACACATAGAGGAGAAAGGTATAAGACAAGAGAACAGTGTTTGGTTGGTCGGTTGCCTTATTGTTTGCTATTTCTTTTCTCCTTCCTTTCCCTGAAAGTATATCTATTCCCTTTTTGCTTGATAATAGAGGTCTGTCCTTCCTTTGATTTTCCACCCTAAACTGCTCTTGTACGTTGAATATTATAACACACATCATTGTAATTGCTTACTTGTTCATGCACTTTTCTCCTTTGTACCTCCCTCTCATGTATGCGTATGTACACACACATAGAGGCACACATAGACACACTCACACTTAGACACACACACGCACGTGCCTTTTGTTGGTGATAGGAATCAAGACCTTGTTTGTTATCACAGGTGCAGTGGCTTGCCTTTCATGAAGTTAAATATTTGTCTCACTCACAAACTCCTACACTCTCAGTGTTGAAAGAGATCATAAAAGTCACCTGGTCCAACCACCCTTCTGATGCTTGAATCGCCTCTTATAGCTTCTTGGCTAGATGGTGGCCCACGCCTATGCTTGAACATTCCCAACAACATGAAGCTCACTAGCTCTCAAGGTAGCCAATTCCACCTTCCCACCTTGTTAGAGTACAGTGAAGACTACGTTAATGCTAACTCTTCCAAGCTAATAGGGAACACTTTTTATATTCTGCTTTAAAGCCATTTTGGTGACAAAAGCCATTGGTAGCATATTTGACAAAGAGTTACTATCTCTACAAAAAGAACTTAAAAATTATGAGGATATAACAAACATTCCAATAGGAAAAATTGGCATGATCTATACATAAGTAATTTATAAAAGAAGAAATACCAAAGGCTAAAAAGTATGTTCAAGATATTCAACATCTAGTAATCAAAGAGATGCCAAAAAAAGCAACAATAACAAATCTTTTGTTCACTCGGCAACAATAAATCTTTTGTTAGCTCTTCCACTGGTAAAGATAAAAAGCTTTGACAATACTCAGTACTGATGAGGAAGGTGTGAATGGGGGAAAGGGCACAGAGCTGGGGATAGTGTAAACTGGAAAGACAAACAAACAACAAAAACCTTTTCTAAAAGACAATGTAGCAATATGGATCAATGTTAAAAGTGCTCTCACTTGTAGGAATTTAGGAATATTTTATTTTCAGTTGTTCCCATATCAAAACCCTGGAAACAATCTAAATAGTTTAGTAATCATGGTAGATCTACACAAAGGTATACTGTAAAGCTATTTAAAAGGATTATGTGTATATGTATGTATTCATCAACAAGGACAAATATCCAAGACATATATTTGAGTGAAAAGTCACATTGGAAAATAGCATGACTAGTATGGTCTCATTTGCATAAAATTTATATATGTAAATATATCTTAATTCCTAAACTCAAGCCTGAAATTAATAATCATTTCTTTATATATATATATATATATAATGAACTTTATTGAGATATAATTCACATATTACAAATTTTACCCTTTTAAAATGTCCAGTTCTTTGATTTCTTATATATTCTCAGAATTGTGCAATCATCACAACCATCTAACATTAGAACATTTACTAAATCATCCCCAAAAGAAAGCCTGGTCCCATTAGCAGTTACTGTTCATTCCCCACTATCCCCAGTTCCTGCCAATCACTAATCTACTTTCTGACTCTGGATTTGCCTATTCTGGACATTTCATATAAATGGAATCTTATATGTGTCCTCTTGTGACAGCCTTTTTTCACTTAGCGCAATGTTTTCAAGTTTTCTCTACGTTGTAACACATAGTGGAACTTTCTTTTATTGCCGAATAGCATTGCATTATATGGCTATGCAACATTTTGTTTATACATTCATCTGTTGATGGGCATTTGTGTTGTCTCCTATTTTTTGGCTATTATTAATAATGCTGCTGTGAGAAATCATGTACAGAATTTTGCATGGATTTATGTTTACATTTCTCTTGGGTATTTACCTAAAAGTGAAAAAGTTGGGTCCAATAGTAACTCTATGCTTAACAATTTGAGGGACTGCCAAGCTGTTTTCCAAAGTGGCTCACTATTTTACATTCTCCCCAGCAATGAATGAGGGTTCCAAGTTCTCCACTTCCTCACCAGCACTTGTTCATCTTTTTGATTACAGCACTATATATATTAAAATTAACACAAGTCCAACTCTAAGCCTCTGTCCCTGCATTGGAATGAAATTCAAATTTTGTAATTCTTGGGCCCCCTCTTCCAGAGTTGTGCCGAGATGACAGCAACAGAGAGGTTGGTTTAGGGGAGAGCTGACAAAAGAGGGAAGGCTGAAAACATGTTAGAGTGGACTAGTGAAGAAGGTCCAAGGTTTCTTTTTTGATTGTAGGTCAAAATGCCCCAAATCAATTTGCTCAATGATCAAATTGCTTGTTTCAGTATGTTGGGCCACTAAAACAAATACCTTGCACTGGGTTGGCTTAACAGGAATTTATTGGCTCACAATTTCCGAGGCTAGAAGGCTGGCTTCCTCTTGATATCTGTTTTGGCTGGCTGGCAATCCTTGGGTTATTTGGCTTTCCTGTCAATATAAATTCACCCCCAAAAATGAAAACAACAGGCAAACATTCAAAACAGCATATCCTGGTACTTTTCCTTAAGGAGATTGAGTGGGAGAAATTAGGAAATAGGAAGAGTGACAGAAAGGTTGGGAGTAACAGCTTTTGGCCCTTTCCTTGACTTGACCCAGGAAGTGGCAATGGGATGAGCTCTCCTGTGGGCTCACTTGTGAAGAGTTTAGGAAGTCAAACCTCAGCCCATCCCTGTCCTTCCCTCCCAATATCCCTAAGTCTCGAGTAAGACTGTTGTGGTCAGAACACTGCAGTTCAGTTCACAGCTCATGGTGTTGCAAGGCCCAATGCTCAGGGAAGGGCCAGCCCCCAGCAGCCTTGTGAAGTCCATGCAGTTTGGCCTCAGCATCACTGCTTTACGTCATGTCTCTGTGATGTTGTCTAACACGGCTATACACAGTGGCCCCCTTCCAACCCAGCTTCTGTACTCCATGCCCTCTCTGAACATCGTCCACCAAATACCTTGGCTCTCATCTTGCTTCCTGGTGGCCCAGACCTCTCTCAGGAACTTTCCATTGGCTCTTACCCTCCTGCTCAGTACCTTACCTTACCTCCTCCACAAGACTGTCTCTGTTCATTAATACTCATCTGTCCTTTAGATGCTGGCCTTGTAAAAAATTTAGATTAACATGAATAATCAATCACAGGAGTTTGAGGATTGTAAAGCAACACTTATGCCTTCTTTACTCATGCTATTTGTCCCTTTGTCAGGAGTTTAAGAGAAGATGCCGCCACTGAAGGAATGAACCTGTAAGAGTAGAAATCACAGTGTTGAGGCTGTGAGTTTGGAAGGAAATTTTCATGTAAGGGTGATGTTAAAAGACCTGTATTACAAAAAAAGTACCCCCTAGTCTGCTACAGTATCAGGAACTCTGGTATCAGGGAAATGGTTCCTTTAATGAGAAGGGGTGGTGGGTGGTGCAGTGGTTCTGAAACTTGAACGAGGATCAGAATGAAAGGGATGACTCCTTAAACACAGATTTCTGGAGGACACTTCTAGAGTGTCTGCGGCAGGAGATATAGGATGGGAACCTAGAATCTGCATGTCAGACAATTTCCCAGTTGATGCTGCTACCACGGGCCTGGGAACCACACTTTGAGAACCACTGAGGTAGTGGAAAGAACAGTGGTCTGGCTACTAGGAGACAGGGGATCTAGTCCTGGCTTGGTCTCCGAAAGATGTAATGAGATCCTAAGCAAGTTTCTTCATTTCCGGGACATGTCTTACCTGTTTAAAAAAAAAAAAGAGTTGCCTGGACAGTCTCCAAGTTTCCCTCCAGTTTAGATTCCTTCCAATGCCAATTCTAACGTGATCACTCCACGGTTGTCCCTCAGGCCTTGGAGAGGCTTGGGGCGGGCTGGCGTGGCGGGGCTGGGGTGGCGGGTCACGGCCTCAGGTCGCTAACAACTTCTCTTCTTTGCGGTGACCCTCACTTCATTCAAAAGCACAGCTGCCGCCTTCCCCGGGGTGGGGTGGGGTGGCGTGGGGTGGTCGTGGGGGGGGGGGGCGGGGAGGAGGGCTTTTCTCCGGGCAAGCGGGCCTGGGCAGGCAGAGGCGAACCCGGGTGGTTTGCGTTCCGCGCTCCCCAGCTCGCTACGCGCACGGAGTGTCGTGCGGGGCGTTGCGGGCAGAGCGGCCCAAGCGGGGCGACGGTGGCTGCGGGGGCAGCGTGGGGACCCCGCGAGCCTGCCCTTCCGCTGTGGGCCGCGGGATTCGCGCCAGGCAGAGCTTCCGTCGGCACGCGGGGAGGAAAAGGGAGCGACCAACTTGGAAATGGAGATAAAAGATGCCGAAGGGTACAGAGTACTCCCTCCTGACCAAGTAGTGGCTGCTGCAGTTTGTCTGTCGGATTGAAATGCCCGCGGAGAAAACTCTTACCTTATAAGATGAACTTTCGAGTATTTTGTTTTTAATTTATGGTCTTCATTCTGAAGTTTACATTAATTGGGGGAGACCTTCTTTAAGAAAAAAATAATACAAAAATCACAGGTATAGTGTTAGTTATTAGACCTTGGAGAGGACCCCTGCAAGTGAGAGACTTGGAAGCTCAAGTTCCATGAGCTTTGGGGTAAATCCACCTCTGCATCCACATATTGGTTCATTTCGTTCATTCAGCCTCAGACGTTTATTGAGCATCTACTCGATGCCAGACTCTGCTCCTGCAGATCCAGGCATCCCTACCACCTGGAACAGCTATGCAACTAGGGAAGAGAGTGCTGGAGGACTGGCCGTGAAAATCGCTTTATAAAGGAGAGATTTTGAATTAAAGAAAGAGGAGAAGGCGGGTGAGGAAGGGTAAATCGGAGAACAGTATAGGATTAAATAGTGTTTCTCAAACACTTTTCCCTGTGATCTATGCTAAGAAGTATATTTCTGCACAGTGACACAATTAATACACATCCCACAGCCCACAAATAAATAAGTGAAACTAAAGTTTCACCAACAATACTTACCTTTTGTGATGCTCTCTGTATTTTCTTAGTAATATCATTTATACTACAGTTTAAAAAATCATTTTCTTTTAAAGAAACGCTAGCTGTGACCCACAGAATTGATCCCCCACCCCCACCCCCACTCCAGCGTGACAAAAGCAGGAATAGGGGTTATTTGCACGTGCGGATGGACTGCAGGGCACTGAAGCGGTCCCGCCAGCGTCAGAGAAGGGCGCCTGTAAGGCATGCGAAGGGGGGAATTCGTGTTGTGTTCGCACAGGCGAAGTAATGAGCCCAGGGGAAGAGCTGAGGCGCTGCAGTGAGGGGTGGAAACTGGGTCTGAGAGCCCTCAGGTTTGCTATTGTGTGCAGAAAACATAGGGGTAACTGGTGGAACATTTTGCTTTCTAGCCACATATTTTAGGATTGTGAAGAAAAAACCAAAAGGTGTAAGGGGCAGATCAGAATCAGAAACACCAGCAGGATTAAGTGATAGGAAAGTTACATGCAGGGGAGTAAAGTGAGCCAAGAAATACATTTTTTAAAAGGGCTTTCTTCAAGATCAGGAAAAAAATAAGGGAAGGAAAAATGATTGTTTCTTTATAAGAAAACTGAAATGTAAAAGATATGATAAAAATCATGAGAGGGAGAGAGAACGAGGAAGAAAATGGAGCCCAAAGCGGAGAGGATGAGTATTGTTGCAGGAAAACGTTGGCTCTAATTCCAGATCTCTGTCACCTACTGGTAATTGGGGTAGGTCAGTCACCCTCTATGGAGTCTTTTCTTTTACTGACTTAATGGATAGCTTTATGTAGAGCAACTTGGGGGAGACTCTTGGTTCCTGAGCAGCGGTCAGTCTGGTGTGCCTCCATAGGTTCTTAAGGATATAAGAGGAGCATAAATAAGATCGGAGTACCCTATACATGAGGGTAAAGAAGGAAAAACCAAAGAATAACCTGATATGCAAAAACTTAGAAAGTCTGCAAATTCAAGGTAAAAATTAAACCAAAGAAAACATTAAAATCATTCAGAAAGGAAGGCTAAGGGAAGATTGCCCTCTATTTCCTTTCTTTCCTTCTCTCCCGCCTTTATTTTTCTTCCCTCCTTCTTCCCTCACCCCATTTTACTCTCTGTCCTTTCCCTTTCTCCCTGTCTCCCGCCCTCCCTTTTATCCACACATAGCCCCCCTCATCTGCCAGCTACAACATCCACACTTAGAATGCAGGAGCCCAGCGTTGGCCCTGAAGAGGTAGGCACGTTTGCTAAATGACAATGAGTGACACAAACTGAGGAACACAGGTGTCTGGAAGGTGGAAGCCCTCCTTGCTGATAACTGAAAGACAGGTTGGCTATGGATAGCCAAGAAGGCATGGACAGAAAATCTAACTGAAAAGGAAGGAGAAAGGGTGGGGAAGCACAGTTCAGTTTTGAAGGATGGTGGTACTAGCCCAGACTGACAGAATCACATCATCTATGTTGGGAAGTAGTAGGTTACACCAAAAGGAAAACTGCAGCCAGTTCTGGTTTGCATTGGCTTCAGAATGTAGTGAAGAGCCTTTGAGAAATTTTGAGCAGGGTCTTGAAAGCCTTGCCTTCTCTTATGGAGTTGAATTTGAAAGGGAGCAGTGTGTATAATGGATTGGAGAAGCACAAAACAGTCAGGGAGCACACAGAGTAAGATAATGAACTGAACTAAGTCTTAAGAGCAAAGGACTTACCTCTGAAAAATTCTAGAAGGATGAGGTGATGGAGTTGAGGACAAAACAGAAGATAATAAACTTTAAAAATTATTACCTTTCCCAAACTGAAAGAGAAATTTCCCTGAAAATGTAATAAACTTGAAACGACTAGGTATGCAAACAAGGGTGATTATGGTTTTCATCTTGCTTTCTATAAATACCCTTCATAGCTCTGTTGCTAGTTTTTCTCCTAAAAATTTCAATATCATGTTGTTTTTTCTGTTGGTTGAATTATTTTTTCCTTACTGTTTTAATTGTAAGTCAGTACAACTTCCCAGAATTTATTGACTGAGCTAAATTCTATGAGGGTTAACTTAAATGAAGCCTAGGCTTTTTTTTTTTTTTTTATCTTACATAGTTAACAAAAAGAAAACAAAACCAAGGACAGAACTCTCTTGTTTCATCAGATTAGTTTAAGTCCTTAAAGTATCATCTTAGTTCCTATTTTTTTTTTTTTATCTTACTCCAGTCCACAAATAAATCCTTAAATAGGTGGCCATGCCAAAATGACATCCAGATGAACTGTAATTCCACTATTCCCTTGATTAATTACCGTTATTTAAAAATGAGCTTTGGATTTACTTGCTTTTTTCCTCCTTTTTCTTTTTATTACATTTTGAATTAATTTATTTTTTTATTATCAATATTACAAGTTACTCTGTTAACACAAGATAATAACTACAATAACAATGAGTCTGCTTTGTATAGTGGTTAAACTTTCCCCTTATTTTTTATTCATTCCTCAATCTTGAGGGATTTGGGATGTTTTCCACTCTTCTTCAGGCTGAGAGGGGACTTTTAGATATTATGGGACAGAAGAAAGGAATTGTTTTGCTTGCAGTTGAAGGTACTCCTTGTTTTGGTATGGGACCTGCCCATCATCATCCTTTGTTAGTTATCCAGGGCAAACCTGAAGAAATGGAGAGTATGAGTTGGCTGCAACTCTGCTGGGTCTCAGAGCCCATTGTGAACAATCTGACAACTTAAGTCTCTGAGAAATATATTTAACAGGTACATTGAAAATTATAGGTTCAAATAAAAGGAGTACAATAATCATGAGTATATAAATGAGTATAACTATGTTATATTGGGGAAATAGATTTTCTTATCAGTCCTACCGAGGGGGGGGGGTTATTTCATGAGGCTTGCCCATGGTGTCCAGCTGTCCCTAGAGCTCTCGGGAGCCTTTGTTTGAGGTTTTGTTTACTGTGGCAGTTTGTGAAATCTGCCTGAGACCTGCATAAAGTGTAACCTCCGGAATGACCTCCTGATTCACTTTGATACTTCGTAGCCATAAAATCTGTTTTATTTAATATTTCCCCCTTTTGGTCAAGGTCTTTTTCCAAATGCATTGCTGATTAATGCTTGGAAATAATTCCTTGGTAGCAGGGAGGCTCATTCCCAGGAGTCATGTCCCACATTGGGGAGAAGGTAATAAGTTTATTTGCAGAGTCTGGTGTAGAGAGAGGCCACATTTGAGTAAAAAGGAGGATTTCAGGAGGTAACTCTTAGGCATTAATTATAATTAGGCTTAGTTTCATTATTATAGGAATAAGGTTCATAAATGCAAGCATTAAGATCAAGGCTTATTGACCTGTTTTCTTTTATTAGGCATATATTCCAGAAGTTTTTTTTTTTTTTTTGTTGTTGTTGTTGTTGTTGTTTGCCATCTTCTTTGAGAAAGTAGCAGGACTTCCTCAGGAGGGAAGTTTAATATTGTGTTAGCTATTGTGTGGGCCTCTGTCTATCCAGAAAATATACCTGTGAAAACAGGAATGCATTTATATCCCATAGAACTATGCTTTAGGTACATTTTCCCCTCATATACCATCCCACTATCCATACTAGTGATGTACTTTTGTTGTAGCTCCTGAAAGAACTTTCTTGTATTTTGTAGATTTACTTGCTTTTATTGAACCTATGTTAGCTCCCATTGATCACTTCTTCTTTTCTAAGTTCATTCAAGTTGTCTATTCATAATTCATTATAAAATCTTAATAAAGACAAGCATTAAACTCACTGTTCTGTAGTTCCTGAAATGTGCCTTTTTTCTTCTCTCCTTCCTTTTTTGGAAAGACAGACAATGTTTCCTTACATTTTCTGTTATCTTTCCCCCTATCCATTATTTTTCAAAGACTGTTGATATTGGTTTTGTGATCACTCCTCAAGTACTTTGAGCATCTAGGGATGTAATTTGGGCTTAGAGATTAGAATACAGTCAACATGGTTAGCTGCAATCATTACTCTAAGCTTGTATATTCCTCTTCTTTCTTAATGAAAATTATTCTATCTTTTGAAGGTTGATGATGATGATCCTGTAGTGAGCACATAAGTAAAGTTGAAGTTAGGCAGTATTGCTCTTACTAAACCCTTTTATTCAGTAATAATATTTAAGCTATTTAACAGCTGTTTGGCAGAGGAATGAGCACTCAGAATGGATGCTGATGGAAAACATTTGGGAGGCCTATCTGGGTGCTTATTACAGGAAAACATTGTTTCTAATTCCAAATGACTGCCAACCATTGATGATCGGGGTAGTTTCATCCCATTGGGGACCTCAGGGCCTTAAGCCTTTCCTGTGCACCTACCTATGAACATAAACCATTGTGGTATTGCCCTATAATGAATTCCACAATACTGATAGAAAACTATTTGGACTCTGACTTACCTTTTATTGCATTTGCTTTGATTCTACAACTAGATTATTAGCTCCTTGAAAACAGGCACTTTCTAATACCACTTATCATCCTAACTTATAGCAACTGGTGTTTGTTATTGATGATGAAAACGCTCATAATATTTTTACTAGATTATTCCTTAAAAAAAAAAATTAAAAATTACACTAAAAAATTGGGTGCTGGGGTGAAACTTTTGCCTAAATATTTGCTTCATAGAGGAGCATTTCCTTTAATCATTACCTTTTCCTTCCATTTCCCCAATACATACAAATTCCCCCAAAGCATCTTTCAGTTTCTACTTGGCCAAATACTACTTTAAGAGTCCAAGTGGAAGCCCAGTATCATATCTCTATTATTATTCTGGAAACTTGGGCAGGGAAGAAGTTTGGATTTTGAGGCCACAATTAATCTCTGGTGGACATTTAATTCTTAGGAGGGTTTACAAATACTTTCAGATGCAATCATAAAACTGGAGCCTGACTGAAAGATATGGGATCAGAGAACCCAACTGGAAGTGGGAAAACGCCTCCAAATGAGAGGCTCTGGCTGGTGTGCCTTTACATTTGTCTTGAAGAAATGAAGGTTTAATGGGTCCTGCAGCTCAGGTCAGCAGGCTCAGTGGGCAGAGGAGGCTCTGGCTGATGTAGGTTGTGCCAGCAGTGAGACACCTACTAGTTAAAGTTCCAAAGATGTCCTGAGTCATATTACAAATACATTCCTGGGGAATTTCATTGAGCTGCTTTTAAAACAGTTTATGTTCACTGCTGTAATGGGTAAACTAGGTATTTTGACACATTGCAAAAAAATGTTTTAGAAAAGAGAAACATGCCTAGTGAAAACAGACAAATGATTGAGGGGCATTTCATTGTAGCTGAACTCAGTGTTGATGTAGGTGTTTAAACAGCCAGTTCCCAGCTCGCTATTTAAATACCTACATACTGAATTAGTTATTCACCAGGGGGAGATGTAGAAGAGAAGCAAAAATGATACAATTAAGTTACAAATATAGGAGATACAGTCCAAAATATCCCAACTGTCCTCTTTTTCTTCTTTAACGAGTGTCATTATATTTTGATGTGTTTAATAATACAGCAGAGGTTAAATGAAACATGAAAAAGGGATGTACATTAAAATTGAGATAACTCTTCCTTCAGTGAAGTGGAACCCAGCAGATGTAGCAGCACACTGTAATTGCTGCCTGTTTCCTGTCAGTCTGATTAAGTTGCATTGTCCCAGCTCCAAGTGTAAGAAGCAGTGGCTTCCCATAGGGCACAGCATGGGATGGCGGCTGAAGCAGTGGCATAACTATGTGCACCTCCTGCTTCTGCTGGTAATAGTGTAGATATACAATATACATTGATGACATATAAAATCAATAGGCTGTGTAGTGTATTAGGAGCACGCTATAATCCATCTTCTCAAAGTTACATCCCAGGAAAGCCAAATAAACAATAACGCCCTGAAATTTGTGGCTCGGTGGACCAATCTGCTACCTCGAGAGCGAACCACTGGAATGTTTACTTTTAAAGAAACACATAGGTTTAAATTTAGTATAAATTTGGCCAGATCTGAGATCTACCTACTGCTTCTATTTCTTCCCCCACCCCAACTGCATACTGTGGTTTCTGAACTGATCAGTCAATTGACATTTATTTATTGGGCACAAATTGGAAGTCCACCATTGTGCTTGGATTTGTAGGGGAGAGATACTAGACAGTTTATGATCCACTTGGGGAGAAAAAACTAACATAACACGAAACAATTAGAGAACTATTAAGAGATACAGTTTGTGAGCAGAGTTCAGGAAAGGGACAGCTTGGTGTAGCCTGGAGTAGTGGGAAAAGGCTTTCATGTAGATGGAACTTGAAATAGACCTTGAAAGAGAGGTAGGATTTAAATAAATGGAGGGGAAGTGGGAAGGCATCCCAGACTGTGAAATCATGGTGACTGAAAACATGAAGGTAGAAATGAGTTTGGGAGACCTTGATGAGCAGGAGTGGATGACATAGGAATAAAGTCAAACGGTGATTTATTTTGTGGGTATCCCCAATAAAGGCACTACCCTGCAGTGATCTTCCATGTTCTATAAGAACAAATATAATAATGATAGCTATCTATAGGAGCTCTCATACTGAGTTAGTGCCTATGAGAAAGTCTTTGATGTGCAATTTCTTTAACTTAAAAGTTAAGGTGATTATAGACATGGTTGAAGAGTAGAAAGAAAATTATCAGTTGATTTGGATATTTGGTCTACATGAAATGATTTGACTAATTTTTTTTCTGACTGTGTTAGAGAGATGTGTAAAACTCACATGAATATAGCCAAGACAGATATATGGCAAGTAAATAAAAACATGCTATATTATGTTGGGTGCAAGTAATCTGGACTCTTTACCTAAAAGGGGCTATAAGGACATTGTCTAGAACCTGCCCTCAAGGTGCTTACATAATAATCTCTAAGACATATGAGGACTACATATAAATAATTCTAATACCATGTACATAAAACTAAGGGGACGATGTCTAAGGAAACTCAGAGGAGAAAGAGAGATGATTTACAGCAGCTGGCAGCCAGTGCATATCATTTCTTGTATTAAGTTTTACTCAAGTTTGACTTCAAGTTCATGCCCTTAGGCATTAAGTTTCAGTTAAGGGCCCTATAATCAATTCCTGAATATCAACAGAGATTTCATTTAATAATTTACAATCTGTTGAGATGATTTCTAATCCTGAAAAAAAAAGATCAGTTATTCAATCAATTGTTTGATATATGTAAGCCCTTGAAATAAACTTTGGAGTAATCATGGTCCTTTATTTGTCTAGAAGAGGAACACTTCCTTTACCTGTTATAGGCATACATTGACTGAATTAACTGGATTCATTTGTATAACAGCTCAAAAAAAAAAAAAAAAAAAAAAGAAGCCAAGCTCTTTTATAGTCTCTCTTTTTTTTTAAAGATTTTATTTATTTATTCATTTATCCCCCCCTTGCTGCCCGTGCTCGCCGGGTCAGCCAACCACGCCGCATGGGCGGGCCCGCCCCCACCAGGAGGCCCCGGGAACCGAACCCGGGGCCTCCCACATGGCAAACGGGAGCCCCACTGATTGAGCCACAGCCGCTTCCCTATATTCTCTTAATGACTACAACTTGTTCCCCTGGTCTTATTGTTCCCCCAGCTCATCCTCCACCTGTGTTAACTGGAGGAATTATGGGGATCCTTCAATAATTTCCAACCATTGGTTATTCCAACCAATAATTTCCAACTCTCAGGAGAATTCACTTGTGCTTATGAATGTACTACCACCAGCATCTGTGTTTTCCCTTCTTCCTAGGCTCTTGGGGTTGGTCTTGGGGTTCTCTGTCTTCAGCATGCTGCTCAAAAGTGAGAGGATCTGCTAGCCCAGAGGGCATGGACCAGCATCTCCTGCTACAAGCTGTTAATCCCTGGGACATTGTCTGCCCTGGGACATTGTCTGTCTTCTGCAGTTCTCAGTTCTTCCATTGAAGACTAACATTTTCCTCCACTCCAAAACACCAGCTTTGCACAAAGCTATTTAGATTTTTGGTTAGCAGCTTCATTCCTCAGGCACGTGGCATGAATCCTTTACGGGAATGGTGGACTGAAGGACAACACCATCAACTCTTTTTGAAATAGCTCTTCCTCTAGGATAACAGCTCTATTCCTCGGACCAGGATGGTGTGGCTCCATGCTTTATTCTGTAGGATGTGCTTTCCTAAGTGATACCTGGGTCCTTCTTAAAAATAGACACATGGTAGAATAGCATACTCTACTGCCCACACAAATCATACCTACTCTTTGTCACAGAATGCTAGCATCTTACATTAAGTAGAGAACATTTATTAGGCAAGTCTTCCTATTTGGCAATCAATTTACTTGCCAAAGAAGAAAACACAAAAGCACAATAAAAGGTAATGATGCTCATTTTAAATGCGTATTTTAGAAAATGTGGTGTTTCATATAAATGAATGTTGCTGATAAACAGAAACATTTTGCCATTTAAAATATTTGGTGGGAACTTTTATCTAGAGCACTTTTCACTTCTTTACCTATTAAAATATATTGAACATTATTTTATTCTTTATGGATAATTTTATATCATTGTTGTGACCATCCTACAACAAAGTACACTCCATTGCACCACTTAAAAGGCTCGGATGATGTGGAGGTGTTGGAAGCTTGGAATAAAAAATGATTGTAATAGATTGGAACCATAATTGTGAAGAACCTAGGACTCTGGAAAACAAATTTTTAAAATTGAAACAATAAAAATGATATCTTGGTCAAACTTTCTAATAGAAGGACTATTAATGAGTCAGGGGGAAGGAGAGGGAACTCAAAGAGAAATTATGATTCTAAAATAAAGTGTTTTAAATGGTGAAAATTTGGGATCATTCAAAGACAGACCTGGGGTTATTCCAAGCTCAGCCTTGGAGCCCTAAACAATGAGGTTACGCCCTGGCTTTGACTGCCACTGGTGAGGTAACCTTAGTGCAGGGTTTCTCACCATTCAGCACTATTGATATTTTGCACCAGATACTTTGCTCTGGGGAGACTGTACTTAGCAGCATGCTTGGGCTCTATACACTAGAGGCCAGTAGCACCTGCCCCCGAGTTTGACAATCACAATTGCCTCCTGACATTGCCAAATGTCTCTTGTCGGACGAAATCACTTGGTTGAGAACCACTGATTTAGGCAGATTACTAAATATTGAAAAAAAAAAAAAAAAGAAACCGAAATTTCTACAACAATCATGCTCCCAACTTGAGCAAACATTGTTGTCAGGGAACTAAAACAAACAGTTTAAAATATTTCAGGTTTTCTTAAAATCAAGGAAATTCACAAGAAATCTCTAAATCAGTTGGGAATCTTTGGGAAATGACAGAGAATGTAAAAGGGGAATTCTGCATACTGTGGAATGGTAGGATTGATGAACTTTCCTGGCAAAATTACATAGCATATCATTAAACTGATGGCTAAATTTAGAAAAGAAGGAGTGATTGTAGGATATAAGGTGGGTATACAAGAACTCAACAAGTCAAACAACCTAGTTTCCCTTCCTTCCTTCCTCCCTCCCCGCCTCCCTTCCTCCCATCCCCTCCATCTTTCCTCTCTCTCTCTTTCTCTCTTTTGGATATATTACCAGTTTGGGTAGATAAGGAGAATTTAAGAAATCTAGTCTATTTTTACTTTACCAAGACATTTGATAGACCATTTTCTGAGAACACTGGTGGAAAATATATAAAAATATTAGCTAGATAATAGTATGGCTAGAGGAATTCACAATTAGTTGATCAATTACATCCAATAGGTCTTAATTATAGAGTTAACCTGGAGGAATAAAAATTAAATTGGGCCAAATAAGGCATGCCTATCAAATTTCCAGATGACCTAAAACTATGAGGGATAGCTATTGTTTTAGACAATTAAATAAAAAGTCAAAATCATTTCACACATAGAAGAACGACGAGACATGCGTCTCCACAGTCATCAAGGACACAGGCTCCTTTAACCTTTCTGCTCCACCATCTTTGCTTTCCATTCTCAAGTTGCTTCGTGGTCCAAGATGGCTGCTAGAGCTCCAACCATAACATTCACATTCCAGGCAGGAAGAAGAGAGACAGAAAAAGGAAAAATGGGTTCATTTCCCAGCTTCTAAAGTTTCCTTTAAAACCCTTCCTAAAGATTCCCACAAACTTCCACTTACAACTTTTGGGCTTGAACTTAAGTCATTTAGCTGCAGAAAAGCTGGGAAATGTAGTTTTTTAAAACTGCATACAGTGCTATCTTATTACCAAAAATATACAGACAGACAAAAAATACATGTCAGCAACTTAAATAGCCAAAATACAATAGAACTAACAAAGTGAAATTTAACATGATCAATAAATCATCTTTGGTTTTATATTAAAATTAGAGAAGTATAACAAATCTCACTTTTAATATAGGTATAAAAGTTTGCTATGCAAAATACTAGCAAATTTAATCCACTAATGTAATAAAGGATTAATACCTGTTAGAGTAGGGCTTCTGTTGAAAATGCAAAGGTGGCTTAATATCTTTTTTATTTTTTTTATTTTTTTATTATGGGTAAAAATAAAAATTCTCACAATACATACAAACATTTGCAAAATGATATATAAATATATATGCATATATATGTACTTGCTTCCAAAAATGTTGTTTATATATATATATATATACATATATTTTAAGAGGTGCTTAGATTACCCAAAATATTACACGGAACCCACTCGGATTCCCATGTTGCCCACCTCCCACACCTCCCACCACATCCCACACAAACATCTCCCACAAGTGTGGCCCATCATCCTCAATGGACTTACACATCCTGGGGCCTTGCCACCAACCATAGACCACAGTTCACACTGTAGACCACACTCTCTCCCACTCAGTTATGAGTGGTGTGTGCTGATTTAAAATGGCCTACATCCGTTGAAGGTGGCTTAATATCTAAGTACGACTTGACACTCCCCTACTCAAGGCCCTGATGCATTGGTTGCCCACATAATCCAGGCAACTTTGTTGTTCGCATTCTTCACAATTACAAGCAATGCTGCAGTGAACATGCAGTCAATACTGTGATCAACATCTTTATGCTTCTTTTAGGACGATTCATAGTTATAATTCCAGAAGATGGAATTGGTAGGTCAAAGTGCAGGCACCTTTTACATTTTGCAAAATCTGACAGTTTACCTGCCAAAAAAGACAGTGTTGATTCACAGTCTTGTGGCAGTGTGTGTGAGTGCCTGCTTCTCCATAAGTTTGCCTTGGCATTGGCTGGTAACATGATTTTTTAAAACCTTTGATGAAGAGGCAATGAAAGAAAAGTAATAGTTTGTTGTGGTTTTAGTTAGTATTTCTTTATAAGGAAGGTTGTCATCTTTTCAAACACCTATTGGCTGTTTTTTCTTCTTTCATATATTGCATTTTCTTGTCCTCCCTCCTTTTTCATCTTCCTTTTGTTGATTTGGAGAAATACTTTATATATTAAGTATATTTTCCCAAATTTATTTACCTTTTAACATTGTCTTTAGTGTCTTTTTATATATGGATGTTCAAATAATTTTAAGTTTATTCTATTTTTTTCTTTTCTTTATGACTTCTAGTTTTAGTGTCAGGCTATTAAAAATTCAGATTAGAATATCTTTTCATATTTTTCTTCTAGTATCATTTTTCCTTTTAAAAGAGATTTAAATGTTTAATTAACTTGACTTTTGCCTTTGTGAGTAAATAAGGTAGATATGATATTTTTCCCCTTTCACTGTTCGAGTATTGTCCTAAGATTTTTTTTGAAATGCTATCTTATTATTAAGATTTAATAATTAATCTTATTATTAAGATTTTATAATACACTACTAGGACTTTATGAAGAAAATTATAAAACTTAACTGAAAGACAAAAGTAAAACTTTGATAAATGCAGAGTTATACCATATTTCTAAGTTGGAAGGATCACTATTGTAAAGGTTTCCGTTCTCCCAAATTAATGTATAGATTTAATGCCACTCTAACAAAGTCCCACCAGAATATTTTTGGGGCTTGACAAAATGATTTGAAAGAGGTAGCCTGAAGAGGGAGACTGAAAGGGGTAACCAACCACAGAGAATTGGGAAAAGAAATATTATGAAGGGAGCTTATCTGCAGGATATTGAAATACATTATAAAGGTAGATAAATAAAATAGCAAGGTGATCTTAGTAAGAAGAGAGAGAGATAAATCAGACAGAATAAATTGGACACAATCAAAAGCGAAGAATTGCATTCTCATAATTAGTGATTAATAAAAGAGCAGTTCAAACCAGTGAGGAAAATACACATTATTTTTAAAAATGGTGACTTAAATAGTATAAACCAGTTATTTAGCTAAAAGAAAAAAAGGTAGTTATATCTTTATGCCCTAGTCATGGGTTACATAGAGTACTAAATATATCCACAATCCAGCTTAAGAAATAAATCTTTATCTTCCATTTATGTGAAATGCCTAGAACAGGCAAATCTATAGGGACAGAAGGTTGATTAGTGGTTGCCAGGGCCTGGGGGGAAGGGGCGGGACTGCTAACAGCTGTAGGTTTCCATTTGGGGTGATGAAAAAATGTTCTGGAATTAGATAGTGGTGGTGGTTGCACAACTATTGTGAACATACTAAAAACCACTGAATCGTTCACTTTAAAATGGTGAGCTTTGTCATAAGAATTGTACTTCAATAAAAGAAATTTTTTAAAAAGTAAAAGAAAGAAGCCATTATCCATACAGTTGAAACCCTTAATTCCTACCTCACCTAATGCCTTCACCTTCCTCGCTTCCAGAGGTGATAGTGATATTTATAATTATAATGGGGCATTATTTAATTACAGACTTCCAAGATGTCCAAGATTGAGACAATTGATTAAATAAATTCTTTATTAGCAAATTAAATATTGACATCTGAAATATTGAATAGTGAAATATCATTTATTAATGAATTAAAATATTATTATTATTATTATTATTATTATATATAATACATGCTCATTATTTGACACTTAGAAAAAAACAGAGTCTCAAAACTATAAAATCACCCAAAGATCCCACCAACCCAGAGTAACCATTATTGCTTTTGTGGTCGTGCCTGTTTTGTCTCCCAGGCTTTTTGTATAGATAAAATTACATATTGCTTCAAAAAACATAGTCATACTGTTTTATAATTTGCTTTTCCTCTTAGCAATTCATCCACAAAACTTTTTCATTTTATGAAATATTTAAAAATTAATTTAACAGCTACATACTGGTCCACTGTATGGATGAATATTTTCTCTATTTTTTGATGTTTTGGCTTATTCCAATTTTCACTATTATAAATGAAGCCGCATTCAACTTCTTTGCAACTAAATCTTCGCTATACAACAATAACTATTTATTAGGATAAATTCCTAGTGGTGCTATTGTTCTGTTTACAACTCTAAACAAAAGCAATCCTTCTTTAGGAGAATATTTACTGACCTAATATATTGCTAAGTTAAAAAGTATACTACAAAACAGTATATATGGTATGTTTGCAAATGTTAAAAGATGTACACAGAGTTGAAAGGGCTGGAAGGAAATACAGATTATCAAAATGTTCACAAAGAGTATCTCTGTCCATAAAAGTTGTCCAGATTTTTTTATCAGTTGTCCAGATTTTCTATAGTAAGCATATATTTCCTACATAGTCATATATTAGTAATTAGAAACAAAATTAATCATTTTTAAATAAATGAATAAATACTGAACAAAATTGCACAATACAGATTTGGGGAATAATAGCTTAACTATTCTTGTGTCTTAGTGAACCACAAGCTTAAAGTCAACAAGATATTGAAAATGTTTAAAAATAAAATGCAATATTACATTATCTAGAACAAAATGAAATAAGTCTTTCCACAGTATAAGTGTGTAGGACTACAGATGACACACTGTATTCTGCAGAGGTAATATGGCGTGTTCAGATAAGTGGTGCCAGGTTGTTGAAGGGGGTTGGAAGCTGGTACAAATTATTGAGCCAAGCCATTTAGAACGGCACCAGGGACTGATTACGTTATATACCAACACAAATCCACCGTTGCTGAGAATGCCCGAGAAACGTGTGGTGGTGTTTTGGTTTTGTTTTTAAATTTATCTTCATTAGGGCTCTAACCCCTTCTTGGCAGTTTTCTCTTTTGAGAACTCCAAACTACTGACTGTGTTGAAAGAAGAATGGTATACTCACGTTGAAGCAAGGCCAGCATCTAGTTCCGAGGGAATCGGGGGAATGGAGGTATTCAAACTCTCAAGGGGATGATTAGAAAAAGGCAGTTGTCTATGCCATGGTTGTAATTGACATGCTCTTTTGGAACAGGCATTGGGAAAGGGCTCAATCCCTGGCAAGATCAGGTGTGTTTTCAGGGCAAAGCAGGAGTCCAGTCCTATAGTGACACGAGGAAACTCTAAGGTTTCCATGCCACAAAAAGTACCGATACTCAGGGCCCTTCCTAATGTCATTGTTGTAACTAGGCTGAGCAAGAAATGGAAATTGTCTGTATATATTTTTACTAAATTTGTATTTTGCGTTGCCATTCTGCCTAGTGACAGAAAACTTAATCTGGTTAGTTCTCTGTTAATTGGATCACACTTTGGGGCTCTGTTCCTCTCTCCTTCTCCCATGCCCTGGGGTGAGGACCTGCCTGGTTCTGGCCCGCCCTTCTCCCTGGGACAAGAGTCTTGCCCTGTTAGCAACCTCACGATCAGTGTCTTGCCACTGTCAGGCTCTGGAGCCAGAGTTATCCCCGGAATCCCTCACCCCTTGTTCCACCTGATGGGTTAGATACCCAGGAGATTTCTCTGCTCGGGTTGCTCATCTGAAATCAGACAGTTGGCCAAATCCCCCAGCTCGCACCTCATCCCAGATGGCAGATCTTGGCTGGAGCATGACGCCCTGGCCTTCCCGCCTTTTCTGGGTGGGCTTGAGAGAATTAAGTCTTCCTTTAAAGCAACAATTGGCCTTGTGCTGTCTTACACAATAGGAAAGCATTTGGTGTTTTGTATTATACTGATCAAAACCATAAAATCTGATTTCCTTCCTTCCTAGAAAGTAGAGTGACATAATTGAGTAAAGAATTTGATAGAAGTAAAATTTCTTCATCAACTTCTCTTGAAGTGAATTAAATTATATTAAAGCAAAGGAAAGGTAGACTGTAAAAGAGGGACATCCCTTTGTTACCATGAAAAAAAAAATCCAGAAATACATGCAAAATAGAGTTGCTTCAAAAGTGTAGCAAATATCACATTTTTAAAAGAGTAGACAAACTATCGGAACAGATAGATGAACCAAAGACTTTTTAAGTTTACCAACTTTTCAAATAAGCTGAAAAAAAAAATTACTGGAAGATGTAGTTTGTGTCATATTAGGAAAGGGTGAGCTGACCAGGACTGTATCTCAAAGAGCAGTGACAATAGGAAAACAAAGGAAACCAATACTACTACTTAATATGAATTGCAGTGTATTCAGTAGCATTTGATAACAGAATATTAGAGAGAGAGAGATTCTGAAAGAGCTCCTACCCATAATAGAGGCTTAACTAATGTTTGTTAGATGAACGCAGAGGGATAAAATTCCAAGTGCTCCAACTGGAACTTACAGACAAGTCCCCTCTTAAGCAGGTCAAGTTCAAACAAACAGGTCTTTCTTTGAAAGGGAGGCCCTTTTTTGTGGATAGGAACCTCTTAGGTTGCATCTGCAAGGCTCGTCCTCAGCTGGGGCACACTCACCTGGCCAAACCTAATGTTTAGGACGGGCATCTGTTCCGATTGACTGGTTCCCATGTGTGTACTGGCTGTTCACCACAACGCTGTGAGTAGCATCCCTACATCTTTATCTACCAAAAGAGGTCTCTGATGTAGGACATAGAAATCCATGGGGAAAGGATGGGAAGTTGTATTGATGGTATTGGAAAAATTGTCTAGTTATTTGAGGTGACACAAAACAAATTAAATTTCAGAAGCACTAAAGAGTTAAATGTAAAAAAAAAGAAAAAATTCATGATAAAAATGCAAGAAGAAAATATAAGTGAATATTTGATTTCCTGTAGAACAACATAAAGGAAGACATCATAAAGAAATGCTCAAGAAACTTATCTAAATACAAATTTAAAATTTTATATGTCAAAAAGCATGAACAAAACTAAAAAGCAGAAAGTACAATGGAAAAAATATATTTGCCACTATTATGAAAAAGGGCTTATGTAAAGAGTTTATATAAATAAATTTAAAAAGCATTCAGATCCCGATGGAAGCATGGGCAAAGGGCATTAATAGATAATTCACAAAAAAGGTAATGCTAATGGACATATGAAAAACAGTATTCCCAAAGAAATACAAATAAGACAACTAAGCTTTTTAAAAAAGTCTTTTGAATTAGAAAAGGGTTTTTTTGGTGTTTTTTTTTTTTTTTTTTGCAATGACATTCATCACTGAAGGGCTATATGAAACAGCACTCTTCATACATTGCTGCTAGGACTGAAAGTTGCTACAACTTCCAACACTCAATTTGACATTATACTTCAAGAGCCTTAAAATTTTTTTATATGTATGGCTCTAGTAATTCTAATGATCAGATTCTATCCTACAGAATAATCTTAAACTCAAGGATTTTTGAACACTGAATTTCTTTTTAGCGTAATTTACAATAGCTAAAATTGGAACCCACAAATATTTAACAAAATAGAGATTATGATACACTGGTATGATGTAAAAATAGGCAGTCATTAAAAGTGATGTTAGAAGTAATTTTTAATGACATGGGGAGAAGTATAAGAAGCTGAATGCAAAAGTTTATACATAATAGGTTCATATCAAGGTTAAAAAAAGAATGGAAGGAAATCACTAAAATATTAAAAGTAGTTAACTCTAATTGTGGGCAAAAGTGTATTCACATTTTCTCCTTTATAGTTTATTCTTTATTTGGTTCTTAGACCAAGTTGTCTACCATGAGCATGTTTTGCTTTTGTAGTCAGTAAAATCTATTATTTTAAAAGAAAATCTCTAGAATTAATCTTGCTAATCTTGCTATAATTTGGTTAAAAGTACCACAGGAAAACATTTTGATGAATTGTTTTGTAGGACTTTTTAGAAGCAAAATTTCACAATTCTATTCAATCACAAGCTCAAGAGTAACTATTTTTTGGCAGGGCAGTAGTAAATAATAATTAGGCAAAAACTGGGTATATTTAGTTTTTAAAAATATTTAAAATACCTCTGTTTCTTTCTTTCCTTTTTAAATACTCATAGGGGGAAAAAAAAAGCCTCATAAGCAGCTCATGGTATAAGGAAGAAGACAAACATCTTATTTTACCCCATCAATACTAGTTAGTTTAAAAATTACACGGCGGCATTTTGTTTCAGCTTTTTATTTCTCACAGTTTCTGAAAGTATTGTTTTATCTAAAGATCAAGAAAATTTATGACATGATGACACCTTGCCCCATGCTTTCCACCATCATTCTCCTCCACCTTCCCAGACCCTCACGATTTGCTTTTATAGTCATCTGTCCTGGCAAGGGAGTCATATTAGATTCACCCACTAGTGAGAACCTATGTCTTTCCCTTAGAGTCAGCCCCAGGCAAAACTGGAACTAAAGTTAGTGGTTCTTCCCTTCTTCAGTCCAGCCTCTGGTGCATCCCACCTTCTCAAAATCTGTTCTTACATGCTTTAATTACTAAAGTGACACTAATGTTTTTGAGTTCCTACTATATTCCAGGCATTGTGCTTTTGCCCACATGATTGTATTTTATCCTCACATTAACCTGCAAAAGTTAATTTACCTAGTTTCATAGATGAGGACGCTGAAGCCGAGAGAGATAAGAAAATTGCTTATGGTCACACAGCTAGCCACTGGCACAATTCAAATTCATAGCCTGGTCTGTGTGATTTGAAAGCTGAGCTTATTCTGTGCCTATTAAACACTATCATATGGATTGTTTGCCCATTTCCCAACTAAAATTCAAATTGTTCTTAAATTTGAAACAGTCTGAAGCTTTTCAGATTTCTTAAAAAGAATCTCCCCAAGAATATGGACATCTGCATAATTATATCTAGTATCCATCAATTTAAACAGAACAATACTAAATGAATGTGGGCACCGTTCACTTTTCTCAAATTGTCACACCTTTCCCAAACCACACAATTGGGCAACAGGAAAATTCACGTTGTCTTTGTGGGCTTAACATCATTTCTCCACTAATCTAGGGATCCTCCCAGAAGGTAATTAATTTCCAAGCTTCCCTCTGTAACTAATGGAGGTTTAAAAACATTAATTCTCAAGGATTTCTTTTCTTTTCTTTTTTTTAACCACCTAATCAATTCTAATTTTGCTTCTATCTAGCTATATGCCCTCAGGCAATTTACCTTGGGCCTCCAAGCTACAGATTTCTCATCTGTAAAAGGTGGATTAAAAACAGCACCCTCCCCCGGTAATGGAAAGGAGTAAATGAGATAATTCAAGTAAAGTTCTTGGTTCATGGGGGAGGGGAGCTCAGTGGGGTCTAGCTCCTTATTCCACTCCTCCCCTCCCTCTCCTTTCCATGTTAGTACTTTTTCTATTTAAAGGTCACTGTGTGCTCCCAATGGTTTTCTTTTTCTGGTCCTCCAGAACAATTAGTGATTCCTGTTCCTTAATTCTTTTCTAGTGGACCTTGATTTCTGATCCTGTATTTACGGCAACTCCTCCACTCCTCCTCACATAAGTGAGCAAGATCTAACAACGTTTGGGTAAAGGCAGTAACAAATCTCTTTTCCATCTCCTTTCCACTTCACTCTCTCCTCTGTCCCCATTCCCCACCCCTGCCCGGCCCTATATACCCCAGGCAGACAAACAATAGCCCAGAAGATATCAACTAAATAATCTCCCTTCAGTGGTCAAAGAAAGAATGTTTGTGAAGAGGGTAGTTTGAAAGTAAAGAAAAAGGCTTTTCCTAACCTATTATCCGTCATCCATCACCAGCAGCCCTTCTGTTGCAGGTCCCTTCTCTGCACAAGGCACGGTGCTGAGCACCTGGTAACACGTGGCCCAGGCACCTGTGAAAACGTAGCCAAGGCTAAGATCTTGAGTCTCGGAAATCTTCAGTGTGAAAATGGTATGAGCTGAGGAATGGACTATTTCCCACGCAGTAATATTTAATGGAAACTTGATTATAAGGAAATCTTTTTGATGGTTAAAACCAAAGAATTTGGGGGTTAAAATCCTACAGCTGGAAAGAGGTGAAGAACGCACTTGCTAACTTAAAGCATAAGGAATATGAATTCTGCGTTCAGAAAACTTGCCACACTCTCCTGCTAGTACAGCCACTGATTGAGGAAGTGCCAGGAGCCCTGCAAGTGGGATAATGTGTGTGTGTTTTTAATTGCTCACGGCCCGAAACAGTTGGTGCTTAAGTGTCTACAATTTAAAGTTGGACATCTCTTCCCCGGGCTGTCTCATGTCTACCGATGCCACCCCAGGACATCCCTGTGGGCAGACTGACGGTCCCCTCCTCGGAGATTTAACCCGGGATGAACCGGAGCAGCGACGTTGACATCCCGTAGCTCCCATTTGGATCTGCGCAGGCCCGACGCTGCAGGCTGTGCGGCCAGAGTGCTGGGCACAGCTGCCCCTAAGCGCGCCACCGGGGCAGGGTCGCAGGGACATTCCCCTGCGCTCACGACTGAGTCGCAGGCACTGTCACCTCGGATGCGCGAAGCCCGTGGGCAACAGGTCCACTTCTTTACTACCACCCTGTTCCGTCTTGACCGAGCTTGGCTCCGCGCGGGCGCCGAACGACCCGGTCCCCGAGCGGGCGGCCGTGACCCCAGCCCCGCGGCGGGCGCGCCCCCTGTGCGCTGCGTGCTGCCCGCGCGCCCCGCGCCCGCGGCCTCCCCAGGGACGCCTCCTCCGCCCGGGGCCGGGCGAGCCCCGCCGGGCCCTCCTCGCCTCGCGGGGCCGCCGCCCGGGGCCCCAGCAGCGGCCTCTCCCCGCCTGGTCGCAGCCGCCGGGGGCAGAACAGGCTTCTCGGCTGGCCCCGAGGCTTCCCCGTGGGTTCGGCCGCCTCCCGCCCCTAGAGAAATCCGCCTTTGACGAGACCTTGCACCGAGCCTTGCGTTTCCCCAGGGTATTTGCTTCCATGTTAATTCTTGCTCCATTCCCTTCTGGCTTTTCTCTGCAGAGTCGCCGATGTTTCCAAGTTTTAAATTTGGAAGAGAAAAGGAGGTTACATTCTTCACAGGAGGGCAAGGTGGGCATGGGAAACTGGACAATGCATGGGTTTTTAACCTGAGAGAAAGGATTTTACTGTGTGACCCAGGCTGTTACTTTTTCTCTCTGAACTTCAACTACTTCGTCTATTAAAAAAAAAAAAAAATTATATCCCACCTGCCTTTAGGTAGGAAGTTGGTCGGATGACTTTATGAAGTATTCTCCAGGGTTAGGGTCTATGATTTTGTGATGTAGATTTGAACTTCGGGATTTAAACGATATCTTGTCCTTAAAGTGATGAGTGGAGAGCATTATTTGTGACTCAAGCCTCAGACACAGGAGCTTTTGACTCTCCCTCTCACCAGCTGGGGCAAGCTTGGGGTCTCCACACTGAATGTCAGTCAGACACACATAATCACAAATGTGTGACTTATCCAGGGGTTAGGATTCTTTGTGCCACTGACTCCACTGATATTGATAATATAAAGTTAATTACATATTTTCAGTATCTCTTCCTTGCCCCGTGTTTTTAGTCCTATAGAAAGAAAAAAAGCAACGAGTGCTCTTCTTTAAAATACAGAAAAATCAATCCCAGTGATTAATGTGGAAAACCAAAAGCCCATTCCTTCCCTGGGACAAATCCTCTCCATTACCCTTCAGTGTGATCAAAATTGGAGTACTCCAAAAGTTCTGTTTTAAATTCAAGGAGGCAGAAACTTTCTTTTTTTTTTTGAGAGCGATATGGGGCATCTCAAGGACATCTGCTTATGTCTTTTCAATCTAGGCGTTTTATCCGGCCACGTCTTCAAGCCAGCTGAGTTGGCTGAATGCTGGCTTTAGGTGTGCCCAATATGAGGACTGTAGTGCAGAGTCTTCAAAAAAGAATCCAGAGTATTTTTACCGAATGAATCACCTTTGTTTACATTAGTGAGTCATTTCATATATGTTGCTGTTTTTGACCCACCCTTTTGGTAGGATACAGAGCCAACCTTCTGTGCCAGGGGGAGAAAAAGAAGGAAAATGTGTGAGCTCCCCCTGGTGCTCTTCTGTATTCAGGCTGACAAAAGGAGCTGCAAGGAGACCGCGTCCACGCTAGCATAAGTAAAGAGAAATGATCTGGATTTCTTTCTTTTAAAAGGCCGGTTCCTTGCTGATGGGCAGAACGTTTCAGATGGTGGTCTCCAGATTTTGGGCCTGAGTTTTCCATGTCACCTTGCTAGTGTAGACCTGATTTGTTAGTGAACGTCATTTCTGTGAGGAATTGGAGGAGGCGTTCTTCCCATGTCAGGGAATGTGGTTACAAAGCAAGATTTGAAGTGGGGATTTGGCAGCTGCGCGGTGGATGGGATTACCCTTGGAATAAACTGGGTTGTTTTTTGTTTTTTTGCTTTTTGTCCAGAATCACTCTCTTAACAAAAAGAGCCTACAGTTATTTATTTGACTGGGTAATTTTCACAAACTTTCCTTTGTTTGTGTGGACATCACAAAGATATCATGAGGCTCTAGGACAAGCCAACTTGACCATTGGAGCCTTTAATTATGGACAATCTCTCCTATCCCAGTAATATCTTCCATTCATAATGGGCTCTTTAACATTAGGGATCAGGGACCTCTGTGGGTTCTGGTGGTCTCTAAGGGCTGCAGGGGAAAGCCCATGCTGTCTACCAGATAAACCCATTACAGTGGGTTTCAGCGATCCATCCATATGCATTGATAAGTGCTGCCCTTGGTCCATGACGTGGGGGAATTAAAAGATGGATGAAACCAAATCCCTTCCTAGACCTGGTCAAATCAGTTATGGGACAAACCCCAGTGCTCCTTAAGAGGGTTAAAATGGATGGCTCAACATGGTCACTGTTCTTTCACCTCCTAAGTTAATGTGGAGCTTTTGTTTCATTTCTTTTTGTGTCCTTGGTTGCCAAGGAATCATGTGAAGTCAGCAGTGGAACAGGAGACCTCGGCCTTCTGATGGCTCCTGGGGTACTCCTTCACGCTGAACGTACCCACAAAAAGCTGAAGTCCACACGTGAGACACTAGTTTTATGAATCTAGTCCATAATTTCTGTTTTTTGTTTCTCCCAACACACCAGGCTCCTTTCCCTGTACCTGTTGGACAATGCCATTTCTCCAGCCTTCATGGCAAGGGTGAGACCCACCTCTTTCCTGACAAGTGTTATCTGCCTGCACGGATGGCTCCCCTTTCGAATTCCTCTCGCACTTCTTACTGTTTGCACCACACAGGGAGCTCTTCCTATAGAAAGCCCCATACTCTAATTTGTGGATTTTGTGTGGCTATGTTTCCTCTCTCTGAATTGGACGCTCCATGAAGAAAGGTTAATGGCTTTTGTTTCTTCTATATCTTCACGTTATCAAAGTGTGCTGATATCTTTAAGTAATTCTCTGTTTAATGAGTAAACTGAAATAATAATCCTGAGGGATATTTTCATTTCAAAAATTTAAAAAATCATTTCCCGTAAATGAAAAATTGTCAAATTAAGAAGCAATTTCTAGAATTTTTACTTGCACTTTGCCTCCGCCCCAAATATTTTAAGTTGGGCTTAAAATATTATAAGGACTAGACAAGGCTATTAATTCTGCACCTCCAAACTCTAAAGTTGTATAGGTCTAGATTGGATTTTAAACAATGGGGAGGTTTTTTAAATTGTTTTTTTGTTTGTTTGTTTTAAGAAAAAAATGTATACTTTACATTATATTACATTATATTGTCAAGGAAAAAACTGAACAACTAAATCACAGATTAAAAATTTCAGAAATATTTTTGCATCTTCTTTTCATCTCACATACACATATAAACACACACATACACATGCACTCACACACACACGAGAACTGTACTGGCAGTGAACACGGGTTGTTTAAAGTATAGCTATTCAACTGTCATATAAAGTGAAATCTATATTTTCTCTCCCTATATGACTATATATTTAACATCTTTATGCATATGTGTGTGCATACATATGTATATGTTATACAGACACACTCCACATTATTATTTCAAAGGGGATTTTGCTCCTTCTGGCTACCAGCAATAACTAGTCAATATTTACACTCTTGAGTATCGATGATGTCGAGCATACACAGGAAAGCTGTGGAAAACATCTCCATTTTCAAACAGAGTTTTAATTATTTGTAAAGACTTCAATTGTTCACTATCTAATGCCATGGATTGGTCTTCACAGTGTGAAGTGCAACTGTCCAGAACGCCCACGGTATTATAAATAGGCTTCTAAAGCCGGGTTGATTGATGTTTGGCATAAAACGCTATTCCTCTGAGCACATATATTCCTTCTGTTCACCATTTTCATATGAAAATACTAGGGCTGATTTTTTATTCAAATCTCCAATTTACGCAGGGTTTAAACTGCTAAATGCTTAAAGCCTTTTTCAGATCTTTTTTCCCTTTTCTGTTAGGTAGGTAACTAAATCTTTTGCTTCAACACAAATAAGAATTAGAGAGTTAGCAGATTCCTGTGGGGGAGAGAAAGAGTTTATTAATTATATTGAGAATCAAATAATATGCTTCTTTGACACTAATGTTCCATCCTTCTCCACCCCAACTATCCTATGGGACAACTTTAAAGCCTTTAGCAGGGTCTAGATTACAGCATTTATGGTTCCTTAGAAGAAGGAATTTAATGAATGGCATTTTGAGCTGAAAAGAGTATCTGAGATGTTTTAAGATTTAAGCTGCAACTTTGAACAAGTTTTTTTTTCAAAGTACATCCCAGGGATTGTAATATAAAACATCAAAACAAAATAAGCGCAATAATGTACCTTTTCATGAGTTTTAATAAATTGTTAATACTGATGAAATGTAAATTTTCCCTTCACAACCCTTATCTGCATTTGACAGAGTCCCACAGAAAACTTTAAGTACCTGTTTAAAGCAATTTGCAAGATATTGTAGAGATTCTCAGCAATAAAGAATGAAAAGTGATCTTAAAAATTTTATATTGACAGTGTTAAAACCAAGGGCCTTATCTGGATTCAACTGGTTTGGGTTAGTGTCCATATGGTTCCTTTATCAAGAGTCCATATTTATTGTATAAGTTCTATATTAGAAACAAATTCTACTTAAATGTGATTCTGAAACTACCATTACCTGGTGGGTGGATAGCAGTAATTGCTTTATTTCCTGAGTACTCATTATATACCAGACACTGTGGGAGGCATATTTCATATAGTATTGCATTGGGTCCATACAACTGCTCTGTTGAGGAGGTTACATTACTATTGCATTTTAAAGATGAGAAATTTGAAGCACAGAGTTCAAGTAATTAACCCAAAGTTACTTAGTTAGTAAATAGTGAAGGTAAAATACATGAACCACAGCAGTTTGACACTACTATCTACTAACCCAGGAGTCAGCAGACTTTTTCTGGAAAGGGCCAGATAGCAAATATTTTAGGCTTTGCAGGCCATAGTTTCTGTCTTAACTATTCGACTGCGTTATTTTGCAAAAGCAACCATAGATAATATGAAAATGAACTTCATGGCTCTATTCTAATAAAGCTTTATTTTAATAAAAAACAGGTACTGGGTCTGATTTGCCCTGTGCACCATAGTTTCCCGACCCCTGCACTGTCTAATTCTGTTTGCCTCATCAGTGCAAAGAAAACCTACTAAATGAAGACTTCAGAAATTACCTCCTACCTTGGCACTTGTCCCTGCACACTTCAAAATACATGAATCACTGCCATTGGAGGTGCTCCACTTAAAATACACTTGTAGGGGTGGGGTTTGCATGGACTCATAAGTCTTCATTATTATTGCACTGTGCATTACGAGTAATATAGTTAAGTTGTCTTCCAACTCTGCCTGAATTTCTGGTGGCCTGAAGACCAATTAACCCCATCCATGAGACAACCTAACCTCATTCTCTAAGGATTATTGTATCCCTGAATTTCTCTTACTATAACAGATCCTGTTATACTTAGTGGGACTTTTAACCAATTCTCTTGGATCTGTGTTGCTGTTCTGGTAAGTTGCTGATAAGTGATTTTCCAGTCCACTTAAGCCTGAAGATGTGGCTTACATTTCAAGTCTCTAGACCAGATAGCCTAAGGACAAGGCTCTACCCACCATTGGCAGACTTCTCTGTGTCAGCTGCTCTTCTAAAATTCTATGTTCACCTGCTCCTAGATGATCCATTACTACAAGTCTGTCTATGACCATGTGTTAGAAGTTAGTTACAAGCTCTCTTTTGCCAATGCCAGACTCATTGCCCTCCCCTTTACATGCTGTATTCAACAGGACATATAGGACCTCTCAGCCACTGAAACTTAGCAGTTGCTGCCTGCCCACTCCAGTGGACAGATGTAGGTCTATTCCTCCTTAGATGGCTCTGTCCAATGGCAGATAATTGACCAATGCTTGGCCATGGGGCCAGGGATAGTAACGTGGGATGGGGAACAGAAAACAAACACTTCTACTCTACAGTTTTGCCTAAAGTAAGACTTTTACTTGCTTTTATACTCAACAGCTAAGTAATATGACAATAAGTGTATAGTTATTGTAAAGAAGGAGATCATGGATGTACCTTATATTCTTCTGAATAGCAAGATAATGGAAATACAATCTTAGCCTGATTGGCAAAATTACAGATGCAATTGGGTGAAAGAAAAACCAGAATGATAGTTTAATAATTTAGAAGAACCAAGATTAAACCTCAAAAGTCATACAACTAACAGTGTTTTCTCTTTTCCTCCCATTAAAGCATTTTTTAAAAACTCAAGTTTATCATAAATCTCAGTGATGATTTTTTGTATTAAAGAGCAAAGTGGAATTTTTAACTAGGAGGAAAATTCTCTGGTATTGGATTTAATCCTTGAAATTCATCAAAAAAAATTTTAAAGTCCTTTAAACCGTCATGAGATGAAAGGGCTCTTTGGGTTCAAAGCCAAAGAAGTAATCCCCTGTCTTGTGCGTAACCAAAAAGAATGGTTGTAAGCAGTGAGCTCTGCTCTTAAGTAGATTATAGTGTCATTGTGGACATAAAACTAATACATGAGAGACAATTAGAACTAAACTCTATGGTTCACATAGTCTATCAGAGTAGAGAATGATGACTGAGCACTGGAGCAGGTGCTTTGCAGAGAAAGTTGAATTTGAATATGCTAATATTAAGAAACCACTGATGGTTTGGTAGAGGAGAATGACCTGAACGTGAGTTCCTTGAGGACAGATGCACCTTACTTTTTTCAGTAGCTCAAGTACTGGGCACACATCCAGGCACACAGTAGATGCTAAAGAAAAGTTTGTTTAGTGCATAAATGGAGTTTTAGGAAGATTAGTGCATGGTGCAGACTATGTGTTAGAGAGATTGGACTCAGGAAAAAGAGATGGTAATCCCTTTGATGACTAGACATGTGTCTATAGATTTCTGCTGCCACTCAGGACCTATAATAACTATGAGTACCAAATAAGCCCTTGGGACATATTCAGTTAATTCAACAAATTAGTCCTGGACATCAATTAGTTATTCAAACTCTTTCAATACTCCAAAAGCATAGAGTTCAAATTTAATGCAAAGAAATAGATGTCCTTTCTTGAGTGAAACAGAGGAATTATTTTAAGGCCCACTTTCAAGGGAAAGAGTGTGGCGGAAAAGCTCGTGGGCTTGGGACTCAGACAGATCACAATGAGCAATGTGACCACACAAACTTACGCTATAAACTGGGTCACCGTTGTTAATGGCATTGTTCTGTGCCTCAGTTCTGTAACTTGAAAACTAGGGATAATGATGTCTGTCCAGATGGACTATGGTGAGGATTAGCATCAATAAAACATCAGTACAGATTTTGGCAGAGTGTACACCACCCATAGATTGCCTATTTCATTTTCTTTTCTCCCCCCTGTAGAGTTGAACTGAATGATGGCCTGAATATGAGTAAAACGGGGGTTTCCTGAAGGCCCAGGGCTATTGGGTAATATGCGCTGGAAATGTGGCCGCATCAGTATGGAGGTCAAGTTGGTAGCCCTGAGCACGGAGTTAACCTTGTGGAATACCCATAGTGAGGGCTCAAGAGGCAAAAGACAAGACAGTAAAGAAGTCAGGGTTAGCAAAAAAAATCAGACATTTTAGTGCAATGAGAGGAAAAGAGATTTTCATAACTCTTGGTCAATAAAATAATATACATATATGTAAGTGCTTTAGATTTTTACAAAATTATATCATTGTACACTGGTATGTTAACCAGTAAAAATGGACCCTCATGCAAAGCTTAAAGTGAGTCAGCTGTGTTCAACTAAAAAAGGAATTCCTTTTCTTCCTCATGCGAGCAAGAGAAGTGGGCCTGTTTAATCAAGGAGAAGTGAGGGCATGTTTTTCTTTTTCTTTTTTTTTCCTGCAGTGTTGGGAACACACCTACCAAAGAATCGAAAGCTAATGCCTCCATACTATAAGGAGGGATTTCTGAAGCCCGAGTCTTTTCTGTAGGAGCTTCCATTCAATGGCCAACAGTCTGTTCTCCGAGGCAACAGGCGATGGAATGGTTCCCCAAAGTCTAGGCAGAGGCTGGAGCCCCACAGTCTACCTTCACCCTGCTAGTTTCTCCCTTTATTTTCTCTCCTAACATGCTTCACCAGAGAACTTTGCCCTGAGAGAAAAGTTGTTACAGCAGCTCTCAGGGCCTTTGGGTGCACCGTGTGTTGGCTCATCATTGGCTGATTGTGGCCGCATCCTGGAGACACCTGTGTAGGCTCCTCTCAGCCCAGGGTCTCTAGTGTAGCACACCGGGGCATCTGCTGGGTTTGCCTCTGCCCACATGTGCTCCATCTGTCCACTACTATGAGTAACCATGTGACACAGGAACTAGTGCTTCAGAGACACAAAGGAAAGTGAGGATTGAGAGAGGTCCCCTGGAATTGCCAGGTGGAAAGCAGTTGGTAACCTCTGAGAGCCTAGTTTCAATCCAGCAGTGAGAATGGAAGCCAGGTTGCAGGATTAAGAAAGGAATGGATAAGGAGAAAGTGTTGGCTGTGTATGAAACTCAGAAGTGAAAGTATGGAAAGAAACAAAAGTAGAACTTTCAGCAGGATCAAGGCTCTGTCTCCTGGCAGACTGGACCAGGGGCCCTGCCAAAGTGTCCCCCACTCCCAGTTCCTCTGTCTCTCCCATTTAATGCAATGTGTTACTTAGCACTTTATATTAAAAAAGTGGAGAGATTATGTTTTAAAGTATTTTAATCAATTTGCTTTTCTGTCCCCGAGGTAACTGAATGTCTTTACTTGTATCCTGAGGACATTTTCCTGCTCTCTGCAACCCTCTCCCCTCCCCACAGCTTCCACCCCAGGACTAAACAGCCAGCTGTGAATCACCCAAAACAAGGGCTGAAAATATTTGAAAATTCTCTGGTCTTAGTGTAAGTTAGAAGGATTTGCATACATGCTTGTTGAATAAGTGTTTCTGCCTTCAGAGAGGAATCTAGTTCAGAGACTAGATTAAAGATTCCCAAGGACAGGGATAGAGGAACAGGAGAAGGTACCACAAAAAATACAAAGCAGGAGTTAAGAAACCACAGGTCTCCACCAGGGAAGGCCCTCTCTGTGTCCCATGCCAGTGAGCTATATGGAAGCCCATTAGCAACCAGTTGCTCTCATTGCCAAAGGCTGAGCACCATCTTGTTTAATAAGTTGCTCTGGAGCTAGGTTTGAGTATTCCTCAAGACCCTACCCAGACCTCATCGTACTTAAAATAGGCAGTGGGACCCAAGGTGGTGACAGGAAGAAAAGGAAGCCTCTGCTCCTTTCCAATGTGTCATCAGATGGAAGTAGATTGAAATTTTCCATGGAACAAGGAAAGAGGTGGAATATACTATCCTGTTATATAAATATGTCTTCCCCACTCTAATGGGATATTCTTGAGGGCAAGAATCATCTCTCTTTTACCTTTGCACCCTTAACCCCTATATTAGTCAGCCAAAGGGGTGCTGATGCAAAGTACCAGAAATCTCTTGGCTTTTATAAAGGATATTTATTTGGGGTAGAAGCTTAGTTACAAGGCCCTATAGAGTCCAACTCAAGGTACCATAAGAGGCACTTGGTCACGCAAACTCATTTGCCACGTGTTGAAGCAAGTTGGTGGGCAATGTCTGCCATAGTTCAGCCATCCTTATTCCTCTTAAGGCTCTTTGGTCCCAGCTTCTTCCAATCTCAGCTATAGGCTGACATAAGGCTCATTTCTCTCCCTGGGGCTCATTTCTTTCCAGGCTCAGCTGCTCTGCTCTCTTCACAAGGTCACGTGTAGACTATCAGGCTTATCTCTCTTCCCGGGGCCTCTGCCATGTCTAATGGAGCCTTCTCTCTTTTCTCCCATATCTGCTTCTCTGTGTGTCTACTTCCATGTGAGAGACTGTTTTATCAGCTCAT
The DNA here is from genome assembly GCA_026826555.1 of Tolypeutes matacus. Taxonomy (NCBI): domain Eukaryota; kingdom Metazoa; phylum Chordata; class Mammalia; order Cingulata; family Chlamyphoridae; genus Tolypeutes; species Tolypeutes matacus. Next base: position 23,671,597 of record JAKSZT010054215.1, on the reverse strand, counting down.
CAAGGGGGTGGGGACTCAACCCTGCATGCCCTAATGATGTGGTTGAATCAAAGCCCTAATCTTAATATAATTTAATTAAAGACATCTCAGCTGAATCTAATACAATCAAAGGGTATCAAGTGCAGATGAACAGACCAGTTTACAAACATAATCAAATATCTTTTTTGGAATTCATAAATAATATCAAACTGCCACAACTCCTGAATAGTACTTGGCATAGTGTTTAGTTAATGTTTGTTGAATAAATAAATGAGTGAAAAGTTGATTGATGAATAAATAAAAGTGAAAATGTTTAGAGGTAGAAAGTAGAAGAAACCAAAGAGAGAAATAGAAAGACTGAAGATGTTAGAAGAGGAAAGGATGATCATTTGAACAGAGGTGAGAGGCCCCTGGGGAAGGAAAGTGGTTAGTATACAGGTTGAAGGATAGATCCAAGTTGTTTTGGAGCCTGAAGAAAAATATGAGATACAGGTGTCGAATATCTGATATATTGGGATGAGGGGAAAAAAAGTCCTTTAATTGCCATAGTTAACACTAAATTTATCTTCTTCATAGTTTCGTTTCTGATCACAACACATGTCTAGTAGAGTTGACAGGTAAAGAAATAATCAAGATAGCTTGAGAGTCTATAAATGATAAAGGCACAGGGTTCTATTTTAAGTCTTTCTGGTATTCATATTAAGAAAAGCATGTCACTGTCATCATCAGAGAATTCTCTCTATGATCTAGGACAGAATTCTACTGTAAGAGTATGTTTCAAGTGCCAGATATAATTGTGTGCTCTTATACTTTCAGTTTCATGTTGATTCACTAATTTTTTCACTCTGGTTCATTTCTTCTGTCATTGAGAAGTATGTCCTGAGCTCCTATTATGTGGAGACACTATGTGGGCACTGAAGATATAAAGATGAACACCGAGTGGCTCCTCTCAAAGAGTTCTCAGTCTCTGGAGAGACAGACATTTAAATGTCAATTGATGAATCAATGTGTTGCACCACCACTGAACCCTGAGTGTGTGAAGCCTGAGTCATAGCATTTCTGATGCCTCCCTCCCCGTCCAAACACATCTCAACCCAAACCAGAGGACTCATTTCTTGTTTCCTCACCCAGGTTGCTCTCAGCCTGGACCCTGTATCTGGAAACAGGACTCTAACAAGGATTGGAGCCCTGAAGCTCTCCTTGGTTCTTCCCAGCCCCATTCCCAGGAGTTTAGGTTTTGCCTTCTCCCCAGCTTCTTAGAACTTCCAGGTCCACACTGAGGTTGCTCTCCTTCCTATGCTAACATGCTCAGACCTTGTTTCCTGAATTGGCCTCTATCTCAATACTACTTTGCTCCAAATGTTGCCCAATCCAAGTATGATCTTGCCATGACCTTTGGATATTGGCTCTAGACTACCTGACTATGCTCATTTAGGACTGTTCTTAGCATTGAGGCCAGGTCCTCCCCTCCCTTCTCATTGCAGCTCTCTCTTCCCTCATGCAGTCCCTTCTTTTGGGGTGTCCTTGAATGCCTCAGGCCAAGGTCTGCCCAAGGTATCCCCTTCTCTGTACTGTCACTATTTCTTGTGAATACCTCTTTTGCCAGATCAGCTTCCTTTGGAGGCCTTCAGAAGGAAGGAATGCATTTTGACTTCTGTCGGTCCTGATCCAGGTACTGGGGAAGGCCGAGCCTACACATGGGGCCCGTATGCAGATTTCACTGTGGGGACTAGAGGAAAGCTAGTGAGATAAGGGGGGATATATCACCCATTGTTCTGGATTGAATTGTGTCCCTCCAAAAGATATGTTCAAGTCCTATATCCCTGCACCTGTGAATGGGGCCTTATTTGGAAATAGTTTTTTTTGCAGATGTAATTAGTTAAGATGAGCTCCTATGGGATTAGGATGAGCCCTAATCCTAAATGACTGGTGTTCATATAAGAAGAAGGAAATTTGGGCACAGAGACACAGACACAGGGGTGACGGCCATGTGAAGACAGAGGCAGAGATTGGATGCTGCTGCCACAAAGCCAGGACTGTGAGGGAATACATTCTGTTGTTTGAAGCCACCCAAGCTTGGTGTCTTAAGCCTCAGCAGCCCTAGAAACTAGTACGCGGGTCCATGAGCTCCACCACGCGGAAGTCAAGTGCTCTCATGCCCACGGCAAGTGAAAGTGTAAAGCTGTGGATTAAATCACTTGATGATGGAGCTATAGATTGATATACAGTTAGTGGGAGGGCTAGAAATGGAAATCAGTGTTTCTCAGCTTCTTATTTGAATCCCCGAGTCATGTTAGTAAACTTTGACATAAACTTTTTTGGCATGAGAGGGTATTTGATTCAGAATATGACAAGATTTAAGAAAAATTGTTCTTTACCTAATACCCCTCCCTAATTTAAGTAAGCTTTGGAATTACTATTTTTCTGAAACTAACTTGCCAATTTGCCTCACAAGGCTGTCGTTCTATGTATGAGAATAACTGTTTAAAATACGTAAAGACAACACAACAAAGAAAACAGCAATTTCAAACTGTTACATTTTAGAGGCAAGTGAGCTATTTCAAAATCAGAGTTCTGCAATCTTAATTTCAAGCCTTCAAGTCTGTTAAAAAGTAAGTATATTTTTAAAAAGTAGGCAAAAATAACTTTTATTGTGAACAGAATATCAGTGAAAATTCAAATTTTTGAGTTGATGGAAAAAATAATTGTGAATCACCAGTTTGTCAGACATCAACATCAACTCAAACAAATTTGGGTTAGCTTCTCAGTAGGTTTCTGGTAGCTGCAGGAGTGGAAATCGTGAGCTCCAGAGGGCGAGTGGGGAGGAGCAGGCGTGGATGTGGTCCCAGTTTGGAATAAATGGTATCTTGCGGCTAAAACAAGCTTCACATGTAAGCCGGCCAGCATTAGGTTGGTGACTTGCCTGATACCCAGGAGACGCTTGCACTAGGAATAAATCTCTATGTTGAAGCATTTGACAAGCCTTAGTTCCTGATGTCTCACACTCAAGTCTTACTTTATAGTCACATCTGTTAGTTTAAAGCATTTTTAGTTTATTGAAGAAGCCTTCACAAAGAAAAAACAGATGATGAAAATCTCATCTGTCAAAACTGTTATTAAAACCAGTAACAGTGTGAAATTTTGTTTAAATTGAAAGCATCATTTATTTTTATCAAACATTTTATAAACAATCACATTTGAGAAAGATTTGGGGGACCTGGAGAGCCCTCAACAAAATGCAACTCATTATGTTGCTTCGTTTAATGTGTGCCTCAGAGATAGGCTGGGGACTGCTTCTCTCTGTCTTAGTGTGAGACCTGAGGAATTACCACGGACGCGGGGGCTTGCCTGCCTGGAGGAAGGAGAGTGAGCGTAAGAGGGGAGAAAGCCTCAAATGGAGGCTATATCGTGGCAGCAGACAAGACCGGGTGCCTTACTTGCCCTCTTCTGATGGATTAGGTGGGGCTACACGGCCTGCACCTTGAAGTCCCTGAGAGGGCCTAGAAAAAAGAAAGAAAAGGAAGAAAGGACATTCATGGAAAGATTGAACAAGGCTTCCCTTCTTTTCTTCAGTGCAGACAGTTGATTTCATGCTCAGATCTGCTACCTATATCAAAGGATGTTTCACAGCCAGAAGGAGTAAAAGACACCCTTTTACTCCTTGCAGAGAAACAAGATGAACATCAAGTCCATTTAGTCAGGACTTCATTCAGTCCAGATGTTTGGCAATGTGGAGACAAAACATCCGACACTTGGCTGTTGTGTAGACTCAACCTTAGAACATGCGAAAGATCCAGTTTCACATTCTTAACTGTGTCTCATGCTCCTTTGACTATTTGGTATTAGCAGTTTTGAAAAAGCAAACATGTTTAAGGAAAGAACAATGTAAATCTGAATTATTTGCCCAAAGAGTGACTTTCTTTTCTCCAGGCGACACTGTGCTTAATTTTGTTAGGTTTTGAGATCTTCCCCAGGGAGCCGGCGAAAGCATCCCACAGGGTATGGGATACGGGAACTGGAATAGGGACACCTAGTGTTAAGGGGCTTTCCAGATACCCACCTTCCATCTGAACTCTTTCTGAGAGCTGGCTGGTCTAAGCATGGGCCTCCTTCTCTTTTCCTACTCCCCATTCTCAGGCTTTTCTTCTCCCGTTTGTAAAAGGAAAACTTGTCTTTCTCAGCCTGGATCTCACTTTGGAGTGTTGTCCAGGGTTTAAGAAACTCCAGCACACCAAGCGAAGGGAGCAGGAGGGATCTTTGATTAAAATCAAGGCATCCAACTGTGTTGCCTCACCTCTGTTTTGCATGATTTCAAAGAGAAGAAGGTGAAAATTCCATGTTTACTTCAAAAATATTAAAATTACATTTTATAGAAGAAAGACCACATCTTAGGGTTAAGTTAGCATTTATATTTTCTTCAACATTTATTCAGGGTCACAGAAAAAAAGCATTTTCATTAACTTTTGCCAAATGATTATATACTGTAAACCTCTATTTTATTTTTTAACACAAGCAAAATGTTCTGCTTGCTATTAACCTCTTCTTGTTCAGTTATTTATTTTTGCCATGTGCTTATTACAGAAATGTCTTATAGATGCCACTCTTTTAAAAATTCATTTAGCAATACTAATTAATGCACCTTTTGTAACCTTGAACTTCCTGTGGCCCAACCTTTTTTTCCCCCTATTGATTCACTCTGAATCCTGTATCATTCTAGCAATAAGTTATATTCATCCACTGAAATATAAACTAATTGGAAGACAAAGTCCTTCCTTTCTCATTAAAAGATTCCTTTCCAATAAAAATTTATTTGTTATGTTCATATGGATTAACAACTATGATAATTCAATCCAGAAGAAAATTTTGATAAGAGTCTATCACAGAAGTCACATGAAACAAAAGCAACTTAAACTTTTCAATTTATATACATATTTTTGTTACAATGAAGTATGACCAAGTGATCAGTAAAAGACTTTCTAGTGTAAAATATATTTTATTAAGATAAAATTCCATGGAAATGATAGAATGGGAATAAAAGATAAAGGGAAAAATGATATATATTTTCTAGCCATTAAAGAAGCATTTTCACATATTTTGTAAATGTTTAATGCAGATATCAAATTACTATGCTATCATTTGGGGTTCTGGTAAGAATTAGATGGGACACTTCATTGAGAGACATTGACAAGAGTTTAATAAAAGACAATCTATAAAAGTGAGGGCAGGGTTAATTGGCGTCTACTTGGGGGCTGAGGGGCAGCAAAGCCCTGAGGTGTAAGGGAAGGTAGTTGGAGCTGTGGCCTTTGGTAGGGGATGCAGCCAAGCCTTGTTGTAGCAGGGAAGAAACCAGGAGAGCTATTACCTTGATCTCCCTCTCCTCCTGTCCTCAGGTCACCTGTCAGCACATCCCATTGATCAAACCTAACTTGTCGGAAGTGAAGGCAAACTTCAACAACACCCTTTAGATGGTGTGCAACATAGGTGTATTGGATACAAAAATGAATTTAAAATACTGGGATTTTATTGACTATTACATGCTTCCTGTTAGAAAATAACATTAGACTATTATCTAATATGTGCAGTGTATTTCTAATAATGGGAGATACTTTAGTTTTAGCTTCTCAAATTATGAGGATTCAATTATTTTCTCAGAAAATTCTCATGGTTCACTCAATCTCATTATCAAAAACACTTTCCACACACTTTGCCTAAAATTACCTTTTCTTCATTTTAATTATGCAACTCCAAATCACTTTTCCTCATTAGTATTTGATAATTATAAGCAAAGACGCAAATATAAAAGCACGAAATACATGAGAACTCCAGTTATGCATTTCCCTTTTTTTTATTTTGTAGAACTGACATCATTGAGATGAAGTGTATTTAATTTCAATTCATTGAATGACCACATTCATGATTTGTGTTCATTTTCATTTCAGGCTAATCTATTTCAAATTTGATTCAATATACATAATTATTCCTGAAGCATACGTTAGATGTCTACATTCCTAGGGAAGGAGAGGGAAGGGAATTGACATTCATATTGTATTTACTTTTCGCTCTAGCAGTTTTTGGCACTTGACATGTATTATCTCATTCAATTCTTACTACAATCCTAAGAAGCCAGAATTATTATTCTCTGAATTATTGTTCTCATTCTCCACTCCTACCCGAGATGGCTCCCTTATCTGTCTGCTCATTTTCTGCTCATTGTGTCTACTTGTTGTCTCTGCTTGTCTTCTTTAGGAGGAACTGGGAACTGAACCTGGGACGTCCCATGTGGGAGGGTGGGTGCCCAACTGCTTGAGCCACATTTACTCCCTACTTGTTGTGCCTGCTTATTTGTCAGCTCATTGCTTCAGCTCGTCGCATCAGCTCACCTTCTTTAGGAGGCACCGGGAATTGAACACGGGACCTCCCATGTGTGAGGTGGGCGCCCAACTCCTGGAGTCACACCTGCTCCCCTGTTCTCATTTTTAAATATTCAAAACTCCTGGCTAGAGACCAATCTGTCAAAGTTAATTAGGAAAAGGTAGAGCCAGAATTTAAACAAAACCATCCTTTAATTTTTAAAAAAGATATGTATGCATTATTATTAGCAAAGATTTTGCAAAAATCTCATAAGAGGTTAGAAAGTTATTATTATTTTTTTTAATTGGTTTATCTGTGGCATGGGTGACAATTGATATCCTGTGTGTGAGTGTATATATATTTGTGTGTAGGAGAGTGTGTGTGAAGTCCATGTGTGAAAATGCTCATAAGTACATGGGACTTGAACAGTGCTCTAGGTTAGAAATTTGGGATATCTCTGAATTTGCTGAGACCCCAGGGTAGACTACAAAGGGAAGCTTCCCAAAACCATATTGCGAAATTGTTTCCCTCTATATGGCTCTGGCTTGCGCTCGTGCGTGCGCGTGCTCTCTCTCTCTCTCTCTCTCTCTCTCGCTCTCGCTCTCGCTCTCGCTCTCGCTCTCCAAGACAGTGATAAAGAAATCTTAAATGCCTGGTGAGGTTAAAGTAAGTAAAATCCGTCTGTGCATTTACCATCACCTGCAAGTGTCCTGGGTGACAATAATGGAGAATGTGATCATGTTCATTTCCCCTCCCAGCAGTTTGGTTCCATCTAACATGCCACAGGTTTCCCCAGGAGTCTTGTTTAATTGAGTTGTAAGTTGTTCCTTTTGGAATTATTAAAGCTCAAAGCATCCCAATGAGAGACTGTAAATTGTGTGATGACATTAAATTTGGTATTGTTGATACTTTAGGAAGGACGCTGTTACAAGTGTGGGGCCATGTATAGAAAACATATGAAACTGCTCTGGAAACTCTGAGTTCTAATCACAAGTTAATTATGTGGATTTGTTCAAGTCACCCAACCAGTTCTTGGTCTTTGTTTTCTCAAATATCAAATAAAGTGGTTGAACAACAAATCCTCAGTGGAACATTTTCTAACTTTTTTACCCTAAAGGGAAAAAGTAATAGAAAAAATGTAAATGATACAAAAGGATATACAGTAAAAAAACAATCCTCCCATTCCAGCCTCTTAGACTTTATCCTTAGGTGCATCTACTATTAGGAGATTTTGTGCATGTCGACATGTATTTTCTATGCATATCCAGCTGGATATGTAGGTACATATGTGTGCATACATGCAACTTTTGTTTTTTAAATCCAAATGAGAGTATGCTATACTCACTGTTCAGCTGCAATTTTAAAAATGACACAAATCTTGTAGAGTTTTCCACATCACCATATAGAAATCGATCTCATTATTTTAATCATTGCATAATAGTTCATTGTATGGATATGCCATAATTTATTTAATGAGTTTTCTATTGATGGATATTTAACTTTGCCACAATGAATATACTGTATAAATGATATTGACTGTGCCTGTATATGCAAATACATTTGCAGAATGAATTACTAGAATAAATTACTGGTCCAAGTTAATTTTAAAAATAATTTTAGGATACTGCAAAACTGAAATTTTTAGTGTAAAAATATAATTTTGGGGGAAAATTATACATATTTATAAAATTTCAAGCAATAAAGATGAATAAAAAGAAGAAAGCAAAAATAATTCCAATTCACAATCATCTAGAAATCACCATTTTAAAAATTAGGTGAATATCATAATAGACATCTATTAATACTTATGTAGAAAGAAGACTAGATAGATAAAATAATTTCATAAAAAGAAGACATGCATATAGGCTAATTTAAAAAGTATATTACTTTTATTTTTTGTTGATTTAACAGAATAAAAAGAAACCACATTAAAAGTGAAGGAATCTTTAAACTTTAGGTAAATATTTTATCACCATAGAAGGTACGAATTTCTAAAAGTCTCCTCTAAAATTAAAAAGGAAGTTTCCAAAAATATTGAGGACGGAATCAGTATGCATGTATTAAACTATATGTTCCACATTTGGGAAGCATTGTGAATTGACTTCTTGTCATGCAAAATAAAGAAATCGGCATTAATTTTTCTTTTATCAAGGTCGATAACATTACAGTCTAGTCTGCAACACTTATTTCCTCAGTTAAGTTGTACTTCTATATTTAATGGATTCAGTACTCATTACATATTTTATAGCCATGGCTTTTCTGTTTTTGAGTCCTTTATTTTGACTGATTTCTTGGTTACTTGGATTTAATTGATATTACTTGTTTTCTTCAAGGAGGCTGATTTTCATTTTTCTGGGTGCTTGAATGCTTGAGAATATGATTCAGCTGCTTTTATACTCAAGGGACAAATTGGCAAGCTATAACACTCTTAGGTCTCAATTTCCCTTAGAATTTTTTAGGCATTTCTCTCTCTTTTAGAGAGAATTGCTTATGGAAATTGTCCCTTTCACCCCACACTTTTGCTATGTGGATGTCTAAAGATTTATTTATTCACCTTAAAATTAAAAAAATTTATTTCAATATGTCTCATAATTTTTTTTTCCTATATCAAAATTTTCTGGAATGTTGTACTCATTTATGATCTGGATGTTTTTTTCTTCCTTCATTTCAAGGAATTTTTCTTAGATTCTATTTTATAATATTTTTTCTGATTTAATTTTTAAACTTTTTTAGTCCAATATTAATTATTTCATGTTTTTTTTCCCCTGTCTTTAATCTTTGCCTTTTTCCTCTGCTGTTTATCTGCTATTTTCCCTATGAGCAATTTAATTTTCAGTCATGTATATTCCTTCTCTTGTTGTTTCTAATATTTCTATTAAACCTGTAATGTGTTTTGGTTCTCAATTTATTTTCTCAACACAATAAGCTGCCTTTACATTTCATTTTGGATGTTTTACTATCTTTTATTTCTGAGCTCTTATTTAAATGAATGCATATTATTAGGTTCTCTTCTTCCTTTCATTGTTTTTTTCCCCCACATGTGATTTTTTTAACAACCCCCCCCCCCCCCGCCAGATGACTCACTTGTCTCTTTGCTCATTGTTTTTTGCTCGTTGTCTGTTTGTTTTTTCTATAAGAGGCACCAGGAACCGAACCTGGGACCTCCCATGTGGGGGGTGGGCGCTCAACTGCTTGAGCCACATCCCCTACCCCCACGTGGGTTCTTTTTTTTTTTTTTTAATTTTTACTGGGAGGTCCCGGGGATCAAACCCAGGTCCCTCCATATGGGAGACGGACGCCCAACCAGTTGAGCCACATCCGCCCCCTCACGTGGGGTTTTAAATCTGTCTTTTATTACATTGATGTGACCAATTCACACTACTTAGTAGAGAGGGTGGCTGTTTCTTCCACTGCTGAGGTTTTCCAGGCAAGTGTAGGAGCCTCTAATTTCATGCATCTGTTCCTACCACTTTCCTAGGAGGCTGCTTTCCCACATGTTCAGTGTGCTTTTCTCTATGTTGAGGCATATTCATGGCATTTTAAAAGAATTTTGTCTTCTTTTTCCCCCAGCTCCATTCCTGGGCAGTAAAATTATGGTGATAAGCCATGAAGAGCAGTATCAACTCTTTTTATTTCTATAATTGACCATAATATTTTGAAAATAAAGGTGTCAAGTGGTTACTCCTTTCCTTGCATATATGTTGCTGAAACGTTCTTTTTTTTAAAAAAAACTTTGTTTTGAGGGTTGTTGTTGCTCAGTCTGTTAGAAATGTCAGGTGTGGGATGACGTTTTCATGTGGCACCACTTTTTTCATAGAAATGCTCTCCATCACGTGTTGGAAATAGTCCCCAAAGGGGACTGTACAGTCAGCCAACAGAGATAGTGTAAAATCAAACTGCCAACCTTTTTGATCTTTGCCAAATAGACATGTAAAAAATGTTATTTGATGTTTTATGTGTAAAGTTCCTTACTTATGAGTGAGGTTGGGTGGAACCTCATTTTCTTACTGATTTGAAAGAGCTCTTTATCTTTCATGGGTAAAAGCTTTTGCAAGTATTTTTCCCACTTTGTCATTATTTTTTTGGCTTTGATTGTGATGTTTTTGTTTGTGTTAATTGCTATTCTTATGCAGTCAAATAACACTTTCCCTCATATTTCTGCATTTTTAGTGATTTGCTTAGAAAGGCCTTCTTCACTACTGGATTTAAAAAAAATATTTGCTAGGGCTGAAAAAAATATCCTGATCCCTGCACAGACCACACCTGCTAAATCTGAACCCATGGGCAGGGAGCTTAGCATGTGTGTTAAAGCTTTCCCTGGTTGAGAATCACTGGACTTTAAATGATCCTTCACAAATAAGAAAGTAACAAATATTTTGTGAGGATAAAAAACACACCAAAGAAATTAATTTTTGAAAAAGTCATGTTTGGGAGTGGGTGTAGCTCAGTGGTTGAGCACCTGGTTTGCATGAATGAGGTCCTGAGTCCAATCCCCAGTATCTCCTAAGCTTAAATAAAAAAAAAAAAAAAAAAAAAAAATATATTATATATATATATATATATATATATATGCTTCCATTTCAGGACTTCAAAACATATGGAGACTTATAAAGTACAATTTGCTTCTATCATTCAGAGAAAAATGGTAAAATAGAAAGATCTTTCTTGTTGGAGGACTTTATTGAGATCAGAAAAGTGAGAGGATAGTCACTCTTGACAGAAGAACAAATACTCTTTCATGATATTAATAAACATTTGGAGGATAGCATGAAGCAAGAAGGGGTTATTGCTGGATTGATCAAAGGAACTGGAAAGGGTAGAAGGACAAAAATGAATATTTAGTATAGCGTTATAATACTATACTAAGTATAGTATTATACTATACTGTTATTTCAGAAACACATTTTTTTCAAAGAAAAAAAATTAAATTGTTTAAATTGTTACAGAAATTGTGCCATCCCATAAATCTGAAGTGGTTCAGTTAGAATCTCCCTTCATTATCAAGGATGCGTCATAGACAGGATATCTTTTCTGTCCAAAGTGATAAGGTAGAGAGCATGTAGCCGAATGAAGTTATCCAAGTGGCAGAACGTTCACATATAAAATAATTTATAGTTTGCCATAAATGTTAACTCTGGGACCTGTACAATGCTGAGTTATGAATTCAGTCCTTGTTAATGTTTCCTTTGCAATATGTGGTGGGAAACAGCTATTAAAAATACTAGCGTCACTATTTATTCAAAGGTTCCACATCACCAGAATAAATTGCCTGAGAGGAAACATCTTGTTCATAATGATTTGGAATACAGAGCTTGAAGTTGCATGCACTGAATGTTTAGCTTTATAATAAGGAAGCATTCATAATATATGTGTGATATTTCTTAGTGCTAAAGATATAGCTAAATGTTTCATGAATGAGCTATTGTGTATTTGATTTTGTAATAAACAGTTAAAAGTCCTGAAGTCGACCTGTTGCAAGCAGAATGTTTGCTTAGATTTAGCGAAGAGAAATACTGTAAATAATTCATTAGGTGTAATTTGACTCAATATTTCACCTGGCCTCTGAGATATATGGGCCTACTGTTTTATGTTTTTTATTTGTTTGTTTGGTTGGTTTTATCCATGTGATTTTGCTCTCTTCTTCAAGCAGCCATTCCTTTTGGTTTGACTCTGGGGTTAATTTGAAGTTCAGAAGATCAACAGATGAAAATGTATGTGGCAGATAAGAGAGAATCTTGTGCCTTCTTTTTCACATGCTCTCTAAGGCCTTCAGAGGAGCCACCTGCCACCTCCTTTGAGAATGACAAGGAAAAAGAAGACAGGTAGGAGGGTTGAATTCAAATATCACCCATTGGTTTCACTTCTTCAGTGGCAAAGATCTTTGTCTCTGACTTTTCCCTCCAGCAACACAAACATAATCAGGTGAGAGGTTTAAAGCAAGATAAAAAATGCAAACATCTAGTGACTTGGGGACATTGGGATGTGGCATAAGATTAGGTGTACATTGTTAATTTGAATTATGACACCTAGGGCCATCCCTAGGCGGTGTGTAGTACTCTCTTTTAGTTTCCCAGATGTTAAAAAATTTCATGCAATGGGTTGGCTTAAACCAGGGGTTCTTAAGCTTTTTTGTTCCATGAACCCCTTTGCCAGTCAGGTGAAAACCATGGACCCCTTACTAAGTCCACACAATACTGTGTATTATTTAATAAATATATCACACTCACACCAACATGTCCCCACAAGAATAATGCTTCTTTGAATTTCAATTCAAGCTCATGGACCCCCTTGTTAAGAACCCCTGGTAAACAGTGGGAACTTATTGGCTCAGTTTTGAGGCTAGGAGAAGTCCAAAATTGAGGCATCAGCAAAGCAATGCTTTCTCCCTGAAGATGGTGGTGTTACGGGGCTGGCCACCAGCTGCCCTTGGGTCCTTGGCTCTTCTATCTCATGGCAATGCACTTTGTGTCATCTTCTCCTTTCCCCTCTGGGCCCCGTAGACTTCTAGCTTCTTCTGTGGCTTTCTCTGTCTGTCTGAATTCCATTCTGCTGATAAAGGATTCCAGTAACTGGGATTAAAGCCCCAACCTGTTTTGTCTACTATCCTGCCAATCAGCCAGTTTAGTTTAAGTGCTGACTAAAATACCATCTTCAAAAGGTCCTATTTACAATGGGTTCACACCTGCAGGAATGGATTAAGATTAAGAACATGTTTTTCTCTGGGGTACCTAATTTAACCTACCACAGACTCTATGCTCCTTTCCCCAGCAATCATATTAAGGTGACATCAGGAGCCAAAGAACATCAGGGCCAGTTTAAAGGGAAAATGGAGGGCAATGTGAGGGGTAAGTTCAACCATTTTTCTTAGCGATGTTGTGGGCTTTTAAGAATTAAAGTATATGTATTTTCATTTTTAGTGATTGGCAGACTATAGGCAGATTCTTGTTTTTTTCTTTCATTTATTTGTTATTGATATTTCTTTAAAATGCAGGAAAGCAAATTTTATTTTAAAAGTGGCTAGAGATATCCCATTCACTAAGTGCAGTTTGAGTCAACAGATTTGTTTACTTCAAGTATGAGATATGTGAAAGAGTTTTTTGATAGAGTGATTACCCTGCCCTATTCTTCCTCCCCTCGGCCCCACCCCACCCCACCCCACCCATGCTACCAAGAAGGAAAAATAGTCCCCAAGGCTGCAAGAAGGAAACTGAGGAATACAAACTCTTAACTCAAAGTAAGAAGCAGTTGTTTAGAAAGGCATCTATATCAAGATCAATAAAACTTTAAAATTATAAGGGAACGGTGCATAAACGCTTCCTTATCTGCCTTTGTGTGTCTGAGGTGGAGCAGGGGTACTGAAAAGTGTTTCCTCAATGGGCACCCTGTAGATATGATACAGTTTTCAAAAACTCTGTACTGGGAAAAGGATTTGTAAGTTCTGGCCTTGGCGGTACACCAACTAGCTGATGAACTTGGACCTTTTCACCTTCAGTTTCCTTATGTATAAGTTGATGGGGCTGGTTAGGAGTGAATTCCTTTCCAGCTCTAATCTCCTGTTGTTCAAGCTGAGTATTTCCTGAGTTGCATCCTGAGGCATATCAGAAATGGACAAGAGTTGAACCACTAGATTACAGTGGAAGAAAGTCGTGCTCCTTGCAATGTGAACAGAGGAAGCCTTCTCTCCACCTGGGGGTAAGCCTGCTGAGGAGAAAGCATTCTGAGGGGGGAAGCCCTGGGGGTGAGGGAAGTCTGGAAAGAGGGATAGTTCACCAGCTCTGGATTCTCCATCATCAGTTGGTAGGTCATCTCTGATGTCGGTATCACTCCCTGGTAAGCTGAGGACTTCAGGGAGCGTAGAGACCCTTCGCAGTGCTTTGATGCACCCTGGAAGGCATGTGGCGATCATAGTTACAATCACAGACTCTGTATGAGCTTTAATATGAGCATCAAAACATTACCATGGTGATACTCCATCATGTATAGCATGTCACATTATAGCATACCATAAAGGTTTCATAGAGTGACCCCTGGGAGCTTTTACTCTGTTTCATTGCCTTGGAGATATGAATTTCAAGCATGTCCATCTGTAGACCATTTCAGCTTGAACCCCTTTTCTCTTTCCCACATCATAAATGACAAACTCATATACTACCCCCCGCCTCTCAACTCTTGATTCCTAATTACCAAAGCAAAAGAGCCAAACCAACCAGTCAGACCAAGCCCACATTCATTTGAACAGATAGGAAGAAAAGGAAACAATGCAACAGGTAAATCATCATTTTATGTCAGGAACCAAAACATAGGCCCTGGCATATTAAAAACACTAAGAATTCAATAGTCCATGAGTTAGGTTGAGGGCACTTGGGATCACACTTTTTAGAACTCTCCCCTCCAGGCAAGTTATTTCCAGACAGGGTCATCTGCAGCTCTGTATTTTTTTTTCTCTTCCAGTAGCCAGGAACTTGGGTTCTGAACCAATTCAGAGGTTCACACACCTCTTTCTGAGTCATTGCTTTCTAAGGCAACACTCTGATTTTCCTTGGAGCATGTCCATTCAGGCACTGACCAGGATTGAACCTTTTTAGCCTGTAAGACCTGACAGTTTCATAGCCAAAGGTGGGTGGAGAGGCAGTTCATCAAAGTTCAAATCATGATAAGAGATCCGGCATGAAATGGGAGGCTGGACTTGCCATAAAGGGAGGTATTATTTTGGGAAAGGTTGGCATGTTTATGATTCTTGAGGTTATGTGAGCTCAGTTTTTCCCCTTAAACATCTGCCACAGGTGCTGGGGAAACACTGCTTGTATTTTTGTATGAACATGGTGTAAATAATGTCCACTTTCAATAAACCTTTAAAACTGAAACAGATGCCACTCAGGGCTTGAAAACAACTTGTGACTTCCCATAAGGCAAGTCCAAGACAACCTTATCACGATTCTCCATTTAAAAATGTTGCCCCTCCTCCCACCTTCCCCTTTGGTCCACAGCCCTATAAAGTTCATAGCTCTTGACTCCGGTTTTCACAAATGCATGGCAATAGTTTCAAGAAATAAATAAGCCACTTGTCCTAGATTCTTGGAGGAAGGGCTGAAGCTGGAGCATATACCACTATCCTGCTAAAATTCCCCTTTGCTGTATGAGTTTTAAATCTTTTTAAATCCTGGTACTCAGGGGGCCTTTTAAAAATGTGTCTGACGGTCTCTCTTGTTATTATGTGTTGTAAACCACAACAGCTAGGAGTTTATCTTCTAAATTCTTCTCTGCTTCCTGAAGATTTGACCTTGGGCGAGGAAACAATCTGGAAAGCCAATGCAGGTAATCACTATTAAGTTTGGGTTTTCAGACATTTACACATGTTTTCTTTCTTAACTGCACAGGGCTTTCTTTTTACATTCCCAATAGACTTGAGGCTGAGCAAGGGTTTCTTTTTCATGTAGCAGCAGGCGCTTCTCACATCCTGGAAGCAGCTTGACGGCATCCAAGAGACAATGGGATTCTGTTCTTACTTATAATAAAAAAGAATGTGGTTTACCTCGTGATTTTACTTCTAAAGATAAAATATGAAATTAAGGAAAGGAATAATGCAGAAAACCAGGAACACTTTTACACGTCATGTGAATTTTTGTGTAGAGCGACTTAGTAGGTGTTAGATTAAGTAATTGAGTCAAAGCCCATTTCCTCAGATCCTCAGTTCACTCTAGTCAAGATCTCTGTTCCTAAATGTTGTGTAATTCCACTTATATGTATTACCAAGAACATGCAAATTCATTGAGACAAAAAGTAGATCAAAGGTTACCAGGGGCCGACAGGTGTTGGGGAGGGGGGATTTGTTGCTTAGTGGGTATAGAGTTTCTGTTTGGGTTGTTGAAAAAATTTTGGTAATGGATGGTGGTGGTAGTAGTGCAACATTGCAAATGTAATTACCACTGAATTGTATACTTGAAAGTGTTTAAAATGGGAAATTTTATGTTATGTATATGTTATTATCATAATTTTTTTAAAAATGGAAAATGTGTTACTTAAAAAAAAAAAAAAATCTCTGGTTCTCATGATTGGGCACAGTGGTTCTCAACTGGGGTGATTTTGTCCCCTGGAGGACACTTGGCCATGTCTGGAGACATTTTTGCTGTTACAACTGGGAGGGTGGGGAAGAGGCTTGTGCTACGGGCATCTAGTGGGTGGAAGCCAGGAGAGCTGCTAAAATCCTACAATGCACAGGACAGCCCCCCCCAACAAAGAGTTATCCTGCCAAAACAGGAGTGCCAAGGCTGAGAAACACTGGGGAAGACAGTGACAGTAGAGGCAACACAGAATTGAGGGCCAAGGGCTAAAGAGGACCTGAGAGATCAACTTGAAGATTGCAGTCTTCAAGTGGCAGTCCTGGTGCATCAGTCTGGTAGACCAGGAGACCTGGCCCAGTGAGTACCCCGGACCCCCAAGGCATCTCTCCCACTTCCCAAGCAATCTCAACTAGGCAGGACCTGACATCTGTGAAGGATATTTGTATAATACCCTGGGCATTTCCACTGCCTCCCCTCCTTAAGCATTTTTTGTTCTTGCTGTTATTTATGTTATAAGAAGATACAAGCTAATGGTAATGATTTAAATAATATGGAAGTGTCAAAATAAAATAGTCTCTTCTCCCTTTTCAACCGTACCCCCACTTTGTCAATGTAACATTATTCAAGTATCTATTCACAAGTGAATTTTACTTCCCGATGCCCCCAAACACATTGCATTATTCTGATTTTTTTTCATTAAAAAATATATGGTGGCTATTTTTCTAGCTTGAATCATATAATTATAATTTTTGAAGGCTGTATCGTAATTCACTCCATCATTCCTCTCTTCTGTGGACCAACATGCTTATTGTTTCTAGCTTCTGGCTATTACAAACAGTGTAACGATAAATATCTTCATACATATAGTTTCAAAAGAATTAGTATTCTTATTTCTGCCATGTTCCTAAATGTCATGGTTTGGACAAAGGTTAGGCATTTTTAAACTCTAAAAATTACTGCTCTATTTCTTTAGCAGTTATAGTGATGAAACATCAATAGGATATAGTGCCCATTTCCACATAATTTTGCAGTTAAAATTGATAGTAATAGCATCTAATATATATTTTTATATAATATTCTTCTGTTTACTAGTTAGGCTGGGCATTTCTTTTTCAGTAAGTTGACTATTGATGTTTTCTCCAGTTTTAATAATTTAGTGAATTTTCTTTTTCCTACTGATCTGTAAGAGTTCTTTTTATATGAGTGATACTAATGCTATATCTGTTATACGCATTGCACATATTTTCCTCAGCCTGTTGCTTTAACTTTTAACTTTGCTTATTGTGCCTTTTATTTGGAAGTTAATATTAGTGCATCCTTTCTTTCCTAGTGTCTAAGTTTTGTGTCCTATTTTGAAAAGCCCAGTCCATCCTAACTCTATAAAATTGCCCACTGTAGTTTCTTGTATTAAGTGTGCATACATGTGTATGTGTGTGTATGAACAGTAAAACATAGATCTCTTTAATCCAGACTTTATTTTTTACTTATGATATGAAATGAAGGCCTATTTCCACTTTCTTCAAAAAACAAAACATGATTTTATCAGATGCTAAATTCCCATAATACCAGTGTTTGTTTTCTGTGCATGCAATTCTGGTTTGCTGCTTATTTTTCACCTGTGCCAGTGCCATACTGTTTTGACTCTTGTAGCTGCATAAATTTTGATATATAATAAGGCAAATTGTTCTTGTTTTAAAAATTTGTGTTTTTTCCCCCAAATTTCATGGCATTCTGCTGGTGCTTAAATGGGATTTTTTTTTTTCCATAACCTTTTCTAACTTATTGTTGGTGTTCAGAAAAGATTGTTCATTTTTTAATTTTGATTTTTTATTTGATTGTGTAATTGAACTCTCTTCTTTGTTTTAATATTTTCTATTCCTTCTCTCGGATTTTTCAGATATCTTAGATAACCATATTGTCCACAAATAATAAAACGTTTGTCTTTCAAATTCCATATTTATATCATTTATCATATTGTCTTATTGTATTGATTAATGCTTAGTGAATAATTCCATGAGAGGTAATGATAGTAGGTATTTTTGTCTTTTTCTGGAGTTGGAATGTGTCTGATGTTTATTATAAAGTATATTGATAGCTAAAATTTCTGACAGATCTCCTTCATCAAGCCAAGGAAGTTTTTTCTACTCTAGAAAAAATATCAAAATTTTTGGGTAATATATCGGTATAGGGCGAGATAATATATTTTTATCTTCAATTTATTAAGGTGCTAAATTGTATTTTAATTTTCTTACTTTTGAACATCTTCAAGTTCTTGGGATAAACCTTACGCAGTCACGTCATTTCATATTTTATTATCTTATTGGATTCAGTTGAATAATATGCTATTTAGGATTTTTTACATTTATATTCATGACATAGATGGATGCAGAGTTTCCTTTCCTGGGCTCTGATTTTGATATCTGGGTTCTGCTGATCTTATCATCATATAAGTTAGAAAACTGATTTTTTTCTTTGTTAATATCTTAAGTAATAGCAATTATCTGCTTCTTGAGGGATCAGTAAAGCTCACCACAGGGAGGGCTCAATCTTTGACAAAATTTTCAATATCTTTTATGGTTATTGATCTTGTCAGGTTTTTGTTAACCTTTTTTGACTCAATCTTGAGTATTTGCATTGTTCTAGAAATGATCCATTTCATCTACATTTACAAGTATACCGATAAACTGTGCATAATGTTCTCTTGATTGTAAAATTTTGCATATATGTAGCGAAGCCCTCCCAATTTCTAATATTATTTGTGTTTTCTTCTTTTCTAGATCATATTTGCCATAAGTTAGTCTCTCTTCAGGTAATATTCCTTTGCTTTTATTGCCAATTACACTAATTGTTTTCTAATTTATATCTATATATCCACATGGGGTTCTGCTTCTTAATTTTGGTGAGGAGGCTCTTTTGTTGTCTTTAGCTTTTAGAATTATGTGCTTAGTTCAATCCTTTTTTCATCCTGTGAAATCCCAAATCAGTAGCACATTGGTAATACTCCTAGATTTTGATAAGTAGTCTTAGTGTTATTACTTTATAAGTAGTCTGTAATATCATTTATGAATTTCCTTTTAATTCAAAACTAATTTAGAAGATGTTTTAAAATTTCCAGTGGATAGATTTTAGTTTGGTCATTTTTTGTTGTTAATGTTTAGTTTTATTGTATTATGGCTATAGAATAGGGTTTGCATGATTTCTACTATTAAAAAACCTTTTGAGAATATTTTTGTGATCTGTCACCAATGCCAGCGACGTAATGCTCTGTGGACATTTGAAAAAAATGTTTATTTTACTGCTTTTGTTACAAACTTCTTCAGATATTTATTGAATCAAGCATGTTAATTACACTATCCAAATACTCATTATTTGGATCTAATTCTATCAATTTTGAGAGTAGTAGTAAAATTTCCCATTATGATATTAGATCTGTCAATTTCTTTTTGGATTTCAAACAGTTTTTTTTTTTTATTTTTTATGTAGTTTGGTAGTTGAATGTCAGATGAAGTCAGTTTATATCTTCTTTATACTCTTTTTGTCTTATTTAATGTTTCTTGCCTTGGCTATATTATGTTGCCATTTCTGCTTCATTTTATTACCATTTGTCTACTATACCTTTGTCCATCTCTTTATATTTGATCTTCTTGTTCTAGATGTATCTCTTGATAACAGATGCACCTGCTGTTTGCATCAAGAAAAACCTAATCTGAAATTCTGGGTCCTCAAATTGGGAAATTTATTGATTGCCATTTACTGGAAAACTGAAACATTTAGCCTCATCTGACATCCCTGTTTGGTTTCCTATTTGTATGTAAATTATCTTTTTTGCCTTACCTGGATTGCATTTCTTTATTTTTAATTTTTGTTTACTGGTTTGAAATTTATGTATACTATTACTATTCATGCAGGGTTTATGCTTATTCTTAATAACATATTAGAACGAGTCCTCTTTTATTGATTTTTAAGATTAAAAAATCAATAGTGTCCCTTACCTCTTCCTTAAAAAAGATAAGACTTAAGAAACTTTCCTTCTTTTCTACTCCATTACCCCCTCTGTCTTGACGTAGAAATTTTATTTCAATGCTGTGATTGATTTTTTCTACATTTTGTCTCTAATTTATAAGGAATTATTCCTTAATAATTGGATTAAGATGAAAGCACCGTTATGAGTAACAATTTTAAGTTTTATGATATGCTTACTTCTTGAATCTCATGTCTTTCTCCTATTTGGATTTATTTTCAATTTTGTTGGCACATACCTGAGAACTTTTTTAGAGAGGTTTTGGGGGTGGAACATTTTCTGAGACCTTGAATGTCTGTAAATGACTTTATTTTGTTTTCTCCCATGTAATTGTTAGGCTTAGATATCAAGATTCCAAAATTTTCCCTTCTAAGCTTTGAAGGGATATTTCTCCACTATATATTAGGATTCCAATTTTGATTATTTTTGGAAAGAAAAAATGAAAGGCAGTCCAGTAATTTGTTCAGTTGTCTAGTTACTATTTTAGGCACAATGTTGGACTACAGAAATTCAGTGAAGATAACATTAACCTATAAACGAATGTCTTTGGAGGAAGGAGAAGCAAGTGATGAATTGCTTTGGAAGTAGTTGCCTTCTCAAAGGAAACATTTAAGCTAGATGGTGAAACAAAAGCAGAAATTTACTAGTTTATAATCTTATCTGCTTCATATTCTCGTTCTTATATTAAGGTATTAGATAGAACTTGAAATATATTTTTCCTCTGATATTCCTCTGAATATCAATAAATTTATTCCTTTGCAATATCCTGTTCCCCTTAGATTCTCTAAGACAGGGATTGCCAAATGAATGCCTGCCACCTGTTATTTTAAATAAAGTTTTTTTTTTTTAATGAAAACATCACTTTTATTGACCAAGTAAAAAATATGGAACGCTTCACGAATTTGCGTGTCATACTTGCACAGGGGCCATGCTAATCTTCTCTGTATCGTTCCAATTTTAGTATATGTGCTGCCGAAGCAAGCACTTAAATAAAGTTTTATTGGAACAACTATGCTCATTCATTTGGTATTGTATGTGGCTGCTTTTGTGCTACAAGAGCTGAGTTGAGTTATTGCGACAGAGACTGCAAAGCTGGCAAAGTCTAAAATACCTACAATTTGGCTTTTTACAGAAAACGTTTGCTGATCCCTGCTCAGGCCATAAATGACAAGGGCTCCCTTAGGTGTTCCTACAAGTCAATGAAAGCAGGATACAGCAGCAAATCTTGACTTCTTTATGGCATCCAATAACTGTATTGATTCATGTTCAGAAACCCAGTGCACTCATATTTTATATTGAAAGAAATTGTAGTGTACCTCTTAATCACATACAGTTGTTAATAATAACTTGCATTTTACATTATTTCCTTCTTTCAGGTTTGTTTCTTTCTCCTTGTGTTCTAGGAGTTGTGCAGTTCAGCACTGCTGCTTTCTTTTCTTTGTGTGATGCCAGGGAAGCTGGCATACTTTCTAATGTGGTGTTCTGTTGATTCCTTTTGGCCTAGGTACTGTGCAGAGCTCCGAGTTTGGTTTTGCTAATGCTGCCTGGCAAAATGGAAACTTTTTGTGAAATTTCACAATCGTCACAAACACGCACACACATTGTAAATTGCAAAATTCTCCCCTTGGTGCTCAATTTCCCCCTGGTTTTTGTTCTCCACAATAAATCTTTCATTGTTTTTGGTGCTACAGAAGCATCATGCTTTTGCTTTGCTTCATAAAAACTTGTTCTGGAAAAGTCTGGTTTCTAGTGTGTCCTTACTGCTTTCCTTTCCTCAAAAATATAATATGATATTATTCCAAGGAGGAAGCATATTTATTTCAGGCTCAACGCTTCCCTCAGACAAAGATCCCTAATTTGATTTTTCACTGCAATCCATTTTTTCAAGATGGGAACTCAGGAAACTGACCTCTCTGCTTACCTCTACTGAACCCAGAGTGAGATACAAGGGAGTTGAATTCAGGGAAAACTGGGGACATTAAAATACTTCTTTTTGTGTCTGAGTTAAAGCATCTAAGAAAATATAGCAAGAGTTCTTATTCTCAGTAAAAACCCTTCTCTTTATATTGTGGTACATTTTCCTTCATAGGTAGCTAAGAGCATTTTACGAACAGGACATCAAGGACCTTAGAACGAGGGACTGATATTATCGCCTCTGGATCATGGATGATATTAAACCATGGAGAAGGAAGCTTTGGCTTGAGGACAACTGAGATGTCAGTGGGGGCCAGGCAGGCTTAATTTTGTGTTTAAGGTCTCTATTCTGGGCATTCTGCTCATCTCAAAATATGCCCCTGTCTTAAGAAAAGTCTTGCAGTTTGACTCCTCAAATTTGCATGTCTCTGCTTTTGGTTTCCTGGCACTCTAGTTACTCAGACATTACTTCTGGCATGACCCCCCATGCTCACCCCTTCAGCTCGACCCCAGGGTCCTTGCACCTGTGAGCTGCCATCCCTGGCAGCCTTGATGAGGCAGGTTTGGCCACCCCAGGCACTGAGTGGTGCCCTTCCAGGGATCAGACCTCTCAGAGTAGCATTTGTTGTTCAGCCTTCTGGTCCAGAGTGTGAAAAGCAACCAGGCCAAATGGGACGGCCCCCACTGTGCTGCGTGAAGCCCACCACGTGTGCTGGAGAGCAGGGAGTGCATGGGAGAAATTCTGAGGAAGAAATGTAGCATCTTTATTTTGTCAGTTACAGATCTGGTTTTCCTCACAAGCCACCAACTGTTGGGGGAAAAAGAAATTAAATATTCAATTCAGTGATTTGAACGTACCTCGAGGTGATGCTGGGTGTTCTGGGATAATAATTGCTCAGGACATCTGGGTAAAGCGTTAAGGTTATGTTGCTCAGGAGCCAGACTGCCATGGCTTTGCCCCTGAGTAGTTCTGTGACCCTGAACAAGTTATATAGCCATTCTGAGCCTCAGTTTCCTTATGTGTAAAACTGGAAAAATAATCTACCTCTGTGCTGTTCAATATGGGAGCCACTATCCACCACAGCTGCTTGAATTTAAATTTGAATTTAAAGTAATTAAAAGTAAGTGAGGTTAAGAATTCTAGTACTCACTCAGTAAGTGCAGGTGGCTGGCGTTTACCATAATGGCGAGCACAGAATAGAACATTTTCATCATAAAGTTCTATCGGACAGTACTGGTCTACACCACAGGGCTATAATGAGCAGTAAATGTCTAACATATCTAAAGTGCTTAGAGATGCTTGACACATGGAATGCGTTTAGTGTTTATTATTATTATTAATCATTATACCATCATCAACACCATCCTCATTGTTTCTTCCCCCGCCTCTCAACCCCCACTCTTCAAAATGGCGACTGGTTCTACTGGGGAACTAGTTCTTCCTGGTAACTGGTATTTGTTCTAATGTTTTATTTTCTGTGCCACATTGAAGGGATGTCTTTTTTTTTAGAGAAAGACACCCTAGAAAAATGGCTATCAGTAAGAGCTTTAGGGTCAGACTACCTGTTTTTGAATCCCAGATGTGTGGCCATAGGCAAATCACTCATTTTCTCTATGTCTCAGTTTCTATATATGTGAAATGGGGAAAATAATAATATATACCTCAAAAGTTGTTGGGAGAATTAAGTGAGTTAATATAAGTAATATACTTAGAATGGAATCTGGCACAGTATATTCTCAAAAGTAATACTCCTCATTAATATCGTTAATTTTGCCCTGTCTTCCTCTTCAGACTGGCCTGGGTCTATGGAGGAAGTGTCTGGCTCATTCAGCCTCCCGGTGAACAGAAAATTAGACTCCGCCAGTTTATGTGGTCCTTGAGGTGTTGCCCTTTGTCCCTCAGTGACTTCTGTGAGTCAGATAGGAAGTTGATCTGACCTCTGGTTCAGTGGGTTTCAGCTTGGCTGGGCCCTTCAGCCTTTTCTGACGGACTTGGTTTTTTCTTGGCTCTTGCAGGTGCTATAGATCCATTGATTTTCTGCCATTCATTCACTTTGGTCTCTAACTGGGCAGTTCATCCCCTGCCTCCACTGCAAGATCTTTCTCCATCTCAGCATGTCAGGTCCTGGCATTCCCTTTTCCTCTAAGCTTTCAATCCCATTTTGGGAGTTTCAGGAACTTTTGAGTTCCTTCTATGCTGGGCCTATAGATTGACTTTGAGGTGGCTATACTACAGATATATCTTAATAGGAAGCAGGGCAAAAGTCGCCAGCCTGCGGTGCACTTTTCAAGTTACATAACATATAATCCCATTGCTCCAGTGACTCCAAGTGGAAGTTATCCCAGTTCCATCCTAGCAGTGGGTCCCACCCCATCTGCATCTTCTTAAAGGATGAGATCATCTAAGGCAGGTCTCAGGAGAAATGAGACTTTTCATCCTTACTTTAAGACTGACAGTTGTTCCAGAGTGCCCTTAGGGGCTTTCAGATCGTCATCACTCTGGGCCTAGAGACTCCTTGGTAGTGATTCCATTACCCCTCACTTAGTTATGCCTTGTGGTTAGAATGGAGGTTTGGGTATGCGTATCCGGAGATAGCAAGTGACCTTAAGCCTATGGATTCCATCCTCAACTGGTAACTGGATTCTGAACTAGGGTAGTGGAAATGCCAATGAAGGAGGGCCA
The DNA here is from genome assembly GCA_026826555.1 of Tolypeutes matacus. NCBI lineage: Eukaryota > Metazoa > Chordata > Mammalia > Cingulata > Chlamyphoridae > Tolypeutes > Tolypeutes matacus. Next base: position 23,646,588 of record JAKSZT010054215.1, on the reverse strand, counting down.
GAGATGAATGCAGCAGGTATTGTGGAAGTAGAATTAATTGGTTTAGCCATTGATTGGATGTGGGAAGCAAGGACGAGAAGATTCAAGTCTGGCTTCAAAGTGTTGAGCCTGGTGATGAAGAAAACCAGAAGGAGTTTCTATATTGTCTTCTCAGCTGGATCAGAAATTCTTGAAGGGTGGATCCCAAATTTTAGTTATGTGATGTACCTTTGCTGATGAATTGATGGAATTGTTTTCATATGTTCTAAGAAGTCAGGCCCAAGGACAATCATAATCTCAAAATGATATTTATGAGACTATAATATATAAAAAACTGGATGGGAAATTATAATATTTAGGTAATAATTTGGACATCTTATCTTTGGCATCAATAGTTGAGGTTTTCAAATGAAGCCATAAATAATTGAAATACAAAATAAAAGTGATTCTCCTCAGGAATGATATATACTCATTTTTCCCTGATGGCTTGAGGATGTGAATAAAAGGTGCCACATTACTGGTTTAGAGTCCAGTGTATATCCCAAGAAGGGAAAGTTGCCTTTTTAAAGTAAGATTGAGCATAGTATTTAAGATTTTGGGCACTGCCACAGAAGAGTTATATATCCCCAGGTGCACCATGAATATTATTTGATGATGACAAGCACTTGATGAATAATTTTCAGAGTGTTATTTATAATTACACTGGTAATAGTAATTATAGATCCAAAAGCAAAAAAAAAGCCTATCAGATTTAAGAATAAGAGGTTAAACCTCATAGAAAAGTGATCATTTTTAGTGGTTCTGGAGAAAATGTTAAAATGACTAAAGGAACATATGGGGAACTACCAGCAGACCAATTCATGTGTTGCAGTGATTTAACTGAATTACACATGCAAAATGCATTCTTTTTCCAGTTTCATTCCATTTAAACCCAAATGGCTATGTGAAATGGTGTCATACACCTGGTGAAAAGCATTGCTTTTTAAAAATCTTATCACTTCACCAAAACGCCTGGTGTTGAACCAACAATAGCATTCTTTCTGTATTTTTTAAATGAGTTTAACCACTTTTCAGACTATACACTTCTCTTTCCATGGAAAAACTAAGCACCAAAAGAAATTTAAGGTTTTTTTTTCTCTCTCGTGGTTCTATTGACAGCAACTATGATGCTAGTTATTGTTAGGAAAGCAAATTAAGAAGTCCCCCCCCCTTTAAATCTGGGAAAAACAAGGACTGAAAAATAAGCATTTGATATTACAAATGGAAAACTGTGTTGTAAAACAGTAAGAAGCACTTTTCCAAACTGCTAAGAGAATGTAACCAAGAATGGTGGATTAAGCCTCACAAATTAAAAACTGGAATGTATTCGAGAGTGCAACATGAAGAAAAACAGAAATGACTTTTATTTGAGGCATAAAAAAATTGAGCTTCCATATGAAAACACATTTAAATAACATTTCATGTATTTGGGGACATTGTCTATATTTAGTTATGGTGTATTGTATGACCTGGACATTGCAAGCTGTTGGCCCTTGAGCTATATCTGGTACCCAGTGGTATTTTGTTTAGCCTCTTTTCAAGAAAATTACTATTGTCCTCCAACATTTAAAGATTGTAAGCATTCACATACAAATCCAGATTTTTAGTCCTCTTGAAAAAAAGGATATGTCAGCACTTAGGCTGTATTTCTGCAAGGTATCAGCTGGCTGGAACTGAGACCATCAGTCTCCTTTAGAAGGGACGTGTGTTCTCCAGTTTACATAGTCCCCACTACTCCTTATTGCCTTATGATGGGTCTGCTTCTTTTATATGTTACCTGGCTGGTCTCTTTGGTCTTCTGAGCTGGTATCCCTGATAGAGTAGTACATCAGTCATCCTGCAATAATGTGTGTAGTAAGTTGAATTATGTACCTGGGGTGGGGCGGCGGGGGGCACACAAAAATATGTTCTTAATCCATTCCAGTGGGTGTGAATTTTTTGTAAATAAGATGTTTTGAAGGTGTTATTTTTAGTTAAATTGTGGCCAACTGAATCAGTTTGGGCTTTAATCCAGATTACTGGAGTCCTTTTTAAGTAGAATGGAATTGAGACAGAGAGAGAGAGAGAGAGCCAGGGGAAGAAGCTGGAAGTCCACTGAACCCAGAAAAGAAAGGAGAAGATGTTGCCATGTATATTGCCATGTGATGGAAAAGCCCAGGACCCAAGGATCACTGGCAGCCAGCCCCAGAATACCAGTCTTCAGGAAGAAAGCAATGCCTTGCTGATACCCAGATTTTGGATTTCTCTTAGCATGAAAACCATGAACCAATAAATTCCTGTTGTTATGCCAACCCATTGTATGGTATTTAGCCAGGAAACTAAGAAAATGTAGTCATCCATTTGTGGAAAACATAGGACCGTGATTGTGAGATTAAGACAATGATGGGCTGGCTCCAACCAGGTTGCAGGGAGTATTTGGGTAGTTTAGGGGTGTGATCCTCCATGTCCTGCTATGGTTTAGTGCATTTGGTGGCTGTTGTCTGCTCTGACTTATATATCAGCGGAATTGATTTTGGCTTCCCTGTGATGCACCAGGACTTTCCGTATAGAGGCAGCGATTCCAGAAATATCTTGGTTCATTGGTGCCCATTGTTTGGCCTGATCTGGAGAGACTGGTCTATAAAATACTAGTCTACTCTCCACTTCTCTTTCAGAAGGTAAGGACTTTATCTTGATCCTTGTTGAGAATGGGGACACAGAAGAGGATAGAGCCAGCCATCACTGGTTTGTTTCCAAGTATTCCAAATTATCTGAGTTTTGTAGGCAGCATTATGAAAGGTTTTAAGTATAGAAAGGTACAATCTATATAAGCTATGAAAGGATGGGTTAATAAGCTGCCAGACATGTTTTAAGCAATGGTCAAGACATTGTGAGATGTAAAAAAGTAAATTTGCCTATCTAACTTTTAAAGTGTCTTCCAAATAGAAATCTATCTCATAATGATTCCTGCCTTCAGGGTAATTGTGATTTAGTTGAGGAGGTGGGACGTCTGGATTAATGATCAGTAATAATCCAAGGCAGCACATATGTGCCAAATAAATGTTATAGACAACAAGTGGTATAGGAATTCAGAAGAAAGAGAGTATTGTGAGCTACAAAGCTTGGGCAGAACCTGTTGAAGAATTAGGTTGGCCTTGAAGTATATTCAAGAACACTTCCGATTACAGCTTTTGCTCAGAATAACCATCAAGTCTATATGCAAAGAGTTGGTGCTAGAACAACAAAGTTTCTAAGGGCAAACAAATAATTTAGTTTCTTCAACAAATGTCAAAATGGCTTAAATTCACTGGCTTCTCAATCACATGAAATATATATATATATATATTTTAAAATGGAAAGAAAAGAAAAGAAGAAACACAATAGCCAATCATCAAACAAGCATTCAATCCAGTTCTCTGGTATGAGAATCCAAGGTCTTTAATTACAGACTGCAGGTACTCAGGAGCTTCGGTCTTCTTCCAACAGCCTCATTTTACAGATGCGGAAACCAGAGGCCTCAAAGGCTAAGTCTGTGGTCACAGAGCTCACTTCTGAGCACCTCTAAGGAAGTGTGTGCGGATGGGAGACTGTTATCTTCACCCTTGAAAAGATGTGCATGGAGATTTAATTTAACTCCCTCCGCAGCTGCTCAGCTGCTCCCATGCTACCTAAAGCTGGGAGTGAGCAATCCTGATTGCCATGCTTTAAAGTCAAACTTAAGTTACTAATACATGAAAATTTACAATATGTAAACCTATTCTCACACCTCTATAAAAGATTTTTCTCGTTGTTACCTTTAGCAATTTATATTTTAAGTTGTTTTTGGTGGAATTAAACAATCCGATAATGACATGTGATCGCTCTATTCATAATTTACTCTGGACCCCATGCAGCCCTCAGGTGGCCTTTTAAGCCAAGGCACTTAATTACTTCCTACAACCTAAGGGAATGTGAAATTACAAATATAGCTAGATTACTAAAGCACATGTTTGCCTCATGATTTGTATCTTCTGCTCATTTCCCGCATGCAATGCAATATTTAGGGTAGGAAAGCACAGAGAGCAAAGGAACAATTTAACAAAGTCACTTGAGTGAAATTTAAATAAGGTTTATTAATTTATTCTTGCCGTAGAAAATTTGGAAAGTGATGCAATGTATTGTGGAGTTCAATTTTATAATGAGGCTTCATTATTTACTCAGAATGATTAATTTCGAGAATGTAAGACACTTTGGTATCATGTATACGTTACTGTGTAATTATGCAATATATATTTTATCTGCATCCCTAGCCAATAATATGCATAAGTAAGAGATGGTAATTTATTTAAATAAATTAATTGGTATATAATCAGAGAGTAAAGAATGACACTTTAACATTTTAAATGTCATTCTTTCAAGTACAGCTTATGACTATTTTGTTATGGGAATCCTAGGATATAAAAATTTGGGTTGATTAAAAAAAAAGTGGTTTTTGAATGGAGTGAATTCCAAAATCTGAATAACTTTTTAAAAATCAAAGTCAGAAATGTTGCATTTTCATGACCTTTTCCTTCATGAGTAACTCAGAAAATTTGATTCAAACTTTCCAAAATAAATTCTTCTTTGGCCTGAGTCTGAAACATAATAATTTTCAGTTCAAAAGGAGCTGTTGGAGGACATTTTTTTGACAACATGAGAAAGGAAAGAAATTCGGGCCCCAAATGGCAGACAAGTTGCTGGCTTAATTAGGGAGCAGGGCTGTGGCTCCATAATTACAGTAAACGAGGCACCCACATTGTCCATGTTATTCAGCTGGTAAATTTCTTATTCTCTCTCCAGAAAAACAGAAATGCATGTTCTCAAATGAAAACTTGTGGCCCATACTCTTCCTTCATCCCTTATATTTTAGTTTCCAAGGCTGCTCAAGCAAATACCATGAAAAGGGGTGGGATAAACAATAGGGATTTATTTGCTTATGTTTTTGAGGCTAAAAGAAAATCCAAATCAAGGTATCATCAAGGTGATGCTTTCACCCCGAAGACTGAAATTCTGGGGCTGGCTGCAGGCGATTCTTGGTTCTTAGCTTGTCACATGGCAATGCACATGGCAGCCTATCCTGGCCTCTCCATTCTCTTTGGGGTTTCATTGATTTTAGCTTCTTACTTCCTATACCTTTCTCTCTGTCTGAATTTCACTCTGCTAACAAAGGTCTCCAGTAATAGGTTTAAGACCCACTCTGATAGAGGTGGGCCATACCTTCTTAACTGAAGTAACCTCATCAAAAGACCCTACTTACAATGGGTTCACACCCACAGGAATGGATAAGATTTAAGAACATGTTTTTTCCTGTGGTACATACAGCTTCAAGCCTTATATAATTCCTACTGCTGTCACGCCATTCATCTATAATTTGTCCATGGCACAGAAAGTGACTGGGGTGAGTGCAATAGAGTAAGTGCTTTAAATCATAATGACATAGGAGTCCAGATGGAAAGGTTCGAAGGAAATGGGGAGTCTATTGGAGTGTTGCAGTTGGGCAGTTTGATGTAATTATGAATTCCCAAAATATAATTGGATCATGCTTGTAAACTGATCTGATAATCTGGGCATGATTAAGTCATGATTAGGGTGTTGACTTGGCCGTTGAGCCCCACCCCTTGATCACCTCCCAAAGAGCAGGATGGTGCTGATGAATGAATGCCAACCTGAGGAACAGAAATACTATAGAGGAATACCAGGGCCCACGTTGTCTTCTTCCCACCCCTGAATGAGCTGCTAAAAGACCAACTGTGCTGAGAGATAAGAGACCTGAGGACTGTGCTGCAGAAGGGGTCTGGGTAGCCCCAGCTACCTCTTCAGCCACCTGGGGCTGGTACAGGCAGAAGAGAGGGAACAGGAGATCAGTAAGCAGATGGTAAGATTATTATTTTCTCCTGGAAGTGGAGCAAACCCAGAGTGCTCACTTGAAGGAAAGCAAAAGCAGTTTATTACCTCTTCAACTTTATACCATTTCCTAAAAACTGCCCCCAAGAGATGGACCCCGGAAAGATGGTCTGACCTCTGCTGACCACACAGTGCGAGTCGCAACCAAATGTGTCACCATCCCGTTACATGGCCCCCTTACTGCACAGCCCTCTATCGATTTACATGGACATACTCTACTGAGCACCTGCCCACTGCAGGGCACTTTGTCAGACATTGATAGCAGACAAATAACATGGGGTCCTTGACCTTGAGATGCTACTGCCTAGGAACAAATAATTTCAATATAAAGAATTAACTATAAAATGAAAACAAGAACAAAAAAAAATAATGAAAGAACAAAAGCCCCCCCCCCAAAAAAAAAATTACTAGAGATTTAGAAACCTGCCCGAGGAGCCCTGGACTCAGAGAAGGGGTCCTTAGCCTGACCAGAGATGGGGAGGCAGAAACACATGAAATCAGCAAGTGGTAGATAGGTTCAGCTGTTGCTCAAAAGGCTACTGGACTCTCCATTTCACCAATGCCAAGAAATCAATCTGTTTTAGCCTCCTTCACATGCCCTTGTTTTGACACAAAAATCTTTGGGTCAGCATCAGCAATGTGATTTACCCCACCCCAAATTCACTGGAGATGACCCACTCCCAACAAACTCCTTACTCCCACCCAAGCCAGAAACATCCTAACCCCTCCTCTTTCACTCTCCCCTAACAGTAAGTCAATTAGTCACCAAGTCCTGATTCTATCTGTAAAATAGCTTTGGAATCGGTTCCCACCTCTCATAAGCTCTGTTATCTCTACTTTAGCCCTAGCACACATTCAGCCTCCTAAGTGATCTCTGTCCCTGCTCTCACTCCTGTGACTACTGCCATTAAAGTGATCTAGAACTTATGTTACTCCACAGCTTAAAATCCATCAATGTCTTCCTACTGCAAACACAATAAAATCCAACTCCTTTAGCATGTTCTAAAAAGTCCTTTATAAAATATTTGAACAGACACTACCAAAGAAGATATACAGATGGCAAATAAGCACATAAAATGATGCTCAACATCATTAGCTATTAGGGACATGCAAAATAAAACCACAATGAGATACTACTAGAGACCTATTAGAATAGCTAAAATGAAAAATATTCACTATACCAAGTGTTGGCAAAGATGTGGAGGAAATTGATCTCTCATACTCTCCTGGTGGGAATATAAAATGGTACAACCACTTTAGAAAACAGTTTGGCAGTTTTGTAATAAAGTTAAAAATATATTTACCATATAACCAGCTTTTCCATTCCTAGGTCTTTACTTAAAGTAAATGAGAGCATGTGTCCAGAAAAAGACATACACAGATGTTCATAAAAGCTTTATTCATAATAACCTAAAACTAGAAATATCTAAATGTCCATAGTAAGTGAATGGATAAGCAGATATTTGGATATTCACATAATGAAATAGTATCAACAATAAAAAAAAGAATAAACTGATACACATTGCAACATAATTATACTGAAAGAAGCCAGACAAAAAATAGTACATACTGTATAGCTCTGTAGGCCCAGCTTCTTCTAATCTCAGCTGTAGGCTGGAGGGCTTGTTTCATTCCAGGCCTTCTTAGCCACTCAGGGCTCTGGTCTCTTCAGTTGCAAACTATCAGGTGAATGGCTCATCTCTTTTCCCAGGGCTGCAGGATCCTCTTCCATGCCTATGGAGCTCCCTTCCTCTGTGTGTATCTTCTTCTGTCAGTGTGTCCATTTATATATCCCACCAAGGGGACTCAAACTGAGTTACACCCTACTGAATCGAAGTTCTAATCTTGATTTAATCAAGTAAACAAAAAACCTTTGGATTTAATACAATCAAAGGATATACCCGGAGGAACAGACCAGTTTACGAACATAACCTATATCTCTTTTTGGAATTCACAAATAATATCAAACTGCTACAGTTCCTATATCCCTTTATCCAGTTTGCCTTACTAAGGTGAAAATCTTACATTACTGTGTCAAAGCTAAGATGCCAACATTGGTACATGACTATTAACTAAATTCCAGACTTTATTGGGTTTCACTAGTCTTTTCACTCAAGTTATTTTTCTGTGGATACATAACATTTAGCCATTAGGTCTCCTCAGTCTCCTGTACTCTGGGGTAGTTTCTCAGTCTTTCATTATTTCTCGGTATCTTCTTGTCTCTGAGCTACATAATGCCTGGGCCCTAGAAATGAAAACAGAAGAAGGTCAAAACAATATTTATGATGCTTACCATGTGTATTAGTTTGCCAGAGGGCTGCCAATGCAAAGCACCAGAAATGGGTTGGCTTTATAAAGGGGATTTATTTGGGATAAAAGCTTACAGTTCCAAAGCCTGAAAAGTCCAACTCAAGGCACCATGAGAGGTGCTTTCTCACCAACGTCAGCTGCCACGGGTTGAAGCAAGATGGCGGGTGATCTTTGCCTAAGTCTCTACCTTTCCTTCCAGGCTGTACCATCTTCCAGAGCTCAGCTGTGGGCAACCAGGCATAGGGCTTCTCTCTTTCCATGCCTCCTCCCTCAGACTTGGCTGCTCCACTTTCTTCCCGATTTCAGCTGCAAACTATCAGGCATATGGTTCATCTCTCCCTGGGCCTCAGTCTTTTAAGCCTCTCTTTTCTCTCAGATGGCAGGATCAAATATGGCAGAGCTCCCTTTTCCTGTGTGTCTCCATTTATATCAGACCCAGCAAGAGGACAGAGACTCAACCTGAGTGATGCCTCACTGACATAGTCCAATTTGAAAGGGTCTCACAACCACAGGAATAGCTTTAGCTCTCAGACAAAATATTTCTCTTTTTGGCATTCATAAAATAATTTCAAACAGGCATACCATTTGTGCCTTTTTGTGTACCATCTCATTTAACTCTGACAATTATCCAGAGGTAGTTGCTATTATTATCACCAATTTAGCAGATGAAGAAATTGATGCTCAAATAATGTAAGCTGGCTTGGCTTGTAATCACTATTCTGTAGGCAACTAATAAATGTTTATTAGTTTAGTACTTTAAATGTTTAGTACTGGTTCATAGCTGCCTTTCTCCATTGATTTGTTAGGAGAGTTGAAAATGCAGAACTTGTGCAATACCAGATCTTCTAAAGCAAACAGGATGCATTAAATTATGGGAGACATTTCTGAGAAAGGATGAGGCCTCTGGTCCTGGTTTGGCAGAAACACAGGCTCTCTTCCTGGTTTTCCCATCCCTGCTACATGTACCAGCCAGAGCTATGCCAATGTGGCATGTGCCTCATCCACCAAGGAACAAGACCTGCTAGAAAAGACCACCTGCTTACCTAAACATAGTGCCGAAGGCCAAGACGTGGGTATTTATGATGAAGAAATAATCTGCAATTCTCAATGATTTTACAGGGATCATGGAAAGAACCCAAGTCTATGAAGACTGGAAATCGACTGAAATGCCACCAAAAAACAAAAACAACTCAACGTGTGCACAATATTGTTGGAAGGTATGTTTTAATCAAGAAAACAGGCAAGACAACCTCACTGACTTTTCTCTGGAAATCCTTGTGGATTCTGTAAAATAAAGTGCACTATTGTTCTCTCCACTCCATTGTCTTGACAGTACTTCAGTATGTCCTCAGTGTATGGAGATCTCAGGAAAAGTCCTTTCAATCTGGGTGGGCAGTGGATCAAGTGAGCTCACTGGCTGCCTTCTAGGGCACAGAAGGACATCCTTTACAACTGTCCTGTTCCTTCTCATCCTGGGGCCTAGGGGTGAGGCTTGCCAGGAAGCTGAGATTAGCATTAACCACAACTGCCTTTATTTATAAATGAAGGGGTGAGAGTTGAAGAAAGAGCTAAGAGTTTACAAAAAGTTGTTTGTACTAAGTTTCCCCCGAGAGAGTTCTCATTAATGGGTTTTCAATGTAGTAACAATAAACCCCTACCTTGTATTTTCAAAGCCTGGAACAAAGTTTAGTCAGGGAATTTGAGTGCTTGGACTATTCCTTGGTTTTCCTGGGCTTGCCCCTGTGGGTGGAAGGTGGGAGTGATGATATAGAACAGGTTTTAGGCAACTGAAAAGCAATTGCCTAAATTGCTTCCTCTCTGATCAAAGTGCATGCCACCTTACGCAAATGTATCTCTCAGGACACATAGTCATTGCCGATTGCCAGTGCCTGCCTCTGGAGGATGTGGAATTATTACAGCCTCTTCCTGACCATTGCTCAGTAGAAGTGTGACTGCAGAGGGCAAGAGGCCAAGGTAGTTGCCTACAGAAATCTATTTTTCCTGTCTTAAGAAAGTCCCGTAGCATTCCACCACATATACACAAGGGATAAACTAGCCCTCAGTTTTCTCCACTTCGATCTATTTTGCTTAAAGAGTCCATTAGGTCCCTTGGACTCTTTACCTTAGATCAGGGTTTGGCAAACTTTTTCTGCAAAGGGTCAGATAATAAATATTTTAGGCTTTGTAAGCCGCACGGTCTCTGTTGCAACTACTTGACTCTGGTGTAGGGTTTTCACTGTAATAAGAATAATAGTATGAAAACAGCCACATGCAATACATAAATGAATAAGTGTGGTTGTGTTCCAACAAGACCTTATTTATAAAAGTAGGTGAGTCCACAGATACCCCCAGATTCCTCTTCATTGCTCTCTTCCCCTTTACAGCGAATTTAAGATAATGTCTTAGAAGTGTTGTCTATATTCTTTTTATCTTCCTTCTTACCTCTATCATCACCTTTCATTTTCTTTCCAACTCGCTTGAATTGGGCTAACCCCTCTAGTGAGACTATTCTGGTCAGCATTATTAGTGACCTCTGTCTTGCCGAATCCAATAGTCACTTCTCAGGTTTTCCCTTCCCTTGCTTCTCAGAAACTGTTTTAGTTTGCTAAAGGCCGCCAATGCAAAATACCAGAAATGGGTTGGCTTTTATAATAGGAGTTTATTAGGATAGAAGCTTATAGTTCCAAGGTTGTGAAAATGTCCAAATCAAGGCATCATCAAGAGAAGCCATCTCACCAAGTTGCAGCTGTGGGTAAACAGCCACGGGGTGATGCCATCTAGGAGGTGTTATCTCAGAGCACAGCTGTGGTGACAAAGCACATGGCAGGGCATAGTGGTGGCTGCAGGTCTCTCCCCTTTCCTCCCGGCCTGTCTGTTTCAGCTTTGAGCTGCTCCATGGGTCTGGCTTCTTGGGTGCCTCTTTCTGTGCCTCTATGTTCTTGTGATTTTGGCCTCCAGCCTCCAGGACCTCTCCTGTCTCTTGAGGCTTTTTGCCTGTGTGTCTCTGCTTAGTTCTCCAATTATATAGGACGTCCGAGAGGGGATTAGGACCACCCTGGGTCCTGCAATCTAATAAAAGTCCCTTAACAGATGCCATCTAATCAAAAGGTCCCTTAACTGAATCTAACCAAAAGACTCCACATACAGTAGGTTTACTTGCACAGGAATGGTTTAGCTTGAGAACGTAATTTTCTGGGGTCCACAAAAGATTCAAACCAGGGCAGAAACACATATGCAGTCACTCCCTCCTCCTTGAAACTGATGCTGGAGACTCCAAATTTTTATCTTTGGGCTTGTCTCAGTTTGTCAGGACTGCAATATCCAATACCATAGACTGTTGGCTTAAACAATTGGAACTTATTGTTTCACAGTTTTGGAGGCTAAAAGTCCAGGCCCAAGGTGTTTGCAGGCCCATGCTTTCTCTGGTGTCTGTCACGTTCTGGTGGCAGCTGGCCAGCCATCCGTAACTCTATCTCTTCCTGTTTCTCATGGTCATCTCTCTTCCCATCTGTCTCCTGTCTCTCACTATTACTGTGTCCAAATTTCTTCTGCTCGTAAGGACTTCAGTCATGTTGGATTAAGGCCAACCTTGATTCAGTTTGCCCTCACCTTAACTAATAATATCCTCAAAGATCCTATTTACAAATGGGTACATGGGGGTTGGGATTTGAACTTGATTTTGGGGGGACATGATGCAGTCATTACAAAGCCCAACTTCCCCATTGAGATTTAGACCCATGTATCCAACTGCCTGCTTAACATATTCACTTGATGTCTGGAAGACTTTCCAAATTTAATATGGTCAAAATAGATCCTTAGCTCACCCTCCAACCCGCCAAAGAAAAAAAAAAAGGAAAAAAAAAAAGTGTTGCCCCATTCCAGCTCACTAAATGTCTCCATCATCCCTTTTGGCCACAAGTTTATGAGTTAGGAACAATTCTTCTCAGTCTTTCACCACACCCCTCTCATTCCATACATCAGCAAGTTCTATCAGCTCTCCCTCCAAAACATAAAGCAAAATTCATCTATTTCTGTCCATTTCAGGGAATATTAATGACTCTCATGTGGCTTCTGCTGTACACCCAATACTGTTCTACATGCTTCACACAACTTCAAAGCAACCCTGGGAGGCATAATTATTCCTGTTTTACAGATGAGGGAACTGGCCTTCAGAGTTGAGTCAGGAATTGGAAGAGCTGTGTTTTGAACCCAGGTAGCCTGGTTTCAGTCTATGTGCTCAAGCGCTGTGCAGTGCTGCCCCTCTAGTGTTAGGATCCTGAGCAAAACTCCCGATATGCTGCAAAACTGATCTTTCTCAAGCTGTGCCCATTCTCTACACAACAACTAGAGAGAGCTTTAAGAAGTATAAATCAGAGGACATCACTCACCTGTGCCATTCACTGCTCAAAGCTCACCATTCTACAGCATAACATGCAAACATCTTACCAAGGTTTCCAGGGCTCTGGCGTCAACCTGCCTCTCTGACCTCCTTTTCCTAACCACTCACCCTCCTGCCCAGTGAACTCCAGCCCCATGACTTTTCTTTCTGTCCTGACAACATGCTTCATCCTTTCCTGCTTGGGTCCTTTTCACTTGCTATTTCTTCTGCTCGGAATGTCCTGGAATGTCTTCACCCCTCTTTGTATAATTGGCTCCCTCTTTTCTTTCAGCTCTCAATTTTATTTATTTATTTATTTATTTTCACTCTCAATTTAAACGTCACTTCTGTCAAATCTAAAGTAGTTGCCACTCACCCTAACTAGAATCATATTAACTTTTTGAAAATCTCTGCATACTTTCACAAACTGATATTTTCCTTGTTTATTTGCTTGAATACTTTTGTTTCTCTTTTAAGAGAGTGGATTTGAGGAGGACAAAAAAACTAGTATATCTGTTTACTTCTCCATCCTCATACCTTGTAACAGCATTTGGCACATAGTAAGTCCCTATGGCTATTTAGTAAATGAATGCGGTAGGTACAAATGAGCTCTCGGAGAGGTTGCTAGGAAATAGAGGGATCAGACAGGGTGTAGAAGGGATGGAAACAGAGACTAATTCAATATACTTCACAGTTAGCCATGGTTGCAACCTGCCTGCCATCCACTAAAAATCATACTTCTAAAATGTATCTCAAATACATTCTTCTAATCTACTTTAAATTACTAGCCATTTATTAAACCACCATTGATTCTTCTGTGATTGAATGCTTTGGAAGGTTCATGAATTTAAATATACCCATAGACCTAGGGAGAGATGGTTTAAGTTGTGTAACAACTTAAAGTTCTTCATTCATTCCTTTGCTGGTAGAAGCATTTACAATTTCATTGTCTTGACATATTACATTAAAAAAAATAGTTTTCTTGATGGGAGAATCTCAGGCTAGATTCTAGCCTCCACGACCTTGCCATACTTATGAGTAGGTAAAGCTAACTAATAAAATGGAAGTAGAATACAAAGAATGTAGGAAATATTAATTTGTTTGTTCAGACTTGAAATATAGTAGGAACTGAGGGAGATCAAACACCAAATACTGGAGCAAGAAATCCACAGAGAGATGATGGATATTATTGTGGACTGAATCCTTGAAAAGCTGTGGCTATATTGCATCATGTATATGGATATTGGCCACCAATTGAGTCCTCTATGCATATTCTGAACACCTTGTCATTGTGCATATGAAGGATAATTAGACCTTGGTTATAAGACTGTTTTTAGGAAACTCTTTTGCCAAGTAAGTCCACTTAAAAAATTCTGCTCTCATGTTGAAGGAAATTCACAGGATCTTCCAAACTTTTTCTTTTTTACTATTTTTTACCTATTGCCCTTTAACCTTTTTTGGGGGAAGGGGACATTCTATAGCTGACATAGTCCCCATCTTGATGGGCCAAATAAGGAGGTAATCTGACATGAAGGGCCTACTGTGGTAGTTTGAGGCTTTTATGGACCCCAGAAAATCATGTCCTTTGGGCTAATCTATTCCTGTGGGTGTAAACCTATTGTAGGTGGGACCTTCTTTTGATTAGGTTACTTCAATAGGGTGTGACTCAGGGTGGGTCTTAATCTTCTTACTAGCATCTTTTATAAACTGGATGAATAATGAAAGGCAGAGAGAGAAATCTGCAGAAGCACAAAGAGAAAACCGGAGGAACCCAGGAACTGAAAGCAACGAAACCCAGAAGAGAAGGGGGAGACCCGCAGAGGCCACCCCATGTGCTTTGCCACGTGAGAGAGGAGTTTAGGATTGCTGGCAGCTGAACTTTGAGGAGAAAAGCATCACTTGATGAAGAATTGACTTGGCTATTTTCATGGCCTCACAACTGTAAGCTCACAGCCAAATAAATCCCCATTTAACAGCCAAGCCCTTTCTGGTATATTGCATTTTGGCAACCTAGCAGACTGAAACACCCACTTTTAACAGAAATGGGCATCTGAGTCTTCAGCTGACAGATCTCCCAATGGATGACCACCATGGTAAAGAAGAAAAGAGGAAAGGGCAGCAGGTATCTGATACTGTTTATATAATAATCAGGAAGATGATGCTTTGCTAGCTGGACAGAGCAAGAAATGCCAAAAGAGAGAAAAAAAATTAAAGGGTAAAAATTATCTCACCATGAAAAGATACAGGAATGGCTCCTCTGTTGGAACACGTCCTTAGAAGATGGCTATTTGGGTTGCATTTCCACACAAAAAGAGTTCCCCTTGGCCACTGTGCAATTACAAAGTAATCTGAGGAATAGAAGTCACTTCAGAAGAGGATTCCCAGTTGGCCTTTGCCCCTAACCCTATTCTTACGGTTTTTCATATATTTTTAAGTGCCAGTAGGCACAGGAGAAACTTAATTCACTATTTCTTGAGTTAGTGGAAATTAACAATTTTGACAGGTTAGGCTGTGGTTTTAAAAGTTGTTACAAAAAGAGATCCGTTTAGTATAGATGTCAGGGGGCACTGGGAAGATGCTGGTGCCCAATCCTGGGAATTGCAAAGCTCAAGGTGGCACACTGTGCCAGATCCCCCACCTTATTTTGCTGCTAATCATTTTCTGGCATCCTTCCACTAATGGCTTTCTTTAGAAAATGGGAAATGAGTTGGATTCAGAAGCATAAATGACAGCCCAGATTGTCATTGCTTTTCACAGCCCACAATAACATTCTATGATTCTATATATTCTGGATGCTGAGAATTATGATCATGGTCGAGCGCAGCTCCCAGTTTAGGCAGTCAGTTTTTTCACATTTTTTTCCAAAGACCTAGGTTCATATGGGTTCATTTTTAAGCATTTGTTATGTTTGCTTATGCCCTCACATTCTTTGGAATGTCAAGGTTATAAAGTTAAAATGAGATAATAGATGTGGAAAGCAGCTTGTGTCATATTCCCTTTATGATGCCTTCTCTCTCTACTTGGGCTCATATTCATGGTTTGGTATTTGAAATACAAAACATCATAAAGAAAAAATAAATATTTCCCATTGTCCCTCTACCTAATGAAAATTACTGGTGACATTTTTGATGAATGTACAATATAGTATTATGTCCTGTGGATAGTTTATAGCTTATCTTGATGATAAATTTCACTCTATTCTGATTTAAGTTGTGCATATATCTTACTTCCTCAATTAAATTGAAGCTTCTGAAAGAAATATCCATGTTCTACAACTACTGCTATTGTATTTTTATTAAGCTAATTTATATATGTGGTATAAATTGTTTTTACTACTAAATATCTTGTTTCCTCAATAAAAACTGCTGGGAGAGAGCTTTAGGCCCAATTGAAAAAAAAAAAAAGCCCTACATTTCCCAGCCTTCATTGCAGATGGAGCGGCCATTAAAAAGTATGTAGGTTCTTGGGTAGTGCTTATGAGGAAAGTACCTGAAAGAGGATTAATTCAGGTGGTAAGAATCTGTATATTGATTCCCCTTGTTTCTCTTTCCTGCCTGGTATTCAAATGTGTTGGCTGGAGCTCCAGCAGCTATTTTGGTATCATGAGAGAAAGGCCAAGGAAATTAGAGAATCCTGGCCCTGACATCCTGAACCAGATGCTGAATCAACAATTGTTGACCCAGTAACATGAGAAAAAATAACACCTTGTGTGTCTACTACACTGTATTGCAGTCTATTGCCAGCAGATAAACACAATTCTGAACTCACACCATCATATTTCTGTATTTAAAAGGATTTGAGGGGATAATCAACTCCTCTTTACACTTTGTTGTACTTTGAAAAGCAGCTAGCATGTTTGTCTCCCCTGTGGTAGGTATTCTATAAATGTTTGTTGAATGAACTCTAAAGAGATTAAGTACAACACCATCAATATATCATCTTCCTTCTGTGCCTTACCTTTATCATTTTCTTGAACTCAAGTAGTCACACCACTTTTTTTTCTAATAAAAATTTTTATTGGTTCAAACCTATGAAAGACATTCATTCTGGGACATGGCCAACTAAGCTCTTTATTTCAGGATAATTCCTACTTTTGTAGCTTTTGGTATTTTATTTCTCATATTTTTATGTTCATTAAATGCCCACACCATAAAAATAATACTTTACTATTGTTCAGCATGTTTAACTTATCAGGAGCTCATTAACTCTTTTGTTCTCATTTTATCTATACACTGGCAAGGGATACAAATGTAATTATATCTACTTTATAGAGGTAATGACTGAGATATAAATAGTGTAAGTGATTTAGTTAGGTTCTAAAAATAACATTGAGATGAGAAACCAAATCTCTTGCCTTCCACCACTAAGTGGTCTCTTTTCTCAAGAGATGTTAAAAGATTTCATTTTGTGTCCCAGCTCTACTCAGTCAGTATGATTATTTGGAGCACTGTGTAAAGTAGGGTTCTGAAGCTATATTCAGGCTCACCATGCCAAAGGGCAGGAATAGGTTTAGCAATATCTACCATAAATGTGAGGAAAAAGCAAGGAGTTGTCTGTGGCAACCCATGTACCTTGTATTTGCAATCCCCACATATATACCAAAATGAATTATACCTACCCCCACCATCCCTGAAAAGGCATCCCATCTTGAGTAGGATTTGCTTGATTCCAGTCTTCCTCTGCTAATTTTTTTCTGCTCATGTAGATTTATTCTAAATATAATTTATGTATTCATGTCTTGTAATTTATATACTATGTATCTATCTATCTATCTGTATGAATCTATCTTTGTGTTACTGTCTATTTTTCTGTGTCCCAATTTAGATGAGTTTCCCTAGGGTAAATCCTGCATCTATTCTAAGTCTGTTTTTAAAGTATTACAACATGATCACTCTGCATGCCAAGGTAAAGTTTTTGATGACAGCATGCTTCTGAATTAGTTGAAGGTTGATCAGTGTGCTATGGTTTATATTTTATCTTGCTTGGGAGGGAGGAGATGGCTAACTGGCATCTTAAGATCCTTTTCTGGTACAAAAGTGTACAAAGGCATAGGGCAGGGGTCAGCAAACATTCTCTGTAAAGAGCTGGATTGTAAATAGTTTAGCCTTTATAGGCCATGTGCAACTACTCAACTGTACCATTGTAGCTCTAAAGCAGTCATAGGCAATATGTAAACGAATGGGGCTGGCTGCATTTCAATAACAAAATTGGGGTAGGGGAGCAAATTTGTCTCTCAGGCCCTAGCTTGCTGACCCTGGCATAGGATCTGTTCCCTGTGGAGAATTTTAGAAGAGTAGGATGGTTTTGTACACATTACTTTTGTGAAATTCAGTTTATTATCTCTGCATATCATGAAATTATCTGCAACATGGCAGTGATGATGCTGAAGGAGTCTGGTGTAAAGGTTGTTGGGAGACTTAAATGACTTGATGTATAAGTGTTTCTAAATGGTACCATACCTAGCTGAAAAGCCACCTCCTCAGATGAGCATTCAGTGCTTTATCTCCAACAGGGCTCTCACCTTCATCCACCTGCAGGGGCAGGTGAGTAGAGCACGTGAGTGGAGCAGGCCTGGTGGAGAGCACTCATCCCACTGAAAGAAGTGGATGCTGCTCAGCTCCAGGCCACTGCTGCCACATGGGAATGGGGTTTCCTTATTGCCGGGTCTTCTGATTTTTCACAAGAAGGCATAAATCCACATTTTAAGCAAAATTTTCCAATTTTAAAATTTTGGCAAACTATTTAAAGTTTAAAAAATTATGGTAGTTAAAACAACTCAAATAAGGACTGAATCAAGGGGCACTGTTATTTGACCTCAGGCACACCATTCCCAGGGTCCAGTGGTAAGAAGCAAACGATGGAGGTCAGGGTCTCGTAAATGGGCTGATCTCTAGGTAGGCCTCACTCTGTTTCTTGCTATGTGCTAAGCACAATAATACTGCAGTTAATTGTCATGACAACACGATCCATTTACTCAGTGTATACTAAATGAGTGTGTACTCTGTTCCAGGCACTGCTCTACATGCAGGTATCTAGGGGTATATCTTGGTTAGACAGAAAAAAATTCCTGCCCTCATGAACCTTTGATTCTATGAGATTGGTAGGTTTATAATAGTAATAATATATATGGAGGAAGAGAAGAATGGCATTTGGAGAAAATGATGGAAGGAACAGAATCATTTATTGCCAAAGTTTAGAAGTGACAAAATTATCTACATACTTATGAAGGATGATAACAGGAAGACTACATATTAATTACACTGAAAAGACACTGACTGACATTGAGTATAAATAGGAAGAAACCTGGTACATTTCTTTTTGGGGACTACAATTCAAACCATAGCAGTTAAGTATGGGAAAGAACTTCCCAACAGTAGAGTTAAACAGAAACAGGTGGCTGAAGACAATGGAGGAATCTCTCTGGAGAACTTTAGGAATGGGCTGGACAACATCCATCTAAACATGTAGCCTCTCTTTGAGTCAAGGAGTTGGGCTGGAACTAGGCTGAGTACTTCAGTGAAAAGAGATTAAATCCCTAAATTTCTTACTTCTGCTTACAGAGTTATTATGTTTAAAAGAAGTTTGCACTTAGAAAGTTCCCTTCTTCCATAGATCAAGATACATAGATAAGCTCACATTGGAATGTATTTTTTAATTTTAGCACTTTCTATAAATGGGTTTTCTAAACCCTAAGCTGAGGTTGTTACCACAACGGGGAACATGGAAATATTTTTTCATTCTTTCATGCTATGCTGAATGTCAGCAGCAGAAGCTCCTAAAAATAATCATACCTTGTATTTATAAAGCACCTTTCCCGGAGGTTCTCAAACTGCTTTGCAGACATCATGTAATTAATCCCTATAAAGCATCCTGAAGACAGTGCTATAATATCAAGTTAATATTGTTCTTGGACATAAGGCTTATATATTTTATACTTACTTATTATCTTTACATTGTTTTCTGTGAACTCTATATCAGGCATAGAGTTTGCTGCTGAAAACAGCAAACTGTTATTTTATTGCAAGATTATGCTGATTATTTTATTGCAAGATATGACAAGCAGGAGAAAGAGAGCACATAAGTTGCACTATACCAGTAAGACAAGTGCGAGGAGGTAAAGGGGAATTCATATCAGGGCTGCTGAAAGTTCATGAAAGTTTAATTCATTTCTAGGGTTAGAGGAGTATGAGAAAGAGACATGCAAAGGGGATCATAACATCCCAGAGAAACAATGTGTGTGACTTATTTGAGCAACTGGATGTAAATGAGGCAGAGAAGGTCTGGAATGAGGTAGGTCATGCTGACAACTCACTAATGATCATGTGCCAACTCTCCCTTTTCTCAGTCCTCTTCTTCCTACTGTGGCTCACCATTTCTCCTTCAGACACTTTTTTCTTTATCTTTCTTAACTCATCTCTTCTGTAAGTTTATAAAAGGTTATAACAAGAATGGACCTGCAGTCAGCCATAGACACCATAGTATGAATTCAAGGATTCAACCACTGCCAAAAGTTTTTTTACTTTCATTTATGCAACAGATATTTACTGAGTACCTCCAATATGCCAGACACTGTTGTAGGCACTTGACATATATCACTGAACAAAATAGAATTTATATACTCTTAGGGAGTGAGAGGAAATAAATATAATAAAAGTGCTACTACTACTACATGACTAAACTAGGTAGAATGTTAGATGATAATGAGTGCTGTAGAAATAAAGGAGGGCAGAGTGAAGGGGATCAGGAATACTGGGGTGTGGAGTTACAATTTTAAATGACGCGGTTTGGGTAGACAAGCCAAGACTTCAAGAGGAGGGTTAGCCACATGGATATCTGTGGGATGAGAAAAGGGAGCAGCAAATGCAAAAGTCCTATGGTAAAATAGTACTTGGCGTGTTTCAGAAAGAGCCATGAGGTTAGTTGGTGAAAGTGGAGTGAGCAAGTAGAGTAGGAGAAAGTGAAGTCTGAATAAAATGGGAGCCCAGATCATGTGGGGGTCTTATAGGGTCTTGGAAAGACTTTGGCTCTTAGCTGAGTGAAATGAGGATCCATTGCAAGGTTTTGAGAAAAAAATAATAAAGTGCTACGATTTGAATGACGTTTTAAAAGGATCACCATTTTTGATGTGTTGAGACTAGCCCATAAAGAGGAAATGGTTGAGGTCAGGTGACCAGTTAGGAAGTACGGTAAGCTGAAAACTGGCTCCCCACAAGATGTCCATGTCCTAATGTGTGTAATTTGTGAATATGCTACTTTGTACAGCAAAAAGAAAAAAAAGACTTTGCAGATGTGATTATATTAAGGAGCTGGTGATGGGGAGATTGTCCTGGATTATCTGCATGGGGGTTAAGAAGGAAGCAGTAGGAGATTTGACACAGAGTAGTAGAAGACCATGTGATAGAAGCAGAGTTGGAGAGAAAATTAGATGTTTCACCGCTGGCTCTGAGGATGGAGGAAGAAGCTGTGAGCCAAGGAATGCAGCTTAGATGCTGGGAAAGGGAAGGAAACAGATTCACCCTTACAGTCTCCAGAAAGGGTGCAACCCTGCCAAAAACCTGACTTCTACTCAGTGAGAGTGATTTCAGACTTCTGGTCTCCAGAAGTATGAAAGAATAAAGTTCTGTTGTTTTAAGCCATAGGTATAGCTTGAATTAGGTACCTCAAATTTAGACAAATTCTTGGTCTGAGTCTGCATTCCTGAGGGTTTGAACCCATTGCAATAGGATCTCTTGAAGATGTTATCTCTAGTTGAGGCTGGGTCTTAATCTGGGTCACTGGAGTCCTATCTAAGCAGAATAAATTCAAAAATAGTGACAGAAAGCTACAGGAAGGAGCTAGAAGCCAGAAGTCAATGGAACTCAGAATAGGAAGGAAAAGATATTGCCATGTGACAGGAAAGCCAGGGAATCCAAGGACTGCGTAGCAGCCAGAATGCTCTTGACCCTGGGAGAAAAGTAGTCTTCTAGCCTCTTTAGAAAGGGTGAGCCAATAAATTCCCATTGTTAAGCCAACCTATTGTGTGGTATTTGTGCTATCAGTTGGGAAACTAAGACACCAAGTTTGTGGTAATTTGTTACACAGTCATAGGAAATGACTTCAGGAAACTATGGCAGTTATCCAGGAAAGAGATGATGGTGGTTCAGACTAGGATGATAAAAATGGAGATGATAAGAATTGTATTCTGAGTAGGTTTTAAATGTAGAATAAATAGGATCTTCAGTCAGATCAGAAGTGAGATGTGAAATAATGAAAGAAGTCAGGATAGCTCTAAAATTTTTGGCTGAGCAGCTAGAAGGGTGAATTTTCCATCAGCTGAGATCAAGAAAGTTGCATGTGGAGAAGGTTTTTCAAGGAGCAATCAGGAGTTCTGTTTGGGACATAATGGGTTTGAGATTATTTTAGATATCTAAATGGAGATTTGAGTAGGCAGTTGGATATAAAAGTGTGGAGTTTGGGAGAGAAATCTTTGGCTGGTAATGCAAATTTGGGAAATACTGGCACATATTTGGCATTTAAAGCTCTGAGATGAGATGAGATCATCAAGGAAGTAAATGTAAATAGAGACGAAAAAAGAACTGAAGACCCATCCATTGGGCACTCCAACATTAAAGGCTTTAGGAGAAGCTCTGTGTATGAAAATAACCATTACAATAATATTTATAAAAATTTTTGAATAATATTTATGCACAACAATAGGGCACTGCTTATGTCAACCCTGGTACATCAATTCAATGGACTCATTCATTTGCTAAAATTGAGGAATATGATGACAATGGAACTAATTATAACCAATTATTAAGCAAAAGAAAGCAGAATTCAAAATAAATAAATATTAAAACTGTAATCTTAGATGACATATATGAGAATAAACATGAAAAGGCATACATAAATTAAACTGATTGTATAAAAGGCATTGAGAGACAACCAGCAAGATGGCAGCAGAGTAAGGAGCTCCTAGAGTCAGCTCGTGCTACAGGGCAATTTAGTAATCACCCAGAGCTATCTAAAGCACCTGTTTCAGGGCTCCAGGGGACCAGAAGAGCTTCTTGCAACATCCTTGAAAGAATGGAAGGAGGAGACTGCCCATCTGCAAAGAAGATTCGTGAGTAGAGCACTCCACGCCCTGGAGGCTGGGGCCCATCCTCCACTGGTGGCACAAGCCACCTTGGGAGATATTCTATGGCTGGAATTGGAAGCTCCATTTCCCCAAAAACAGGGGAGGAAGAGATGGCTAAGCACCAACTTCAGCTACTGATTAGTAAATTAGGCTGGCTAAAGCATAATCCTAAGAACATCTAAAGTTTGAACCTGTCCAAATCAGAAAGAGGCTGGTAGCCACGATTTTAAGTCTGCCTCCGGCATGAGGGGAAGCAGGGCAAAATGAAAATCACAGTGCTGGTAGGGAACGGCTTTTTTCCTTCCAGATCAGATTGCAGCTCTAGCCTATGCCCCAGCCCCACCTCTGACAGGGAGGAAGCTGGGGGGACCTGTGCCAGCCTCTCCAGAAAACACAGACCACACCGCAGAGGCCAGTGCTCATCCTACTCTGGTGGCACAAGCCGCATTCAGTAACAGGAATTGGAAGCTCCATTTCCCAAAAACAGGGGAGGAAGAGACGGTTGGCCACTGACTTCAGCTACTGATTAGTAAATTCGGCTGGCTAAAGTATAGCCCTAAGTACAGCTAAAGTTTGAACCTGTCCATGTCGGAAAGAGGCTGGGTAACTGCCATTTTGACTTCACCCCCAGCATGAGGGGAAGCTGGGCTGATTCAAAATCACAGTGATGGCAGGGACGGGCTTCTTTCCACCCAGATTAGCCTGCAGCCCTAGCCTAGGCTTCAGCCCCACCTCTGGCAGGAAGGAAGCTGGCGGGACCTGCACCAGCCTCTCCAGGTAACTGCAGGTACATCCTGCTGGCAAACTCTGAATAGTCAGAAGTCTACCTGGGCAACTGTGGTTATTTTGGACCTGCACGGCATAGATTGCTGTCCATACCTCCAGTGCCATCCTTGCCCCAGGCAGGGGAGGAAGGGGCATGAAACTTCATCAGTCTCTCTGGGCAACTACAGATGGTCTTGGCCCGCACGACTTGGATTATTACACACAGTTATGGCTCTGTCCCTATCCCTGGCAGAGGAGAAAGGTGGGAGAAGCTTCATTGGTCCCCAGGGCAATGTGGCCAGCTTCAGCCTCCACAGCTTACAGAACCAGCTACATCCTTGGCTCCTATTATACAACCAAGAAGGGAGAAAGGACAAGAAAGCCCTAAACTAAAGAGAGAAACTACACCCAAAATAAATACATCTAGTAAGCCAGATGCCAAGACACAAACAAAAAGTACAATCCATACCAAGAAACAGGAAGATATGGCCAACATAAAGGAACAAGATGAGCCTACAGATGACATAAAGGAGTTGAGACAACTAATCACAGATGTTCAAACAAATCTTAATAAATTCAATGAGATGACTAAAGAGATTAAGGATATTAAGAAACATTGGATGATCAAAAAGAAGAATTTGAAAGCATACAGAGAACAATAGCAGATCTTACAGGCATGAAAAGTACAATAAGTGAAATTAAAAATACACTGGAGGCATAAAACAGCAGATTTAAGGAGGCAGAAGAAAGGATTGGTGAGCTTGAAGACATGGCCTCCAAAAGCAAACACACAAAATAACAGATGAAGAAAAGAATGGAAAAAATTGAACAAGGCCTCAGAGAACTAAATGACAGCAAAAGACATGCAAACAAACATGTCATGGGTATCCCAGAAGGAGAAGAGAAGGAAAAAGTGGCAGAAGGAATATTTATTTGAAGAAATAATGGTAGAAAATTTCCCAACCCTATTGAAGGACAGAGATATCTGTGTCCAAGAAGCACAACATATTCCATCTGAATAAACCCAAATAGACTACCTCTGAGACACATACTAATCAGAATGTCAAATGCCAAAGGCAAAGAGAATTCTGAGAGCAGCAAGAGAAAAGCAATGCATAACATATAAGGGATACCCAATAAGATTAAGTGCTGGTTTCTCATCAGAAACCATGGAGGCATGAAGACAGTGGTAGGATATATTTAAGATACTGCAAGAGAAAAAGTTCCAGCCAATAGTCCTATATCCAGTAAGATTCTCTTTCCAAGATCAGGGTGAGTTTAGAATATTCACAGATAAACAGAAACTGAGAGCATTTATAACAAAGTGACAGGCTTTGCAGGACATACTAAAGGTTGTACTACAATATGAAAAGAAAAGATAGGAGAGAGAGGCTTGGAAGAGAGTCTAGAAATGAAGATTATATTAGTAAAAGTAATTAAAAGTCTCAAAAGAGTGGTGAAAATAAAATATGACAGATAAAGCCCAAGGGTCAAAATGGGTAAAATAAGAACTTCTTTCACAGTAATAACATTGAATGTTAATGGATTAAACTCCCCAATCAAAAAAACACGGAATGGCAGAATGGATAAGAAAATATGAGCCATCTATATGTTGTCTGCAAGACACTCAACTTAGACACAGGGATACCAATAGACTGAAAGTGAAAGGCTGGAAAAAGATATTCCACACATGTAGTAACTTAAAAAAAAAAAAAAGCCAGAGTAGCTATATACTTCATTAGATGAAATAGACTTTAAAAGACACTAGTAATATGCAATCTAAGGAGGAATTCGGGAAAAAAAACTCCACTTACAATAGTGACTAAAAGAATCAAATATTTAGGAATAAACTTAACCAAAGGTATAAAGGACTTGTATTCAGAAAACTACAAAAGAAATAAATAAAAAAAAAGACCTAAATAATTGGAAGAACATTCCATGCTCATGCATTGGAAGACTAAATATTATTAAGATGCCAATTCTACCCAAATTGATACACAGATTTAATGCAATCCCAATAAAAATTCCACCAGCATTTTTTAAACAAATGGAAAACACAATTATCAAATTTATTTGGAAGGGTAAAGGGTCCCGAATAGCCAGAAACATCTTAAAAAGGAAAAGCGAAGTTTTAGGACTCTCACTTCCGGACTTTAAATCATATTACCTAGCTACTAGGTAGGTGTTTTACCATGGTACTGGCATGAAGATAGACACATGACCAATGGAACCGAACTGATGGTTCAGAAACAGACCCTCACATCTATAGTCAATGATTTTTGACAAGCCTGTCAAACCCACCCAGCTCAGACAGAACAGTCCATTTAACAAATGGTGTTGGGAGAACTGGATATCCATAGTCAAAAGAAAGAAAGAGGACCCGTATCTCACACCTTATACAAAAATTAACTCAAAGTGGATCAAAGACCTGAATATAAAAGCAGGAATCATAAGGCTTCTAGAAGAAAATGTAGGAAAACATCTTCAAGACCTACTAGTAGGTGGTGGATTTTTAAAGGAGATAGGAGGAGGACTGAGATGGACTACTGATGTTTAACATAGGTAGAAGTTTTAATTAACTTGACTATAAAAGTGTGGAAATGTATAGAGTTGATGGTAACACATTATAGTGAGTAACAGTTGGTTTATAAATGGGAATGTAGTTGGAAAGGGTAGTCTAGGGATCAAAATTTCAATGGAAAGAAAGCTAGAGAATAATCTAGGGACTGAACACAGTGGGACTAACAATCTAGGGACTAACACAGTGAACCCAGAGGTAGATGAGAATTGTGGTTGATGGTACAGATGCAAGTGTATCCTTTTGTGAGCTAGAGCAGATGGATATCACTATTGCAGGGTGATGGGAATGTGGAGAAACATGGGAAAAATACAACTGGAGTGACCTATGGACTGTGGTTAATAGGAATTCTGTAATATTCATGCATCTATGCCCAAGACATACTGTGTTGATAATGGGGAAGTATGGAAAAAGTGTGCCAAATGTACGCTATGGACCATGGTTGGTAGTAATAGTCTGATGATATTATCTCATAATCTGTAACAAATGTTCTACCATGGTGTGGTGTGTTGATGAAGGGGTGTTGTATGGCAATACTACACATGTACATGATTGTTTTGTAAGTTCACAACTTTTGTAATAAAAATATATTTTAAAAAATAATACTGTGGGTTGTGGGGAAAATACGCCAAATGTAAGATATGCATTATATTTAGTAGTAAGATTTTGATGATATTCTTCCGTAATTTGTAACAAATATCTGACAATAATACAAGGTGGTGGTGGATTGATGTATGGGACCCCTGTATGATGTTAGACATGTTTGTTTTGTAAGTTCACAATTTTTACTATACACTTATTGTTTATGTATGTTCATGTATGAATGATATAAAAAAATAGGGTGGGTTGGGGGAAAAATACACCAAATGTAAAATACTTTGGTTAGTAGTAATATTTTGAGGATGCTCTTTCACCATTTATAAAAAATATTTCACAACAATGCAAGGTAGTGGCGATGGGGTGAGGTATGAGAGACCTGTGTGATGTTATGCATGTTTGTGTTGTTAAGTTCACAACTTTTGACCATACACTTATTGTTTATGTATGTTTATGTATGAGTGATATACATCAATACATTTTTAAATGAAAAAATTGTGTAAAATTTTAATTTCTTACACTGAGTAGATTTCAATTTATATTTTCCATTATGCAGAAAGATTCCTTGTGAGATAACATTGTCTCATTCCATGGTCTTTGTTTAGCAATAATACAATGGAAAACACATTGACTATGAATTAAGTGAAATATTTTTAAATCATATTTCTTTTGAATCACAGTCATTTTAAAAGCATTTTAAGACATGTTAAATTTAACAAAATCGTATTCTAGATACTAAATATTTTTGTAGACAAAACAATAGAGAGAACAGTAAGTCAACTAACGGATGGTCACTTGGAATTAGAACTAGTATTTTGTATTACTACCTCAGGGAATCTGATTGTGTGCTAGACTTAAAAGAACTACTTGTATGTTCTATTCTATGATAGTCCTTAGTGACAAATTAAACTCTTAGAACAGACTATTTCTGCCTTGTGAGTATATTCTCTGTTTGCAGTGTAGAACTTGACCCTGGTATGCATAACTCTTATTTCCTTTGGGGTTGCACTAGCATAGAGGTCTGCCAACATTTTGACACTTTAAACCTCATCTTTAGTTTTGCAATAAAAGCATTAGATGAGTTAATATATATACAGCTTTTAGAATAGTGCCAAGCACATAATGTAGGCTTATGTAAGTCATTATCATTATTAATTGTGAAAATGTCAGGCAGTATATTGGCTACTGTAGCAGTTTTGATATTATTTATGAATTCCCATAAATAATACATTTGTAGACTGGTCTGTTCCTCTGGGTGTATTAGATTGTATTTGATTCAGAGGTTTCACTTTTACTTGATTAAATTAAGATTGGGACTTTGATTTGTCCACGTCAGTAGAACGTTGAGTCCCTGTCCTCTTGGTGAGTGGACACTGACACAGAAAAAGGACACGGCAGAGAAGAGAACTTAGTTTTGGACACTGGAGCCCTGGGGAGAGAGAGCCACACCATTCCCCTGATAGTTTGTAGCTGCAGACACCAGAGCCCTGAGCAGCTGAACCTGGGAAGGAGATGAGCCCTCCAGCCTACAGGTGAGATCAGAGGAGGCTGGGCCCACGGACCCTTAAGAGGAAAGAGGAAGGCTGAACCCTTGCAGACATTGCCCGCCATCTTGCTCCAACATGTGGCCAATGACTTTGGGTGAGAAAGTACATCTTATGGTACCTTGAGTTGGACTCTTTAGGGCCTTGTGACTGTAAGCTTCTACCCCAAATAAATACCCCTTATAAAAGCCAACAGATTTCTGATACTTTGCATCAGCACTCTTTTGGCTGATTAATACAGGTACCCATGAACATTCACTTCATCCTTGAAATCGGGCTCATGAGTAGCCTTCCACTCCTTCTCTGCATAAAACTGGTGCTGGCAGTGAACACAGTCAAGAAGCTGCCACTGTGGCCCCAGCAGTTGGCTGGAGAATTGACAGAGGAAATAGGGTGGTAGGTCAAATCTGTGGAGCTTTGTCAGTGTGTGATGATAGATTGGATAGAAAGAGCAAAAGGTGAGCAAAACTACAGAGAAGATCCTGGGGCCCACCTTGGAGGGGCGGACATTCAGCTGCTGTTGATCACAGCGTGCAGGTTTGGAAAGGGAAAATGTTTACATAGGCTCCAGCTTGTGCTCAGCCCGGCAGGCTGCCTGCAGGTTTACAGCTGAACATTACAATCATGGTATACCCTCTTTTCTGAAGCAGCCAACAGGAAGGAGTGGCCAGGGACATTATCGCCAGCCCAGAGGTTCTGGTACCGCCCTTAAGTGTTTTTGTATTGGCAATAGTGGTCTGGTGATTTTCCACCAGCCAAGTCAATCTTCCATGTGCATGGGCCCAAAATTTAGCATTTGTACTCGCTCCAAAACTTCTCTCAGTGACTCTGATAATCCCTTTCAAACAATCTGAAGACTTAGTACCAAATCCACTTTCAAGGGTGGACTATGGAAATATATTGTCTGCTTTCAATTTATTCTACTTACAGCACCTAACTTAGTCTTGGCTCACTCTGAAAAGAAGTCATTCTTGAACAAAGGCCCAAGGCAATGGAATTCTGCCCTTGGCACTAAAGCAGAACCTGTAAATGAAGTATTCGGAACAATCTTAGATGCGTTAATTCTGCCATGCTGTAGCCTCATACGATGCAAGGCCACACAACAGCACAATGGATGAGGCTCTTTCATGCATATTAACTGCCAGACAAGATTTTCTTTTGAAAATTTAATCTTTTTTTTGTCAAGGAGAACTATCTTGAACATTTCATAGAAAAACTGATATTTCAAAGACTTTAAAAATATGAAGATTAGCCTGTGAAGTGATGAAGATTAGTCTGTGAATGTTAGCGTCCAAGACAAAATATCTGTCCAAAAATGTATGAAGCAAAGTTGAATATGTTTATTTTGCTGAGAGAGCAAAAATTCTACCCTTTTTTCTGGAAATGTATCTTTCCTGGATCAATAATGGAAAAGAAATGCCTGGCTCTATGTGGAATGGGTCAAAGCTTAATAATCTGTGTGTTTTCTACTTCTACTAGAACAAGAATTTCTTGGCAGGTGTATTAGTCAGGCATTTTCTGAGTGCAAGTGACAGAAGCACAGCTTAAATGAACTTGTGTAAAAAAGGGAATTTATTGATTCAAATGGGAAAGGGTAATCTCTGAGCTTTCCTGAAATCTGAGGAGCAAATAAACCTTTCTAGGCTCAGACAGCCTCATTCCATTTCTGAAATCTATTTTCTTCTGTGTTGGGCTTTCTTAGGTGGCTACTCTCCACATCTTGGCAAAGGCAGCCACCAGCAACTCCAGGCCTTCACCACTCATTGCTGAATTATGGGGCGTGGACGAGTTTGTCAGCCAAGGAAATGGGAGAAATGATGAGACTGGGGCTGAAGTGTGGAGGGTGAGCTGATAATTTCTGCTGATAGTTAAGATGTCAAGGGGTGGGGAGAAGGGAAGCGAGGAGATGACATGACTCAAAAACGCCTATTCCAATAACAAACTTAGATTTTCAGGGACTGATACCAAACTTAGACGACATGGTCCATCCTTAAAATCATTCCCTTAACTTTCCCAACTCCATTATCCCTCTTCTTCTCCTCCTCCTATTGGGTCATTGTCCCCTGTGTTATGCTGGACAAAGATTTGTATTTGAGAGGCAAGATACCACACAGACAAAGGGAATAGTAATTCCCAGGAATAAACAAGAGCACTGTTTCCATAAAGAGCAGGAGGGCTACTGGGCAGAAGCTGTACATTATTGTATTCCCCCAGCACCTGTCCCCTATGAGTGGCAGCCTCATTTTTGTATATTGAATGTGAGTTATTGAGAATCTTCTATTCCTTAAATGCCTACATTTTCCAGTGAGCTCAGGTTCAGCTCATGTGAAGTGAGAGAGAGAATCCAGTGGCTCTTTCTAGGAAGTCACCACCCCAATGCTTATCCCATTCCTATACAAATTGTGATATGATAATAGATGACTATTCTGGAACATGATTCCAACATTTTAACAAACGTTTCAAACTTAAAGAATGTGTCAGAAACTACAGTTACTACATTTTCTGTTTTTGATCCAGTAAGGGCTTTTAAAATGTTTTTTCTTTTTTCTTTTTGGCTGTGCACATGGCCATTCAGAATGAAAATTCTATTCTAGATGTCTTTGCAGCTAGGTGTGGCCTTGTAAGTTCTGGTCTATGGGATGTGAGTGAAACTCGTGTGGGCACTTTTCCCTTTGCCTGTTCCACAGGCTGGAATGTGGGCATCATGGTGATGCCCTGTCTTAGATTAGGCAGATGAAGACAGAGTCTTAAGGATGGCCAAGAAACAAGATCAAAGGAGTCTGGGGCCCTGACTCCATGTAGCAACATACCTGCTGTTAGTTTTAAAGACTTCCTGGAGTAGAGCCACCTCTTAGCATGGACAACAATATCACAGAAATAAATGTGAAAGAAAAAGAAACTTTTATCTTGCTTACACCACTGTTATTTTGAGTTTCTATCACATACTTCTGAGCCTATATCCTAACTAAAACAGTGAACTAAAAGTTTTTATAGGAACATTTGGATCAAGCAATCCAGAAGGCGCAACAGTGAGAAAGGGGCTAAAATCTGAAGAGAACGTAGATTATCTTAAATAATTACTTTCTTGACATTCAGAAAAAAAACATAGCTGAAAAAAAAATTGACAGTGGTAAAAATAATTAATTGAACAGCCTGAGAGCATGGCATTTATAGTGTATTATGGAAATCAGAGACATGTAATTTTTGAGCTGGAAGGAATGGGAAAGATCACCTGGCCCCATCACCTGGTCCAGCCACCTCATTTTAGAACAGAGTTTCTCAGCCTCAACACCATTGATATTTCTGGCTGGATAATTCTTTGAGGTGTGTGTGTGTGTTGGGGGGGTTGTCCTGTGCATTGTACAATGATTAACAGCACCCCTGAGTTCTACCCACTAGAAGCCAGTAGCACACACCCAGTCATGACAACCAAAAATGTCTCTGGACATTGCTAAATGTCCTGGGGAAAGAGGGGTTTGCAAAAATGTCTCCTATTGAGAAGCACATATAAGGAAATCAAGACCCTGCCAGTTCAGAGAGATGGATTCTTTCTCTATGCTGCTCATATACTAATTTTGAAACATGCAAGTCATTTATAATACTGAACTTGGGAAAACATTCAAAGGGAAATATTTTAAAATAAATAAAAATGAAATGATAGCAATAGCAGATATTTATGAAAGTCAAGCTTCTTAGGCATTTTCTCACTTCATCTTTACTATAACTCTACGTACTAGGGTCCCCCATTTTAAAGTTGAGGAAATTGACCATCACGAAGGTCAAATAAACTTATACAAGGTCATACATCTAAGAAGTAGTAGAAGTAGAATTTGGACCAGGTCCTAAGTCTACGTTCTTAATCACCACTTTATATAAGCAAAGATCATCTTGCCATATTGAATCAAGTTATCAAATCAATGAAAGTCAGCTGAATATATATGTTTGGAAAATTTCACATTTTCATTAATCAACTTATATATTCCCTCATCAATAAATATTTCTTGAATGCCAACCATATGTCTAGCATTGAGGATAAAATATGAAGAGGTAAAATAACTAGTTTATATTTATTGCCAGACCCTAGGTATAAATGCTTTACATGTATTAATTCATTGATTCCTGACAACAATGCTAGAATATTGGTTCTATTATTATGAAATTATTATAGATGAGGAAATGGAGGCATGGGGTATTTAAGTAAGTTGCTGGGGGTCTTACAGCTAGTGATCGGTGGAACATGGTTTCAAATCCAGGCAGAATAACTCTTAATCACCATACCATAGTGCTGCTCTGTAAGTAAGATGGAGTCCTTGTTGCTGGGGAGCTCACAGGAGCACAAGAAATAAAGTATGTGCACAAATAATAGCCATAGTACAAATGCTAGGATAATTTGTCCAGTGTCACAAGAGTGGTAAAAGCAATAATCCATGGAAGTTCAGAGAAAGTGGTGAGACTTCACAGAGGGCATGGAAGGGGGCAGCAATGGGTAGGCCTTTGCCTGAAGGAGTCAGGAGAGAGGCCAGGGGAGCTATCAGGAGAGAAAGAACTGCATAAAAAAATGCATGGATATAGGAAAAGTCAGGGCCTGTTCCCAGAATAGGGAGCTCCCCAGTAATAGACAGAGTCTACACACAGTGAGAATGGGGGTCATAAAATCATCACTTTTCAAGATCAGAACTTCATGAGATCAACTGGGGCTACTGAAGCCAGGAGAGGTTAAATGACTCATCCTTGTTAGCATAAGTATTTAGTGATGGAGAGTAGTGAACTGGGACAATCTTCTAGTACAGCTGTCTGTTTTTCTATATCATAAAGTTAGAAAAATAGATTGGAGAGGTATCCCGAGATGTTGAATGCCAACCCAAGAGACATTAAACTGAGTTACAGAGTGACAAGGTTTGAATATGGTGAAGAAGTCATCTCCAAAGCTCTGTGGGTAGACTAGGTACTGAGCGAGAGGTGCAGTCAGCAAGAAAAGGGAGGCTGCTCAGGACAGACGGAATGGGGCTAGAACTGGGGTCAGTCAGTGGGACGGAAAGAAGGTAAAGAAAAGAGAGTCTTCAGATATCAAACAGATGGAAACTCTTGAGTGTTCACATGTGGGGAGCAAGAGGCTAAGATGACTTTGAGATTTGGGGCCCCAGAGACAAAGGCAATGCCACTAATAGAAATGGGAAATTCAGGGGGCTATATAAGGTAATCAACCATCCTGGATTTCCTGAGCTGGATGGCTACCCTGGAATGCAGCAGTTTAAAGTCTAAAACCATAAAAAATATAGGTCAATCAGTGATGAGTTGTATCCCGAGAGGAGAAACAGGTTTTTACTTTTATTTTATTTTAATGGGGCTAAGGAATAATAGATTTCTACTTATAAAAGCTAAGAGTAAGACAGGAATTTTAAAGGTCTCTTTCAGCTCAAAAAGTCTAGGAACTATGAATACAACTACGATTACCTTAATCAACAAGGCTGAACAATAGTTAAAGTAACAATGAAAGAGTGAGTTTTAGAGGTCAGCAGATTGCAAGCTCCCTGCCTTAGTCAATTAACTATTCAGATCTAAATCTGAGCCTACTAACTGAAGCCTCCCAGTGCTGACCTTACCTGCACTTTGATTTATTGTGTATTTCTCAATTAGAAGTTTCTGTAAAATCACTGTTTTCCTCTTGCTGGGGAGTAAAGAATTGCAAGGTTTTGACAACATGTTTCTTCCTTTGTTGCCATCAGGTCCTTGATCTCCAAGTTGTTCAAGTCAAATCTACCCTAAGGGTATTCACTAACAATGCCCTCAGTCCTTGTCTGCTAAGTGACATCTCACCAGCTCCTGTTCACATTGGGACTGCAAAGGTATGTTGATAGCGTTCCTGACTTCCCAGGCTCTTCCTGAATCTTATTTTAGATAGTGAGAAGTAATTTTTCAGTGCAGTGCACATGAAATTAAGCATACAACTGCTATTATTAATGACACTTGTGCATCTCATTCCCCAACTCTATCCCCCCCACATACAGTAACATATACACATGTGGGAGGCTGAAGCTGTGCTATAGTTATACTATCAGAATTATAAAATCTCTAATCTGTCCCTTGAGATAAATGCACAATTCATTTTCTCATGGAAGGAAACCGAGCCTTGGTCTCTGGCATCTCAAAGGGCTAGCTAGTTCAAAAGAATCTCTTTCTGTTGGCCAGTGCTTGAGTCTTAAGTTCTGATTTTAAAATATGGACATTTCACTAGAATGTGCTAAAAAAAATACCCACAACAGTTTCTTTTGTAATTTTGTGAATTCATATTGACAAAATTCTGCACCTCACCCCAACAGAGGAGGAATTAATATGCTGTGTTTACTTATAAATAGCCATGTTTTCATGACAGGAAAGCCTTCCAGGATGCTTTAGTTATGTGCCTTAATTGCAGAAGGTGGCATCTCTTCTAGAGATAAGCAGTTTTGGTCTTTGATGCCTGAATTTTGTCTAGAAAAAGTTTTTTGACTTTTTGATTTCTTAAACCCAGACTGGAAATCATTAATACCCAGTAAATATTTCTAGTGACCTTTGTCTTGTTCTCACCCTGTCTTGGTTGGCCCAGATTTGGGCAGTTTACAGTTTTAGTAGAGGACAATGACATGGAATAAAGAGGAGTCAAGAAATGAGAGCTCTTAAGGGCAAGAGGCCCGGTGTATGATCTGGCATAAAAGAACATCATTTACAAGGCAGGAAATGTGCCACCTGTGAGTTAGAAAGGGTCCTGACATATTCCACTGAGCACTTTTGTGGGTTTCTCTTGGCAAAATTATTGATCGTGGCTGCAAGTCTACAGGTGAAAGCCGTTACTTAAACTATGAACTTCAGTAACTCTTCCAGCTTCATCGTCCAGGCAGGATTAGCTACCGGATATTTTTGCTGGGAACAGACCCACCACCCAGAGGCCAACACTGCTATGAATGCTGCTCACAGCAAAGTTGTTTTGTTTTGTTACCTGACAGTAAGAACCACTGACGGAGGCTTAGTAAATAGAGGGAAAAAAAATGTGCAACAGAAAGGTATTTCTAACCCAAATAGTCTATAAGGACTCTTAATGTCCTTAGTTGTCATTATTTTTTTTCTCATAAAAATATTTGTTTCCATCTTCTCATCTTGCTTTTGTTAAGAATTTAAACTTTGAAATATATTTTACCTCGGAGTAAAAGCCACCGCAAGTCTCTCCCGCTGCTTTCAATGATTCTGCAGCCGCTCGTTCGTCTCTTCCAGCCTTGAAAAACTGCTTAATTTGGGGTTAGGTTTTATGTGCCACCCCATTTTGTATTTTCAGTGCCACTTTTAACAGGCATGAGGACGAAGACAGCATTGCAAACTGGGTGCTCGGCATAATGCCGCTATTCTCTATGCACATACCCCTTATCTTTTGTGGCATAAAGTACGACTGCACTGCTGCCAGAGATGAGCACACCAGAGCCAAAGCTAAGAGGGGGCTGACCCACCTGCCACCCTGGCCCTGTAGCTTTCCCAACATGTTTACAACACCGTGGTCTTTAGAGAGCCCTCAATACAGAAAGCCGTTTGTTTC
The DNA here is from genome assembly GCA_026826555.1 of Tolypeutes matacus. Lineage (NCBI taxonomy): Eukaryota > Metazoa > Chordata > Mammalia > Cingulata > Chlamyphoridae > Tolypeutes > Tolypeutes matacus. Next base: position 23,610,816 of record JAKSZT010054215.1, on the reverse strand, counting down.
TTGTAAATGCATGCTTAGAGGTAGGAGAAGGTAACATCTATCTAAAAACAATAGCTGAGCAGCATATTCTGTGTAGCCCTAACTTGCAGGCAGACAGCTATGGAAAAACAGCATATTTAACATAAGTTAGCAAAACAAGTGTCTCCTGGGACCTTCGCTCCACCTTAAGTATGTGAAACAAAGAAACTTAAAGGCTTAGTTTTATATGCATATAAAGTTATTTAATTCCCAAGGACACTGTTCTCAAATCAAAAATGCGTGCACGTGTGGGTTTTTTGTTGTTGTTGTTGGAGAACTTTCTTTATTGAAGGTTTGTGCAATGGTTCAGCGGAAATTATGCAGCATCTTTCCTCAAAGAGAGCTGCATTAATGTGCCAATGCCCTTTATTTAATGCACTTTAAAATTCTGACGCGTCTTTTAAAAAGTATGAGTTGTGTTGGGAAAGTCTAATCACGGTTCTGCATGAACGGAAATGTGCTATTTTTGGAAGGGTAGTGCTGGAGTGGGGTTTTAGCATAACGGGGTCTCTACAGTACAGATATCCGAAGACATTGGTTCATTTTGATGCCCAAAGCAACTACCTAGAAATGTTACTTGTGCCGAAATTAGCCAGAGGGACTTCAACTAATCATCATTTAAACAATTTGGGACTGAAAACTCTTAAGACTGTAGGGAATATTTAGAATTAATTCTGCAGAAACCCAGCTCTAAGGGCAAACTTTCTTTGCACTCTGGAGTGTTTCCACCCCACAAGATTAATACTGTGTGCCTGTAATGACTTCATACAGATTTTTTAGAAGTCTCTTGGGATACTGTAGTCTTGGTTTACTGATCTAATCCACTTCCCTTTCTTCTCCATCACGCTCTCACCCATCTCTCTCTGGATGCCTCTTGTTGGATCTCTTCCCATTCCAATCAGTGTTGTCCTTTAAAGTGTTTCATTAAGGTTGAAGTTCCAAGGACATCACTTTCCCTATTTGAATAAAACGTGCCTCCCCCTTTGAATGCAAACTGCCTGCGTCCTGACTAGACAATCAAAACAACAGGAAATACACCCAGTGCACTCAGGCAAAATTGGTGTGTGAGCTTCTTGGAAATATCTAGTAACAGGTGCAGCCTATCTGACAGATAGACTGGCAAAGCCTTCTGGTTTCATAACAATTACTAATAAAATAAATGTTAGGTACACATTATTAAAACCACATTATTAAAATATTTATTTTTTTCTGAGAAAAGACACCCATTCAGTAACCAAATATATATCATTCAAATCCATAATTTAAAAGAAACCTCACTCCATCTCTATCAGTTTAAGCACTCCTCTGTATATTTTGATAAAATTTGCATATAGATGTTTGCTTTTGTTGGAGAAAAATATATACAAATTTTACCCAAATCTTTGAAAATCTGTGTTATGCATCAAGTCAGTAGGAGATTCTTCTATCTGCAGCTTTTGACTGTACAATCAAAATCTATTACTTGCACTCCATATCGTAAAGGGATTTCAATTGAAAAACCAAAACCAGTAGGCAGGCATACATTTCCCTCTTTTTAATAAAAGGAAATATTTACCAATTATTTAGAGGGTTTTTATGTTGCTGCTGTTGTTTCTGTGAATAGGATTCTAAACAGTGTTAGGACCGGCTTAAATACACTTTGGAAAGGAAAGCTGCTTTGCAATCTTTGGAGAGTTTGAAAGCATCTATTAGGAATATCCAGTTTTTAATTCGCCTTCATGTAGTCTGAAACATAGAGATTTGATAATTTAATCTTATGTGCTATCTTTGTGCTATTTGGGGTAGAAGGTAAAAAGAAAAGGAAATATTTTATTTTCGTAACCAAGAGGAGTATATTATATCTTAGAATCTAATAACTTTTTTGCTAGACTTGTTTTTTTACATATGGATTTGGTATACAATTTTTTGCTGCATCAAAAGCCAAAAATGTCAGGTTTTGTATAAAAGAGGGCATAGCTGTATTATAGAGATATTTATAAAGTGAAACCAATAGAAATTTTTTTGTGGAGGGCAGAGGATAAGTACTTGAAATATAACAGGAGAGTGGGGTGGAAGAGAAGAAACGGGCAAAAGCGTGGATGCAGGGGGTAAGGAGAAAATCTATATACTTCAGTGGAAATGTTTGAGAGACTTAAATTCTAATGAATGCACTGAATTTGCTGCATGTAAACGTGAAGGTGCGTTTGCTGGAATGGAGTCCTAATTTGATCTTCTCGACAGGATTTCCAGAGATTAAGGCTGAGAAAACTTGAAAACGACATGGGTCCAGATACCATCAATGCATTAAAATAGGAAAATGACCACAGGTGAGAGGAAACGATCAATTCTAATCCTACTTTGAAAGAAAAAAAAAAGTCCAAACAATTACTTCAATTCTTTCCATTCATTAAAGTTCTCATCACTCCCTACTTTACTTCTTTTTTTTTTTTATTTTTTATTTTATTTTTTTTATTTTTTAGGAGATACCAGAGATTGAACCCAGGACTTCTAAATGTTCACATTCGCTTTAAATTCAGAGCTATGGTGAGCCAGTAACGTTAAGCTTGGGGCCTGAGTTAGGGGGTGGGGGGCAGACAAACTCCCTTTAGGCCAATCGCCTGTTAAGCTTGGAATAAAATAGAATTTGAACATGTAATCTCCTCTCAATACATTTTAGTGGCTCCAAAGTATTGATGAGTAAAACTTTTGCAGAGAAAGTGTGTGTGTGTGTGTGTATGTGTGTGTGGGGGTGAGAGACAGAGAAAGAGAGAGAGAGACTAGTGAAACACAGGACGAAGCAGAGGGGAGAGAGGAAAGAGGGTGTCAACATGAATGCCACAGAAGAAAGATTTCTCCAAGGAGTGTATATATTCCCATATTAAAGAACATATGTGAAACTATATAAATGGAGCTCAAGTATTTCCAGCCATGGGATTAAAAACACATACACAGACATTGTGTGCATATGTGTGTGTGTATATATTTTCTGTTGTTAGTAGTGTTTTGGAAGGCAAATGGAAACAAGTGCCATTTTGCCAGTTACATCATCATATCACAACCACAGCCCCCAAGTCTCCTGATGACACCAATTAGCCTTGTTTAGTTCTTTATCACCCACATTGCTCGACCTGCTTCTGTGCATAATAGGGTTAATCATAATGAAGTGAAATCTTTGGATTTCATTAATTTCTTATACGGTATGTCTTCCAGAATTTTCACCAATGCTAGGACAGTTTGTGTGCTAATTTTTGCTCCCTCTGCTGGTTGTCTCTGAGGAAATGGTAAATACCGGGCCACATAGGAATATGGACCATTGGGACTGTTTGGGAAAACAGACACACACACGCACACACAAACATACAGGCACACACAGCTATCATTAAGGAAACTGTATCATTGTATTGAGAATTAACACTGTACTCTTCTGACACTGGCACCAGAAGCACCACCAATATAACATTTTCTCCCCAGAATGCCATCATCAGTCTCTGAAGGAAAAGAAAAGTCCAGGAATGGTGGCTGGAGAAAAAGATGTGAATTGAAGTATATCTATGGCTTTTTAAGCAGCTTTCCCCACCCCATGAACCTACTTCATCTCATTGTCCACTGCTTTCTGGCTCGTTTGTACAGGAGGGTGGCAGAGCTTTATCCTGAGAATCTTAACTAACATGAAAGCAATTCGATATGAATAAATGTACCAAATATGCACTAACCATAGGACTAACTGGATTTGAGAGAAAGTCATAGGATTAGATAAAGTCCATGTACCCCTTTTAGGACTGCTACATTTGTGCCAATACAAAGATATTTTCACAAAACATATAAAGTTAAAAGAAGCAAGAATGAATTTTCAAAATGAGTTAGAAAATTTGAAAAACAATAGGGAAAAATTCTGGAAATGTAGCTTCAAAACATATATAAATTTCCATTTAAAAAGACATTCTATTTTGTAATAAAATGAGTTTAGATATTCGATGTCCTAAACCTATTTTATCCATAAATCTAGGCTTTAGGAAGAATTAAACAATGGTGGTGAGATTTTAATAAATGGATAGTATAGGTTAACCTATCCTAAAATGAGTTTTTGTCTTGAAGTTAGGAAAAACTCTTTTCCTCTAAGGGACACAAAATTATTCCTTAGCTTTTGTGAAAAGATTAAGGGAGCTAAATCTTAGCTTTAGACTTGGAACCCTTATGAGATTCAAAAAAAAGGAAAAAAGAAAGCATGTAAAAGAAAAATATTGTCTAATGTATAAATCAGTTTGAATTCTTAAATAAAGTTTCTTACTGTACTTGATCATATGACATAAAATTTCACTTTCCCCCTCTTTTACTCAGACTTTCTTAAAAGAAAAGCCACAATCAAAAAAGATAAAGAGAATAATAAAAGAGAGTCTATAAAAATCTGAATAAATGGAGATTTATACTTTATTTAATGTGAATCTGCTCCAATTTTTATGTTTGTTATGTGTACCATGTAAATGTCTGACACGGGCACTTTAATGAATTCTTTTTGTATCTAAATATGCTCTCTTGCCTTTCAAATTCATGCAGCACCTTACTTGTCCTTCAAAAAGGAAAACATCCTGTTTTGGTTAATGGGCTTAAAAAAAAACAACCAAAAAAAAAAAAAAAACACAAAAGTAAATTGTGGTAGCAATTAAGCTTCTCAGTGAGCATGCTCAGTGGGTCTCTCATGGTTGCTAGGCAACCAGCTGAAGGTGTGTGGCAAAAGAGGGCCCCAAACGTAAAAATATAAGCACCTTTGGCACACTTTTCACCTGGTCTAGAAGCCCATGTTCATTTATTTAATTCATTGCAATATATCCTTGGGTGACTTTCGTGGATTCCCTTTCCACATTTCTAGGGAGAGGTTTTGGGGGTAAGGAAGGAAGACAGAGTCGGGGATCTAGCAAGATGGTTTCAAGAACCATAATAAATACTTCCAGGAACAACACTGTATTTGAATCGGGTTGCAGTTTTATAGTGTGTGCGTGTGACAATTTATTTTTCATTTTGGGAGTCGTAGCTCTTAACCACTGCTACTCAATATGTCACGGCACAATTCTAATCCCACCCTGGATCAATATAACAGCGTACATTGGAAATTTAAGCCTTTCAAATAAATCCATTTTCACATACTTGAGTCATATAACAGAAAATTTCCCGTTTTAAACCACATTGTTAAATTAAAGGTTGCGGCCCGTATTCAAAAGCCCATTTGCACACTCTGGGGTTGTGCTGAAGAAGCACTTACAGCAGTTCTGAGAACGAAGAGGTGGAGTAAAAACGAATCAACTTTTAGAAACCACACAAAATACTTCATCTTGGGTGAGTGCAGTGCCATCTCCATCAGCACCTCTAAGTAGCAACCGACCAAACACCTGGTTCGGTCCACAGTGACAGCTCACTGTCTCTCCAGTGGTAACAATTTAGAGGCAGGATGCTAAACAAGATATATACATGATGTCAAATATTGGCTGCACACATCTAAGCCAATCACTTCTAAATAAATTAACCATGGCACTGCCTAATACGATCCACCTGCTTTCCTCCTAGCGTTGTTCCAGACCCTACCTGAACCCCCCTTTGATTAAATGTCAAAAGCTTGCCTTGTGCCTGCAGATTTCACTGAAGGCGGATAACAGAAAGGTTCCTCCTGTGACTCCATAAAACTGAAATAAATTCCACTGGCATCTTGTAAATTTTTATTTTCTACAATGACTGCAGGCCCCATCTGCGGCCCAGCTGTTATTAGAACGGAAAGCGTTGGCCCTTCTGCATTACAAAACAGCATAGAACAGTAATTGCCAGTGGAAGAGATTAAGTGTAGACACTAAAAATGTTTACTCGCAATGAATATGCATAACGATGGGTAGGAAACAGCACTGGAAGATTAAAAAGAGAGAAGGGTTTGTTTACAAGGCTGGGAAAAAAAAAAAAGAGTGGAATGTCAGTTGGCCCCGAGCCTGAAATAGGAACGAAAAACCTTTGGGCAAGGCATTAGGGAGAAAAACAGATGGTTTGTGAACCTTTTATTAGATAGAAAAATCATTAATCAAGCCCAGGCTGGAAATGGCAGGGTTTTTGGTAGTTCATATTTTAGTTTATTTTTTCTTAAAGTGACAGTATACTTTTTTTTTTTTTTTTTGTCTTTTTGGGACAGTCATCTATGGCTCTTTTGTCGATAGGCATTGCTTTAGTACAGTGTTCCACATTAAAGCCAGCTTAACTGTAGGTTAGTGTTAGCACTGATTTGTTCTACCGAGAAAATTCCTCCAAAGAGTTTCACATTTCAGCACCTGTTTTGCCTGTATAGCAATTTTATAAATGCAGCATAGATTTTTTTGTTTTCATTCATGTGCCATTCCTTTGCTTTTGAAACTTGGGGAAGAAAATGGAGAGGAGGAAACTTTTTCATGTATCTTGATTCATAGCAAGTTAAACAAAACATGTTATAACAATAATTACAAATTAAGTCAGCTCTTGAGAGGGAATCCATGCCATTTGATTGGAAAAAGCCATCAAGAGGGTGGAAGGGTCCCATTTGAAAGTGTACCTTCTGTAAATCTAATCTGTGACATTTGGGCTTGAAGAGGTTACATTTTACATTTTTGGTTACAATTGTAGTGAAAATCTTAGGGAAGTGAATGTCCTAGAGATTAACAAAATCCTGGAATTAATGGTGCAAAGCCCATCATCTGCTACTAGCCAGTCATCAAACCCTAGGAAATGCCCTATGCCAGGGGCATTATGGTTTAAATGCAAGGCATGTAGCATTCAGACGCTCTCATTCATAACACTGTGTTTATGTGCATATATACATAAAAACATACGTATGGATGCACATACCTACACACACATATACCTATATATTCAAGATGTTAAACATGATTGCCAAGTTACAACTGTGCCTACCTCAAGGGTGGGAAGGCAGGGTGGGGGAATATCAGGATAAAATTGCCATACCCAGATTTAGTGTTGACTCCAGAGTCCTGGGGTGTTGCCATGGTCTGCCCCATACTTGAAGCTAGTAGATCATTTCTACTTTGGGAAGTTACCATTGTGCTTAATTGTAAAATGTTCCTGTTCCTGCTTGGTATATTTCACATTGGGATAGGGGATTGGCTTCATCTGGGTGTTACTCCTAGAAGCAAAGCATTGTTTGTGCAGGACTACCATGAAGATGAAATGGGGCAATTGCTTTTGAAGGAATGAGAAGGTACTTGGATAGTGTATCATTCATATTTTCACTCTTCTAGAGGAAATTTTGGTGTGCTTTTCTTACTAATGCATAACTTTATACACTAATAAATTGCAGCAATTCTTAGGATAAGTTATTCTAGCAAAACAAAACAACAACAACAACAAAATGCTCATAGAGAATCTACTGGGTTCATTTCCTTGTTTCCCATGAAAGGAATTGTGGAAGCCCCAGAAAACACCCACTTCAGCATCTGAGAGCTCCCTTGGTCATTATATTTATCCTCCATTTTAAGGAAACGAGACCCATTGGAATGGCCACCATTAAAATAAGGAGAAGAAAAACAAACAAAAAAGAAAAAAGAAAAACGAAAATAAAATAAGAAGGAGGGGGAGGGGGAGGAGGTTTTCTAAGTACAGGTGTTGCTCCAATGTCATCCCACCTCCCTCTAATGATCATTCTCCCAGAAATCTAGCTGGACTTCATTCCTTCCCTTCCCTCCTCCCGTGGTTTTGTCACGGACTTATTTATCCTTCTGTAGCTTGTTTTGAGTTAATGTCCTTGTCAATAAGAGAGTGCCAAAGAGGAGCAAGATCAGCAGTGACCTTCGCCCAGATTCCAAAGCTCAACCTACCTCGCCGTAGCCATGCTGGTCTGACTTATAGCAGAAATAGTTCAAAGACATGGCTGATATGCCCCTTTAAAAACCCTTTTACAACACAGTTGACGTTTTCTGTTTTCTGACATTCTTTTTCTAAAGAGATGCTTAAAGCAAAAAAGGTTTCCTGCCACGAAAATGACATTAATATTTCGTAAATCAAGAACTAAGATAATGTTTTGGCTGCTACAGAGACGTTTACCTTATGTCGTTTATCTAAATGCTTTTCGATTAAAACATGACACAATTTTTGGACTGGCTTTACCGGAAAAAAACAATTCCAAGAACTTTTTTATTTCAGAGCCTGAAATTCCTTAGTATATTCCTCACCAGAATTCACTGTGGAATATACAGCCTCTCAGTTCATTGACAAAGTCTTCCCAAATAATAAATCTTTTCCAGTGATCATTTGTGTGCACTAAATCAAATAATTTACTGAAAGTCATGAAGAAATCTTGAAATGAAAATCATATTTGTTTGTAAACTTTTGAGTAACTGCAATGTCAATAGCTCTGATTCCAAAGATAAAATAATTTTCCTAGATTGACCTATTAAAGAACTTCATCTGTTAAAAGAACAGATATTTTATATCAAAAAAAAATAAAAACGTTCATAATGTAATGAAGTCCTCTTGAATGAGCATCTGCTAGAGGAAGTATTAAATTCACAAAAATGTTTATAAATTTTAAAGCTTTTCGCCTATTTAAAAAATTGGGGGAGAAATGAAGTGTTAGAGGCTGTGCTAGAGGAGAGAAATAATGATTTTCTGGTATTATATACAAACACTATACATTTTTTTCCTTATCAAGTTGCTTATAACCTAAGCATTTTGTTTCTGACCCTCATTTTTCTCATTTTATCTATGGCTAATACATCCCCCCACCCCCCCACCCCTTTGGAACCTTAAGGACTTTACCAATTGAATTTGACACATTAGATTTTGGGAAGAAAACACACTTGTGGAGCAGTAATTTCAAAACATTGAGGAGAATAACAGCTACAAAAAAAAAATAGCATTAAGATTCTGCCATAAACCATTCAAGCAAACGGAAGACTAAAATTAAGGCCAAGCTGCTTCCCTGGAGAATAGCAAAGAACAATTTCTTTTCCGACTGTGTATACCACAGAAGAACTGCCCACATAGTTCCTACGTCTTGGACTAATAACTCTGAAATGAACTTCCTACGGCAGATGCGCCCCCTCAAAGGTTGTGAGGGGACAATGGGGGCGATCAGCTGAGGCTGGAAAGAGAAAGCACAGTGGTCGGTGTTAAGAAAGAAGCAAGGATATGTTATGGCACATCTTTAATAACAATGGTCAAAAGAAAGAGGGTGTCTTAACAGCTGCATTAAATTATTATGGAAATTGGCATTTTCAAATGAATTCAGGGTGAGACAATAACAAAAAAGCAGCTACGTATAGAACGGGTCACGATGTAAGACCAGAGAATAATTCGCTAAGGAGAATAGCTGTGATCCAAGCAGAGAGTCTTCTTTCTTTCGTTTATTTTTCCTTACATTTATAGAATTCTTAGAGTGATGCACTTCACCACAGCACTTGAACGAAGTAAGATGCTTTTTACAAAATTGTGTTCTCTGGAAGATAAGGGAAATTTACTGCAGCAAAAGCCCTGTGAGAAGAGCTGGGTGAAATACACGACAGTCTCTATTTCCAATTTAATAATAATTTAAATATTATTGAACTCTAATTTTTAAAAAAAGAAAGTTTTGGTCATGGAAGGAAATCACTTTGAGACAATCTGACTTTGACTCAAACGTTTTGTCTTAATTAAAAAAAAAGCACAAAATGAAGGACTGCTCTATCTGTTAATGGTAAAAATAATTTGGAGTTGTGCAGCATTGGAATCTTTGATTTTCAAGATGTTTTCTATGTCAATAATTATTATCCAACAATTGTTAATCCATTAATCATTTTTCTATGGGATAAAAGTTCTAAACTGGGATTTTGCTGAAGTTATAAAATAGATGTTTTTATAAATTGTCAGAGTGTCTGATGAAAAGTGGGGAAAAAAATCAGACAATGATGAAGAGTTAGTCTCTGCCAAACAGACAGTTGATGATGGACTGAATATGTAACACTAGAAAAACCCAGTATAGCTTAAATATTAAGGCATTGTACTGAACCTTATAATGTTAGAATAATTCAATGTGACTCTTCCTCACCTGACAGGAGGCACACAGAGCTAACCAGATTTAGTTCCACCAAAAATGTATGACTATGTACTTCCTCACCTTTGTTGGCATCTGATCATTATCTGTATCTTCACATCCACAGTTATCTGTACTTTCACGTCTTTATCATTCCAAGATGATCCAACCCCAGGTACCATTTATATTTTAAGATTAATTTTTCTGGACCCTCACCAGGAATGTCATCCTCATAATTAACTTTCTTTGTTTCAACTGGTATAAAAGTTGTAGGAAAAACCCTTACGAGGGAGGGTGATTTGAGATTGTACATCTCTGGTCTCCTGCCGGTGAATAAAGCCTCTCTTCCTTCCTAGCCTATTTCGGTGTGTCTGTCTATTCTGCAGCACCGAGTGATCAAACCCAGCCGAGGGCCACCCCGGCCCCTCTTCAATTGCTTTCCTTACAGAATGAATGTTTTAGTCCCTAAGAAGTTGTGAAAGGTCCCTTCTTCAAAACTTTAGAACAGGGGACAAATGATTCATGATTGGTTACCAGTACTAAATAAAAAGAAAAGTCCTCCATGAAAACACTTAAAATTGAAACCTTCTACATGAAGAACATTGGAAAGACAAATTGAACTTTTACCCTTGAGGTCAGTCAAGTCCGGTGGGGTTTCTTTTGGTCCTTGACGTATACTTGAAAGAGACATCAGTTGACTAAAGGCAAGTAGTATTTTCAGTTTGGATGACCTTGATTTTACGATCATTTTGGGAGGAGAAGACTTATCTGGTTCAATTTTGTCAGTAGTTATATCCATTTTGGGTCTACCCATGTTCTATGGCTTTGTTGAGTCCTGTCTCCCAGTCATTGCTAGAGGTGTTAGAAATATGCCTTTGGATCATTAAAGGAAAAACCTTCCCAGGAACATTCCTGAGAACCAACTGCCATCATCATAACTGTGGGCTATCACACATATTATCTGTGGGACAGGAAAAGGCCACTGACACAATTTTTAGAAGTCATCCCTACATAGCCTCCTATGTTCCCTTACTCTTGGTTGCCCCCAATTCCTGCACAGCTTTAATATACAAGCAATAAGGACCTACATAGCTACAATGTGCTTGATTTTCTTGCATTTTCATGGGTTTGTAAGTTTAACTTTGCAAGTGTGCAAGGGCAGAGTTTTAAAAAAAACTTAGCCCTTCATCAATATTTTAAAATCTAGGATCTCTCTCTCTCTCTCTCTCTCTCTCTCTCTATCTCTATCTGTGGATTTACCACTTTTAAAAATATTCAGATGTAGGAGCCTCTGACCAACTGAATGGACATCTATGGTGGAGCCCAGACTTCTGCATTTTAATAAAGCTCTACTGGTCATTCCAATGTACAGCCAGGTCTGTGAATTATTATTTCATATAGTCTCACGAACCAGAAAGTAAACACAACCTTAAAATATGGGAGGGCTAGATTTTTTGGTGCTTTTACTTCCCAGTTGAGCATGGAACACTCATGCATTGACAGTATGTCATTAATCTGAAAAATTAATACACTTCTAGGAATGTTTGGTTAATGCTATGAGAATAACTTAAAGACCCAATAATTTTAAGCTCCTGGAACAAGGGCATAGTTGTTAGAGTACAGATAAATATTTAACAGATAAAGTGGGAATATCCAAAATGACTTTGCAATATGTCCAAACAGCTTGCCCTGTTGACACCATTTGCTATTTTTTTTTTTTTTTTGGCCCTGTTTTACAGATTTAGCAGGTGCTTTCTACACCTCACCTTCCTCATCATCAATGGTGCTTTAGTCCCTAAGGAATCATTTAAATCCAGAGGATTGCTGGGCTGCAGAATGAACAACCATATAGCCCTTTTAAAATACTATAAGCACCTTCAGGTCAAATGTCTTTCATTCACATTCTGCAAGAGGCTGCATTTCCATTCCAAGGATGACCTTTGATATTTTAAAAGTATGTTTTCAGAATGGAAAAAATGTGGAAAGATAAAGTCTTCTGAGGGAGTAGATCATCCCTGGGAATGACTTGGAATGAGTTTTCCTGATGAGTTATGGGAGCATGAACACATATCCTGTTTTCCTTCTCAATTTAGAGAGGTTTCCCATAGATGCTTTTTTGCTCCAAGTCAGTCATTCTGTTTTCACTCCTTTTTCAAAGACATCTGAAAGGAAATATTGGCTCAAAGGTTCCACCCCAGGTGTGATGAAGATTTCTGGAAGGACAGTTCTTGTTGAATAATATTATTGTCTGCATTTCATTTTTCCTTTCTAAGGAATTCCAGAATGAGTGATCCACTCTCCACATCCCAGATGTTGTTGTAAACCAGAATTTTGGAACATTTGAATTAAAAGTCAAACCCCTAAAGTTTAGCCGAGTCCCAGCTCTCAAAGCAAAAACTGACAAAAATGTATTTGTGCAACGTTTCACATGACTTCCTTGATGCACTGCGTCCTGGGCTGCCTGACTCATGATCTGACACACCGTACTGTAGATTTTATAACCACCAAGCACTGGGATGCTGAAATGAGTCCCTGCTTCATGTTTTTAGAGAGACTAAAGTTCTGGAAACATCCTTTAATGTTGATTTTATGAGACCCTTAAGCTGTGCTGTTTAAAAAAAAAAAAAAAAAACACCTAAAAAGTTCAAGTTTGTTAAAAAGGTTTCTACAAGGAATTGGCAATCCTTTCAGTAAGATTAGTATTTTGAAGAACATGTGTCTTAGGGGATGAGGATTAGTCATTATTATCTCATCCAAATTTAAGCAGATCATTTTGGGAAATGTACATATTCATAATTTAATTTAAAAATGCTTTTGAATGTTTAGATGCAATCTCCAATATGAGCTTTTATTGAGTACAAATCTCAGTTTTCCATTCCTCCTTCTGCCCACCATTCACCTGTCTATGTATAATGGGAACCAGTTTCTACAGCTCTGGTTACACATCTGTTTCATGCATGTGCAATCACAAGCCGTTTTAACAAGTAGTAAAACTACAGGTGTCTGGGTTTTAATGTAACTATTTTAAAAGAGCAGTTCGTGGGCCTCTGACTGTTATTTTTTATAGCTGGCAATGCTCCTGCCATAGACTGCCAGCTCAAGGGTTAAATGTAACTCCATGGCACTCCCATCTGGTCGAATCCCTGAAAAACCATTTGTAGATTAATTTTTTAAACTTTGAATCCATCCTGCCACGTACAGTTATCACTGTATTCTGCACAGACAGCTTGTACTGCTGCTTCCACATGGCTCCAGTAACAAACAAACTATTAAGTGGATTTTCAGTGCTAGATGCTAAAGTCATTAAGAATGTACTTCTATTTGGCTTGCTTATTCCTATTCCATAATAGAGGCCACAATTTTCATCACATCACTTTGATAAATAACGTTGACATATGGTTCCATAACAGCTGTGAATGTCCATGGATGCCTTTACAATCAAGAAGTTCAGTTATGAAAAATGAAAATTTGACTTGGAGATTTCTTCATTCTTACCTCTCATCACTTAAACGTAGCTGGGAAGATGTAAGAGTTCCAAGAACTATTTTAACAACTACTGAAATCCAATATTTAGGAATAAAGTACTCTAAGAAAACATGCATCTGTTCCTAAAAGAGAAAGATAGGAGTGTATATTACACATAAATGTGGTGAACACCGATTTAGAGATTAGTTGCATTAGACCCCATTTGTTGCAGGTGAAATCCTCATTTTTAAAAATGCTGCCCCATGCCACTGAACTCAGCATACATGGTATGAGGTACAAGTCAAAATCAATTATAACTTTGACTTTGCTGCACAGAAATGGAAATGGGCCGTGCTATATTTAAGGCTCTGGTGACATTTCTATTACAAATATAAGCATCTTTTTCTAGGGATTTATTACTTAGCCATAACAATTTTTAGACAGGATCATTTATGAAACTCTAGGACTTGGCTCCAAACCAGATATTTTATTTACTTCTTTTAACTTAAGAAACAGAGTTTAAATGTTCTGGATGAATGAAAACAAATTAATGGTGAGAATTGTGAGTTTCCTTTGTTAAATGAAATTTGGCCGTTTCACAAAGGCGTTAGAGACTGTAGTTAATTTCTTGACATTATATTTTCATTTGCCTTTTATCCATTACAGCATGATGATGTTCTATGGCTGAGATGGAACCTAGAATTGATGATGACCCAAACATTTTAATCCTCTCTATGCTAATTAAATACTCAAATTGGAGAGAGAAATTTCCTTATATTTATGATAACTTTATACAAAAAAATAAATGAAGACAATCATTCTAGGACATCTGAGGAACTTGACTCTAGCATTATGCTGAAGGATATTTTAAGCATGTCAAGCCCCTGACTAAAGTCCCCAGTGGTAGCCTTTGTTTTCTAGAAAAAGTCCTAATTTCTAAGTTGCTCCAAAATCTGTTCCCAGCTTACCTTTCCTACCTGAGCTTTTACTACTTCTCTTCATGAATTCTGCTTTCCAGGGAACTGACCCTCCCAGCAATTTCTCAGACACACTGTGACTTACCTGATGCTGGCCTTTTCTCACAATCCATCAGCCTTCATCTAAATCCTTCCCATTCAAATATAACTGCCTCAAAATGTTGTCTTGATCCTCCTTCCAGAAACAATTTCTTCCTCTTGAACACAGAAAATATTTCATTTTTCAAATAGTTTTTATGTCTTTCTTACTTCTCCATCAAATCTTTGTGCTCTGAACAGGGACCATGGCCTATATACCAAATAGGATGATCAATGAAATTGTGTTGAGCACATAAATGATGAATAAATGTCTGTCACTGAAGACACATCTATGTTGGGATTTCTGCTCTCAGGGTCAGGCCATAGGTAAATAAAAGAATATAACATAAATATGTTCATGTAGATACATGGTATATATGTTAATAATATATCCATAGGAAGTCTTAAGCACAGCAAAAAGTAAATAGCATTTCAAATGAAAGTATAACTGAAGCAAAACTGATTTGCTTTAATAGATCAGCCTCCTCTCATTCACCAAGGCTAGAAATACTAGCCTTGTGTTCTGTCTCAAAGCCTGTTCCGTGGTGATGTCCCTGAACTATCATGCCTACCTGTCCCCTTGTCCCCTCTGCCCCACAGCAGGCTTGCACCATCTCTTGACAGCAAAACATTTTCCAAACAGTTCTCTTTGATTCCAAGTTTATCCATCCTTCATGGGCCTTCAGAATGAATTTCCTAATTCTCAGATGAGATTAGTAAATTCCAGGTTTAAAAGTCTTTGATGACTGGGGGCAGATGTGGTTCAAATGGTTGGGTGTCCGTCTCCCATATGGAGGGAACTGGGTTTGATCCCTGGGATAAAAAGTAAAATAAATAAATAAATCTTTTTAAAAAGCCTCTGATGATTAACAAAGTAAACTTCTGATGACCTGCAAATCAAGTTTGAATCCCTTAAATTGTCATTCAGCACTCTCAATCATCTGCTTCCAATGTGCCTCCGCAGCTCCATATCCTCCCATCTTGCAGCACACACCTTATGCTCAGCATCATGGCAGACGTCACCTACCCTCAATCTCCCCATGGGCAGGAGCACCCATCCTCCCCTTCTGTCTGTCTCCTCTTGTTCTAGGCATTCTCTGCTAAGTCTGCGCTGATCCTTCTAGTCAGAATTTATTGCCTTTCATTTGTATCTTTCTTATAGCACATGTATTTCCCTGTACCAAGACTTATGGTTAGTAGTTTGTATTTTCAACCCAACCAGATTTTATATATATTTCTTAAAATAGGAACCATGTGGGCATAATGTTTGTATCTATTTGCATTGGGATGAATTTAACCACACTTTTTAGGTGTATAATATACTTTAATAAGAATGTATTCCTATGATAAATAAATAGATAACATCAGAAAATACTGATTAACCATCAGAAGTTAATAACATGTTTATAATTGATGAAGTATTTTGGATTTGAGTGAATTCTATCTGTGCCAACTTTTTTCCTGCATGAAATACATAAGTTAATGAGTGTGATGGTTAATTTCATGTGTTATCTTGGGCTAGATATGGTGTCCAATCATTTGACCAAGCATGGACCTAATTGTTACTGTGAGGGTGTTTCCTAGATGAGATTTGCATCTATTATCAGCTGAGTGTATATAGGATCAACAAAGGAGATTGCCTTCAGCAATTTGGGGAGTCTCTTGGTCAAGTTGGAGATCTTAAAAGCCAGAACTGAGGATTTCAGAGGTCAGATGAGAATTTCTGCCTCAACTTCAGCATTGGCTCTTGCCGGAATTTCTAGGCAGCCAGATTGCCGTGAGACAATTAAAGGGAATTAGAATTAAGGGCTTCCACATCACCTTTATTGGAGTTCCCAGCTTAGGTGCTGCCTTAAAGGAGTTCAGACTTGCCAGCTCCCCAGTCTTGTGAGCTAATTTTTAATAACACATCTAGCTATCATCTATCTTCATCGATCTATCAATCGATTGATCTATCAATCGATTGATAGATCCATCATCTGTATATATTATCTATATCTCATAGGTTCTGTTTCTTTGGAGAAACCTGACTAATACAATGGAGAGAAAAAAAATAAAGTTTTTATTTTTAACCTCTAAATTATTTTTTGGAAGTTAGGATAGTTTGGAATTGAATGGCCTCTGTATTCTAAGTATAATAATATTGTTCGTATTGGTACTTTTACTTGAGTTTGGAAACTCAGGTGATATAGAATACCTTTGGGATAATTGATTACCTCATTCTCCACGGTAATAATTTACCTCTCAGTATAAGGGTCAAATAAGCTTCTTTAGTTATTTTTCAATTAATTTTTAAATTTTGAAACAAGCTCCTTTTGTAAAGAACAAAATTAGGCTTGAACTTAACATTGCTGGTTGTCTGGACTGTAAAAATGAAAGTATAAACCAAGCTACCAAATGAAAAGAAACAGGGGGTCCCTTTCATTTGGAAGAGAAATTGTTAAACACTGCCAACATTGGGCATTTATTCATTTTTATATTTCATACATTTTGAGAGATGCTATTACAACTATAATTTTTAAATGCTTAATCATTAAAAAAAAAACAGTAAGGCTAAGAATATGAATTGTGGAGTGGGTGATTCCTTCTCAAGATGCTAGAGCACAAAGCACTTTTGACTGTAGACTCTCACTTATTTTTACAATTCCCTAAGGAGTGTTCTAGCTCATGTCTAATGTCTGATTTCTACAAAGGGCAACTGATCATTGTCTGTTGGCCTGTAAGTAGAACAGGGCTCTCTGATGACATTGGAGGTGGAGGTGAAGATTATCATAGCCTGATAATCCTGAAATTTCTTAGGCCACAGGCATTATGGAAATGTACTCAATTTATCTTACAAAGAAGAATACAATATCCAAAGAATGGAAATAACTTTTTTAGACAAGAGCTGATCTGGGCCAAGAATTGCAATTTTCTCAACTCTCTGGTATTTTATTGCCAGCCCAGTCTTCTCACTGTTGTAGATTTGGGGGGTTTCTTCCTTGGCAAACAATGTGATCTATCTCTTTAATTGATTTTGTTCCCCTCTGAGCCTGGCAGCAAGTTGGAGGTAAGCACAGCTGCATGACTGCTGAGTATGCTTCCAGATGCTTTCAGATGGAGACAGAAGCTCTTTTATCCTATAAGCTCCAGCTGAATCAGAAGGCCAGAGGTCAGGACTACCTGTATACATTTTCTTTAATATCACCAGCCAGGTTTGCTGACAGAATTGTATGGCTCCACATGTCCTAATTCAAAGCAAACTTATTTAGGAATTCTTGGTGAGGGCTAGCATATTGATAGTATCCCAAAACTCTATAAATGAGTGAACTAGACTTCATTGAAAAGAAGTTGTTACTTTGCATATTCTCTATGACTGTGTTGTCCAGTAGAACTTTCTGCAATGATGGAAAACTGTTATATTGGGACCATGCAATATGGTAGCCACTAGCCACATGTGACTGTTGAGCACTTGAAAGGGGACTAATGTGACTGAGGAACTGAATTTTCAGTTTTATGTAATTTAACTTTAGTCACATATGATAAGTGGCAACCATATTGGACTTCTGGCTTCTTCCTGTGTGGCTTTCTTCAACTTCTGACTTCCCATTTCTTCTCTTTATAAAAGGCCTCCAGTAACATGGAGTAAAACCTACCTTCATTCGTTGGCACACGCAGTAATTAAAAATAACCTCTTTAAGGGAGGGGGAGAGGGTGGGGTATATGGGAATCCCCTAGATTTTCAATGTAACATTTATATACTCTAATGCTTCTTTAATTAAAAACAAACAAACAAACAAACATCTTCAAGAGGTCACATTTACAAAGGGCTCACACCTACGGAATGTGGATTAAGATAAAGAACGTGTCTACGTTGTCATACCTCATTCAACCCACTACAGTCCTCACTGGTAAAACCAATGAAATGGGGTAATAGTGATCCATGTGATAATATGGCTGAGAGAATTATTCCTTGGAATTCTTTAATTTGCAGTCAAAGAGTGAACCTGCTTTAACATTTCTATTAGTGTAGAGTCAATGTGTGCTTTAGAGAAGCCAAAGGAACTGGAAGGAGAGGCCTTAGATTTGAATTTTGGCCTTACTTTTTTTCTGAGTGACTTAGGTAAATTAAAAATATTTCTTTATTTCCTTCTTCCTTTTTTTTTTTTAATGGCCAGTTTCCTTTCCATTTCCCCTTCCTATTTCTGTTAGTTAGCTATTACCAAAATAATGCTACATAAGAAACTGTTCCAAAACAGTAATCATTAATTCTCATTCATGCGCCTATGGTTTTGCCAAACTGCGGGTGTTTAGCAGGTCTAGGTGCCTTCGTTTCCTATGGCTGTTGTAACAAAGTACCACAAACTGAGTGGCTTAAAACTAGAAATTTATTGCCTCACAATTCTGGAGGTTGAAAGTCTGCCTTCAAGGTGTCCACAGGGCCCAGCTTTCTCTGAAAACGGTAAGGGAGCCTCTTTCCTCCCCTCCTCTGGCTTCTGGTGGTTTGCCGGCAACCCTTGGTGGTCACTGGCTTGCAGCTGCAGCACTTCCGTCTCTCCCTCCACAGTCGTGTGGTGGTCTACCCTCACGTGTGTGTCTCTTCTCTCCAGTATGGCCTCAAATAAACTTAATTACATCTGCAAAGATTTACTTCCAAATAAGGTCCCATTCACAGGTACTGGGGGTTAGGACTTCAACATACATATTGGGGGGGGAGGGCGGGGAAACAATTCAACCTATCTCACTAGGCTAGGCTCAACTGGTTTTGACACCAAACTGCAGGCTAGTCCAAGACTGTTCCATGTTTCTTTCATGCTCCCGACACCTGTAGAAAAGCTTGATCATGTTTTTTCCTTGGTGATGGCAGAAGTGCAAAAAGGGCAAGTTGAATTCCACAAGCATATTTCAAGCCTCTGTTTGTGTCTGTCTGCTAATACCTCATTGGACAAACCAAGTTACATGGCCAAGCCCAACATCAGTGGAGCCAGGTATTATACTCCTCCCATGGAAGTGTGAGGGGAGATTTTTTGCCAAACAATTATCTATCAGATAAAGCACACTTTTCCCTAACCCCATCTTCCCTAAATATTTTGGCATCTACTACCTATTCAGGTACTACTAAAATGAGATGAGTAATAATAATCTCTGACTCCTAGGACTCTTTTGAGGAGTGCTTAAACGCTTTGAAAATGAACTTTGTTAAAATTAAAATATATCAAGTGAATAAAACAATTTCAATGATATTAAAGAATATACTCCCTCATTAAAATGACCACTGTACAAAAAGGCCAACCTTTTAAAAGTACATTTCTTTAACCTCGTCTGAATAAAGTAATTTTACTTAAACCTATAATCTCTTCCATATCCAAATCAAATAACTCACCCACTGACTTTAAAGGAGAACAAGTCTAGAGTGAGTATTGTGGTTGATTCTCCAGTATTCATTCTATACCTACTCAGCAAAAGGCAGTGACCCCAGCCTAAGGATGAGCTGGTTGGTCTAAGGATAATCCTACACCTCCTGATAGTCATTTGCTTAGGAATCCATGTGTAATGAGGTTTTATCCAATGAGACACACCTACAGGATTACTGAAGGCTTCTAAGAATGTTTCTTTTACTCTTGAGAAAGTTGTGGGAAACCGTTCTCTCTTTTTCTCAATACACATGAAAGAAGCAAGTTGTCTTAGTTGCTCCTAAGAGGAATTCTTCAATTCAGGGTCAATACACAGAGGAAAGTGGAGCTAAGAGAATAACAAAAAATCAGACTGAAGTTCTGATGGGATTTTGCCTTAAACTTATTGAACCTGTAAATTTCGAATCATGTGATTTATTAATTGTTCTAAATCTTTAGAACTCTTTGAGTAAGCACCCTATAGTCTTCATTCTCTTTTAATTATTCATGCTATTTCATTCTCTCCTTCATCATTCATTCATTTTTTCATTCATCATTTGTTTATGATGATCACATGAAGGCCCATAGAGTATATAGCTATACCAAGCATTCAGAAAGATGCAAAATAAATTTATGAAACAAATTTTTGGTGATTTTGTGTTAGGTTGTTAAGCAAATTTATACTTTAATAAATTTCTCTATTTCAAACACTTGGGAACTACAGTTGAAATTTAAAAAGAAATGAACAAAATGATATAGCTAGCTGGGAGTGGATGTGGCTCAAACAGTTAAGCACCTGCTTCCCACATAGGAGTCCCAGG
The DNA here is from genome assembly GCA_026826555.1 of Tolypeutes matacus. Classification (NCBI taxonomy): domain Eukaryota; kingdom Metazoa; phylum Chordata; class Mammalia; order Cingulata; family Chlamyphoridae; genus Tolypeutes; species Tolypeutes matacus. The sequence continues at coordinate 23,590,076 of JAKSZT010054215.1, read as the reverse complement.
TTAGGTCCCCAGTGCCTCCTACAAACAAAAACAAGCAAACAACAAGCAACCAAATGAGAAAAAAAAAACCAACTCAAGGGAGCTGATATGGCTCAGTGGTTGAGTGCTGGCTTCCCACATATGAGGTCCAGACTCTGGCCCAGGTACCTTAAAAAAAAAAAAAATTGGGCTCCAATTCTGGAAGCAGATAATGGCAACCTGGAGTCTGCTCCATCAAGATGGAGGGCAACCTAATCAAGCTCACATCTTGAATCCAGGGCCCACTGCCTGAAGTGAGGGCTTTACAGCACACTGTGACCTAGACAGATATGAGAACAAAAATTTCATAACAAAGAACTTCCCCAACCATCTGATGACTGAATTTGTGATAGCTCTCAAATCATGGAGGAACAGGAGAAAATAAATACACTCTTTTATGACCTGGATATGGACAGGGTATCAGACTCAACAACTACAGACTGAGAAGGGTGAGTCCAGGAAGATAGATTAAAAAGCAAAAGGGAGGCAGGATCAGAGAGAGAACAAAAAATGTCTGTGGATTTTTCCAAAACAATCCAAAGCAGGCAAAGAAATCCAAGGCTAAAGAGAATAATCAATAAAATCAATAACCAGAATTAGAATTAATTTAATGGCACAGTCAGAAAAAGACTAAAATGAGAATGTTTAGATAGTTTAAAGAGATAAATGAAAATATTACATTAATTAAAAATAATGGATTCACTGACTACTAACTGCCAAGGCTAGAAGGAGCCTTAATAAGCAATGAATTCTGTTCTTTATAAATGTGCAGAAACTCAGGCCTAGAGAAGATGGGGCCTGTCAGGTTTTTATCTACAATGAACAAATTGATTCTGGTCAACTAAGCCACAAATAAATAAATAAATAAATAAATAGAGACTATGAAACAAAGACAGGCAGAATTGAAACAGGAATAGGAAGATATGAAAAATTAGGACTCTTGGAAATAAAAATATAGATACTGAAATAAAAGTAAAGCTCAATAAATGAGATAATATATAGAAATGGATAAATGGTGTTTTAGATGATAATACTAAAAATAACCCAGATCCCAGCACAAAAACTTTAAGAAACAGTATATCATGCCTTTCTTTCACACTCCATTTCTGAGCATAGAAAAGGAAGAAAAATGGTAACTTTGGTAAGACTTTTAAAGGCGGATATAAGAAAAAATATAGATTAACCATACTTACAAACATAGTTACAAGAATACTCAATAAAATGCTATCATAGTATCTCGACTAGTATATTTTAAAAGTCATGAACAAGTAGAGTTTACTTTAGGAATGTATGTATAGTTTAATGTCATAAAATATATTAGTATAACTCACATTAATGATGAGTTATAACTCATCATTATAACTATATTAACTGATGAACTGAGAAAAATTATATGATTGTTTTGACAGATACAGGCAAAGATTATTACAATTCAACATTTTTCAAATCCAGGTCATAAAAGAGTGTATTTTTTTCTCCTGTTCCTCCATGATTTGAGAGCTATTACATATCAGTCATCAGATGGTTGGGGCAGGGGACTCCCATATACCCAACATCTTCCCCTTTTTCCCCCTTCCTGTATTAGTACCTTTTTATATGTGAATGGTACCTTTGTTACAACTGATATACAAATAGTGAAACATAGCTACTAACAGTGGTCAGTGGTTTACATTATGATTTACATTTTAGACAGTACAATTTTATAAATTTTGATAAGATTTAACATGGCCTGTGTCCATCATTGCAAGATCATACAGAACACTTCCATTGCCCACTAAATGCCCCCATTCCATCTATTTTATTCCTCCTTCCCCTTCCCCTTGGGGCTCACGCCAACCCCTCGGCCTCACTCCTTGGGTGAGAAGATTCATAGTTACTTGCAACAACACTGAGTCTCGACACACTGGTTTGTCCTCCCCTATTAAGAACTACCCATGCTCTCGAGAGACTCCCACCCCTCTGTTTGTGAACATATCGGTCCTCCCCAGAATGGGAGTCCAACTCCTTCCCGCTTATTATGTGGGTCTCCACCCACTGATACAACACATTATGACTAAATGATCATGTGCACACTCCCTAGAAGCCTGCTCTAGGTGTGTCCTTTCCCAAATAGCCCCCCATCCAACATTCTAAACCAATAACCCTTCCTTGTCATATTGCCATAAGAGCATTCCCAACTTTGTCAAACGAAGGTTTTATAGCTCTTAAAATGAATGTACTAGAGTGACATGCATCTAATAATTAAATTTCAAAAACATTTTAAACAACAAAAGAAACAAGTGTAGGATAATATATACAGTATCCTACCATTGATATAAAGTTTGACATCATGCAAAAAAAAAAAAAAGTGCTATGTATTGTTTGTTAATGAACAAATATGCAAAGAAATGATAAACACTAGATTGGGGATATTAAGGTTATTCAGATTCAGATTAGTGGTTACCACTGTGGAAGGAAATAAGAAAATGGCATAGGAGAGCAGTATCTTAGCAGGAGTAATCATTTAAAATTTTTAAATTTCTATTATTTCTTAAAAATTTTGAAGCAACAATGCAAACATGTTAAGATTTGACAAAGTTGGTGGGAGGAAGGGATACATAAGAGTTTCCTATGTTAATTCTGCATTTTTCTCTCTGACATATTTCATAATAAAAACCTTATATTAATGGAATAGGGAGGACAAGAGTGAGATTCGCAAGATGGAGTGATGATTATGGGTTTATGAATGTTGAAGAAAACTTTGGAGTTTGAAAACAATCTCACAGATTTAACAAAGCTTCTGAAACAGTTGTCCCATTTCATGAAGAATTCTTTTCATTGCCTATTCCTGTCCATCACCTCCAAACACTTCCAGCTTAATATACACTTCTGGATTCAGACAAGTGGGGAAAGAGAAAACCAGTATTTCCAGGCACACTCTCTTCAGGGGGTGTGTGACTAGAATTCGTTTGGCAAGATTACAGAAACAAAAAACATTTTTCAGACTGGAACTTGTTGGGACCTTAGGAGGTCATGTAGTTCTGTGATTCCCAATTGTAGGGCCACAGAGATAGTAATATGATTGGGCATTTCCCCCAATATTTCCAAAAGCCTAAAGGAAATGGAATAATTACTGAAGATAGGACTACTAAAGCAAAGCTAAATATACTTCTTTTCTTTCTTAACCTTTGCATGGTGTTATGGATTGGATTCTGTCCTACACCCCAGTCTGTGAACTTATTTATAAATAAGATCTTTGAAGATGTTCTCAGTTAAGGTGAGGCCCAGTTGAATGAAGGTAGGCCCAAATTCAATAGGACTGGTGTATTTATAAGGAGAGGAAATTTGGATGCAGATAGAGGTGCAAAGCTAGAGAGAGATGGCCATGCAGTGGAAGCAGAGATTGATTTGTGCCACCACAAGCCAAGGTGTGGCATGGATTTCCAGCAACTGACCAAAAGTCTGCATCCTTGCCAGGGTCTGCATCCTTGTGTCTAGGCTGGGCCACGTGAATACTTTTAGCCATAGAATATTAGCAGGTTATGTCTATCACTACTGGACCAAAGAGTTTAAACACATGAATACCTTCTACACTCCCTCTTTCTCCATCTGCTTGCTTAATGCAGGGAGTTGGAAGACTAGAGGAAGGTAGAGCCACAGATGGAGAGATCCTAGATGCCCACATCGCCTCCAAGTGATTCCAGTCAGAAACACCTGTATAGCACTGGAACATAATCAGAAAGTCTGATTTATTGTATTTAGCTGCTGAACTTTTGGCATTTGTTTGTCACAGTTGCTAACGTAACTTTTACTACTGTACAAGTTCTATGGCTTTTAATGTGTCACTCACTAATCTGTGCTTCAGGATCCTTATCTGAAGAGAGAAAAATAATCCGTAGATTCAAATAGAATTATTGTAGGACTCCAATGAGACATAAGAAGGTGCATTATAAACCATTAGGTGGTGTTATTATTATCTCTGAAGCAAACTGAGGGCAGCTACTTAGGGCTCCACAATTTAAATATCTTCATAGCAATTGTAGGAGGCAGAATAGGAATTATCTGCACTACCACCAACATAGAATCAAGTTTAGCGCTTAAACTGCACTCTCTCTATATATCTCCTTAAGCAGCTTGTGTGCCTTTAGTGACAGCATTTCAATCAATCAAACAAACAAAGAAATAACTAATCTATAGTTATTCAGTACCTACCATGTTCAGACATGGAGTTTCCAATTTTTATGCTTTTAGTGCCAGTGATTAATATTTACTTAATCTCTATTACCTCCATTATGGAAAGTATACAAGGCATATAAAAGAAAGTAGGGAAGCGGCTGTGGCTCAATCAGTAGGGCTCCCGTTTACCATATGGGAGGCCCCGAGTTCGGTTCCCGGGGCCTCCTGGTGAAGGCAAGCCCGCCCGCGCGGCGTGGTTAGCTGACCCAGCGAGCACAAGCAGCAAGGGGGGGATAAATGAATAAATAAATAAAATCTAAAAAAAGAAAAAGAAAAAAAGAAAAAGAAAAAGAAAAAAAGAAAGTAAAACTGGCCATAATCCCACTTCAGTGATAATTACACATGGGTGAATATTTTTTTCTAGCCTTTGTTTTCTATACATGTGTGAATTTTTAATACAAAAAAGGGGATTATTCTATACATACTGCTTTGTAAATATTCTTTTTTCTACTGAAAATATCATGGACATGTTTCCCAAGTCAGTAAATACAAAGCTACATAATCATTTTCAGTGGTTATGGGATTCCATTGTTTGGATGATTGATGATTTATTCAATCAATTCTCTATTGATAAACATTTAGGTTATTTAAATTTTTTTCAATACTATAAATAACATTACAGCATTATTTTATTGTTCATGTATAGATCTTTGGCTAACATATTTGCTTGATTATTTTCCCAGGAAGAAATCCTAGCATTTGCATTTTGCACGTTTTTAAAGTTTATCATTCAGAGTACTCAATTAACTCCAGAAATATTTTCACCTTTGTATTTTGCAGTGAGCCTAAATATTTACCTTTCTATTTAAAAATACTCTGAATATGAAAAAATGCAAGGGAGATTAGTGCCCTGTGCAGTGATATTTATTCTGGTCTTTACATCTTAGAACATATCCCAAGACGTCTTCTACTCCCTGCTCCTGGTCCTCACTTCCCACTCCGGCTCTCCTCCTTCTTCAGGCACTGAACCTTCATACTGCTCCCTAGCTCCAGCTCAGAGGCTTCCACAAAACCTGTGACCCCAGAATCCCCTCCATGCTCAAAATTTATTCTTTGACCTTTTCCCTCTCTACCTTTTCCCCTATCAAAGCTGTAATACCCATGGTGAAGGTCCACGTCATTTAATATTTGGAGCATCATTCTTGAATTTAGGTAATTCACACTAAACCGTGGATGTCAGATAACTCACAATGGGTTAACTCTTTCAACAGGCCAAAACCCTAGTAAAGGGTCGTTTCAGTACTGACTCTTTTAGGTGGAAGACTTCTAACTCTCAGGTCTGGATACCAAGTGCTAGCTACGCAATAAGTCTGTTAGAATTTAAATTTGTGCCATTAATTTGTCTTCCAAATTGCCAAAAAGTATGCTAACAGTTTCTTTTCTGGGTGGCTACTTGATCTGCTTTATAGGCTAGAAAGTCCCTAATGTGTAAATAGTACATTGATGACTTGAAGCAATTTTCATGATGTAAAGGTTATCATCAAGATTATCATTGGTAATGTGGGTGGAATAAGTTCTTTTTCAACAAAACAAATAAAATGCAACCTAGCATTCATGAAGTTCATAATGCAAATGGAACGACACAGATAAATGCAGAAAATGCATAGGAATAGGTTAGATATATTAAAAATTAACATACATAAAACATACCGATTGCCATGTTTCAGTGACTGAACTGAATATTGACTGTTTCTAGGTGTGAAAATACACTCTAGTGCAGTTTACTGAGTTACTTCATGCTTGCTCCCTGGAATGCAAAAATGAATGGGAGCATTTCTTAGTATTTACATTCAATATTCTCTACATAAATACAATTAAATAGGATATTGAAGGAGGGGACTGTAGTCTTATTTATATTCTGAATATAAGTAAGGTCCTTAGTATAATGTACACTGACATGCCTTTGCAAAGATATTTGAAAAGCCCTGTTCTTAATTGTCAAGGAATACTTTAGGGGACTTATCTGTAGATTTTTCACAGAATATTTGTTATTAAAAATGATGAGTTCTTGGGAAGCGGCTGTGGCTCAATCAGTAGGGCTCCCGTTTACCATATGGGAGGCCCCGGGTTCGGTTCCCGGGGCCTCCTGGTGAAGGCAAGCCCACCCGCACGGCGTGGTTAGCTGACCCAGCGAGCACAAGCAGCAAGGGGGGGATAAATGAATAAATAAATAAAATCTTTAAAAAAAAAAAAATGATGAGTTCTGGATACTATAGGCAAGGCACACAACCCCATGAAATCAGCACCCCTTTGGTCGGCCTTACCTTGGAATATATGATAACACCATTTCTCCACTGTAACAGAGGTAGACTCATGTATAATTTCCCTACACATGATTCTTCTACCCCTTTTACTTGAAACTATAATTAGCACTATACCTGTTAAATATATGTCCCAGAAACTTAAATCTTTGGTCTGTTTATATGCTGGTTGAGCCCTGAATCTCAGCAGAGTTGCAACACCTACTCTCCAGTACATTGGACTCTCCCAAGACAACTAACAAAATGATGATGATGGACAGCCCCCATTCCAAAACAGCAAAGAGTATCTACAATTGCAAGCAAAACAGTTCCTTCCATCTGCCCCATAAGATCTAAGCCTCCTCTCAATCTGAAGCAGAGCAGGCATCACCATTCCAAAATCCTCAAAATTGAGGAATGAACAAACCTAAGGGGAGCAATTCAACCATGGATCAAAATAGACTTATTATTGTAGTAAGGAAGAACGTGTAACATTGATATTAAAGATAGTGGTTACCAGAGGTTCTGAGGGGAGGGGGAGGGAAGAAGAGGTGGAACATAGGGAATTTTTAGGACATTGGAATTGTTCTGCATGATATTGCAATGATGGATACAGGCCATTATACATTTTGTCAAAACCTATATAATTACACGGTGCAGAGAGTAAAACATAATGCAAACTATAGACCATGGTTAGTAGCAATTCTTCAATATCTGTTCGTCAATTGTAACAAATGTACCACGTTAATGTAAGATGTTATTAAGAGGGGAAAATGTGAGAGAGGGAGGGGATGGGGAATATGGGAATTCCCTGTATTTTTCTTTTAATATATTTTTATTAGAGAGGTTGTGAACTTACAAAACAGTCATGCACATGTGCGGAATTCCCATCCTACAACCCTCCACCAACATGCTACATTGTTGTGGAACATTTGTTACAGATTGTGAGATAATATAATCAGACTATTACCACTAACTACGGTCTATAGCTTACATATATGTATATAAGCTATATGTAAGCTATATATATGGCATATTGTTTCCATACCCCCCTATTATTAACACAGAACATCTTTGACATCGGATTTTGAAGTGTCCCGCTTTGACATTTCCAGGCAAGGGTTTTTGAAGGAAAAGAAGATTACACAAGTTGAGGTTGGTAGATATTTGGGGTAATCAGATTGTCTTTCAGATTACGTGGTTAGCTGAGTTCTTTATCTTGCGGTTTGTTTATGGTGTCCAGGTGTCCTTAGGGTTTTCAGGAGCATTGTTGCTTGGGACTTTGCACACTGTGGCAGTTTATGACATCAGCCTGAGGTTGGCCTAAGAGTATCCACCAGAATGATTTCCAGACTCCATCTGAAAACTATTGTTTTGTTTATTTTAACAAGCCATAGAATACTGTTACAGATTTTGGTACCTACCTGGAAATAGGGTGCTGCTGTAACATACCTAAAAATGTGGATGTGGCTTTGGACTAGGGCAATAGGCTGAGCTGGGCAAATGTTGAGGCGCTCAATTGAAAGAGTCTACAATGCCTTGAACAGAGCATTAGTAGAAATATGGCTGTCAATGACTCTGCTAGTAAGGAATCAGAAGCAAGGGAGGCACACAGTAAAGAAAACATATATCACCTTAGAGAATACCTAAATCATTATGAACAGACTGTTGGTAGAAATATAGACACTAAATGTGCTGCTGGTGAGGGCTCAGAAGGAAATGAGAAACATATTATTGGAAAGTGGAGGAAAGGGATATATAGTGGCAGAAAGCTCAGCAGAATTGTTTCCTGAAATTGTGTGGAAAGCAGTCATTTTAAATGACCAAATTAACTGAGGATATTTCTTAGCAAAATCTTGAAGATGTGGTCTCTTATTGCTGCTGATAGTTAAATGTGAGAGGAAAGAGATAAATTGAGGAAGACTGTTAAACAAAAAGAAATCAGGACTTGATGATTTGGGAAATTCTCAGCCAATTTAGATTACAAAAGACATTAAAATTAATGCATTCACTGTCAGGAAAGCATACTCTAGAGAAAAAACTAAAGGTGTGGCTAGAAAACCTTTTACTAATACCTCAAAGAGGTCAAAAGTTCAGAGTATTCAGTCTCACAAAACGCTCTTTGAAAAGATCAAGTATGTGACTCCTACCTGTCCTCAGCCATATCAGCAGAAGCCGAAAATAGAGATGGGATACTGAGGAAAGACCCAGAGGCTCTTATCTAATGAAGTGAATTCCTGTGATATACATAGAAGACCCACAAGTTTCCTGAGAATTTCATATTGGCAGAAACACTGCCAGCTTGTACTGAAAGGGTCAGAGAGAGTACAAAATGAGGAAAGGCTGTTAGATCCCCAAAAATTTGAGGTGTGAAGCAGACTGATAAAACTACTTAGCAACAAACATGCTACCTTTCATGAAAAAGAAAGGATGACTCAGGGGACAAAGCAGTAAGCACAGAAGTCAGAGCCTCAAGTCACAGAGAATTATTCCTAGGCCTTGAAACCAAATAGTGTTTGTTCATCTGAATTTCAACATTACTTGGGATTTGACTCCTTTTTTTCCTTCCATTTTCTCTGCTTTTGAACCAGAATGTTCATAGTTGGTACTATATGCTTTCCCATCTTTGCATTTTGGGAACAGATAACTTGTTTCTTGAGTGTCACAGGTCTACAGCTGGAGGGTAATTATGCTCCAGGGTGGAATATACCCAGAGTCTTACCCATATATGATTTCGATGATGACATTTGGGACTTTTGAGCTTATAGACTTAGAAGAGATTTTAGACTTGAGTTGATGCTGTAATAGGTTGAGACTTTTGGGCATCTGTGATGGGGTGAATGCGGTTTTGCATGTAGGATGAACATGAATCTTTGAGGATCAGAGGGCAGATTGTGGTAGGCAATTTCCTATGTGGGAGGTATAATACTCCCCCTTCCAAGGTGTCCACATCCTAACCCCCAGAATCTGTGAATGTGTTAGGTTATAGCAAAGGGGTATTAAGGTTGCAGATAGAATTAAGGTTGCTAATCAAGTGACCTTGAGATGGAGAGATTATCCTAGATAATCCAGGTGGGTCCAATGTAGACATAAGGATCCTTAAAAGTGGAAGAGAAAGGCAGAAGAGAGAGAACCAGAGGCATGGTCATGTGAGAAAGATTTAGTCCAAAATTTCTGGCATTGAAGATGGAGTATTGAGACCATGAGCCAAGAAATTCAGCCAGCCTCTAGAACAGGGCTGTTTAACCAGGAGTTTGGGGTCCATGGAAAGATTTCAGGAGATCAGTGAGCTTGAACTGAAAAAAAATCAACTTATTATCTTTATTTTTTCTGACCTCTAACTGAAATCTAGCATTTCCTTCATTGATGAATATATGCAGTAAATTACAGAAGTATTCATTTTGTATCATATTACAGTCATTGCCTATGTCAAAATATCGCTTACGCTCATCCATACTTTGAAAATACGGTAGTTAGACCCGGCGCTAGTTGAGTGTCATAAAAAACTATCTGCTGCTACATTCTGAGAAGGGGTCCATGGTTTTCATCTGACTGGCAAAGGGATCTGTGGAACAAAAAAAGGTTAAGAAGCCCTGCTCTAGAAGCTGGAAAGGGCCAGGAGATGGATTCATCCTTAGAAACTCCAGCAGGAATGCAGCCTAGCCAGCACCTTTGTTTTAGTCTAGTGAGACTCATTTTGGACTTTTGACCCCCAGAACTGAAAATAGTAAACTTTTGTTGTTTTAAGCCATTAAAATTGTGGTAATTTGTTAGAGCAGTAATAGGAAACTAATGCACAGATTAAGCAGGTTGCATTTACTCTCTGCTAAGTTTAAGGCCAGAATCCTAGATTCTTTGAATTAAAAATGAAATAATTGCATTCATGAGAAATGAAGTCAAAAGGGATCTTGGTTTTTAAAACTTCTTTTTTCAGCAAAGACATTTTTCCAGGTATAAACTGGGGAGAATTTCACAATATTGAAATGAGCAGATCTTTTGGAGGTAGGACTGCATCAGAAGCAGCATGTTGTGAGCGATGGGCTCAATCGGAGATCTGTGTCTTAGCCTGCTCTTGACCACACGAAAGCCTGCCACTTGCTAGTTGAGCCCAATACTGTCATGAAACAATGATAATTTGAACTGGCAGCCCATTGGGAGGTCTCTGTCCTTAATCAGTAGGTATAGGAAATACAAATTTGGGTGAGCTCTTGGCTATAATTCCCATTCTAGGCCCCACAGTATTAGGCTACTTTGCCAGATTTTTTTTTTTTTTTAATATATTTTTATTACAGAAGTTGTGAACTTACAAAACAATCATGCACATGTGTAGAACTCCCATACAGCACCCCTTCATCAACACACCACACCATTGTGGAATATTTGTTACAGATTATGAGATAATATCATCAGACTATTGTCACTAACTATGGTCCATAGCGCACATTTGTCATGTTTTTTCCATACCCCCTATTATTAATACAGTACATCTTTGGCATTGATGCAAGAATATTACAGGGTTGCTGTTAACTATAGTCCATAGGCTACATTAATTGTATTTTTTCTATGTTTCTCCACATTCCCACCACCTTGCAATAGTGATATACATCCATTCCAGTTCACAGAAGGACATTCTTGCAATTGTACTATTAACCACAATTCTCATCCACCTCTGAGTCTGCTGTGTTATTCAGTCCCTAGATTATTCTCTAGCTTTCTTTCAATTGACCTTTATATCCCTAGACTACCCTTTTCAGCCACAATCCCATGCCAGATTGGTTTTTTACTTGTGAGTTCCCATTTCAGTTCCCTGTTGGAAATAAAGTCTAGTTTCAAGCCACAGGGCGGTTGACTCTGGATCCTCTCCTTGCCCAAATCAGGTCAGATTATTTCCTTGGCTTGAGTCCTATTTCTGAATCCAGTTTCTAGCATCCTTGCATCAACTAAGGCGGACCTTCAGGATTTAGTGAACAATTTGACTCAAATGATCCTTACCTAGAATTGCCTTTCCTTTCCCCCATGAACTAAATTTGTAGGTAGATTCCAGGCCTGACTGAGCTCAAGTTTGTTGTACCTTCAACCTCCTCTCCATTCAGTTTTTCTTGGTGTACTGACATCACCCTGGGGGTAACTCCCAGCATGCACTAAGGCAATGACCAACCGGTCAGGTAGCTAATCACGAACTATGTGACCTTCCTTGGGAACCCGTTTTCTAGCTTTGTGCATTGAGGGGCTGAAGAAGATGATCTTAGGGCCTTTCCTGATTTTCACCCGTGATGATCATTATCTTTATTTGATTCACAATAAAAGCCAAATTCCTTACCAGTGATCTAAACAACAATACGGCCCTTCAATACGTCTCTGACCATACCATCTCTTAATCTTCTTTCTTACTCCTTCAGGCACACAGGTGTCTTTGCTTTTCCTCAAACACCTCAGGTATGTGCCTACCATAGGGCCTTACAGTAATGCCTAGTCTCTTTCCATGAAATGCTCTTCCCCTAGATATCTACCTTGCTAGCCCCTAAGCCCCTTTTAAGGCTTTGCTTAAAAGTCATCTTCTTAGTTAAGCCCACCCTGACCCTTATATCTAAAACACTTCTCCCTTAACTAGCTCTAATTTTTATAGTACTAACTTTTTTTTTCATTTTTACAGCTTTATTGAAGTATAACCAATATACAATAAACTGCACATATTTAAAGTATACAGTTTGGTGAATTTTGACCTATGTATACACCCATGAAACCATTAGCATAATCAAGCCAATGATAATTTTCATTGCTTCCAAAGTTTTCCTCATTTCCTTTTTTTTAAAAAAAACAATTGATTGAAGTATATCATTCATGCATGAACATACATAGACTATAAGTGTTCAGTAAGCATCATGGGCTTGCATAACATCACACAGGGCTCCCACACATCACCCCCTGACAAACACCCTGCATTGTTGTGAAACATTTGTTAACAAATCATGAAAGAGCATCGTCAAAGTATTACTACTAACTATAGTCCGTATCTTCTTCCCCTATACATTTTTTGTAAGGATTTATTTATTTATTTACTTTTATCCATTTTTAGTACCCTCTGCCCCATTCTTGCTGTTTCTGTGTCCATTCACTAGGCGACTCTGTGTCCTTTTCCTGCCCTCTCTTCTCATCCTTCTCCTCCTGCCTTCACTGGGATTTGATCCTCAGAACCTCTCATGTGGGAGAGAGGTGTCCTACCGCCTGTGCCTCCTTGGTTCCTGTTTTTTTGGTGCTTCTCATCTTGGCTCTCCCTTGTGTCACTCTCCTGTTACATCGTCATCTTGTTGCATAACTCACGGGGCCTGATGGTGCATCCGCGCATGGGGCCTGGTGGCGCACCCGCTTGCGGGGCCTGGCGGTGCACCCATGCATGGGGCCTGGTGGCCCACATGCCTTCTATATTTTTCTTTTTTTAATTTTTACCAGGAGGTCCTCGGGATCGAACCCAGGTCCCTCCATATGGGAGATGGATGCCTAACCACCCAAGCCACATCTGTCCCCCTGTTATATCTCTTAAGGTTGACCAAAGATACCCGAAGTTATAGTTTTTCCCATACCGAGTGGTCATATAATAAATCAGGCTTAGTATATCACCAACATTCCAAAAACCAGACCTAGGGAGAAAAACTAGGTGTTAGGACACATGCATGGTTTCTAATATAGTGAATGTTTAGCCACCCTGATTATCACAAAATCAGGACAGCGAGAATATTCTCAGTTCACTAACTCTTAATATACAGTTTTATATCATCAAATTAGTTTATTGCTTACTGCTAGTCTCCTCTCAATAGAACAGAAGCTCCACAAGTTAAGGATTTTTATCTTGGTTCATTGATGTGTCTCCAAGGCACCTAGAATAGTGCCTGCCACTTAGTAGGCACACAATAAATACTTGCCAAATATATAAAAGAGAGAATAATGATTCTGTTGTTACTCAACAGATTAAGCCAGTTCTTCAATTGTTATATGCCAGGCTGATGGATGTTTTATGGGGTGAAAATTCTGAGAGGAGCAACATCAAGGATTCATTCATTCACTCCACAGACATTCACTGACTGCCTACTATGTGCCAGGCAGAGTTCCAGGTGCTTGGGAAACACTGTGAATAAGATAAAATTTATTACATATTCCTCTGATAGAATGAGTAGAACTGCTCTTAGGGTTTGGTATTGTCTTTCTGGGCTGAAAAATATGTGAACCTATTTCTGACATATCCTCTAATGTATCTTCAATGTCTTGAGATTTTGACTTCTGGAGAGGATGTGGAAAAATCAGTCTATTAAAGAATCCTTTATTTCTTTGTACACACACACACATACATATATTAACAGAAGGAAATATTTCTTTAGAGAATGAACACATAAATATCCATTCTTTTTAAAAAAATGTATCTGGCTTGAATCTAAATCTTTAAGTGGTTTACATTTGGACCTTTATTAATAGATTTCATTTCACTTGGGCTTTTCAGTAAATACTCATTCTTTGTTTCCTGAGAACTTTTATAACTTGGTTTCCTTGTAATTCCTGTAAGATCAGAAATAAAGCTCTGAAAGTTGGAGAGTAAATTGAATCAATAGCCTAAAGCTCTGGTGATGTACTCCAGGGAGTGCAGTTATTTTTTTTTATCAGAAGGCATGAGTTTTCTAAAAACAGTCTCTGTCTGCAGATGCATCTATGCATGTAGCATATGGCACTTATGGATATATAGGGTTACCTTATTACCATGGGTTACTGGTGCCAGCATGTACATTGAGCGAAATCCTTCTTGGATTTTTATATTCTGCCTGTATTTCAAATGCTGGGAGATCAGTAGATAGTGAAAATGGACTAGTCCAGCACAGATTATATGTTATTTTTAATGGTCATTTTATATGTATGTGTAATACAACCAGTGGGAAAAATTTTAAAAACACCATATATATCTGAATTGAAAAAAGGAAAAAGAAATTAGTGAGTTCGGCTTCTCCCTGTAACTTCCTTTCCATTGGACATGCCTTCGGGTTCTCTCTGTGACAATATATTGAACAATGTTCTTCCGGCTTTCTGCAGATAGGAACCTGGTAAGTGACAAAGAACAAAGGCTGTGGGTAGACAGAAGTGTGTCTCCTGCAGATAATGAGAATTTTAATTTAAGGAAAGTACCCTGCAAGGTTGATTGTTTCACTTAAAGAGAACTTTGCCGTTCTTCACTCACATGAGTGTTTATGTAGAATACAAACATTGTGCCCTCTTGGTCTGGGGATAGAACCCTTCTGAATGGAGTAGAGCAGACTAAGGACAATATCATTGAAAATATGAATCACTTCTTCTGGCAACTTGTGTGCACACAGCTCTCCATTATTCATGTACTCCTTCTTTGGTTTTGAATGATCAGTGTCTTTGCTGTTCTTTCTTCTCCCTTCTGTTTCCACCATGTTGGCAATTCGCTGCCAACACTAAGAAAAATAAGATGATATTAATTCATGATCATATCAATCAATATACAAGTTGCAAATGATGTAAAAATCCTGGTGGCCTTTTCATAAAGGTGGATACTAATGGCTGAAATGCCAACGGGAGGTAGGGAGTGGATTTGGGATTATTCTTTCTCATCGGTAGAGAGTGGTCATCTGGGTTTCATGAAGCATAATCAATACCCCAAATGAACATTTATATGAAATATATGAAACAGAAATCATACGTCTTCAATTTTTCCATTTTGAAAAGAGGCATTAGAAATCATTTGTTTTTGCAGCACAAAAACAGAATTGAGAGTTTTTTGGATCTATATTTTTATGTTTAGTCCC
The DNA here is from genome assembly GCA_026826555.1 of Tolypeutes matacus. Classification (NCBI taxonomy): domain Eukaryota; kingdom Metazoa; phylum Chordata; class Mammalia; order Cingulata; family Chlamyphoridae; genus Tolypeutes; species Tolypeutes matacus. The sequence goes on along the minus strand of JAKSZT010054215.1, from coordinate 23,574,793 downwards.
ACTATCAGGGCTGTGTGTAAACAGAGGTGGATAGCTGCAGTTTAATGGCAGGATAGAATTAAATAAAACACCACCTTATCAAAATATTTGTTATGAACTGTTCTGTTCTACCATAATCCAAGATGCTTTTTCATACAGAGCTTATCATATAGATAGACAGAGTTGTCAATAGGATCAGATCCCTAACCATTTAAAAGAATGATTTGGGTGGATTTGGGAACATTCCCACCCATTCTTTGAGCACTATATGCTTCTGTCCTCACACAACAGCAAGTATCTATTAAAAAAAAAAAAGTGCAGGTCATAGTGTGTGCAAGAGACACCAAGGTGAATAAAATACCAGGAAAAGCCTATTATCTAGAGTAAAATGTAAACGATACTAAGAAAGCTCAGTTACAAGCAAGATGACACATACTAAATGCCCAGTCAAAGGTGCAGATTTTAAGTGTTATTGAAATTCAGAAGGAAGGGAGAAGTTCTGGAGAATGCTGGAGTGTTCAATGAAGGCCTCAGAGAAGGAGAGAGGTTTTGAGTTAGACTTGACAAAAGGGAGACTGATGGAAAAGAGGGGGAAGCATTCCAGGCATGGAAAAATGGCAGGGTACAACGACCCAGATATGGGAAGGGGCATGGCAAAGAATTTACATAGGTGTCCCATAGAAAGTAGTCAGGGAGTGGGAGACCTTGAAAACCAAGCAGAAGGGCAGGGCAGTAAATATCTTCAAAAGTGTTTAAAACTCATTCTGAAGTTTGTCCTTCCTCTTTCCTTTTCTCTCTCTGTCTTTGTCTCTCCCTGTCTCTCTCTCTTTGTCTTTGTTTTTGTCTTACTCTTTTTCTCTTTCTCTCTTTCTTTTATCAGCAAAAGATATCCTTCAGGTCAAAGAACAAGACAGTGGCTTATTATGACCATGCACTGTACTAGAACTTAGAGCAGATTTGCAGAGCATCCACTGTCTACCACTCTGTCAGGTCCTAAGAGGCAGAGCCATAATTCACAATGGGCCTCTTGCTTCCAGAACCCATACTTAACCCCTGCATTGTACCATCAGGATATGACACATATAGAGTCTTGAGTGGAAGGAACTCTCCAGCAGAGATTACTTTGTAGGACAAATTGCATCTTCATCTTTTCGTTATTAATAGCTACGGTGATTGTCTTGCTACCTTCCTTGTGCTTTATGGTCTCCAATACGCATTCAACATGTTCAAGTACATTGTATCTCTTGCTGCTCACAACAGCTCTGTGAAGTAGGCAAGAATTTTTAGTTATAAAGTTATTTCTGGGCTCCCAATTATCTGCACAATTAATGCTGGTTACATATGCGGTGCTCTCATTTGTATTGTAAAAAGTATAATGAACAGTTTGCCCTTCTTTTCCTCCAAAATAGTTTCAAATTCAGGACAGGTTGTTGAAATTCTCTCCAAAAGAGTGGGCTTATTTTAGCATTGCATTTTTCTCAGACTAAGAACCTTGGTTCTGCATCAAAATAAAAGCTTGGATGGCACGAAGAATCATGTAGAACAAGGCACTAAGGTCTTTAACACTCCTTAACTGCAGCTGAATAAGGGGACACACTTAGAAATCCCAGGAGACCGGGCAGGTGATCTGCTACATGTGTTTATTTATCTAAAACAATTTAGCAATTTACAGCCGTATCAATTCTGGTTTGGCTGTCAGAGGGTATTTTCCAGGACTCTTTGATTTGGTCTACATCACATTTTCTTTTCACAGCAACTTATCTCCAAGCAGTATACTTTTGTTGTTCTTGTCATAGAGCTAAAAGTTGCCCATACCCCTGACTAAATTAAAGATAATGCTGTGAAATACGTGTTTAAAATTCTGGTCTGCCACAGACTAACTTCATTGGTATGAAATTCAGACCTCTCTTATTAAACACTGTTACATATTCTCTTCATTTTCAAGACAAATATGAACAGAAACACAACCAAACATGTACTGTATTAAAATCATTGATTCACAATATTTAAATTTTCAGCTAGCCTCCAATTAGCAGGCTTTCCAATATTTGAACAGAAGACCATTTTAATGTAATTACAAACACATTTTAGGCATCTAAAATTTTGCATAATTAGTTCCCTATTAAACTATTTATGTAGCCCTTTTTCCATCAGAAACAGAGAAAGCAGAACAATTTTATTCCTTACTGTTACAATAATTAACTATGCAAGTAGAACAGCATATTAATAGAGTATAATTTGTTTACATTTAAAAGAAAATTGTGTTAGATTAGCATAGCAAAAGACTATTTCCATATCCAGGCAGTAATATGCAGGCCTAATAGCAATTTACAGTGTAGTTAAAGAATATTATTAATAAAGTAATACAGTGTAATTCTGTTTGCCCCCACCATATTTCACAATGTCCTTAATTACAGCTAATTCCATCGAGACTAATTTGGGTGTTATTAAGCAGTAGACACAGGAATCTTAAATACAACCTTTGCTAATAATGAATTTAGAAGTTACCACAGAACTGGTTCTTATAAAACATAGGTGCAAGATGAATATTTGTATTTTCTCCCCAGGGAGAAATCTATAAACACACACATATGTAATTGATATCTGAAAACAAGCTTCTCTGTATCTAAGCGTTGTTAACCACTCAATGAGAGGTTTCTTATAAATGAATATAGCTATGGGGAGAGGAGATGGAGGATGGCAGTTAGGTGACAATTTGGGTTAGTAATCTACAAAACTCTCCCAGGTAAAATTTTCCACTTATTAATGGCTTTCTTTTTTCAACTGTTGCAGTGATGAAATTGGCTAAACAATATGGCATGCCAGCTTTTTGATTCGCCTTGAGGGAATTTAACGGTAATACCTACTTATTCAATACCCACGTTTGACCAGGCATTGTGCTGGCTACTATACCTACACTGTCACCAGTTCTCAAGACAACCCTATAAGGCAGGTAACAGTGTGCCCATTTTCCAGATGAGGAACCAAGTATCAGAGAGTTTAAAGGATTCACTAAAAACTGCTAGAACCAGGCAAGAGCCAGTGAAGACTCTAATCAAGGCCTAGTATAGCCTGAAAGACCAGGCTTTATAAAAAATCGTGCTATTTCTCTTTTAGCAGATCTAAATGCTTTCATCAATTCAAAAGTGAGTTGAAAAAAAATTTCCCAGGGTTTGTTGTTGCCCTTTTGGTAGCACTTTATTCTACCAGTTTTTATTTAATTGTGGAATTAGATAATAACCTGTCTCTCAATAACCACTGTGTAAAAATCAGCACAAGTAAAAGTACAATTTCTCCTATAAACTGTCTATTCGTTCTTTGTTTTTTTTGTTTGTCTGTTTTTGTTTTAAGAAAAAGTGGGTTGATGAATGTGGGTGAAATAGCTTTAGCTAGAAATCTAAATGATGCAAATTCCAGCCTCACTTTGGCCTCTTTTTTGTTGACTCAAGATTCAGAATTTGTCATTGAAAATCTTTGGAAAGTAGAGGCCTGACACTGATACTTGAAAATTCTTTGGTGCTTAATAGGCACAGAACAACAAATACTTGGTTTTCAGGTTGCTGGTGATGCTTGAGAATTGGAGCTTTGCTCAGACTTTGCTGTGTGCTCTATCTCCTGACAACCCAGCACATTCTGTAAGCTAGGATGGTGTTACCTTATTATGTGCCCCTTAAGGTGATATTAAAATCGATTTGCATTTCTTTAGCAGCCATAACTAAGGGAACTATATGCAGGCTAGACGGAGGGAAGAAGCTGCTTTGAAATGAGACTGCTAGACTTGGAGTCGGACGACCAAGTCCCTGGCTCCGCCACCTACTCTCTGTGTTGATGTGGACAAGTCACAGTCTTGTGTGGATGCCAAACAGAATGTTCTGCAATGGTGGGAATGCTTTTCATATCCATGCTATCCAGCAGTATAGCCACTACCCATGTGGCTACTGAGCACTTAAAATGTGGCTAGTGCAACCAAGGAACAACATGTTCAATTTTGTTTAATTTTAATTAATTTAAATTGAAATAACCACATATGGCCAATAGCTACCTTATCGGACAGTGCTGTCTTAGAGCATCAGCTACGTACTTATGAAGTAGTGGTGAAAACAACCTCTTTAAATACATCTGGGTATAGTTTTTTTTTAACTTAAATGAGATCATATATGTAATGTGCTTTGTAAGCTCTAAGTTACCTCTCAAATATAAGCCATTAATAATAATACTAATAATGATGCCAATAATAATAACTGCTTGCATGTGACCCACAAAGTAAAAAATCCCTTTGCAAATTACTGAGCTTGGAGGTTATAATTGTCTTCTACTTTTCTATTTACCACAGTTGTGCTGATCTGTGACTTGCTGTTTCCTAGGGGCAGATGGCAGTCATTGCAAGCTTAATTATGCATACTATGGGGGGACCAAACTAGATAAAAATGCAGGGAGTCAAAAGAATTAGACTCAAATTGTAACTTTGCCATTGACTAACTGTGTAATCCTGGCTTCTGCTGAAGCTCCGGGAGCCAGTTTTCTGTAAGCATTGACCAAGGAAATTCTCCTAATAGTTTACATGCTTATAAAATGTTAGTGACAAAAGGGACTTCAGAGGTCATCTCAACCAGCCTCTTTCTTTTTCTAGATGAGGACCCTGAGGCCTGGAGATGGTAAATGACTTGTTCAAGATAGTTCCTCTAGTTGGTAGCTGAACTAGGCCTAGGAGATAGGTCTCTTTCCCTCTGTACTTTATGTTGTCACTGTAAAATAAATCAAGTGGTGGGGGGTGGGGGAGACTCATGTTTAGTGCCACTGAAGACGGATAGCAAATTGGTGATCACGGATCCCCACAGGACTTTAATCACAATTCTATAAGAGCTATATAAACCCTACTGTAATTAACTTACCACCATGAGGTAGATTCGTTCACAGAGCACACATTCCATTAACTAGCTGTGTGCAACCCAGCTTTCACATTTGTAAAAGAATGAGGTTGCACAAGTGGATCTCCAAGGTCCTTTCCATTGTGAAATTCGGTAATGCTAAGATTCAGGAGTTGAATTTTTTAAATTTGCAAATGAATTCTTACTTTTTAAATTATAGTAGCTTCTACATATATTTGAAGAGCAACAAGACCTACAGGTGTGAGCCATGTTATTCTGTCTACAGATACTCCTTGGTGTACGTATGGACCTGCAGCCTTCTTGTAGTAACTTCACAGTTCCTGAAGGGCCTGGAGTCCCCTGCTTAGTACTGCTGGTCCAAGGAGACCTTTCCTCTTGAGACTAAGAAGGAACCAACCAAGGTTTTGTTTGTTTGAATAATCACTCTGGTAGATTTCTGTCTTTTTTTCAAGTAGATCGTTAGTGCTCCCTGTCCTCAGTTTTATTGTTTTAATTTAAAAATTTTAAATGCAAATGTAGGTATAAAATTGAGAGTTACAAAAGGGTACACAACAAAAAGAAATGGATCCCATACATCCTGTTAACAGTAGGATGACCAACCATCAGATTTGCCCAGGATGGAGGAGTTTGCTGGGACATGGGGATTTTAGTGCTAAAACTGGGGAAGTCCTAGTAAAAGAGAACACATCTGTCACCCTACTGGCTTTCTTTATGCACCGAATTCCTGATGACTTAGCACCAGTCTTTGGAGTTGCCGCTGACATGGAATTCCAATGAAAATGAGGCATTAACATTAATCTCCCGATGACATCTTGGAGTAAATAATACTCATCACACAGAAGATGAGCATCTCAAAGCCTTGGAATAATTCTTCTTTAGTTACTAGAGCAAAAAAGGATAGGGGTTGAAAACCAGACCAATTTATTCAAGGGAATCAGAATCAAAGTGGCAACCTCCACTGTGCATAGAGCGATCACTTAAGAGTTGGGAAGAGTTTATTCACAAGCAGAATGAGTTATTACTTGATGAAACCAATCTCCAAAGAAAATAATTTAAGTCATTTAAAATTAGTTTTTAAAAGGCATGAAGATACACCTAAGCTGACTCCTACTTTCGGTCATGATGAAGACTATAAAGATCTTGAGTTGGCAGGGAGAAAAACAAGATGATCTAATAGTTCCTTTCCACCTTTAATTCCTATAATTTTATGTTTAGGAAGCATCGTAATGCCTTCCTTTTCTGATGGGTGAGTGGCTCATTCTAGAATGTGGATGATATACATTCATTAAGATTTGCCCCTAAAATGAGTTTTTCTACCTACTTTTTTTTTTTTGAATGTATGAGCTATTGTGGAACATAATGCCTTTCAAAACTCTCTTCTCTATTGAAAGTATGCAAAATTATATTTTCCTTTGTAGCCTCTCATTCAAATAAACATACATTTATAGAGTTGATATTATTTCAAAAGCACTATTCAGAGTGCTCTAGGGAATACCCAAAATGGGTAAGAGATTCTCTACTCTGCAGTAACGTAAGCTTAGGTGCAATGTGATAAGTACACAGATAACTATAGGAGCAAGCAGCATAAAGTAAGGAAGGGGATAGTACATCTAATCGGTAAATAGGAACAATTTTATAAATTGGAAACAATGTTTGAAATGGGTCTTAATAACAAGTAGAATTTCAACAGTTGGAAGCAATACACTCTAAGTTTAGGGAACCTAATAAATATTATTAGATTGGAATATCTTGTATAGCATGGTCTCAAAAATGGGTTGGAGGTGTATTGTATGGACCTATGCAAGCAATATGAAAAGCAAGCAGTTTAATTCCTTAGGCAATGGGGAGTCATTACAGATTTTAGAGCAGGAGACTGTTGAACTCAGAGCAGTGTGTTAGAAAGGTTACCTTGGCAATGATCTGTAACACAAATTGGAATGAAAACAGAAAAGAAATGGGAGAGGAGGAGAAAAGGGTAAGTGACAAAAGCCTCAATACAGGTAGTAAGAACAAAGAAGAGACACACGTAAGAAGAATGTGGTTTAAAAACTCTTCATGCCTTGGAGAGCATGAGTTACAAGAAGTCAAAGGTGATTCTGAAGTTGATCCTTGATATGGGGGCATAAGGTGGTGCCAGAAAGCAAAGGTATTTGGGAGAGAAGGATAAAGAGTTGAATCCCTTAAAAAATTATTTACGTTTGTATTTGTTCATGTTGATTTTTTCCTTCACACTTTTTCTATCTGTTATTTCACTTTTAATTTTCTGAAGATTAAAAAACAATTCCTAACATCTTCTCAACTCCTTGAAGTTTATCAAGACTCCATCCTTTAGTATCCTGTGCTGCAATGGCACTCAGTAATACAAAGCTAAGCAGAGGGTCAAGATTTGCATTGTACTTGAGTGTACTAATTTGTGAACTTGTGCTCATTAAATCTTTCTTTTACTCCATGCAAAATACCAAATAGCCTCTCAGAATATAAATGGAGTAGTCCTGGAAGGACAGCAATCACAGATTTTAGGATTACAAAATTGTCATTATACTCCCTACTTTGCTTCAACCAAAAGAACAGCTATTTAGTGGTGCCTTGGATTGGGCTCGCCTTAGCCTCCTTCAAACTGTGCTATGGATGCTGCAGACCCTCTAGTTCAAGTCAAAATGGTTAGGCTTTCCAAGATTCTTGGGAGCTCTAATAATTTTATTCCCCTTCCTCTCTTAGACTGATAAAATATTCCATCAGTTTGGTAGCAAAAGTGTTGTCCTAAAAAAAAGCAGGAGCTACTCCGTGACTTGCAGCTCTGAAGCTGAAATCTCAGTCACAATGTTGCAGGAGACCCACCAGTCTCACCCTAAGTTAATCACATTAGAAGGTGTTTGTCATTCTTGCCCTAGCTAGCAGGAAATTAAGTTTCACTGAAGCATATGGGTCACACCCCTCGCATCTAAGAATGATATCCCTGTAAGATAAGTTTACAGTATTCAGTTGCTTTGGGGCATAACCTTTTGATGACTTTTATTTTTTTTTAATAGTGGGAACATATTTAAGGTATCTTTAATATTTTACACAGCTGTTCCAATTTCAGGATCCGCATCCTAAGTAACATGGTAACCCTGGCAAAGTCTTCCAGAATGTCAGAGGAAACCCTAGAAAAAATCGTTTGAATATGTTCTCAAAAATAATCAGTTTATTTTCAAGTAGTTATTTATTGTTTTAACTGTAAAATGGCATCCAGCTCTGACAGGCCTAAGTAGTAGTGGCAGCCTAATAGTAAATGGAAGCAACAGATGAATCTGTTTCCAAAACTATTGCTTTCTACAAACGCATTTTTTTCTCATTCACTTTTTCTTTCCTTTCCCCAGTTACTTTCCAGTTGTTATTCAGGTCTGGAGTCTTCCTGCCTGGTTTTCTTGTTTGATGTTGAGTCTCTGGTTCATACCTTCCGATGGCATCTTCCTAAAACAAATTAGATACTCATTTGGTATGTTCTCTGATATTTCAACACATTAAGAAAAGCATTCTACAGTTTCCATGAGGGGTAGACTTGGAATGTTACATTCTGGAGTTATGCTATCTCTAGTAAGATAAATAGTTTTAGAAGAAGTCATAGATGGATTGATTGAGGACTGAGCAATTCATTTAACTGCTTCTTTTAAAATTCATATTGCCTTTCTCACACCTGAACTCCCCATGGTTTTCATGATCATTTGATAAAATTTGGGAACATTTTGCTCCTCCCTATCAAACAAACAAACAAACAAACAAATAAAAAACTACCAGAAGAGAAAATCAGTAGCCTTCCTTCCCATTCATCCACTTAGTTCCTCTTTTGTTGATTCTACAAAAAAAAAGAAACAACCTAAATGTTAGCTTTGATTGTAGAATTAAAATTCAGAAGATGATGAAATTACCTGTCTTGTATTAATGCACGTCTGATTATCCAAATATGACAATTGCAATCAATACCAGAAACACCAGAAGTATTTGTATTAACTGTTTCTCTGTTTTGTACTCCACGTTCCTGATTCCCTGAAAAAAGAAACAATTATTATAATGGAGGAGCAATTTAAACATGAGAAGCTCCTAAGCTTCCACCCTGAGGGTTGTTGCGAAGTCTATACTTTTATTTATTTATTTATTTTATTTTTTTATACTTTGCACTTTTCGGTTCAATCCAAAGTTGCCTGGTCAAATGTAATCTTTATGCTTACAAATAAATTCAAACAGCTTGCTACTGTTTGTCACAATTTTCATTTGGGCCCTAAGAAACTTGCTTTCTTTTTGTAAAAGCCACATTTTATATTCATAAACCATTGCATGTTGCTCATTTAACCCTGTTCCCACGCTCCACTCCAAATGTATTTCTGAGTGACCCCGCATGTCAGCACTATAGCATTGTACAGTAAATAGAGCGTTTTGCTTCATAAATCAAGCATAGAACTTACATCCAACTTCAGCATAAAAAAAAGTCATTGAAATAATATGGCCCAGCTGCAGGAGATAGACATTGTATTCATAAAGCTAGCCTTAAATTACTGACATTTAAATCCAGATTTAAGACTATTTTGGATGATTCTGAGTAATCCTCATGAAATTCCAAATTTTCCTTTTGTGGTTTTGAAGGAGATTCGTTTTTAAAAGGAAAGAGGGATAGATGTTGTCCTCACTCAGTATCTTTGATGGTATCAGAAAGCACTTGGGTGACCAGTTCACCTAATTATGCAAGTCACTTTGCAAATCATGTAGTTTTTCTTTGGGAACCTGCTCTCTGAGGCACAGCTCTCTTATTTTATTGTGGCAATCAGCAGTAAAACGTAAGGGTGATTTGGGAAACCCAGGTTTGGATCTCTCTCCCCTCTTAGTCAGATTGAACACTAATGTGCCACTGAGGTTGTCCAAAGATAGAAACTAATTTTATTTCAAGCAGCAATTTGTATTTCTCTGCTGGGAAAAAAAAAAAGTGTACCAGTGTATAAGCCCAGCAATTGGTCACACTTCCAACTCTCACTGTTCTCTGTTCATCTCCCTTTATAGGTAGCAATTTTAGCACTAAAATGTAAGAATAAGCTAGAAGGAACATCCATTTACAGTGCTTTGAAAGCAAGCTTTGAGAATCACCTGTAATGGGAACACCCTGTCAATAGAGAAGTGTCAACATAACAGCTAGTTCAGGGCATAATCTCCCCAACATAATTTACTGAAATAAATGAAAATCATTTTATTTTCTCATTAAATTGAACTTGCCCCACCTCACCAAAATCCATTTTTAAAACGTTTATAACAAATGTAATTACAAGAGTGTAAGAATTAATGAGAGAGGGGAAAAGCTAATGTCTGTATTTTATCTTTCAGGCAAGTGGATTGAAACACATTGCCATTTTGTGAAAAGCATTTATCTGGTAACTGCAAAATGAGTTTGACTAGATTTTTAAAAAATTTTATTTTATTTTAATGCCCTTACTTACAGGTAATTTCTTTGTTCACCCAAGATAGAAGAGTCAAACTGAATTATGTTCTGGCATAAATTGCCTTCTGGAATTCAATGACTTCTTTGGGAAGTAGCAATATCTTCAAATTAACCTCAGTTAACACAAATGGACTAAAAAAATTGTTCAAAAATTTATGTAGTTCAAAAATTGTCAGATTTGTTGAAATGAATAATGTGTTTGGTTTTTTGGAAGACCTTTACAAATTTTGAACCTCCTGCAGTTCCATTTGGTGTAAAGAATTATACTATAAACAAGGGGCTCCATCTGTACTTTTGAAATACTATTCAGTTTTCCATTTCAGTGCTCAGACAAATTGACACGACAAACTGAAAAGCAGAAGTTAGTGTTCAAAGAAGTTCAAGAGTAAACATTTAGTCAATTCGTCTGCTTGGATTGAGAGAGATTCATTGCACAAGAGTCCATAGTTCTGAAGGCAAGTTTGAGATTGGTGGACACATGGGGCTTTCCAGTAGCCTCAAATCACATCCAGAATGTGAATCTCTTTCTGTAGCCCACAGTATTTCTGGATATTTTGTACACATGTTGCTACACTTAAGGATGAGGAGAAATATTTCTATTAAAATTTCTTTGAAAACTTTCGTTTTTCTCCTGGTCCTTTTCACTCATTACATAGGCCACTCTTTGGTCTCCCTATTTTCCAAGGGAGAAAAGAATCACATTTCTAGGAAGGGGAATAAGGTGATAACGGCTGTTTTATTTTATTTGATAGGGCTCAGCAACACAAATTGTAGATGCTGTTTTAGTCATATTATTTTTCCATCCAACTCAACAGGAAATTACAGAACACCTATGTGCAAGTCTTTATGATAGGTGCTCAGTGATTTGCTCATAACAGGAGTTGTCATTTTTAAAGCAAAACTTAAAGATAAATGTATGGCAATAAATCCAGACTCACCCAGAACATTGGATGCATGTCATCCAATTTTTATTTTCCCTGATCTCCAATTTGTATTTTCCCAATAATTCCTAGCCATGGTCTGTTGTTCAGAGATTCATGGCCTGGTTCCTGGCTCCTTCTCATTGTGCCCGAAGGTAGCTTGGACGTACACTCCGAGTGTGTCTGCAGGAGACTCTGCACATCCCCATGCAGAACCCGCACTCAGGCTGCTTGGCTTTTCAGGGAGGCACTTTCTTCTCCTCTCCTATTATTTTCATGCAACCTCTCATTTTTGGCCTAATGTAAGCCCCTGTTCTCAGTGAAACCTGTACCTGCAGTGCTGCCTGAGTGTGGCTATGCTCTCCTCCAGTTAGGTTTTTCATCTCGGCCAGGGTTTGCTGCTCTATTCTGAGGAAGCTGATACGTTCTTCTGGTTTGGTCTGATGGGTCCTTAAGTCTAAGGGCATGGAACACCAAGCCAAGGATCCTTGAGAGAGTCAGGATGATCACTGATGAAGCACTTATGAGTGAAAACAAAGCTGGTCTCAGGGATAAAATTAGTTCTATGTTTTATGTTGAACCTCTCAATGGTTATCCATCAGACCTCTTGTGAACATATGGATCACCCTTATGGTTTCTAGTTGTTTTGATAATGTTTTGTTTTCAGAGGTCTCCTTAGAGTTGATTCATTACTCTACTTCCCTCACTTTTCTCCTTGCTCTGATCCTTACAAACCACTTTTGGTGTTTATGTTTTAAATTGCATTTCATTTTAGCATTTATCAACTCTGTTGATTTCTAGTGAACTCTGATAGACTTGCTGTGGTAGTTTCTAAAGATGGCTGCCATAGTTCCTCCCTCCCTCTATGGTTATTATGGTCCTCTCATCAAAAAGTGGGGCCTACCTCCCTCACCCTTGAACCTAGGCTGGCCTGTGACTTGCTCCTACCAATAGAATGTGGAAGAAATGATACTGTGCTAGTTCTGAGCCTGACCTTTAAGTGGTCTGGAAGCTTCCACTTTCTCTCTTGGAAGCCATTTGAAAAGTCCAATTACTTTGAGACTACCATGTTGTAAGAAAGTCCTTGTTGAGGTACCAGATATGTGAGTGAAGAAAATCTTGAGAAAGCGTCCAGTACCAGCAAACACTATGTAGAGCAAAACAACCGTGCTGCTTAGCCTAGACCAGCTAAAAGATTGTGTTGTTTTAAGCCACCAAGTTTTTGGGTGGTTTGTTATGTAGCAATAGATAAAGAAATACTTACTTAAAGCTTGTATTCATAATCCACGGTGATGTTCTACAGCTGTGTGGTCCAATATGGAATCTAATTGCCAATTGGACTCGTATAAATTTAAATTAAATTAGATTTTTAAAAAATGCAGGGTCTCAGCCTCACATGTTAAGTGCTCAATAGCTGCCAGTTTTTTTCTGACAGCACATATAGCACATTTCCATCTTTCACAGAAAGTTCTATTGGATCCTAGTCATCTTTACATTTTCTGGGGCCTTAGGATACTTATTTGCCAAGAAATGTCAATGTGACTGCCACAGTAAATATTGCCTCAAATAGTGGGGTTCCTGAGGGCTCTAGAGACATCCAGACACTATAGGCAGAGCAGACAGCTCAGGAGTTTGGTGCCCTGCCAGTGGGCCTGACCTTGTAATTTATGCTCCCCAGTGTGACAGAGTTGAACTCATTTGTGGTTTCCCTACACATGGCTCTTTTGCCCCTTCTGTTTGAACCTATAGTTAGTACTATACTTGATGGGTGTATATACAAGAGACTTAAATCTTTGTGCCAGTTGGGCCTTGACTCTCGACAGAGTTGCAACACCTACTCTCCAGTTCATTGGACTCATCCAGGACAACTACCAAGGTGATGATGATGGACAACATCCAACCCAAGGAACAGAGAGAGTCTGCAACTGCAAGCAAGATAGTCACATCCATCTGCCCCATAGGTCTAAGCCCCTTCTCAATTAGAAGCAGAGTAAGCATCATCATCCCCAAATCCTCAGGATTGGGGAATGAACAATGAACTAAAGTAGACTTACTATTATTCTACTATAGACTTATTGTTATTCTAGCAATAGAAGAACTTATATCATTGATACAAGTGGCCACCAGAGACTCTGAGGGGAGGGAGAGGAAAAAATAGATGTAATATGGGGGCATTTTCAGGACATTGGAATTGTCCTACATGATGTTGCAATGATGGATACAGGCCATTATATATTTTGTCATACCTTACAAAATTGCTCAGGACAGAGTGTAAACTATAATGTAAACTATAATACACAGTTAGTGGCAATGCGTCAATATGTGTTCATCAATTGTAATAAATGTACCACACTAATGAAGGATGTTGTTAATGTGGGAAAGTGTGGGAGGGAGAGGGAGTGGGGCATATGGCAATCCCCTATATTTTTTATATAGCATTTATGTAATCTAAAGTTTCTTTAATATTAATTAATTAATTAAAAATAAAGTCAGTGCTATCAAATTGACTCAGTAGAGCACAGGTTTTTTTGTGGAGGTGCAGATGGCTCTGTCCTGGCACAGGATGCAGGGTCCTGGCTATGTAGGACCAAGTTGAGCATCACTCTATGATGGCTTACTCTCATCCTATGGGCAATGGTGAGCCATTGAAAGGTTTTGAGAACTTGAGGGACATGGTCAAACTGGTGCTTTGTGTAGGTGAAATGCATGCAAAACAAATTTAACTGGGTTCCACACTGAAAGGAACTCTTTCAAACTTTTTAGTCATTTGTTTCTCCAGAAATCACTTGTTTTCAACTATTTTCTTTCCTCAGTTAAAATTTTAACTCACCCACCTGAAGTTAGGTCAAGGATAGAATCTAGCTCATTTTTGCTAATGGAGCCTATATTATTATAATTCATTGTATCTTGACTTAAAGATCTGGCATATAAAACACCAAAAATAATAGCATTGCTTATATTATTCTAAAGAATCACATCACTGAAAATGGTACATTATGTACACCCCTTCCTAAATAGGTGGATAAAAATACAAATCTGAAAAATCTTTGTTCTAGTCATTATTTTTAGCATGAATTAAAATATTTCTTATCTGAGCTGAAACTAAAAATCACAAACAACCTGTTCCAATATCCAAAGAAGTAGGTCAAAAAAATAATTATAGTGAATATATAAATAACTATAACTATAGGAAATGTTATATTTGATTAATTCTCATTTTTTTAGAATGATGATAATTTATAAATCTGGATAGGAAAACATATCAGCTTAGCTCAATAGAAACTCAATAAAAGTGTAATAACCTCAATAGTAAATTTAGTCCAATATATTTGTTACTCTTTTTTTAAAGTACAATAAGGTAGCTGGAGAGCTTAGCATCCTCACTTGGGAGTATGCAGACCTATATCCGGGGATTGGTTTGGCCCCCAATGAGTTTTGTGGCCTTGGACAGGTTGCATCACCTATTAGATATGACTTTAGAAGGGTACTAAAATCAGGGTAACCATATCCCTGATTTCATACTTCTTTGTAACCTCTTCTAGCCTGGGCTACTGAACAAAAGGTTCTTTTGAATCAAGGTATTACACCACAGCTCTGTTAGTCATCCTCTTAGGACCTGAGAGTTTGCTCCTCAAGTGAAACAAAAAGATGAGGACTTACTGTGAAGACCCACCTTCAGCTAAACTTTGCCTCACAGTGGTTAGTTTTAGAGTAGTGAAAAGGAAATAAATGGGGAAATCTCTGTCTTGACAGAAGTTTTCCTTCCTCTGACCCTCTGTCCTGGTTTTAAAGTGCTGGAAGCTGGGTCGTTTTGTGGTAGATCCTCATGAGTGCTCATGATTGCAGGCACCATATTTATGTAGAGTGTCTGCGGGGAATTCTCTCCCATATTAGCTAAGAAGAATCACTGCTGTTAAAGCCATTAGTAGAAGTAACCATAAGGATTCTTCTTTCTTTTATCAGTCTGGCCTTGGGGTTTTTTTTTTCTCACATGCATTCACCCTTGCTTCTCTCCTTTCTTCCCTCTACCACCCATCAGTCCATTGAAACACCCATGAATTACATACCTACTCTGTTCATGGCACTGATATAGGGCTACGAGAAATGGAAAGATGGCCTAGAAGTAGCTGCTCTTTAGCGGTCTTGGCTGAGGAGTGGAGACCCTCTTGTCCTTGAAGGGGAAGAGCCTAAGAACAGACTTTCTGGAGGCTCTCCCTCAGCTCAGCGGTAAAAGCTGAATGAGCAGTTCAGTGACAAGAGGCAGGTTAGTTCCCTGGTTGACTTCTCTTGTTTTTTGCTCCCTTGTTTCCATGGGCATTGGCATCCTTTTTCTGCTTCTGCCACTTTTCCCTTTTGCCAACTTCATCTAGCAGTCATCCTTCACTGTTCTCAGATGAAACACATACAATGCATAATGTAAAAATAAAAATCTATGCTGATAAATAGGATGTTCATGAATTTACAGGAGTAAGTAGATATGATACATTAGAATATTTTCTTTGTAGTACCTTGTAAATCATAATGATCTTAGCTATTCAGTGGAGAGTCCAACAAATCTGATAGAGAAGTTGGAATGTGGGAATCTCTTTTATATTTTAAAATAGATTTTCAAGGAAATAAAATTAAATGTTGTGATTGTTGCTAGATAGAATTTACTAAGTACTTAATACACGCCAGCTATTTTGCCACAAGCATCATAGGCATTATCTAATTTAGGCCTCCCACCAAACCTAGGAAGTAGGTGCCATTATTACCTGCATGTTTCAGATGGGGAAACTGCTATTAACTAACATATCCAAGTTCATACAGCTAAAAGGAGGCTAAGCCTTGATTCAAATCCAGACAGTACTGCTCTAGAGTTCCCTTCCAGGTCACTGTGCTATGAGTTTCCCTCTTAGCCACCTTGTCTCCTTGTTCTGTGATAGGAAAACTTCTCTGCAATCCCCTGCTCTCCACCCACAAGGAGAGTGCCAAAGGCAATGTTAAGACTCGGGTTCATCAAGGATGAAAACCAATAACCATATCTATGCCCAAAAGAACAATCATGTTTGACAGAACAGGACGTTTGTATCCTGACTACACACTTACGGGACAAGCCTTCTGTGGGCATTAGAAGTCTTGTTTCTGGTGTAAACCTACAAGCTTTATGACCATCTCTGAGCTAGTGGGCCAGATGGCCATTTTATTCTTCCTCTCTTCATCAGTCTATGTGGCTCTTCACTGTTCACATTTTCCAAAACATGCTTTTTAAAAGTTATAAACCTTTTCATGCTTGTAGATTCTTCCTGCCTGCGATGACTCTGAGCTCCTTTAGGTAGAAATACCTCGTGGGAGATCTCCAGCAGCACCTAGCATTGGATGGTTGGAGTGAATAAAATGACAAGATAGCAGTTATCTTTTAGTGTATCCCTCAACACCTCTCCGAAACACCTCTCCCTCTCAACTTTTGGTGATAAACAACAATAATTGCTAGATCTCCACCAAGAGTTAGCAGAGCAAATTTACAAAATAACAAAAAGTGAGAGCTGTCAGGAAAGAACCAGGAAGAAATACTGGGGCTGAGTGACTAGGAGGCTGGGTGGATGCTGGGAGCCTGGGGTGTGTGGGCAGGGGAGGGCAAGGGTTACCCTAGAAATGGCACAAGGGACAGGCGTTCATGCATTTATTCAGCACACCTTATATGGCAGCCGCTGAGCTACAGGGATAAATAAGACCTGCACCTGTTTTCTGAGAGCTCAGAGCTGGTAGGGGAGAGAGGGGAGAGGGTATCTAAACAAAGGAAGCCAGTAAAGGAAAGCGCGAACAAATCACCCTGGGGACACGAAAGGAGGGCTCATTCTTGTGGAGTAGGTCAGGAAAGCCTGCTGCCTGGAGGGGTTGGCTGGGTGTTCCCGGGGATCTGGGCTGGGAGGGTGACTACGGGAAGCAGGCCAGGCAGGAACAGCAGAGGGGCTATAGGGTCGGTTTCAGCTGGATGCAAGGTGCTGTTGGGGTGCAGAGGTCGCAAAGATTGGGCTGGGGCTCTTTATGGGCAGAGCTACTTATGAAAGACTTTGTTTAGGTTGTAGCCAGAGCTGCGGTGACCTTGGGGCTCCACCTGTCGATCTGTAGGGCAAGACCAATGGGAAGGAAAGGAGGGGGCTCTTCCAAATCATCCATGTAGTCTGTAGTTATGCCAAAACTTGTTGCTTCTTGAAGCCAGGAGGACAGAGAAGGAAACAATTTCTTAAACTCAAGGACCTGAAATTCTGTGTGGGGAATAAAGAACACCTAAGAAATAACTAGACAATATAAGAAAATACAGAGTTAAGTGTTGATACCTTTTGAAAGTAACAAGGCAGATACAAGTACTTTTTTTTCTTCTGCAAGAAATCTTTGCTACGTAACATGATGCTACTTTTTAGAACATTGCCTGCTCTGTGAGGCCTGAAACAACACAGATATTAGTTTAATGAACACACTGAAAACATAGGAATTAAATGCCGCTAGATTTCACGGTATTATTTTTATTCATCTTTCCTGTAGAAGCAAGAAATCACTTGCCAATACCAGAGCATTCAAGGAGTGATGAAATCTAGAAACTGACAGGATAGAAACAGTTAACAGTCAGACTTCAGACCCACTTTGAACCTTCCCAGGCAGCCAGTAAATTGAAGGCAGCAGCAAGGAAGCAGAGCCGTTTCTACTCACCCATGGAAACAGTCAAGCTGCCACAATTTGCACAAGGTGCAAGTAACAGATCAGCCTTTCCGAGAGCCCTGCACACGCTGCACATTGCAGTGGTCTCACCTCGGTCACAGAGCCTCTGCCTCACAGCTGGGCTGGAGGAATTAGCTTGCACACCAGAATATTAATGTCGGCATCTTTTATCACATGGGCTGGGGATTTGCAACCATTTGAAAAAACCCAACAACTCCGCTCATGAATATCTGTGATTCCAAGAAAGGGGCAAAGTTACCATTAAAAAAACTGTCACCAAATGTGTGGATGACAGTGTCTGTGTAAAGAAATGTAAGTTGATATATTTGGAATGCTTTCTTATTTATAAGCAGTCAATGACAGCCTAAAAGCCAAACAAAAAGACACACATACACACACACAACCTCCAGAAGGTGCTTTAGAAGGAGAATATAGTCAATGAGAAGAAAGCTTCCCCTCTTCTATCCCACAGAAGACCCACCTTGCTATGAACTGGAACTAGACATAGACACTTGATAAAAATTTCTTTGGATTGTGTGCTGCTCTTTCTCATATATTGCCCATCTTATTAGGAGTGGACAGGAGTCCAAACAGGAGGACTTAGAGAAGATTGGGAAATTATGGGATGGGAGTGAATGCGGAGGGGTGGTGACGGTGAGTTAGGATCTGGTATACACCGAGGAAGAGGAGATGAAGACAGAGCCATGTTGAGGCCAGGGAAGGGCTCAGGGCAGCAGAAGCACCAAAGTACTTCAGGGAGAAGTGGACCTTGAAAGTGAGGAAAAGGCCTTCTTCAGGCTTGAAACAGCTCATAGTTTTAGAGTAAAGGGCCTGCAAAGACCCAGCCTCAGGTCTTTCAGGATCTTACTTTTCTGTCACCAAATCCCAAAGTCTAAGCAATTTCTCTTCCTATTTGGAAGATCCTGTCCGATGCTGTATTAAAACCAACTCAAAGTGTTCTCTCCACCCTCTAGCCATGGCCATTCTAAGACAGCAAGATGGGTACATCGTACTCTCAGTGATGATAAAGCTCTCTAAATAAAACCTATTACAGCATACCTTTCAGAGAATTATATTTTTAAAAAAAGACCTAAAAAGTGAAATCCCAGTAGAACTTGTCTCAAATGAAAAATTTTCTTAACAAGACATTAATCTAGATAAATTATTTCCTTAAATGCTACAAAAATGTAATGTTTGGTGCTTATTATGGAATATGTCTCAACTGCATCCCTCTCCAACACCTACTGAACTTACCCTTTGCATTCTTAGGAGTCTCTATTGGCTCCTTCCTTCCTTGTTAGCCTTATTCTTTAGCCTCCAAATAAATATGCATATATGCTGCCTTACCTGGACTTCTCACACATCCCTCGAGAACCCCCTGCAGCAGCAAATCCCAAACTTTGTTCCCATGTGACATGCACATGCTTTGCAGTTGCCATTGATGTGCTCAGACCATAGGCTATGACATAAAAAGTGAGTCCTCAGGCTCCCAGTGACACTCGACATTGCCTTGTGGCATGGTGGTTGAGAATTTTTTCCCTCTTTGATCTCCCAACATGTTAGACATCATTCATTCACCAAATGTTAGCTAAGCATCTACTACATGCTGAGAACTGAAGACTGAATAATATCTGGTGCCTATCATCAAAGAGCGTTAAGGAAAGGCAGGTGTAGAAACAGTTGATTATAGTACGTGCTGTGTTAGTAGCATGCACAGGTATTCCATGGAGCACACCGTCATCCAGTGCCTCCATCTGGTTGAAAAGCAGTGCTGTAGAGATGAGCAGGACTCTGCTGACCTGGCTTCCAAAAGGTTCCCGGGCCTTTGCTCTTGTTCCCCATCCTCCCCTTCATTTTGCAGTGCCCACTCCCAGAATCCACTGACCCCCAAGGTTTTCAGTCTTTAAACTCCAAATTACCACCTTCATTCTTGATTGTTGACCTATATCTCCTACTTTGATAAATAATTTCAAGTCTCCATACCAAGACCCCTCCTTCCCTATTCTCCACACCCGTAAGTTTCTTGGTTTACTATAGCAGGTGCATGTTATAGTTCTTAAAAACTCCTTGTGCCAGTAGGTACATAAATATTTTTTAAAGGGAAGATGAATCGATGAATTCCATTGGTTCCTATAAGCTATCAGCAGTTACACAGTAAGTGTCTGGCAGTGATATAGTAAATAGCACAAACACTTTAGGTTCAATACTGGTTTCCTACTTATCAGCTAAATGATCTCAGGAAAGTCTTTTAAATTTTCTATACCTCAGTTTCTTCATTAGTACAAAAGGCACAATGATACATATCTTGTAGGTAGGCCCTAAGGATCAACTGAGACCATAGACTTAATTACTTGGTATAGTTTCTGTCCCAGCGTGTGTTCCCAGCAAATGCCAGTCCTCTACACTTGGATTTCAGGAAATAAAGGTTGATATGGACTAAAAAACTGGCCAATGTTTAGTGTTTGCTTTTGACATATTTTTGGATAAGTGTAGGATTGATGGAGAGGTAAGCTATCAGTTTACACATAGGTATATAATTTTCATATATATTCATCAGTTAATATGTTTTACAGTAAATTCTCTTGTGGAAGGAGGCAGAGTGAATGATTGGAGTGTATTATTGTTTGGTTGAAAATATTATTTTCACCCTATATGGAACTACAGTTATAAGCTGCAGCACATTAAATCACTAGTTTCCAAACCTGTGAACTCCAGGCCAGTAGGGTCCATTCAAGGACATCAGATGCTTTGAAAGTCTGGATGAAGAGGAGGTGTCGACCCTTATTTCCCGGACAGTAACAATATTTCAAAAAGACTGCCATTAGCTCTCGTTTGCAAAGTCTTAATCTATGGGTTGAAAGTTGGTCCTCTCTGTGAGCATGGGTACCTGCTAAACAAATGAACACATGTGCACATCAAAAGGTGGTATATTTACCACCTTAACAAAATTTTTCAAGCAAGAAGACATGTGCATGTTTTCATAAAACAACATACTTGTGATGCCAGTTCAGGCAGGGACCCTCCAGACCGAATCTCTACTCCCTTTCATTAAAGCCTTGACCTTTTCCCTGTAGAAGACAGTTAAGCACATTCCAGTAAGTGCAAGCTTTTGAAACATAAGAGCAAGAAGGCAAACAAGTAGGCAAGCTTATACAGAAACAGTCTTTAAGTCAACCTTCCTTCTTTTATCTTTATGCAGCACTTCTCTCACCCAAACATCCAAGTTATTTGTACTTTAGGTTGGACAACAAAGTTTAATGAGTCCCCTTGTGAATTTGAGAAGGGCCTGGCATGATGCTGTATTGAACCTCAGGGCTTCTATTATTCCCTGATCTGGTCCAAAATTGGCCAACTAGAAATTATTAATACTAGCACTGGAGTTGTTTCTGTAATATGTGACCTCTTAAATACATATTGAATCTCATTGCTGTAATTGACCTTACACAACTAGAGATATAAAATATCAAATCAAATGTCTATAAGAATGTATTTAAAAAGAATAAAGCTTGTCTTATTATTTGACATATATTTCATGAACAAATCATTGCAATCAGGCAAATGACCTCTCCATCCTCAAGTCTGTACCTTGCTGTGCTCAGCAGAGCCTCTGTAAACCCTTCCTTATACAAACATTTAGAATATATAGACTTCAGGGACAAATGGTACACCAACCAAGAGCTTCATTTTATGTTTCTTGCCTCCTCACTTGCTCCTTTTCATTTTTTATAGAAAAGACACTTAACTCTTTCTTCCTTTATCCATATATGCTTGTCTTCCCAACTAGGTCATAAACTCTTTAGGAGACAACAGACAATGTCTAATTTTTATTGAATTCATTTATGTCAATGACATGGTCTGTAAAGAGCCAGCACTCCATAAAGATGATTCTGTCTCCTGTCTTCTCTGTCTATATTGGAATATATGCAGTCCTCATGTCTGGAGTCAGGTTAAAGGCCCCTCTGAGGTGGGTCTCTAAAGGAACAGGAGGAAGTTATTTCTGAGAGCACAGGAGAGAGATTTTTGTTTCCTCCTGTCCCTGCTGCCCCCAGCACCAGTTACCCAGTCAAGCACAATAGGACATTCCAACATTCCCGAGGGAGGGAGAATCAAAATGTATGAAGGCAAGCTATGTGATAGAACATGAAACACGGTCATATGCAAAATGAGCTACATACATTGTGACATTTAAGTCACAGTCTTTTTGGTCCAGGAAAGTGCAAAAAAAAAAAAAAAGGCTAACTTTTCTTCAAGATAGAAACTACCAGAAAGGAACTGCTTCTACCATATTGAGTTGAATATCCATTAATCTGTGTTTCCCTGACCCCTCCCAGCTATTTTAGCCTTGCAATGGCTTTGTTTGTGTAGGCATTTTTATGGCTAATAAGATTTTTTTTTTTAATTTGCTTCCCATTCCTAGAATGAGCAGGCATTGAATAACCTGTGAAATATTGTATCAATAAGAGGTGACCCTGAGGTAGCCAGAAGAATTAAAAAAAAAAAAAAAAAAAAAAAAACACAAAGTTTCTTTTCTCATAATGAGTTAGTTATTGGGTCTCACTAAATTCACTAACTAGCACCAAATACATCTCAGGGCAGCTTGCTTGCTTGCCACATTATTTATTTAGTATTTAATACAGCTCATAAAGATATAGATTTGGAAGAGAAGTTTTTAAAACACCAGCCCAGACCTGTGACCTCAGGTAAAGGGCCCAGAAACAGAAACAGACTTAGGGCTGTTGATGGGACTCCACGTGGGCTAAAATGGCAAGAATGCTGGCCGCCAGCCAGTCCGGTCCAGTCTACCTCATAGATATCTTCTCTCCCCCACCCCCTTAACTATGTATATTTCAACCTAGTTTGGAAGGAAATTACTTTCATTTGGCATGAATTCATTTTTGGGGGAGGTTCCAATACATTGTTCTCTTGCAGAGAAATGAGATGGATCTCTATGAATTGTGGCGCTTTGTACATGTCTTTCCGTCCTGCTTCTCTGACGTATGGATGCTCTGTGTATTTGCACTGTCTAGTTTGTAGTTTATTTTTTGCCTTGTCCTTCAACGAGTAATTAAAAGATACTGATTTTGAAATATTACTTCTATTCTTTAAAAAAAGAATATCGTAAAGGTAATACAGTCACATTTAGAAAGGTATAAAGTAGGAGGAAACGATAATCAACAAGAGCCCCCAATGCTAGGACAATCCCTGGGTGTGAGCTTTGTGACCAGTCACAGGCAAATTACTTTTGATATATTTCTTTTTTGTATTTTTACCGATGAAAAGTTTTGCTAGTCCATAGTTATTACCATAGAATTTTTTATTGCTATTTTTCAGTCAACATTATATCAAGAGCATTTCCCAAGTTTTTAAGTACCTTCATAATCACCATTTCTGAAAACATATTTCATTGAATGGGATTACCATTCCTCTATTTTATTTTATTTTATTTTTTGTGAATATTTCCATTATACATTTATTCTCTTAAAACATTGAGATATGAAAGAAGACTGAGGACCAAGCTCCTATATAGATCAATATATAGATATAGATAACACATGTATATATATATATTAATTACTTAGAACATTTCAATAAGTTTGCACATGAGAAAACATTTCCCGTGATCTTCTCAGAGAAGTTAGAATGGAGAGGTCATACAGCAGGAGTGACTTTTAATTTGGACTTCATACTCTTTTCAAAGCATGTTCCTGATAAGACTGTTCTTTGTCCTCCAATCCATATTCTTTGAAGACTCCCTAAGTGTCTCTGATCAGTCTCTTGGTTTCATTAACTGCTAGATACTTACAAGACATTTCTCTAGAAAGGGGACTCCTTCCTCTCAGTTATGGGAAAGTTATCTGAGCAGGTTCTCTGATCAGATAATCTGTCAGGTAGTGTTGGTTTCCATTCCTCTATTTTAGGACATTTAGGGTTTGCTTCTACATTTTGTGTGATCTTTTTTTTTTTTTTTTTTTTTTAATTCAAGAGGTATTTTATTTGAACATCTATTATGTGCCAAGCACAAAAGACATGGCTCCTGCCTTCATGGCACTTGCAGTTATGGGAGGGCGACTTTGTAGAAAGGACATCATCCAATTAATAGCAAACTTTGTTGAGCCCAATCCAAGATTTCCCTGCTGAAAGACAAGAAGTATCTCATATAAAAGTGATGTAGCTGTATCTGTATATTCCAGGATAAGTTTCTGTAACTCAGCATCAAATGATATCTCAACTAAAGTTGAATCAGCCACCAGCTGGATATCAAACACAGGATGAGATTTTGAAACCTGAGGCTCACTAATTAAAATTATCAAAAGATTAAATAGTGTTCCCTTTGTAGCTGCCAATGTGTTTAGCCGTGATAACTAAGTTTCTGTTTCTCTGAACATCATTCCCAGAGTCTCTATAATCTCAATGCATGCCACCAGCTCATCAGCCCTTTTGCTTTTATTTTGAAGTGCATTCTTATCCCTAGACTCAGGCAAGTACTCATGAAGTTTGTTCACTAGGAAATAGAAAAGGTCACTGGTTTTCCAGAAAAGCCTTTTCAGGATGAAGTTTTTCTGTGCTGCTATTTTAAGTTCTGTAATTAAATAAAGTATCTTCCTCAAAGTATTGTCTTTAAGAAAAAGTTCAGATTTAAGTTGACTGAAGTGCTTAATTTTCTCCTCAGATGTATATGGCTGTTGACTTCCAATTGAAGGATCAAGCTCACTAGCATATAGGGGATCTTGTAGAAGAGTAGCTTTTATAATATAATTGTTCCATGAACTTTTTAAGTGCAGAAATATCGAAGAACTTGTGGAAATAATGTACAAATGAAGTTCAGACTCCTTTTTTTCTAGGTTTGGGTTGTTCTGTAAAGGGGAGGCTTGGCAGGAACTTCCTAGGTAAAACATATTTCCATTTCCATTTCCATTATCCTTGAAAGGGGGTTCACTTAGAGAGTCTTTGTGTCTTGGAAGTCCCTGGAGTTCTTTTGTGTTTGTTGTGCAAGATGGCACACTGCTGCCTGCCTTGCCAATGGCTGGTGTGAAATGACAGCGCCTCCTGGAGAGGTTAGGTAAGGGTCGAAAGGCACCTTGGCTGTGAACGGGCAGCTTCTTGATGTCTGAAGGAGGACAAGGAGTTGAGTCCATGGACGTTGTGCTGCTCTCTTGGTAGTACCTGAGAGAGGATTCATTTAGATTTCTAGATTCTTTATGTCTCCAAAAGATATGGCCATTATTCGCTTCCTTAACATTTTTGTTCTTAGAATTGGCATGATGAAATGGAAATAGGAATTTTCTTACTCCTTTTGATTTTTCACACTCTTTTTTCAAAGCAGTTGAGGAATAGATGATACGAATATGTTGGTTGATTTCTGTGTTTGGTCCACTCAGAAATTCTGGGTAATCATCAATCCGGTCAATGGCCACCACGTCCCGCACCGCCACAACCCGCCGGATGGACTTGGGCGGGTTCTCGGTCAGGTAGATGAGCCGGTCGCTGAGGACCACGAACTTCAAGGTGTAGCTTTCTGAGTCGGACACCACAACGCACGGTTCATACGCGCGGATGGCGTCGTAGACCTGGGGCTGCAGGTGCCTCGGCAGGAAGGCGCCGAGGCGGCTGTTCGTGCGCGCTGGGTAGCCGGGCGGCGCGACGCTGGCTTTGTGTGATCTTTTGATGAACAATTATGTACACATACTTAAGATTATTTCCTTGGAATCAATTCCTAAAAGAGATAAAATTCATAAACACTTTTGAGGATTTTGACATGTATTGCCAAATTTCTTTGTAAGAGATTTGCATCAAATCAGAATACTATCAGTAATATTGGAAACCATTAATTTCTTCTAATCCTCACCATCAATGGGTATTATACATTTTAAAAAATATGAATTGACCAGACCAAAACAATTCATCATTTTAAAAATGAAAATTAGATTCCTTTTATTCCTAGAGAGGAAGGACATTTTTCTTTACATCATTTCTCCTTTGAAAATTACCTGTTCTCTTCCTTTTTCCATTTATATATTGACTACTCATATTAGGGTCTTAAAAACACGTCCTTCCTATTTTATTTACCCACCTAAAGTGAATGTGATCAGTATTTTATAACTTGGATATTTGTTTTTTCCCATCTTCTCTTCTACCATTTCCCTAATTGTGGTTTAAATCGTTGAAAATACTCACTTTGTTTACAGAATGTTTTCCTTGAGTCTTTTTGAAGGAATTGTACCTTGTTAACTTTCCTGATTTGTTCTCATGTAGAGATTTTTTTGTTGACATTTTTCTTCAGAATATTGACCTTCTTTATACTTTCCGTAGGTCTTATCCACAGGATGCCACCTGCTTAAGTCTAACATTGTCTCCTAACTTTTTAAAATGTGCTCTTATTTTAGAGTGCTCCATCAGCCCAGGTGTTAATGAAAGGTCTATAGGATGGTGGTGAATATAAAATCTGGTCTTTTAGCAGATTTTACCTTCATCCCATAACATATCACACTGACTGGTGGGATGAGAATACAATGGTAAGAGAACAATAATGGTAGCCACAGACTTTTCATTTCCAAGGTATAATGCTAATGTCTGTTAGTTAGGGTCAGGAAAGAAATAAATGAGAAACAGGTGACAGCTTTGGAAGCAAAATGGAATCAGTTCCCTGAGCAATTGATTGCACTCCAAAAAGATGCCCTGAGCATGTGTAAGGGAAATCTTTAAAAGTATAAATGCAGCAAATTGATCCAAGTCATGTCTGGACTGAAAGATGTGCCATGGTGGGACATAGAATAGCCATTAATGTGGGCATCAGAACAAGATCTGTAATTTCAAGAACTACAAACTCTACTGATGTGAGAGCCTGCCAACTTCTTATGGCAGGACTACATTACCTTTCTCTCTTCTGTGCCTCCTCTTCAGTCTTCTAAGAACGAGTCACTCTTTTCTTTTATTCTCCTTAAATGTGTAAAAGGCAGCAGGGACAAGGAGTGGGTGTGAGCTTCGAGACCAAGCAGTTGGTCACAAGCAAATGACTTACTCTCTCTGGGACTCGACATCCTAAACTGTAAATTAGAAGTCGTAGGAATCTACCTGTCCAGGTTGTTGTGATCTTTGGAGCCCATGTCTAAAGTGACTGGCTTAGAACTTAAGTGGTGAGTTCCAATAAATGGTATTCTGTTTGCTATTGCTGTTGTATTATGTACAAGGCCAGCTCTTCAGATGGGACCTTGCTCTGCAGCATAAATTACCCTTTGGAGAACCGATCTTGAATTCAATGTGTATAAGCCATTTACTCATAATTGCAATTTTGAACCTGAGAGTAGAATAATATATACCACCCTCCCATCAGTGCTGCTTTCATTAGGGAAAAAAAAATACTTTTTATTTATTTTATTTGTATTACATTTTTGCTGGACATTCTATGTTGGCTGTAAGCCAATACTTATACTGGAAAGGAGAAGGAGGAGTTTGCAATATTACTTGCAGGGTATCAAGAAGGCATGGTGATGGCTTCATTAACTTTGGTACCCCTTAGAAATAATACCAGTCCTATCCATTATTATTTGTATTATCTCATAGTAGCTCTCAGCTAAAGAAAACACTATTTATTTATACAACTATAAACTAGATCGTCCCTAAATTATCAAAGTCATACTTTTAAAATTAGAAAGTAGACTTGGAAAATCACATAAACTCATGATCAAATTGCCCTCCCCACTAGTTGGGCTAATTTTTAAAAATAATTGAAAGACACTAGAAATGTAATAAGAAAGAAAAGATACTGATCAATTGTTTCAGTCTTATAATGTTGGCAAGAAAAATAAAAAAGAAGAATGTTCAGAAATCCCTGCCATCACCTCGAAAGATATGAAGCACTGATAAAAAAAAATTCTAATCGACAATGGCTGAAAAGAGGTTAGCAATCATAAATTAAAATTAAGGAGTTTGAATATGATATAAAGTCATTTAATCTTGATGATTTATGCTGGTTCTCAGAGGCAATTATTTACTAACTCTTATGTTTATTGCTCTTTTGACTTTTTTAATTACAGTAAACCCAAAATTCAATTATACACTGTAGTATATATTTCAAGCAATAGTACTGTAAATAAAAGGAGAACCAATTAATAACATGCTTAGTCTAGCAAAGCTAAATCAAGTATAATATAAAACATGGGGTAACTTGATCAAGATTTGAAAGCTGTAGAAAAGATCTCATCTGGTTAAGTTGGAAAACCTGAAGTTCAGAAATGATTATTCTGTTTTCTTTTTTAAAAGAAGAGTTCTTTAATAGGTTGCTTCTAACAGGTTATGTAAATTGCAATTTTCCAGAAGTTTAAAAGTAACTTAAAATATATATATTTGAAAACCACAACTTATCAATAATCAGAGATGTGGCTTTTAGGCAAAGTCTCAATTGTTTGGGGGTTTATCTACTTTATCATCTCCCACTGGTGTATGCTTCTGGAATGATATAGGCCAATCCAGCTGTGTTTTGGATCCCTTAAATATCCCACACTATTCTTCAAATGTTTGGGGTCTAACAAAACCCCAAATGCATTTGGCCAACCATGTTTTCCCTTGATTTTTAAACACATGTGGGTTTTATGGGAAATTTAATCCATGTGTTTTTGATTCCCTTACACTTAACTCATCAAAATGTTGTTGTGTAAGGTCTCTTTGATGTCCAAGAAGCTTTTGGAGCCTTTTTAAAAATGGGACACTTTAATCCTTTTTTCTTAGAAACAGGATGTTACATGATGCCAAAAATAAATAAATAAACGAACTCCCACACCAGGACGTTGGTATTTGATTGAATGTTTTAAAACCCTAGGGTTCAATTTGGTTTAGAATTTGACTGAAATCGCTCTCCTGATCAGCAATTTCTCATTAGATTTGTTGCTTCTTGGTGGTTTATGAAACAATAGAATGTTGCATTTTTCTTTGGGAGAAAATACAAAGGTTGTAGAAAATAACAAAGGTCATGTAAAGTAATGATGTCTTATCAATGACATGGACATTTACCCGTATATACGTATCCTATAAGACGCTCTGTAAGCTGAGGATGTCCTCTGCATGCCACAAGGGAACCTAGACAAACGGTGTCTGATTGGGGGTTTCAGTGGAAGGGAAAACCCACTGACATTGTTGAGCTCAATCTTTCCAAATGCTGGGAAACAAGGGCGTGGGTTTTATTAGTAGTTTTCATTTAAATATGTCACAAAGAAATTAGGAAATTACTCTGAAATGTCTCAGATGAACAAACTGCAGTACCCAGGTTAAGCAACTTGCCCAAGATTACTCTGTGGGTAAGCAGCAGGATCGGGATTGCGAAACTTTCACTTAGCATGCAGGTTATTTGGAAGAGTCATTCATTCTATGACGTTTGCGTTATAAATGTAGCTTTTCTCATTCACATGGGCTGGCCCTCTGTAGATGTATTCTACTCTACAGGAGGCCCTTTGAGAGTAGTGTCTATGTTTGATCCATCTTTGTCTCCCCCAGTGGCTAAGCAAGTGCCTTGCCCATAGTTGTTATTCAGTATTTACCAAATCTTGCTTCCCTTTGCCTCAAGTGAAAATGTTCTACATTTAGGAAATCTGATTTTAACAAGTTTTTGCTGATTGCTGCCAGGAATATGGTATCCACAGTTTTTAATAAGCTCTGGGAGAGTCAAAACACCTGGCCAAGGTAGGTCATCTTGGAAAAGAAATAAGGAAGGCTTCTAAGGGCTGTACCCGAGGGAAGCCTGGAGAACACACCCTGGAAATGAATGAAGGACTTCAGGCCAGTGTCTTCAATTATGTGGCACTCTAACTTTTAATGGTACTTCCCAACATACCTCCACCCACAAAACAAAGGATGCAAACCCTCTCCTGAAGGTCTTACTATTGAAAATCAAGCTTCAGACGCACAGTGAGGAAATAGAAAGAAAAGTAAGACAACAGGAAGCTTCACGACAGAAAGCTTTAGAAGTTATTTAGTGGTTACTTTTTCCTAAAACTTTTAAATTCTGGAATAATTTTAGATTTACAAAAAAGATAACATAGGAAGTTCCCCTATACCCTTCATCCAGCTTCCAGAAATGCTAAAATCTTACACCATCATGGGTACGTTTGTCAAGACTAAGAAATTAACATTGGTACAATACTATGATCTAAACTACAGACTTGGATCTCACCAGTTTTCCCACTAATATGCCTTTCTGTTTTCCAGGGTATAATAGACCACGTTGCATGACTCCTTTTTCTCCTAGGGTCTTCTCTAATCGGTGACAGTTTCTCTTTCTTTCCTTGTTTTTCAATGGCAGTTAACTTTTAAGAGGAAAGGTATCAAACCAGTATAATGTATATTAGTCAGAGAAGATTCTCTGGAGGTGACATTTGAACAGTTCAGAGACTTAAGCCTGAATGATGAGAAAAACCAAGCAATAAAAAGAACTTAGGAGGGAGAATTCCAGGGAGACAGAGTAGCAAATGCAAAGACTCTGAGGCAGTAAGACAGGAACAAGCAAGGTGTGAGCCATATACAAGGATCCTGGAAAGCCAGTGTGAATGGAATGTAACAGCCAGAGGGGAAATGGTGGGGAAGAGGTGGAAAGGGTCCAAGAGGTAGGCTGGTGCCAGGCCAGGCATGGCTTGGAGACAGTGGCTGTGAATGTAATATCTTCTCAGGAAGATTTCCTTTGTGTCTTTCAGAACAGAAAAAAAAATCTCCAAAACTCAGTTCTAGATAGACTTGAGCTGTGACTACTTATATCCAGACAACTTTTCTCTGACTGTGAGAATCATTCCATGTTCATCCTCCGAGATCAGCCAATAATATCTGAATTTCCATTTGAGGTCCTGTCTGAACAAGCTAAAAGGGGTTGCTATCACTTTATAGCTAGGTAGGTGCTTGATGATCCATTAATAACTGGCTTCCTCCTGGAAACGATTGCTATTTCCTTCCTCCTGGAAATGATTAAGCTGGTCTAACTCCTCCCCACTGCCCTACCAATCTAAACAGTACAAGTTGCCAAATGTGCCATTAAAATGAATGATGTGATTACTTTGATGGTTTGAAGGAAAGACTGTATCCATTATAAGAGGAGGACAGCAAAGTGGATATACTCATACTTTTTATATTCTCTCCAAATTCCCTTCTTTAAAGTGGTTTGGCATAATCTCTTGATTTTCTGCTATGGAGCTACATAGTTCATTTCCTGAATGCCTCTCCAGTCACTGAGCCCTTGTCTTATATATGATATGTAACAAAAAGGAATGGTTTGTGAACCATCTATGTTGCTTCTTCTGCAAAATCTGTTGCGTGTGCACACGCATGTGTGTGCGTGTATAATTGGAGAGTTTCAAAAGCAATAAGTAAAACTTCAGCTACTTTTCTCAATAGAATTCTTCAAATCTTCTGTCATCCACAAAAATAAAGCATATAAATTGGAATTGATTTTTATAAAACCTTCATAAAAATAAATCTGAACATTTGGAAACAGATGTTGGATGGCTCAGAAATTTTATTTATATTATTTTTGAATGAGTCCAGCTTTGAAGATCTGGGATGAATTAAATCTGATGATGTGCAAAATCAATCAAATACATATATATACCGAACAAGAAGAGACCATCATAAAGGTGGTTTTTCTGTTGATCATATCCAGTATTAACCTCCAACCAGATAGCACAGTAGACATGACCATGGGCTTTGGTCAAGGCTGGTCTGCCATTCATTAGCTGTGTGACCTTGAACAAGTTTCTAAATCATCATTAATCTTCAGTTTAGAGATCACTAAAAGGGGATAATTTTGTGAAGTGGGTGTAACTCAGTGGTTGAGCAGCTGCTTTGCATGTACAAGATCCTGGGTTCAATCCCTGATATTTTCTTTCCAAAAAGGGTGGGGGAGGGATAATTTTATACCGGGCAAATTTCTACTATCTAGAATGAGTGTAATTAAATGCGATAACTTATATAAAGGGCTTAACATAATGCCCCACTTATTTTAAATGATGAATAAAAATTAACTGTTATTAATATAATTATTGTTGTTAATAAGGTCAAATATGTATCGTCCTTATTATGTGCACTGCAGTTATTCCAAGCACTGAAGGGCTCAAACAAAAATTCAACATGGTTTCTCTCTGGAAATGGGACCCATCCACCTAGGTTAGCTATCAATAGATGATCTAAGTATAGACATAAGAGGTATTTAGGAAGAAAATGATGATTAATTGTCAAATGAGCCATACACTCAAATAAAGGAAACCTCTGAAAGTAAAGATATGTAGGTTTCAAGAGGCAACAGGAAGGGAAAAATGTTCTGTAACTGTGCTTAGAGACTACTAAGTAGCAAATTGTACGTTAAGGTTTCAACTATAGAAAACGGAGTTATTTTTAAATGACTAGTTATATTAATAAAAGTCAAATTTTGACCTAAAATGATACAGAGATGACTAATAGCTCCAATTAAACATACTGCATTCATTAATGACCTTACATAGATTGGAACTTTTCTTTATATGAGAAATTCTTGTAATGGGATAGAATGTTTTTGTTAAACTTTGATCTCTGCTTTCACTCAGCAACTGTAATCTTGTTGAGCACTTGTGATAAGGCTAGCTGCATCAGAAATGAGCATGTATCAGTATTGTAACACCTTTAGGTCTTTCACCCCTACAAAACCCTTGTCACTTTAGTTTAATTGCAAATTCCCTGGAGAGCCTCCTCTAATGACCCATTTACATTAAAGCTTTTAAATGAGATTTCAATCTTAATTTCACTTGAAATGTTACCCTGGAGTATTCATTCCATTATAAATCATTTTATTTGATTTTATGGAATTGCTCAATTACAAGAGAAGTATTGAAATAAAGTGCAGCTATATTGAGAAAAGCAGAGAGACAAAAGCAGAATCTGTTTGACTTTGGGATAATGTTATCAGTCAAGACAAAACTTGGTCATTTATAAGCCACACAATGCCTTAACAGTACTTGAACTGTGGCTTATTTTGTACCAGAGATAATTGGAGTACTGTGACAGTTTGAATGGATATCAAGGCTTTAAACTTGGGAAGGGAGCATCCCAGACAGGATGTACATTTCCCTTGTGGAGAAATTGCTGACCTCAATGACTGTCCTCAATGACAGAGAGTGGCATTTCAGAAACTACCCTGTTCTTTAAATCTGTATTTCATTTATACATGTATGTGCAATTAAGTCTCCTGAAATGAAATTGACAGCTCTCATCCTGTAGCATATCTTATTTAAGCTTCATTTTCTACCTGGCAAATTTCCTATACTCTCAACATGAAAACTCTGTTTTTTAGCCTCCTTAAGGATAGGTCAAGATAACTTTTGTTATTTAAACACAAGCAAGACACATTACATTCTTAGATGAATAGATTTGGAGAGAAAGAGAAGGAAAGACAGAACTTTTACAATGAAAAGCAGTAGAGAAGTCTTAGAATTGGAAGAGACTCTTGGATACAAGGGGTCAAACTACCTTATTTTACAAGAGAGAACACTGAAGCTCAGAGTTAAGTGACTTTCTTCATTTGGGCCCAGGTAACAAATCTAGTAACTGGAAGGACTACTAAATAGGAACTTTATCACATGGTCTCCATATAATGTCAGGATTTCATTCTGAATTTTTTAATTTTTAAAAGGAATTCAGCAATGGTTGATTTACATTCTTTGTAAATGCCAGCTTACCAATTCTATGTCATTGGACAGTGAGTGCATAATTTTAAATTCTGTATGATAATACTTCTGGTAATTTTTCAGATTTCCTGTGTGGCCTGCTGTCTGGTCAATTTTTATGAATATAGTGTGTGTGCTTAAAAATCTATATTTTCTATGGGTTAGATGAGGGTCTTACGTAAGAATTCATTCATTCAGGAAATATTTAGTATATACTATGTGTCAAGCACTGTTATGGGCACTGGGAATACAGCAGTGAACAAGAAAGCAAAAATCCATAATTTAGATCAGCTTGCTAATTGTTAGTAAAACTTCCTACAGCCTTACTGATATTTGGACTGATTGAGAGTGTGGTAGTTTCAGAATCTTTATGAACCCCCCCAAAAAGAAGGATTGTGTTTATAAACTGGTCTGTTCCTCTGGGTGTGATATCCTTTGATTGTATTAAATTCAAAGGTTTTGAGTTTACGTGATTAAATCAATTTAGGGCCTTTGATTAGGCCCCATCAGTAAGGCGGACTCAGGATAAGTTCCCACCCCCTTTGTGGGCTGATATAAGTGGACATTCACTCAAGAAGACACACAGAAGAACAAACAGGAAAAGAGAGAGAGAGCTCCATAGACATGCAAGAGGAGAGAACTTTGATCCTGCGACCCCAGGAAGACAGATGAGCCGTTTGCCTGATAGTTTACAGCTGATATAGGAAGCCCTGAGAGCCAAGTCCTATGCCAGCCTACAGCTGAGATCAGAAGAAGCTGGGCCCACAGAGCCTTAAGAGGAAGAAGGAAGAGAGACCAGGCAGAGATCACCCTCCATCCTGCTTCGACCTGTGGCAACAGACTTTGGTGAGAAAGTACCTCTTATAGTACCTTGAGTTGGACTTTTTAGGACCTTGTAACTGTAAGCTTTTACCCAAAATAAATACCCCTATTTATAAAAGCCAACAGATTTCTGGTACTTTACATCAGCACCTCTTTGGCTGACTAATACAGAGAGAAATTTTCTGACAGAGGTATGTTAAAATATCCCATTATAATTGTGGGTATATCATTTTATCATATTTCCTTCTAAGTGTATT
The DNA here is from genome assembly GCA_026826555.1 of Tolypeutes matacus. NCBI lineage: Eukaryota > Metazoa > Chordata > Mammalia > Cingulata > Chlamyphoridae > Tolypeutes > Tolypeutes matacus. The sequence goes on along the minus strand of JAKSZT010054215.1, from coordinate 23,540,092 downwards.
CCTTTGTTTGTGGAAGTATCTCTTCCAGTAGATTCTTGTGAATAGTTACATAGGAGGTAAGCCATTTGCCACTTTATATATTCAAAGATATTTTTATTTTGACTTCACGTTGGACTGGTAGTGTGTTTGGGTATAGAAATTACTTTCCCTTTGACTTTTGAATTGTTCCATTGTTTTCTAGATTTCAGTGTTGTTCTTCAAAACACGATGCCATTCTGATTCCTAATATTTTTATTCAACTATTTATTTTTATCTTCTTAGAAGAGATTACTAGTATTGTAAAATTTCATGATGATATAAATTGGTGCATGCCATTGTCTTTTAATTCTGCCTCTGGGATATGTCCCTGACTTTGCCTTTTATTCTTTTTATTTTATTCTTTTATTTTCACCCTCCTATTTTTTTTTTTTTTTAAAGATTTTATTTATTTATTCATTTATCCCCCCTTGCTGCTTGTGCTTGCTGGGTCAGCTAACCACACCGTGCGGGAGGGCTTGCCTTCACCAGGAGGCCCCGGGAACCAAACCCGGGGCCTCTCATATGGTAAACGGAAGCCCTACTGATTGAGCCACAGCCGCTTCCCCCTCCTATTTTTTTTTTTACCAATTTTTTTACTTTGTTTTTACATTTAATAATTGAAAATATAAACAATTAAAAACTAAAAATAAACACATGTGAATAAATATATACATTTCTCAATTAAATGTATTGGATACATATAAAATTTTTTTGAATCAAGCAATACGTTACACAATATATTTGGTTCATAGTAATGCATTCATACAGTATTTGTCCTTTTGTGTCTGCCTTGCTTCACTCAACATAATGTCCTCCAGGCTTTTATCCATGTTGTCATATGCTTTATGACTTCATTTCTTCTTACAGCTACATAATATTCCATTGTGTGAATAGACCACAGATTGTTTATCCATTCTTCTGTTAATGGACACCTGGGTTGTTTCCTACTTTTGACAATGGTGAATAATGTTGCTGTGAACATTGGTGTGCAGATGTCTGTTCGTGTCACTGCTCTCAGTTCTGGGTATATACCCAGTAGTTCATCCTCCTATTTTTAATTTTCAAAGCTCTTGCATATTCTCTGTTCCCTTTTGAAAAATAGTACTCTGTAATTGTTTCTTGTATGCTATGCCTTCTTTTATCTTACCATCATATTTTCTTCCTATCTTCTAACATTTGTTGGTACTTTTTGTTCTCTGTTGAATCTTCTCTTGTTCAATTTTTCTTTGAAAATTTATATCAGTTTATTCCTTTATTGGGATGGAATTTGGGGAAGGATTGAAGCTAAATGCATGCGTTTAGTATACTATATTTAACCAGAAGTCCCTTGGCTATGTTTTAACAAATTATTTTTTATTGTTGCTAAAGTCTTGGCCAGAATTTCATTGAGTTGGGGAGGGTGGTGTGTGTGTGTGTGAGTGTGCATGTGAATGGGGGGACAGTCATGGTGAGTCCTTCCACATCATTGTAGTTTGGCATATTTGTTCTTCTACCTTTATATCTTTTCAAATCCTCCAGAGTGGATATTATAGTTTCTGTTTTACAGATGGGGTCTACTTGGAGTTATTAGGTCACTAACCTGAGACAGCAAAATCATGTCAAGAGGCAGAGCCAATATCTGGCTCCAAAGTAAATGCATAATATAACTCAATTTATGGGTAATGATTAACTATTTAAGACAATAAGTATATCTGATAGTAAGAAATCAGTTTCACCCACCAATGGTCTTATTTGTGAAGTGTCACTTTTATATCTTATTTATAGGCAGCTTTCTATCATCTATTATTTGGATTCCCACCCTGGACACTAAGATTTTTATAACAATAGGTCTTGCCTTTTTGAATATATACACAATCATACATTAGAGAGGCCAATTTTTAATGAACTGGAAGAGACAGTAAGATATGATCTAGCCAGTTCACTGTGGCTTGTTTCCATGAGCAATCTGCATAATGAACAATTAGATACATCTAATGGAGTAATATTGCAATATGATAGAGAAACATGAGTTAGGGAAGCACTTCCAGCCCAGATGCAATTCTTAAAGGTTATTTATTGACTCAGGCTATATGATATATACATATATATTTATGTATATAATTTTAAATGCATGAATAAAAATACTGTATTTTTAGTATTGTCAAGGTATCAGGTACTCTAAATATGTGACCCAAGAAAGAAGTATGACTATGGAGAACACTTGGGCCTGTGGGAAACTTACCTGGAGATTAAACATTGAAATATTTATAGGGAGTGATCTACAAAGTGCATGACACATGCCCAGCATGAGTAGTCTGGCTGAACATTGTCCTATAGAAAGTTAAGCTTAGGGTTGCCAGATCTGATTTCCCAAGAGAAACCAGAACTCAGGGTTTTTTGAGTGTGAAATCCTTCAATTTTTAAAGGTTGACAGTTTCATCATTTGTAATATTTAGTTGCAAACAACAGAAGCCCTTCTAACTAGTTTAAGAAGAAATGGAATTTATTAAACGATATAGATGGACCACAGGCTCCAGGAGACCAGGAATCAGGCTTAGAGATTATACTGACAAAGGCAACACCAGAATATACTGCAGGGCTAGCCTAGTGAAGACCCTTTGATTGCTACCACTGGGCACAGACTCTGAAACTCACACCATTTATGATGGCTGCTGTGGTGGAACTTCTGCCACTGCTGTCTTCACAGACAGGATTCCTTGCAATGCCTTTGAAGTTTCACTCTAGTGTGTCTGACTGGGAGAGCCCATTCTCTTGCTTCAAGGAAGCCTTGGGGGATGAGTATCTGTCTTCTATGTTGGGGAAATAAGGTCTTATAAAACAGAAAAAAATCCAAACCAAGATGGGTATGAGAAGGAAATGGTGACCATAAAGCATGACAAATTTCCACTAAAACAACCAATTTAAACTGAAAAAGGAAAACACCATGCTGGACATTAAAACAAGGAGCTGTGTGAATTTGGCCAGCCAATCACTTGTGGGCCTCTGGTCTACAAGGATGTATCATTCCATATATAAAAGTAGGGTAATATTATCAATACATAGGAAAATAATCAAGTCCGTCTGCCCTTCAGAATGATGGCAGAAAATAGGTTCCCCCAAATTCACTATCCCAGCATTGAGTCGTTTCTTATCCTCTCAGATCTGCCAGGAGCTTCATATATGACATCATGAATTATCTTATATATGCTTTATATAGTCTTACAACTATGCCAGAAGATGAAATGAAATAACTTTCTGCCTCACTAAAGTATCTAAAAGATGTTGTATGTGGCTTAAAAAATTTTTGCTCCAGCAGAAAGCAAAGATGGAATTAATAAACTAAGAATAGATTCAAGGGCACATCTTATCCCTTTCTTCCATCTCTCCAGCACCCTTGAGTTTTGAACCCCACCCGTACTCTACAGGAATCCTGAATGTGCTTCTGGATGCCAAGTCCTTTTTAAGAGCTCTTCTTTTGAAGTTATTGCCCAAAAAAAAAAACATATGACATGTCCTGATTACAACTTTCACACTATAAAATTAGTTCCAGGAAATTAGCATGTCGCTGTCTTGTACTTATTTATTTTACATTATATTACTGAAAAATCATTGAGACTATGATTTAATTACTTTGCCGTGGTAACTCAGGCTTTTCTATCTAGTGCTTGAACTAGTCCTGTGTCTAACTCTGGAGGAAACTTAGGGTTTTGTATTTTTCAGAATTGAGGGTTTCCTCTGTGTTTCAGACACTACCCTAAGTGGGTTTTGAAAAAAGAACATCATCGCTTCTCAGCCTTTTGGCTAAGATCAAGTGTAGTATCTGTTCTTATCAGTTTAATATCTGATACGTCCTCTATCCAAGGACAATATATTAAATGGATTTTTGGAGTAGGGAGATGGAATAGGGGCTTGCTCCGTCCACTCCACGCATCGACCTGGTATTGCAGTACTTCCAGGAATGGTGCACCAGAAGAAAAAAAAAGAAAAAAGAACATCATGTCATTATTATGGTGAGGTTTCTTGGCCTCAAGACAAGAAGGCTGTTACAGTCTTTGAATAGCTCTAATGGAGAATTGCTCTTGAGGGTAGGTTTGAATCCATCTTGATTTTTCTCTAGCCCTGGTCTTTTCAAATGAGAAAAATCAGATGATTTATGAATAATACTGAATTATTGTGGCAATAGTGGTTGGGATCAGCTTAGGGCAGAACATATTCTCATGGTAAGGCAGTAATCTCTTGCCTAATGTAATTCATTTCTTCACCTTTCGTGACACACCTCCCCTTGGTCTGATTGTTAAAAATCCATTAATAAATTCTTAGCTAAAAGTCCAGTCTTTATTTCTGGTATCACGCTCTTGACGAAAGCCCAAGACTGACCTGTTACACACACCCCTTCCCCAAATGGGAGAACTGGCTATGTATAACAGTGGAACAAAAATTGCTTCTAAAGATAGCTATTATTTAAGATCTCTGTGGGTGGTTTGAAGCTGTATGTACCCCCAGAAAAACATGTTCTGAAATCTTATCCATTCATGGGCGTGAACCCAATAGACATAGGACTTTTTGATGAGGCTACTTCAGTTAAGGTGTGGCCCACCTCAATCAGGATGGGATTTAATCCTATTACTGGAGTCCTTTATAAGTGGAATGAATTCAGGCATGAGAGATAGAGAAAGCCACAGGAAACAAGAAGCTGAAACAGAACCTGGAAGAGGAGAAGAGGCCAGGAGACATCACCATGTGCCTTGCTATGTGACAGAGGAACCAAGGATCACCAGTAGCCAGCCCCAGAATGCCACAGTTTTTTGGGAGAAAGCATCACCTTTATGATGCCTTGATTTGGACATTTTCCCAGCTCAAAATCATGAGCAAATGAATTGCCATTATTTAAGGTGACCCATTTCATGGTATTTGCTTGGGCAGCCTAGGGAACTAAAACAATCTCCAAGCCCACAATGTTATCATTTTCTGGTCATGGGCTCAGTGAGAAACAACACAAGAAATAAGAGTTGGTGAACTATGGAACTCCCTCTAAGTTTGACAGGACGCCTCAAGCTGATAGCCAGTCTCTCAATGTCACACAAAATCTGATATATTGTGGCCTACCTATGTGCCAGCTGCGCCTTGAATCTCGGTGGAGCTGCAACTCCTACCCTACAGCTCAATGGACTCATCCAAATTACCTGGCGAGGAGACGATGATGGGCAACGGCTATCCCAGGGAACGGAGAGGACCTGCAGCTGCAGGCAGGATAATCCCATCCACCATATCCATGGGATATGAGCCCTCTCTCACTTGGAGGTGGAGTGGGCGTCACCTTCCCAGTCTCCTCAGGACTGGGGGAAGAGCTATGGACTAGAGTGGACTTAATGGTATTCTATTGTAGACATACTGTGATTCAAACAATGGAAGAAATTATAACAGTGAGGTGGAGCCAGTGGCCACTGGACGCTTTCAGGGCAGGGAGGGGAAGGGCAGTTGAAATACAGGGACTTTTTCGGACTTGGGGGTTGTCCTGAGTGGCGTTGTGGCGACAGATGTAGACCATTTTACATCAGCATATACCATGCAGAACTGTGTGGGAGAGAGTGTGGTCAACGATGTGAACTGTGGTCTATGCTTGGTGGCAAGGCCCCAGGGTGTGTATATTTATTGCAGGTGATGTGCCACATTGATGAAGGATGTTTGTGTGGGATGTTGTGGGAGGTGTGGGAGGTGTGGAACATGGGAATCCCTGTAATTTCTGTGTAATATCTAGGTAATCTAAGCACCTTTTATATATATATATATAACATTTATGTAAGCAAATGCACATATATGCATATATATTTATATATCATTTTACAAATATTGGTATGTATTGTGAAAAATTTGATTTTTACCCACAATAAAAAAATAAAAACAAAACAACAACCAAAAAAACACATGACTAGAGAAAGCAGAGTTAGCAGATAATCAATTGCCTCCTAATATCCATTTCTTTCTTCCTTTTAGAAATAGAATTCCTTAGGTGCCTAGCTAGAGACATTTTCCAGCCTCTCTGCAACCGTGTGCTTTTGTGACAAAAATCAATGAATGTGCAAAAGTCTTGTATAACTTCTGAGTCAGTACCATAAAAGGAATCTGCTTGCTCTTTCCTCTTAACATGGGCTGGAAGGGTTGCTGGTGAGCTAGCTTCAGCCATATAGATGGAAAAAAATCACCCTGCATAGCCCAGCAACAAGACAGAAGGAGACTAGGTGCCTGGATAGCCTTGGGGAGCAGAGCTGCCTTACCTGTCCTGAACCACCTGTCTCTATGTTGCTATATGAGAGAGAAATGAATGTCTCTCTTATTTATACTTTAAAAATTTTCTATCATATTTGAATTTGTTTCAATAACTTAGTCTGTAGCCTAATTAATACAACATAGAGTTAAAAACAATTTTTTTGTTTACTTTCCACTATTTCTTCAATTACTAGTAGACTGGATACTACAGTGGAGAGAGAAAAGTTAGACATATCAGGGTTTGAACCCAAAGTCCTACAATTTTATTTTTAGCTGCATGATATTGTACACATTATTTAGTGTCCTTAAGCCTCGGTTTCTTTATCTTTGAAGAAGGGATAATAATATCTATCTCACAGGGCTCCTGTGATTTCAACAGTGCCTTTAAAATGTCTGTCACATTGTGGGTATATAATATATGGTAACTGCTATTCTTATATTGCCAATTAGAGTTGCCCCCCAAATGTGATAATGGTATAGTGGTTATATTGTTTTAAAGCAATCCTTCTCATTTAGAGATACATGATGGAATGTTTACAGAGGAAATGAAAACAAAACAAAATAAGGATTCACCATAATTGATTTCTCAGCCTCCATTCTCTACTTCATCCATGTTTACATTCTTCTAACTAGTTTCCTAAAATGCTGTTTGTTAATTTAAAAAAAAATGTTTTGTTTGTTTTCTTATTACTGAGTTTTGAGACTTTTTTTATATTCGGATAAATGTCCATTATCAGAGATAAGATTTGCAAATATTTTTTCCCAGTATGTGGCTTGCCTTTTCATTCTCATAGCAGTACCATTCAAAGAGCAGATGTTCTTAATTTTGATGAAGCCCAATTTATCATTTTTTCCTTTTATGTTTTTTCCTTTCTTGGTGTATGTCTCAGAAATTTATACCTACTCAAGGTCACAAAGACTTCTAAATTTTCTTCTAGCCGTTTTATATTTTCAAGTTTTATATTTATTTCTATGACTCATTTGAGTTCATTTTTATATATGCTGTATAAACATATCCAGGTTTTACAGTAACATTAATTGAAGAGCTATTCTTTCTCCATTTAACTATCTTTACACCTTCATCAAAAATTAATCACAAATAAGTGGGTCTACTTCTGTGACATTGATCAATTTGTATGTATATCTGCCAATTCCACCCAGTCTTGAAAATGGGCTTGAGTAATAGGCCTTGAAATGAAGCAGTATAAGTTCTAAAACTTGGTTCTTTTAAAAAGTTGTTTGGCTATTCAAGGCCATTTGCATTTACATATGGATTATAGAATCAAGGTTTCAATTTTTTCCCTAAAAGCCTATTGTGATTTTGATTTTGTTGAATTGACTCTATAGATGAATTTGGGGGAGAACTGAAATCTTAAGAATATTGAGTTTTGAGATCCATGAAAATGGTATGTCTCTCCATTTAATTAGGTCTTTTTTTTTCTCTCAGGAATGTTTTGTAGTTTTAAGTGTGCAGGTCTTATACATCATTTGTCAGATTTACCCCTAAGTAGTTCATGTTTCTTGATGCCATTATAAATGATATATTTTTATTTCAGTTTCTGATTGTTCATTGTTAGTATATAGCATCTCAAGTGGTTTTTGTATATATAACCTTTCTGTAGCTTTCTTATAGATTCCATAACATTTTTCTGTAGGGATGCTTGTATCATCTGTTAACAGACAGCTTGACTTCTGGCATTCCAATCTTAATTCCTTTTATTTCTTTTTCTTGACTCATTGCCCTCCAGTAAAATAACTAGAGCCCCTAATTTAATGTTAAATTGAAGTGATGAGAGAGAACACATTTTTTTGTGCTCTTGATCTTTGGGGAAAAAATTCAGTCACTCAATATTAAATATGATGATATACATAGTTTTTGTTTTTTTTTTTCCATAGATACCCTTTAAAAGGTTGAGGAAGCTCCTTAATACTGCTGATATGCTGAGAGTTTCAATGAGGAATAGATATTGGATTTTTATCAAAGGTTTTTGCTGCATCCAATGAGATGCTATGACTTTTCTTTATATATGTTAATATGATGAACCATATTGATTGAGGTTTTAATGTTAAACCAATCTTGCATTCCTGGGATAAAATTAAGGTAGTTACAATGTAACATCCTTTTTATGTATTACTGGATTGCTCTTATGAATTTCAAAATAAATTTTGGGGGCATTTTTATGAGGGATATGTATCTTTAGTTCTCTTTACTTGTCATAGTTTTGTTAGGTTTTGAACATATAAGGATAATGTGGGCCTCATAGGATGCATCCTCCTGAATTTTCTGAAAAAAAAAAAAAAAAAAAAAAAAAAGTATAAATTGTTTATTTTTTCTTCCTTAAATGTTTACTGAATGTTCACCATTGAAGCAATTCCGGTCTTTAATTTTTCTTTTTGCAAAGGGTTTTAAATACAAATTCAATTTCTTTAATAGACATAAGACTTTTCAGGGTACTGATTTCTTCTTGAGTGAAATTTGGTGGTTTGTACCTTTCAAGAAACTTATCTATTTCATTTAAGTTTTTAAAAAATGTTGGCATAAATATTCCATTATTATCCATTTAATATTGTAAAATCTACAGTGATGTCATCTCATTCCCAATCTTGGTAACTTGTGTCATCTCACTTTTTTTCTGACCAACTTGAGCAGAGTGTTATTAATTATATTGACCTTCTTAAAGAACAGATAATGGTTTTATTGATATTCTCTATTATTTTCCTGTCTGCTATTTCATAGATTTGTGCTCTAATCTTTATTATTTCCTTTCTTTTGCTGACTTCGGTATTGATTTATTCTTTTTCCTAGTTTGTTGATTTAGAAACTGAGGTCATTGATTTGAACTCCTTCTTCTCTTTTAATAAAAGTGTTTAAATGCGACCCATTTCCCGTATTTGTAGTTCTCATGGCACACCACATATCATTTTCATTTTCAATCAGTTCAAAATACTTTTTAATTTCTCATTTCATTTCTTCTTGACCCATGTGTTTTTAAAAGTGTTTTATTTGGTTTTCATATATTGGGACATTTCCAGATATCATTCTGTTATTATTTTCTGATTTAAGTCCATTGTGGTCAGAAAACATACTTTGTATGAGAACACTTTCGAATTTAAAAACACTTGAATTTGTGACTCATAATATGGTTGTTTTTGGTAAAAGCTCTGTGTAGATTTGAAAAGTGTTTCTGCTGCTGTTGAGTGGAGTGTTCTATATATGCCTAATAAAGCAATTTAGTTGATAGCATTATTCAAGTCTTCTGTTAAGTAGTGTCTTCTATCTTAGTAGTTTTTATCTATCTGTTCTCTTGATTACTGGAAGAAGTGTGTTCAAATTTCCAAAATAATTGTGTGTGCCTCATTGAAGTTCTGTCTGTTTTGCTTCATGTATTTAAGTGGGCATGAGCATTTAGGGTTGTTATATTCTCTTGATGACTTGCCCTCTTTTCATTATGAACTGATGAACTTTATCCCTGCTAATAGTCTTTGCTCTGAAATCTACTTTGTCCAGCTTTCTTTTCTTTGCTAGTGATAGCATGGCAGAATTTTTCATCCTTTTATTTTTAACCTATTTAAGTATTTATACTCAACATTTGCTTCTTTTAGATAGCATATGGTTGGATCTTGCTTTTTTAAACATTCAAATCTGAAAGTTTCTGCTTTTTGATTGATGAGGTCAGACCATTTACATATACTGGCTTACTGACATTACTGGGTTTATATTTGCCATCTGGTTATTTGTTTTCTATTTTTCAACTGTTATTTGCCCACTTCCCCCCCATTATTTTGCCTTCTTGTGGACCAAATATATTTATGATTATTTCATTTCCTCTCTCTTTTTTTTTTTTTTTTTGTGGTGATTTCTTTAGGGTTTATAGTATACATATCAGGCTGTTCACAGTCTACCTTCAAGAGGTATTATAGCACTTCACATGCAGTATGAGTACCTTAGAACAGTATACCACCATTTCTCCTTTCCCACCCTTTATACTATTGTTGTACTTTCTACTTCTACATATACAACCTACAACATATCATTATTATTTTTACTTTAAACACTTATGTCTTTGAAAGTTTTAAAGATTATTAAATGTCTTTTTATTTACCAAGATAGTTACCAATGGCAGTGCTTTTTGTTTTTTGTATAGATCCAGATTTCCATCTAGTATAATTTTCCTATGGCCTGAAGGAATTCCTTTGACTGTTTATACAGTGCTGGTCTGCTGCTGATGGATTATTCCAGCATTTGTGTGTTTAAAAAGAGTCTTTAGGGGGAACGGATGTGACTTAAGCGGTTGAGTGCTTGCCTCCCACATGGGAGGTCCCAGGTTTGGTTCCTGGAGCCTCCTAAATAAGACAAGCAGACAATGAGCAGACAATGAGCAAAAACAATGAACAAGACAATGAGCAAAACAACAGCAGACAACAAGCAAAAACAAATGAGCAGGGAGCAAATGTGGCTCAGCAGTTCAGCCCCTGCCTCCCACATGGAAGGTCCTGGGTTCAGTTTGGTGCCTCCTAAAGAAAAAACAAACAACCAGCAGATAATGAGCGGACAACGGGCGCAAACAAGCAGCAAAAATAAACAGCAAAACAGACAAGGAAGCCATCTCAGGGGATGAAAAGAGTCTTTAAATTTCATTTTTGAATGCTATCTTTGCTGAGTAAAGAATTACAGGTTGAGAGCTTTTTTCTTTCAGCACTTTAAAATGTTGCTCCATTATCTTTAGAATGCTACTAAAGAACATAAAAGAATGGAAAAAAAGAAACCTTTTTTTTTCTTGTAGGAAAACTCAGTGTCAACAATATGTTAATTATTCATAAGTTATTCTATATATTTACCTCAGTCTCAATAAATATACAAGCAGGATTTGTTTCAGAACTAAACATGATAAACTAAAGTATATATGAAAAATTCAATAGGCAAAAATAATCAGGAAATTTTGCAAAAAGAAGAGTAATCAAGGAAGACTAGCTTTACCAAATATTAAAACATATTATAAAATTACAGTGATTAAAACAGTATGGTACTGGCACATTAATATCTGCTTGCCCCTCTTGTGGGGAAAGAAGCACAAAATTTGCTAATGGGAATATAAATTCCTGCAACTTTCATGGAAGGCAATATAACATTATCAATTAAAAATTTAAAGCATATATTCTTTGACCCAGCAACTCTATTTCTACATATTTATCCTACAGGTATACAGGTGTGAAATAATTTATAATCAAGAATAATCATGAAATATTTTAAATAGCAATTGATTAGAAATAGCCTGAATTCAACAATGGGGGACTGGTTAAACAAATTATGGTAACTCCATGCAATGGAATCCTAAGCAGCCACTAAAATCAACCAGGCTATTCCATATGTGATACTATAGCTAAAAAACATCGTTAAGTGGAAAAAAGCAAGACACTAAGCAGTGTATGTAGCATGTTGCCATTTGTGAAAAACAGAAGGATACATGCAATATACTCGTGAATCTGAACCCTATCCTTGGATGTTTACAGAAGAAAACAGGAAACAATTGTTATATCTGGAGAGGGGAATCAGGTGGTGGAAGGACCCCAGCTGGCGATTAATTTATCACAGAACATTCATCTGCTTCTCTTGAATTTTGCATTATGAATATGCATTACCTATATAATAAAGAAAAAAAAAAGTAACAACTTGAATTAATAGGCTAACAAATAATGCTCAGATTAGGTTAAATTAGAACACTTAACATTTATTGCCTATCCCATAATATAAGAAAACATTGTGTATAAAACTGCCTCGATATTTTAATGATTTCTTTTTGGTAGAAATGATCGTGTTGTGCTCTATCCTAGAGGCATGTTAACCTTCATTCTCTGAAGAGCCTCTGAGCGCTTGTTTTTGCCCTATGATGCCATTAACTTTCTTGGAGCTGCTTAACAATGGGTTGTGGAAACCAGCACTTCCGGCTAGTCTTCCTTAGGACAGACCTCAGAGATCTGAGCCCTTATATATGCCAACCATGATTTGATAAAATATTTTCTTAATATTAAACGTGTACACTGCAACGCAATGCAAATTAAAGTTTCAAAATTGATTCATAGGCTTTCAACCCTTAACCCTGTGTCTTCCTTCCAGTTGTACTGGCCGCATTTGGGGTTAAGTGGAGTGTGGCTGTCAGAGCCAGGCGGCCCCTGAGTTGCAGCACAAAACCAAGGGGAGTGATGCTTGCTGTGGATGTCCTGGAGCCGCCTCCCTCAGAATTAGACAGAGATTGATTTCCACACTAGCAAAGTATAAACAAAAGTCTTAGCTCTCAAGAGAGAAGCCCCCGAAAGGAAATAATTCATGGAAAAGGTAATTACCAATTAAATGGTAAACGTGCTACTTGGCCTGTAAGAAGAATTAAAACATATTTACACTTCAAAAAGAAGCAATTAGTGGTAGTTGATTCACTAAGGAAAGTGCCAAACTAGGACAGAGGAAAGAGTGTAAATAGATAAAGATGGAGAGATTTATTATTAAATTAAAAATCCCTTAATTACCGTATATGTTAAATATGCAGTTTTCTGACATTTAAATGATGCTTTTCACCCAAATGAAAATGAATTGTCCACCCCGGATTCCCACTTCTTAGGCAGCATGTAAATGTCAGTCCTAAATTAAAGTTAACTAGTTTCTGCTATACATTTTTAAAAAATTAATTAGAATCAATAAACCTTTTTTTTTTTTTTCATTTTTATTCAAGCTTTTTAAGTGTCTAGTGCAAATAGGCACTAAAAGGAAATGATCAAAGATTCCCTCAGGTTTGGGTTTAAGAAGAAACAAGTCCAAATGGAGGTGAGGGTCAGGGAGAGAAATGCCGATTCCCAGCAAAAACATGTGCCTTTTTAGCCTACCCCCTCTTCCCCAGGCCATCAGTGCCCCTTGGCTATCTGTGGAAAGCATGATGGATGACCTTTTTGGAAGAAGCGTGATTAAAGGGTTTATCCCTGAATTAGAAGCATGTTTTTCTTTAGAATGTAATGTAGCTAGCTTTTATGAAGCACCTACTGTGTACCAAGGGATTAGCATATATTTCTTTATTTCATCCTCATAAGAGCCCTCCAAAGGAAGTTTTAGGACCTTTATCTTACACAGCCCGGACGGGGTGACTGCCTTTCCCGGGGTCAGAAGGCTTAGAAAAAGCTGGGATTCCAACCCAAGCCTCTCTGCAGCAACACCAGACTGCCTCTATAAAAAATAATAATAAGGAAAAGAACAGTAATGGTAATAAATACTCAGAAATCTAAAAAAATAAGCATAAAAAGTTTCCTCCCAAATCATTTTTGGCTTCCTGACATGGAGAAAGCCAATGAACAAATAGATGTCTTTTCAAGATCTGTAAGGATAGAAATAGCCATTGATATACCTTGGGTTTGTGGGCAGAAGAGCAGAGGGAGGTAGTGGGAAGCACCTCTGTAGGATCTTGAAATAAGATTTCTTACTCTTTAGCTGCCTTCCTCAATATCTTTAATAATGTTCTTTTCTCATGAGTAGGAACAAGAAAATAAAAACACTTAAAAAATTAGGTCTTCCTTCCAAATATGAAACCAAAGACAAATAAGAATGTGAGGGGAAAAAAGTGAGGTACATTTTCAAGAGTGCTATGGAAAAGAAAAAGAGAATAATCACTATTAAGACTAATAGGATTTTATTTTTCATAATTTTAAAAGACTGCCTGCTTTAACTCTCTCCCTTTAAACTTGCCCATTTAACATATGAGACAACTGAATCTCTGAAAGAATCAGTTTCTAGGTTACATAACCAAAATTTTTGTTTATAAGTGGTGGAAATATATGGAACGATATTATAAGCAAAATGAAGAGAAGCATTAAAATTTAGTATTCAATTAGAATATAAAGTTGTAGATGGCTAAAATATATATATTAAAAAATTTTTTTTCTTACTTTGTATCAATGGAAGTTTCCATTTGAAGGATATTACCAATTAACTTTAATCAGTCCATATTTTGTGGCTACATATGTGTCAAAACTAAAGTATTTCCAATACATAACCACCATTTTTTAAAGCCATCAATAATAGGCATTAAAAATTATGCAAGGAGGGGAGTGGGTATAGCTCAGTGGTTTGAGGGCCTGCTTCCCATGTATGAGATCCCGGGTTCAATCCCCAGTACTTCCTGAAAAAAAATTATGCAAGGAGATAAATTCCTTCCTTGCTGCCACTTTATAGATGGGATGCTCCCATAGGAAAAAAATAATAATAAAAGAAAGATCTCCAAAATTTATATGTTTAGGAAATAAATCCAATTGAGTTCTTTGCATTCTGTAGGTACTTTATCTTCCTGGGGAAAAGGGAAGGGACAGACAGAATTCCAGGCAAAGTGAATCTGATCATTCCTACTTAGCTGAATTCTTGAAGTGCTTTTACAGATCTAATAACCCTTTTATTGGCCTATGTACCTACAGAGATCTACCTTGTCCTCATTTTTCAAGTTGCAATGAACACTTATTTTGTTGGCATCATGACATCTTCCTTTGTATGTTTGGAGAATCCCTGACTGTATGAGGCAGAGCCTACCTCCTCCTCTAGAAGTTGAAAATGCCAGAATCATGGTCCTAGTCTGCCTTGCAGCTAGGGCAGGGTCCCTTTCCCCAGATATAGAATCAGAAGGTGGTGACATGATTTGTGGCACATGCAGCAAGACTGTACTGCATGCACTCTGACAAGCACAGTGGCAATGGCAGCAGCTACATCCTGTTTTCAGAAGTGGCAGTAGCCACAACTTCATTTACAATGCCCAGTTGCCAGCATGATGCTGAGTGTTCAGTAGCCCAGCAGTCGTGGGTTTTTTTGGGACAAAATGTGTGCTATGATTAGGGTGCTTTTTCTTTCTGTGTAGTCTCCAATCTTATCCCAGAGATGCTGGAAACTAGTCACTATCTTTAATATACTCCTTTTCTGCTTAAATTTGACAAGGTTGGTATATTTGTCAGGGTTCTCTAGGGAAACAGAATCAACAGGAGATATATGTAAATAGTATGAGATTTTATAAGAGTCTTTCACGTGACCGTGGGGATGCACAAGCCCATGTTCCTCAGGCAGGCTGCAAACCAGGGGCTCCGATGAAAGTCCAATGAAGGTCCTTGATGAGTTTCCGGGAGACGTTGGCTGTCCAAAGACTAGCTGGGAAATTCTCTCTGAATGCCAAAATCACTTCCCCTTTTAAGGTATTCAGCTGATTGGATAAAGCATCATTCATTGCTGACAGCAATCTCCCTGGTTGATGGAGATGTAATCGGCCATCTATACAGTAAACTCACTGATGACTAAAGCCCATAAATGTCCTTGTATTACAACTAGCCCAGTGCTTGCTTGACCAAACAACTAGGCACAATTACCTGGCTGAGTTGACACATTAGCCCTAACCATCACAGTTTGTTTCTAGTGTTTGCCACTAAGAATCCTGAAAGCATGATCCAGGTCCTCTACTTCCTGCTTAAATTGCTCCATATTTTCACTGAATTCTAGAAGTACTTACAACAGCTCCACATCTGTTTATTGTAAGACACTGTGCTATGCACTCTGGCAACCATAAATTTATCTACATGAGCCCTTCCAACTATTCTCCTCCAAACTGGATCAATGAAGAGAAAAAGGATATAGTGATCAAGGTTTTTGGAAAACACCATATTAATCCTTGCTTTCCAGGTTTCTTTTTCTGCAAGACTTTCCAGAACCTTTAAAATGCTAATATGCACTGGGAATCTTGAAAATGAAAGAGATCATATGTGGCAATTTCAAAATTCATGTGGCATAGATGTTTCTTTTTGAGGAACCTCTTGTGAGAATAATGTCTAATCAGATACATTAGGGAATGCTGGAATGACAGTAGAAGCTATGAATGAAAGAGAAGGGAGCAATAATTTGAAAGTTTCATAAAGGCAGTAGGATTTTAGAAATGCATGGAAAAAGGGCAAAAGTCAGTAGGCTATGGGGAATAAGCTGGAGTTTTAGAAGGCAGATGAGTCAAGTTGAAGTTTTTAAAATGTTTGCTTCAAATCACTGTCACATACAATATTTAGCAAACATTTCCAGAAAAGAAATCTTACAGAATATTCTTAGATCATGGTTTATTGGGATCTCAATATGCTTCATTTGAATACAATATTTCAATAAAACAAAAGAAGTAACTGTAAGACAAAGAATAGAGTCCAATGTGGAAATCCACTTGTCCCTTGGGTTTACAACAAAAAAGTTTTTGGGTGGCTAAGCATCAGAAACAAAATAGTAGATTTTATCTTACATACAGTGTATCCATAATTAAAATATCATGGGTGAATCAGATCTGTCTACCTCAAGGAAGAGATAAAAAGCTGGAGAAGATTGAGAATAAGATAATTAAAATTGCCACGAGCCTAGAGCAACTTTATATGAGGCATGAATGAAAATGATATTTAGAGGGAAAAGAGAGCTAAAGAAGACTGAAGTTTATATGTCAATATTTATATACCCTGTGCTAAAATAAAATCCTAAAAATATGGATAGTGAAACACCAGCTTTCACATCAAATCCAGGAATAGGGGACTAACTTTCTCTTCTTGTATTGTTTCTCAAAGCTTGACTAAATTGTTTTGGGACAAATAAAAAGAAACCCTTACTTATCCAAACCAACCTGTACATAAAAAACTCATTTTTCTAAAGTATTTGTCAAAGTGTTTTCCATGTTATTAATAGGTCTTGAATTTTTTAAAAAGTATCCCATGAGCCTCAGATTTGTTTGTTTTTGTTTTTGTTTTTGTTTTCCCCTGGACTGATATCCTACAGGGCACCAGCGACTCTCCACAAGGTTATGCAAAGTTTGGCAACTTCTGTGATCACAGAGTATTTTTTGAAACATTATCAGCTCTTGGATCCAAAGAATATTCTTTGGAAAATGTTCTTAGAAATGGTAAATCCAGAACGGCTCAAAGGGGGAATTTAGTGAGATTTAAATATATTTTAACCCTGTGATTCTGATGACCTACAAGACAAGTACTCCTCTTTGATTTTAGTTTAACTTCTAAATGTTCCCAATGAATTAGAATTTAGGTCTATATTTAATTCTGTTATATGTCGCTGAAAATAAGGTAAAATAACAATGGTTAACAACCGGTGCCTTTATATACATTATCTGATTTAGTATCATCACAACGGTCTTATCAGGTAGATTTTATTAAACTATGATTCAGAGATGACAATAGACTGGAATGCAATCTCAGGACTTTTGACTAAATATTTTGTATATTTCCATTACAATCACTCTTCCTGTGTTAAAGAAGAGAATGTATAACCTTTAGGCTAGTTCAGAACCTTCTTTGGAATTTGCTATTGCTGCCATTTTTTGCACTCTCTTGATATATATAAATAAGAAAATCTCAAATCTTTCCATGGTCAGTTTAGAAACCCCTCAGGCCTTGCCTTATGCAATCACATAACAGAGTTTCATTCTCAGCTATCCCCCAAGGAGTATCATAGAATCTGAACAATCCGTGATTCTTACTGGAGTATTCAGTACATTGATACATTCATGGGAGGAAAGACAGTTCTGTCTCCTCTTACTGGGTTTAACAAAACCCAAAATTACTTTCACAAAGCAGTTTTTTCTCTTTTAACTTTAAACCCATGTGTAATTTAAAGGAAATTTAATCCACATGTTTCTAAGTCATTTGCACTTAATTCATCAAATGCTGTTTGGTAAGAGTGATCTGATTTCCCAAAAGGCTTAGAACACTTTTGTTTATAGGCTTTTAAAGACCGTCTCTCCTTGAACTAGGAAGTATCATTTTGAAAAGCTATCCACCGAACTTAAGCCACAAATGACTCAAACTCAGGATCCCTGATCCTGGAGCTCCAGATGAACATCTCCCAGATGATCCTTTGTGGCTCACCCTTCCTATGTGCTTCCAGTCCATAATGCAATGTCACAAAAATGGAACCCTTCTTATCTTTAGACTTGTGGCGGCCATTATTGCCATGGACACAAGCAGTTAAAGCTAGACCATTTGCCCAAGTCAGGTGGTATCCATGAGACAGAAGAATTCACAATTTATAGGGAATAAACTTGGCTGCAGGATTAACCACAAAACAGCTTGTACTTGAAATTAGCTCTTCATTTCTTCAACATTCTTCCTAATTTTACTTCCAAAGTCTCCTGATAAAAGTAGTAGCCTTGATTGCGAGGTGAAGAATTTTCTTGTTTGTCTGGTTTTTGCTTATTATTATTATTATTATTATTATTATATTATTATGATGGAAATAATGAAAATGCTTTAATGGTGATTGAAGTGATGAATGCACAACTGTGTGATTATACCAAATACCATTGATTGTACACTTTGGATGAATTGTATGTGTTATTAATATGTATCAATAAAATGGATTTGTTTTAAAAAAACATCATAGCCTCAATTTTTGCTTCAAGTTAGGTCCAGTACAACAACTGCATGATTGGCTATTGATGCATCAGTTCCTTCTAAAACTCACTTGCTTTGGGGCCTTGAATAAAATAGTATAAAAGACAGAAAGAAAAAGAAAATCATAGGATTTTCTACTTAACAGAAAGATGATAACTGAGTTTCTTGTTAAAGGATTTAGAGTTCAAATTCCCCACGATCAAGCATGTTCTGTAGATCTAGGGCGAGATGCCTCAGGATATAGCAGTATTAATAATTGTATTAAAAATGGCTATGAGTTTAAGTCAAGATGCTGGTGTAGCATGCTAATTAATAGTAAGGATCCTTTCTATAACATTTTAAAGGCCCTTTGCCAAAATTCTTTGGACAATACGTCAAGATTAATAATATGGTGATTAACCAATATTAGTATTAATTAATATTATTAATAAAAACGAATAGCTATTTGTTGTTTGTTATGTGTAATGCACTGTGGTATGCCATTTTGTGCTCACAGTTTCCTTGTAAGGTCGGTGACATCAACACATCATGCCTGAATGTGATTGTGACTGGAAATTCTACTGGGAATGCCCAGTGTTTGTCATTTGCTGAAAGGTATCTTATTTTCATTAAGGAAAAAAAAGGCTTTGGGGAAAAGACTGGTCTGCAAGCTTAGGGATTATTTCTCCAAGGCATTAAAATTATTAGAAGAGTTCAACTAGAAGGATTGTTGGCAGATTTCTTAAGATATTTTCTGGGTAAGAGGAATATTTACAACACAGGTCCAGGAAACAGGCTACAAATAGAATTTTCGCTCTAAGAAAAAAATAAACAAAAAAAAAAAAGGTGAAGTAGCTTAAATAGATAAACAATGTGTTCTCAAATTACCTTTTGGCATACTATTGGTCATTAATCCATTATTTGAGGACAACTTGGACCCTCCCAATTCGTCCTCCTTCCCCCACCCCTATCTCCCATGTGAGGGGAAAAAAATCATCCTTGTTTAGCTAATAGCCAGCTTGGTTCGAATGGGCTATGTCAGCAGAAGGGAAGGGCTGGATTGCAGGGACAACAACGGGAATTTTAGAGACTGTGGGGAAAGCGATGTGCTAAGTGATGATAAACCGGTAGAGAAAGCCAATTTGGATAGAAAGAACAGGGATGTCTAATCAGGAACAAGAGTCATTTTTTCTGGTTGGTATTTGATATGAATCTCCTTCCCACCTCTATATGAGATGTCAAGAAAAAAATAATTCCAGTACAATGCGGACTTGGAGCTTTAGAGTTCACTCGTGCTGAATCCTTCCACAAGCCATGGGCAGGGTGTGAAGAGGTTGATCTAGCTGGGCCATCCACACAGGAATTACAAATTCATTCAACGTATATTTGTTGAGCACCTGCTCTATACCATGACCTGTGCTAGATACTGGGAATACTCTGTGCCAAAGACATTGTTTCTGTCCCCAAGAAATTTAGTCTAGTGAGGAACATGGACACATAAATAGGCAAATATATACTAGTATGCAAAGGACTAAGGAGTAGGTAATTACTGGGTGCTTGGACATCAGAGGAGGGATGCCACTCGCATAGCAGCAGGTACATATGTGGGCAACGTGAACCTTGGTGGCAGGAAGGTGAAGGAGTTTGTGTCCATTCATGGGAAGACTCTCTCTAGAGACTAAGAGGTCGTACATGTTGGGTTTGGAGGGCTGTGCAGAATCAAGTTTTAAAATTTCCATCTTAGAGAATCAGAGAGAACAAATAGGGAGATACATGAAAATTGCCACCGGTCCAAAGAGAAGACCTAGCTGAGAGGAGGTGGTGGTGGCCCAAACCCGCCCCCTTTTCTGACATATTCAGCAGCTGTTAGCATTTGCAAAAATGTTGTAGATTTGCAAAAAGAAGTGTGCCCCCTTGTTGGTTAGAAAGTGCTTTGAACTTTTCTGTGTGCCGGGAGGGGCTATGTGGACAGGTTAGGGGTTAGAAAGACTGTGATTTGTTTCTCTTATCTTTTCTTCAGGGGCAACTGCAGGGATTTTAGGCTAAGTTTTGCCCTGTTAAAGAAGAGTCCCCAAAGCTCATTCATCCCCTCCTTGCTCTATAGCACCACACAATAAAAATACATAATTCAGCACTGACCAGGAACAAAAATCTACCCTGTCTGTGTTCACAAGGGTTTTCATCACTCCTGAGGCCGTGGGTTGCTAATGAATGGGGCCACCCCGGCAGAGGCCTCATGTCAAGGGCCTGACAGATACACACAATTGAACTGGAGGCATGAACATGTCATCATTTTTTTTCTCTATTTAAAAACAGGAAAAAAAGTCCCTTGCTTGTTCGCTTTAATTGCATAAGGCCAATACGCAGCGCAGCTCCATTGAAATGAGTCCCCAAAAGGCCTGTTACACTGCGCAGGCGCAAGGCTCAGTCTGTCACCAACACAACATCGCCGCTGACTCCCCAAGCCTGAGAGAGAGGCAAAGCATTCTGTAATTGGAGATTGCTTTGAATTAGTTTATATTTGATTAGTAATATCCCACAAGGCTACCCTAGTATGTAGAGATTATGGGCAATTAATGCTGTGATCAATTAGATCTAAATTGTTAATCCATTAAGAGGCACTAACATGAACTCTGATTTTCTAAGACTTTCTCCCTAATCCCTTTGCTCTAGTGCTCCTTATGATGACAGATAAAAGCTCTTTTATTACTCCCATATTATGCCACAAATGAATACAAATCCATTTTTTTAAATTATTTGGAAACAGGCAACCAGATATCCTAGGTATAAATAATGTCTAAAATATCATTGCAAATGCAACACACTTTCTTTTTAGCACCATTCATAGAATCAATAAAAACAATCATCAGAATGACTTTAGCAATCCAGAATATGCAGACCATGTGTGCAGTACAAGGACCTCTCATCTCTGGATAAATTAGGTACAAATGTCCTCAGATTAGTTTGTAAAAGCTTTAGAGCAGTGTCTTCAAAGAGCACTTGAGCTTTAAAGATTTGCTGTGAGAAATAGCAAAGTAGAAAAATCCTGACTTCAAAACGACACGTTATCCTTTTCCTTTTTTTTTTTTGTAATAAATCCAGAAATAAATATCTGCTAGAGGAAGTTTCAAGAGCACATTTCAGACTTTGTGTATCTCCTTCCAGAGCAAAAACATCTTTTATTTTTTTCCTGCCTCCTTTGCACTGCTTGTGTAATGTTCTTTACCTGTCTTCTTCTCTAAGTGAAATCCTTCCATGCCTTCAAGGCACAGGTCATACGCTGCTTCTTCCAAGAAGCTTTCAATGTTCAAGCCAGTTAACAGACCTCTAAACTCTGATAGGCATTTATTCCCTAAACCTCTTATGCTATGCCATGATTTTCTTCTTCGTCTTAGTTCCCCTTTCCTCCTGAAGGCTAGGAAACACATTGTGTATGATCAGGCACAAATCAACACTTGTTGAATTTATAATTTACTTACCGAATTTTTATGTTTATTGTCATATAGGAAATTGCATACATCCCCCCCCCCTTTTTTTTTATTAGTAAGAAAGTCCTAAACTGGAACTTCATTGAGATTTAAATTTGTGACCTCTGACACATCAGCAGAAAGTATGGTTGCTTGCTCCAGAAAGTTTGTATAGGAGGAGATCCACACTCTAGAATAACAACGATGTTCCTAAGAGAAGATGTTTAGCAACATGCCCCAAGGTATGACCGTTTAGAGAAAGTTGCATAAAGCCATTTGATAATTTATGAAATCTTGTTTTCAGAGGGTAAAGCCTTAAGTGTGAAAGCTTTAAATATATTTTATTTGATTACACATCATATATGAGAACAATGGCTATTCTGGGGGCAACTGTACATAGATGAAGCAAACACAATAGCAAGTGGATTTAAGGTGAGGAAGACAGGGAACTTCCAGGTTCAAAAATATGTCTCCATTTAATAGTGAATATTCAGTAAATGTTAACAATGATCATTTGACTTCCTGGAAGGGAGCCACTGAAAAGGAAGACAAAGGTATTAGCTTAAGACCAGGAATCCTAAGATCAGGCCTTTAATTCTACCACCATCCTGTTGGAGTTTTTGTTTCTTGTATTTGTAAAATAAAGTAAATTTCCTTCTCTTGTTTGGCATGATTATATCAATCTAAGGGTCTATTATTACTGCAGTGCAGTAGGGGAGGTAGACAAGAGGTGACCTTGGTGAGCCCAGTAAGGAAGGTCAAAGGGAGGGACAAAGGTTCAGAGAGGAGGTTCTAGTGAGGATAAGAACAGCAGAATGCTGGGGAGGGTGCCAAGAGGAGGTTTGCCTTCTGTCCCGGGCTTTGCCATGAGATCACTGGGTTGATATCAGTTCACTTATTTTTTATTCTGTTTCTGCATTTCTGAAGTCTAAATTAGTGAAAGAAAAGAAATTACAGTTAGTGGGAAGAAATTATGAAAGATTTAAGTTAGCAAGAACCTGAGCAAATGTGTAGCTCAAGGGTCAGCAAACTTTCTCTATAAAGGGTCAGGGTGTAAACATTTCTAGCTTTTCAGGCCAGACAGTTTCTATTATAACTACTTAACTCTGCTGTTTTAGGCGAAAGCAGACATAGACAATATGTAAAGAAATGGGTGTGGTTGGATAAGAATAAACTTTATTTATGGAACTGGAATTTGCATTTCTTATAATTTTCACATCACAAAATAATCATTTTTTGATTTTTTTTTTTCAACAATTTGAAAACGTAAAAGCCATTCTTCACTCTTCAGGCAGAGACAGACCAGATTTGCCTGCAGGCTGTAGTTTTTCAATCCCTGGTCTTGTCCAACTTCCTCATTTTACAAATAAGGAAACTGAGGCCCAGAGGGGAAACAGCTTGCCTGAGGTCATTCAGCAAGGGTCTCAGCCACTTTTTTTCTCCTGACCAGACCTTGTTCTTTTCATATCATTTTGAGAAAAAAGAAAAAGAAAAAGAAAGAAGACTGTGGAGGAAAGTATCAATAATAGGGGATGGTCCTACAGGTCAGATTATTGAACATAGAAAGGTTGGATTGGAGAGGGTAATTGTACATTCTAGCAGGTGTGGTTATGGCAGAGACGAATTGGGCATTCATCTGATGACAAATCACGTTTACAGGAGCACTGTTACTTTTGACTCACTAGAAACCCAGCTAAGTGTAACCCTGTCAGATTATAAGAATTAAGTCTGCTTCACTGAGACCATTCAAACCTTTTAGCAGGAAGAGAGAGAGAAAGTAAATATGGTGCCCAAAACATACAAAATGTGACTCGACCCCTAAGCAAAGCATTAGGCTTTGCCCTCTGACATAAGATTTCAAAATTTATCAAATGGTTTATGTCATTTCCTCTAATTTTATGTAAATTTTTCTAACTATTAACTCCTAACTGTGTGTTCTTAAACATCTAGTCCTGATCACAATTTTAGAGACCATCATTGTCATTTATTGCTGTGAATGGGACTTATTTCTAACTCCTAATCTTTTCAGGAAATCTGGGGGGTAAAAGGCTGCCCCCAAAGTTTAGTGGCTAATTAGTACTTTGGGGACTGTGGTGCGAGCTGAGATTGGATTAAAGCCCCCAAATTCCTTCTCTCTTCAGATACCTCTGACTCTGCCCACCCAGGCAGAATAGAAGTTGTTCCTCCAAGACACCTTGAAGCTGTGTATTTTACATTTGGTAATATATGTAGATGCAGTGCTTACTGTCAAGGGCATATAATGCTGTCTTCACCATTTTACAGATGAGGAATTTGAGGTTCAAGCAGGTGAAGCAAATCCCATAGTTAGTGCTAGACTTGACAAAGGAACTCCAATAAAGAGGACTAACTCACATGCAAGGCAGAACATGTTAATGTTGTAGCTTCCTGATGGCAATGAATTTCATTAGTTTGGTGTTAATATTTCCAGTGTGAAACATTCTAATAAAGTGTCTATGCAATGAGAGGAGGAATAAGTTGGAGCTTAAATGTTTTATCCACAGCATAAAAGAATCAGAATTTCCACTCTTTAATTACTTGTGGGGTATCCTGCACTGCTGGGATATACAGATGTTCTCTGTATAAGAAAAACCAATTCAAGGAAATAAAAATGTTTTATTTTGGAATAATTATTTGCACAGCAAAAATGTTCTTAACAAAAGATTTGCATTCTGTTTCCTTTAAATAGTGAGTTACATGAATGCATTTGTAATACGATTTTGTCTACAAAACTGTTTGACAATTTCCTAATGGATCTATTTATTGGTTGTTATGAGATAAACTGTATGTGTTTGTGTGTGTATGCTGAAGGTTAATTGGCAGTAAACTGATAAAAGAGAATGATAGGAAGAAATCAGAGACTTTGAGTATCTTTTGAAGGCAATCCACATGCCTTCCCAGGCTCAGGAAGCCCCTTCGTAGCAGCTGAGGCACAGAGAATCAGCCTTTGCTGGAACAAGCCTCATAATGGCAAAGCGAAAGCTCTGATCTTCAGAAAGGTCCACTTCATATTTTGGCGAAATTTGTTTTCTGGTATCCCCAAAGAGCTCTCAAAGAGCATGCTGTCCCTCCTTCCACAGAGTCTTCTGATGACTACAGGAAGATACTTCAGACTTTTATAAAGTCATCTCTAGACCCTTTGCCTATGTGTAGTGAAGAAGTAACCAAAAATGGCCTCTCCTTTGTGTCAGCTCCTGGGAGGTCCCCTCTAAACCTTTGGAGTTTTCCATGTTAGGAGCATCTTTGTTATCCACGCTACTCCCCCCACACCTGATAGTTTATGCCAGTAATCTTTGGGTGGAGGCTGGCCAGGACAGAAAGATCCACTGTGTGTCAGAGGGTAGGGGATTCGTCACCTCATATCAACCTGACTTCTGGGAATGGGAGGGATGCTGGAGTTCAACATGGGCATTTATTCGATCAATCATGCTTACATAATGAAAACCCAGTAAAAACTCAGAACATGAAGCTCTAGAGAGCTGCTTTCATTGGGAATACACATCAATGTGCTGAGAGGATGATATGTCCTGACTCCACAAGGAAAGCATACTAGAAGCTTCATGTTTGGGGACCCTCCCAGACCTTGCCTTATGTGTCCAATCTCTTGGTGGTTCTGATTTGCATCCTTTTTTTGCTATAATAAAACTGTTATCCTAAGTATAGCACATTCCTGAGTTCAAGGAATCATTCTAATGAATTATTGAGCCCAAGAGAGTAGAGGAAACCCAAAATTTGTGGCCAGTTGGTTGGAAGTGAGGGTAGCCCTGGAACCCCCCAACCTGTGGCTGGTGTCTAAAGTGAGGGCAGTTCTGTGGAGGCCTGTATCGTGAAGTTTGGCCCAACTCTGCCGTGAAGTGTCAGAACTTCTCATAGACTGTTTTTCATAGTACATAGTTTTCAAATACCCCTGTCCATTACATTTGTTATCTTTTGGACAATTCTAATTTGTCAATGTCCCTCTTAGATCCGGGCACTCAGAACTGAAAACAAATGTAACATGTGTGTTCTGAAGAGCACAAAACAGGGTAGACTCTTTTTCCCATAATAGGGACTCTACTTGTGTTAATGCAGCCTAAGGAAAAAGTTCTTTAAGTCTTAATTCTCCGCTCCTGCAATGAGCCCACTGACTTATACTTTTGGCAGTTGTGAACTAACTTCATAACACATCTGCCAGTACTGTTTTCCGTGAGTGCCTGTTGAGAAACATTTAATTTTAAAGCATTTTCTTTTACATTTGGTATTAATTCGAAAGAAAATAGAGGTCACAATAAATCAGCTCTGTTAATGTTTACATGCACATTACAACAGAGCCATACATGTTTCCCATACACGGACCCTCCATTCATTGAAGGAAACAAGCTTAGCAGTACTTGCACAAGGAAAGACCCTGGAGTAAAGCAGACACCAGTTGATTGATTCAGTGTTGTGAACTGAAATGGAAATTTGGTGATGAGAGACTTCTGTTTATGATGAAATTGGTCTGTGCAAAATGTGATTTCAAGATGGCTTTTTGGTGGAAACCTGCTGTTTCCATACCAATGGTTTGTTACTCACATTTTAAAGTGCACTCTATGCTAGACAAGAGCTATGCATGTTCAGTCGTGAACAAAAACTTAAAATTCATTATGGCTGTTTATAATTGAAAATGTTTCAATAACCAATGTGAAGCTCATGAAATTAAAAACACGAAAAATATCTGGGTAATACCTCATATTCCTATTAACCAAGGTCATCTGGGTTTCTATGCCAAATAACTTTTTAAAAAATCATGTCAAATAAGTTTAATTCAATTCAGTGAGAGAAGTGGATGTGTCTATGGGGCAGTGGTGGTATGAATCCATTAGTCAGTCCACAGCTAATAAACTATACATAGCTAAATGGTCACATTCTGGTTGTTGAACTGAATCTACTACAGAGAAGAGACCTGATGTTAACCAGTTGCCATGGGTCACCTACAGGAATGAGCTCTGTGTGAAAAATAGGATTCTCTGGCCCTCTTTTCCTCAGCTTCTTTGTTACCACTGTACCCTGGCCTGCCTTTACACTTCAGTGCCAGCCTTTAATTCCTGGACTGAGGATGACATAAACATATGGCTCCTATACTGGGCCTCAATAATCAGTATTGACTGGTCCTCATTCCAATTGAGCCTGGAGACAAGGTCACACTCACTCTCCTCACAGGGCTCTAGGCAACCAATAGACAGAACTGGTATAAGAGTTTGCCACTCTCATTCTAAACCCACTCAGAGAACCTACCTCATTTTGGGCCTCCCTTCCCCTCCTTTGCAGTCTTTTGGGCAGGGGCTTCCAAGGCACCTTTACTTATCCTAGACTAGTGTATTCCTGTCAACTCTGATCCAAGAGCCTGAAGTCAAAGTAAAACTAGAGTAAGAGGTGAAAAACAAACAACGACAACCAGGGAATAAAGATAGCATGAGGGTAATTCTCAATACCCTCCATTATGTCATTTTATATCTCGAGAGCATGGATATTTTATTGTCAGTGAGTTTGCTCAAGAAAGCAAATAGTTGGAATAGGAAATCCTATTCCCATTCAGGAAAAGTCTTTTTGTGCTTTAATGGAGTGAAATACTAAGACATATCTCATCCTTGCAGAACTGGAACCCGTCAAATGCCAGCATGCTAAATATCAGTGCACCTTGCTTAGCAGAAGATGATGCCGGTTAATCTTTAGTTTTTTTCAAGTTTAAAATTTTATCAAAGAATATTATCTTATCTTTAAAGTTCAGTGTCCTATTGCAATTACTTCCTTCCTTTCCCTCCCTTCTTTCCTCCTTCCTCTCTCTTTCCCTTCCTTCCTTTCTTTTCCTTCCTTCCTTCCTTCCTTCCTTCCTTCCTTCCTTCCTTCCT
>JAKSZT010054215.1:23334292-23511659 GCA_026826555.1 Tolypeutes matacus | reverse complement strand
TCCTTCCTTCCTTCCTTCCTTCCTTCCTTCCTTCCTTCCTTCCTTCCTTCCTTCCTTCCTTCCTTCCTTCCCTCTCTCTCTTTCTCTCTCTTTCTTTCATCTCTCTCTCTTTCATCTTTTCCTCTCTGCCTTTCTTCCTTTTCCTATTTACTTGGAAACTTTCTCCCACAAATGAACATTTGGAAGAAATTAAGCCATTTCAGGGATGACATTTCATGAAAATTACACCTAGTAAGACAAAACATGTTCTGTCCTATTTTGGGGTGCCTGAATTAGAACTAAGCAAATAAACACAGGTGGGAGGTGTCACTCACACAACAGAACTTGCTGTACTCTGGCATCTACCTCAATGTGGGCATCATTTTCTATGTTGGAAAAGGCCTGGGACACTCATGGTCATTGTTGTCATCATCATTGCTGTCATTATGTCACTAGCTAACACGTACTGGGTGCTTGTGTTATGCCAGGCACACTATGCAGATGATCTCATTTAATCTCCAACTATCCTATGGGATAGGAACTTTTCGAGTGTCCACTTTAGTGGTGGGAACAATGAAGACTAAAACAATTAAGACTCTTGCCCAAGTATCATCGTTACTAAGTGGTAGATTGGGATTAAAAGTAATTGATTTAAATTAAAATGTAATCAACTTAATTAACCAATTAAAATCCAGTGGCCCCAGAACTGAGTTCTTGATCACTGTGCTTTAGCACTTTCATAGAAACAGTAGTAGGAAGGATTTTGCCTCCACCTCTGTCATAAATAAGCTTTTGTCTAAAGTTCATTATTGCTACCTGTAAGAAATGAGATACATAATGACATGAATAAATTAACTCAAGTGCATTTGACTCCAAATTGGAAGGTACGAAACATTGCTGATAAAACAGCAGCTAACCATCCTAACTCCACATTTCCTAAGTAGTACAAAGGAAGTTAGAGCAGATCTTTAATCTCTGGGTGTGCAAGATAATATCCCAATAAACTAAATCCTGTTAGTATCAGAAGATTTGAAAATTTCAAACGGTTATTACCAATGTCTCCATTTGATTGGGTAGAGCCAATCAAAAACCTCAGCTGGGTTATGCTTGAGTTTTATTTCCAAAGGGTAACTTAGCAGAAAGGGAGTAACTGTTCATTATTTTCTGTCATTTTTATATCATTTTTTGCCATGCATATTGTGCAGTAATTGCAGGAAATTAAATTTGAATCTTGTGACACAAGTATGTTGTGAATATCATAAAAACACATATGTTCATAAATGGTAAAAAAAAGGAAAAGAAAGGTGATAAAAATTACATTTGGAAAACTTACAATCATTTAGAGCAATGGAAAAGGGAAATGTTTTAGGGTTCTTTGTTCAGGCTGAATTCTGAGCTCATGTGCTATCAGGAGGAGAAGTTTTGTGTTTTGTGTACATATTTGCATTTTTGTTGCCTTCTCCAGGACTTTTTAAATGGCATCCTATGAGCAAGGGGACATTTTAAACCTCATGCAAAGAATCGACTCAAGATGAATTCTCACCTGTGTCCAGTATCTAACTGAGACATATGGGAGAAAGAATAGACAGGAAATCATCATATATTTTTTGGTTTCTCCATTGTTATGTCTCCTCTACTTTATGGCACCTCTTGCTACTCTCTTTGCTGCCTCTTCCTGGGTGAGGTTAATTCCTATCTGATCCTTTTAGTTATATTGTAAAAGCATCATAAAGCCATGCGTTCCCACTTCCTGTATGGTTTGGCCTAGAGTTGGACTTATCATTTCACATGGTAGAAAAGCAAATAATTGGCTCCTGAATGTTGATTTGACTGTTGTCCTCAGTATCATCACAAATCCAACTGTCATAGTCTGATTTCTCAGGGCCCATGGGCAGATCTCTAGGGTCTGGAAAAGATTTCCCTCTGTATTTTCCTATGCTTAAGGCAGGAAATGAATTCATCTTAATACATTTGGAAAATAATAAAACATTACCTTTTACCAAATCAATGCCATGCAGAGTTAGCAAGTGATTTAAATGCCTGCCATTCTACCAACTGGGCAAACATCCTCTACCAACAATTCAAACAATATTTATGGCCCAGCTCAATTCTAAACTTTCTATGAGAATTTCTGTGACCACTTCAGTTCACAGTAGCTGCTCTCTTTGAAGTACTTATCAATTGAGTTATTCATTTCAGTCTTACTTGAGAATTACTGGGATCTCTTTAAAATTTTCAGCTCTTTGTGAATAGAAATTAGGTCTTAATCTTATTACTTAGGTCAATCTTAACTTCTAGCACAGGATCATTACTTAGGTCAATCCTAACTTATAGCACAGGATCGTTGCAAGGATCCAATAAGTTGCTGTGTGTGAAAGCATGTTGTCAACTGCCAAAGGCCATGCAGATTTAGGGAACCATCACCCCCTTTCCTGATCCCAGGGCTCCATTCTTCTCTCCATCCCATCCACCATCTAATCCAAACATTGTTTCCAGATTAATCTTCCTAAACCAGATCACCTTTCATATCATTCCTTAGCTCAGAAATGTCTAACAGTCACCAGTGCCAACAAAATTAAAAGCAAACATTCAGTTTAGTAGTTTAGTATTGAAGCCCTTTCACAGAGAACTTGAACCTCCCTTTTTTAGATTAGGTGTCATCATTCTTCCACATAAACCTGATGTTCCAGCAAATTCCCCAACTCTCTCCTTCCTAGAAATGAGTCACATTCTTTCCCATCTCCTAGCCTTTGTGCTGGCTTCTTCAGTATTGCATGCCCATTGAAGCCACTTCTGATCTCAGTCCATGTCTCTCTCCTCTAGACTCTCAACAGGATAAATCTTTAGGGACTACTGAAGGGCAGAGAAATACAGTATTAGGTCAGTGTAGAGGGGTAACAGAGTTTATGAACTTGTCACATAAGAGCTTAGTAAAGTCTTTTCACTCTTTCTTTTTTATTTTTTTTAAAGATACGTACGCCTTTGTTTGAGTATATGATTTCTAGGTCTATACTTTCCTCCCTTCTCTTGAAAGACTGAAATGCAAATCAGAGGATGCCATTTTGACAAATGAAGCCTGCTGTGCGGATTCAATGAAGATCCTGTGATCTGAAAACTTATGTTTATTCCACCAAAAAGTATGGGTATTTGCACACAAGAAGATTTCACTTATTTAAAAACACTTTCCATTTGCCTTATAGAAAGGAATGGCAGGCTGAATAAGAAAATATATTTTATGGGGAAAATTTGTCACTTTCAGGTATAAAAGAGAAAGGGACCATCTGCCATGTAGAGGTTCTTATCTTGTTTGATATGGTACTGCTAAAACAATTTGTGGAAAAATTAGTCATGAGACAGAATAACTCAAGTAGGTTTTGGAAATCTCATTCTTCTATTTCATAGAGATTTTAACTAGTTTTAATAAATAGATAACCCTGGTTTTAAATGATCAAAACTTTTTGTGCATAACTACCTGCTTATGTTAAAAGTACTTTTCTTTTAAATAACTTTAACCTCTTCTTATTGACATCCTTACACTGTATACTTGTCTTTGTATGAAGACAGAATCAAGCAGGTAAAGATAAATTAAGTCTACCACCATTTGAGTAATTTCTCATCAATTAGAATGTTTCGAAACAATAATATTTTACTCTGCTTCACATGGAAACATGATTTTGCATAGAAAATACACCTGAAATGTTATATTTTTCTCTGTCAGAGAAAATGCTTATATTATCACAGCATAGCCATGCACTCAGGTATCCTTGGAGAACTGGAATATCCAAGCCATTATTCTGGAGATGTACTAAGGACCAGAACTCTGTTACCTCACAGGAAACCAGTTATAGGTGCAGCTGGTAGAAGAGGCAAATTAAGGAAAAAATAATAATACTTTGGCTTCTGGCCAAGGTAGATTAATAAGGACTGGATTTACCCTCCTGCCTAAACTAACCAACAAAACTGAAAGAATATATGAAATACTGATTTTCAAGACACTGGACATCATGCAATTAAAGACCACAGGGAAGAATCTAGACAAAAAATACTATATATTGTTTGATTCCATCTATGCAAAATGTAAATACAAATAAATTACAGAGACGGAAATAGATTCACAGTTACATATGGCAGGGGAAGGACAGAGAGATTGAGAGGTGACTACTAAGGAGTAGGGTCATTTTTGTGTTTGTTTGTTTTGGGGTTTTGTTGACTTTTTCTTTTCTTTTCTTTTCTTTTCTTTTCTTTTCTTTTCTTTTCTTTTCTTTTCTTTTCTTTTCTTTTCTTTTCTTTTTCTTTTCTTCCCTTCCTTCCCTCCCCTCCTTCCTTCCCTTCCTTCCTTCCTTCCTTCTTTCCTTCCTTGTAATGAAAATGCTCTAATATTGGTTGAAGTGATGAATGCATAATGCTGTGATTTTACCAAATGAGAGTACACTTTAGATAGGTTGTATGGTTTATGAGTATGTTTCAATAAAATGTATTTTTTAAAAAAGGACAATGGGAAAAGAATTATGTTAGCCATGCAGATCATTTCCCTGAGAGATTTTCCAGTTTGTAGTGCAGTGACAGGTGCTCTAAGATGAGGAAATACAGCTTACAGACTCAGAAATCAAGGGGCTGGATTATGTAGGGCAGAATATGGGAGAGGAGAGAGCTTAACAGAGAAGGAACTCTGGAGGTCTGCAGAGGGTCCCTCTCAAGTGTTCAGCTTAGTGCCGATCAGTGCATGCTTGTGAGGAGACTACTCAAAGCTAGGAAACGTTCCACCTGAAGAGATTGCAGGGAACAATGCTCCACACTCATGTAGGGCTAAGAATACTTTTTGTTAGTATCGGTCAGACTGGAGGATATCATGATTCACAGGATATTGGGTAGAGTACACAGAAGGATCCTGTCTCAGTAGTGAATAATAATTAACTCCAGAATGAGCCAGCTACAATTCTAACAAATCTTAAAAGAAAGACACAGAACAAAACTCAAGAATATTTATAGAAAGATAAAAATATTCAGCACCAAAAAAACATTAAATGAATCTGTTTTCCAGTCAAAAATTATTAGGCATGAAAAAAAGCAGGAAAATATACCACTAAGGTGGAGAAAAATCAATTAATTGAAACAGACCCCAAACTGGCCAAATGTTAGAATTATCTGACAAGGATGTTAAAACATCTATTATGATGGTATTCCATATATTTACTAAGTTAAGAAGGAAAAAAAATTAATAGAGAGTTAGAGATGAATGTTACAATAGCTGAGATTTAAAAAAAAAAAATACACTGGATAAGACAATGAAGGGGGAAAAAAAAGACTATTGTACTGGAAGACACAAGGATAGAAACTATCCAAAATAAGACATACAGAGAAAAAAGAATTAAAACAAAAAAGCAAAGCATCACTGACCCTTGGGACAATTTCAAGTGGCCTAATATACCTATAAATAGGATTCCAAAGGGGTGTGTGTGTAAGGGGGGGAGGGAATACTTGAAGACATAATGGCTAATTTTTTCCCGAATTTGATGGAAACTATAGTCTAAAAGGTCAAAGAAGCTCAACAAATCCAAAGCACAAGAAATGTAGAGAAAAAAAACACTATAAAATATCATAATGAAATTGTTCTCAAATTCAGTGATAATAAAAATTTTTTTAATGCTGTCAGAGGATGGGAAGAAACACACATTCCATTAAAGGTAATAATGATAGTAGATTTCTCTTCTGAATCAATGCAAGTGAAAAGACAATGGAGGAAAATATTTAAATTACTAAAAGAAAAAAATTGCCAACCTAGAAGTATATATCCAGTAAAAATATCTTTACAAAACAAACACAAACTAAAGATGTTTGAAACATATAAAAGCTGAAAAAATTTACCACCAGCAGACCTGAAGTACAAGAAATGTTAAAGAAAGTCCTTCAGATGGAACGAAAATAGTAGCAGATGGAAATGTGAGTATAAATAAAGGGATAAAAAACTAATTGGTAAATATGTAAATGTTTTGCTTTATTTTTAAATCACTTTAAAATATAACTGACTGTTTAAGGAAAAATAGTGGCAATGTAGTGTGGGGTTATAAAATATCTAAAAGTAAAATGCATGACAGCAGTAGTGTAAAGTTTGGAAGGGGATAAATGCAAGGATTCTATTGTAACGTTCTAGTACTGTATGTGTGTTATAATATCAGTTGAATATGTGAAATTGCATAAGATCACCTGGTAAGTTAAAAGAAGTTTATTACAAACCTAAAACAACCACTAAAATAACAAAGAAAGAGGTATAACTAATAATCCAACAAAAGAGATAAAAATGGACTCATTAAAAAATCAACTAATCTAAAGGAAGGCAAAAAAAAGCAGGAGGGTGGGGAGGGAACTAAAAACAAAGTATGGGAGTCCTGTATGATGATATGCATGTTTGTTTTGTAAGTTCACAACTTTTACTATATACTTTTGTTATGTATGTTCATGTATGAATGCTATACTTCAATAAAATTTTACTTAAAAATGAAAAAAAGCAAAAGAAAGAAATTGAAAACAAATGGCAAGATGATAGATTTAAATCTAACCACACCAATAATCACATTAAATGTAAATGACCTAAATACCGCAATTAAAATACAGAGATTGTCAGATTAGATAAAACACACACGCTCATGTGCCGGAGCATGGGCACACACACACATACACACAACCTGACTATAAGCTGCCTACAAGGAAAAAAAAAGACAGAAATAGAATAATAGTAAAAGAATAGGAAAAGATGCACCATGCTAGCATTTATCAAAAGAAATCTGGAATCTACTTATCTATTTATGAAAAGATAAAGTAGATTTCAGAGTGAAGAATATTACCAGAGATAAAGATGTTCATGTCAAAATGATAGAGGTAAATTATTCAAGAGGACATAATCCAAATATTATGTGACTTATATAGTACTAGTACATATGGGTTTGACTCTTCCAGCCTCAATATTGTTTGGTCATCTAGAAAGACATAATTTTAAATGATCTTTGGTTCTCTGTTCATTCAGGCTGCTTTTGAAGGGGGTTCTTTTTTCTTATTTGCCTGTCCCCTTTAACAAAGTATTTCTGGGCACTGCTTCTGTGCCTTACTCAGGGACACAGGTTTCACAATACATCCTCAAACAAGGAGTCAGGGAAAAATGGAGTTGTCTATGGCAATGTTGGCCTAAACCTACCATGTAACCATTTCCTCCGAATAACTTGCTGCCTTCCTAGGAGTCTACCATGGGAGCAGAAAGCAAGTCCTGGACTCTCAGAAACCAAAAAAGTCTCTTATTCTTAACCCTCTCCAGGGTCTTTCATATCCCATCCAATGCTCACCCATGTCTTATTCTCTTATCTCTTTTTTCTTTCTTCTTATTCTTTCTCTTCCTTCCTTTTAGCATCTAAAACTTTTTTTGAGAGGGGGGAGGGTTGGCGAAGTGTGTATGTATATATTGTGGGGCAGGATAGCTGTTTCAAATTTTTCTCTATGCCTTCCCATTCCCCATTGCTTTTGAAACACAAAGCCAGAATGTGCATCCCATTTTTTGCTTTCCTATTTGTCACTTCCTACCCTGAGAGGCCTAGTTTATTGAAAAGAAAAGAGAGAAGGAAAGAAAAATGTGCAAGACCATAAGAAGAATGACATAATTAACAATATGATCCAAATGCATTGACTTTTCCTATTTCTTTATGGTCATCATAAAAATTAACATCATTTTATATTATGATTCCACTAAAAGTAAAAACAAACAAACAAACCCCAAAGATCTATTAACATATGTCTCAAGAACAAAAACATGATTTTGTGGAAAATCAGGAGTGTATGGCATCCAGAGGTAACTGCGCAGGTGGATGCTCTCTTGAAAACCACCACGCAGCCTGCTCTAAGTAATTAGCTGTCCCCTCTCCAACACAGCATGCTGAAATATGCGTCAACACAAGACCTTCAAAACTTGGCAGACTATTGTAAACCAAGTTATTCTAAAATATATATATATATATATTTAAAAGGTTTCATATGCCTTCTTGCATTATTCAAAAATATGTAAATTAATTCTACATGAAATAAAAGGTGGAAATATGCATGAAAGGTTAAATAAGAGCACCAGGCAGGATATGACTGAATGTCAAGTGAGTGATATAAACCAAGTTCCTCAGTCTGAAGTCTAAGAATCCCTGGCTATCCACACAGATCTTTTTTTTTTGGACAAATTTAGAATTGTGTTTTGTTATTCTAGTAATTGAATTACATTTGTGTTTACAAACGCATTCCTTCCAGGTGAAGGTCAACTGACAGCACATCTCACTGTATAAATGCAGATTTTGCAGAAGTATAACTAGAGAAACCCCATGGAAATATTGAGTCATGAAATGTACACAATACTATAGTCATGAGGACTCAAAAGCTTTTGAACCATAGCAGGACCCTATCTTCACTCTAGCCATAAGCATACAAAGAGGAAGTTTTCTATTTTTGACTCCAATAATTATTGGATTAGGTACCCATTTAACGCAGATTTCCTTAACAGGATAATGTTAACCTTATCTTCACGGTGAACAAGCCAGCTTTACAGAGCTGTCAAGTGATACTCCATTAAAGTTGGCATTCAAAGAGCACTCATTAGCAGAATTTTGCTTAAGTATGAGGCTTTATTATTTTGAATTATCAAATAAAGCCTTGATGTTGCTAATGTCATTTTTGTAATACATACTTAACTAGGCATTCTCTATAACTAGGCAATAATATCATTAAAGTTGAAACGTAAAGACAGATTTAAATTAAAATTAAGGCTACAGTTTTTCCCATGATTAAACCTAATATTAGAGATTTAGTTTCAGCAAAGCAACATTATCCATTACATTTAAATTAACACTGTCAAACTGAATTTTATTGGTGTTGTGCTTTTGGTGATACAGGGCTAAATGCTAAAACACGAGGATACATGTATTAACACATAGAGCGCTTAGTACAGTTCCTGGCACACGGGTCACACTCAGTAAAGGTTAGCTATTTTCACTCGGGGGGGGATTTTTGCAAGTTTTATTTTAGAGAGTGTTTATGAAACATTATTAGTACATCTCATCTAGGACAGCACTGAGAGTTCTAATTTTTTTCTTTGATATACACTTTCTATATATTCCTCAAGTATAATAAACACCAAGATAGAAAGTAACAGTAACTGTCAGAAAAAGGGTTTATCAGTGACCAGGGGAGCTTGCTGGAAGAGAAAGGACTTTGAAGAGATGTTATCTCTTCCTGTGGGGCATTTAAAATGTTGCCTCATTATTATGGCAAAAACTTTAAATTTGTTTTAATTTTTTTTGTGTAAAGAAGCACAGAAAAATAATGTGTGAATCTGGAGGACATTATGTTGAGTGAAGCAAGCCAGACACAAAAGGACAAATACTGTATGAATGCATTACTATGAACCAAATATATTGTGTAATATATTGTTTGATTCACACACACACAAAAAACAAACAAAAAACAAAACAACAAAAAAATTTACATGTATCCATTACATTTAATTGAGAAACGTATATATTTATTCATCTGTGTTTACTTTTAGTTTTTTATTGCTTATGTTTTCAATTATTAAATGTACAAAATAAAGTTAAAAAAAATAATAATAATGTGCTTCATTCAAGCCATTATCAGGGCCTCTTACATTTTGAGTTCCTAGTGGATTTTTTTGTGTGTGTGTCTGTTTTCTTTTTAAGACTATTAAGTCCTTTCCCTCTTGTCACTGAGGCCCAAGAATATATAATACTTATTATTCCTTTGCCTTTACATAATATCTTCGGAAGTAAATAACAGTTTATTGTATTTAGAAAACAACTTCTTACAATATATTGATATAACTTTTTTTTCAGTTTGCTTTGGAAGTTGATCATTAAAACATCAAACAATGACATTGTTAGAGGTGACATTAATTATCTGGATAACCTAGATATTGACATGAATGCGAACTTTGATGAAGCATCCAACTCTTACTTTGCGTACACGTTATCCCAATTGTGAACATGAAGGCAACATTACTGAATAAATACTGACAGAATAGCTCTCAATCTGCTAGTAAAAAAACAATAGTGTTTTTTAAAACCCAGAACCATAGCGTACTTTTTGAAAACTATCAAAACACATTTTAAAGGAAATCTATATATGTGCTTAAAAGAATTTTCTCATAAAATATAAGCTGAGGGGTAAAATCATAGTGGTTGGAGATGTCTGTTTAAAAAATGTAATTTAGCAAAGACTGACTACAAAAACTGGAAAGATTTGCTTCCCAATCACCAAGACATAATGTGAAACAAAGCAACGCAAAACAAAAACTGGCACAAAATAGTGATCTCGGAATTTTTCCTTTTCTAGCTCTCCAGCAAGATATTTGAGAGTTATCTCCCATTTATATGAACTATAATTAGGAACTTTAAGATATA
Source organism: Tolypeutes matacus (assembly GCA_026826555.1). NCBI lineage: Eukaryota > Metazoa > Chordata > Mammalia > Cingulata > Chlamyphoridae > Tolypeutes > Tolypeutes matacus. Next base: position 23,501,241 of record JAKSZT010054215.1, on the reverse strand, counting down.
TATATATATATATATATATTATATATGTATACACACACATACATACATAATTGCTTATATTTCAAGGTATATTTAAATATATGAATAAAGAATAATCAGACAAAAAAAGTAATACATAAAGCAAAAGTAAAGAATTCAAAACGAGCACATTGCAGCTCCATTGTCTCTAAGCCCTCCAGGCTTCTGGGTCACTTTGCCTTTTTATATCCCAGCACCCCTGAGAGTTCCCCAGGGAGATGGAGAGAAAGAAACTTCTTTAGAACCTGAATTCTTTTTCCCAGGCCTTTATCCTCTCCTCTGGCTTCTGTCTCCCCTGTTCCCACCCCCATGCCCACCCAACCTCATCAGTCCTACCCCACACTCTCTGCTTTTAGGAATCTCTCACTCTTTTACTTCTGTCTATCCTACTCTCCCCTTCTTTCTCTGTGCTAATATCATTCTCTTCCCGTCCTCACTGCAGCCAAGGAAGCCTGGAGCTATTCCCCTAGCTAAGAGTTAACTTCCCTTGTTATTTGGGTATCCATTCCAGAGAAAGGTCACCAAAAGACTTGGTTCCATGGGGTGGGAATGGGAAGAAAGAGAAAAATCCATGATTTCAATATGCAGAACAATGGTCTGCATAATAAAACCTTGTTTCAACTGCTGTCACTCCAGACAAGACCCCGTGTCCAGCTTTGTCTAACCAAAACAGTCCATGGAAGTGTTTTCCCAACAGAGACATCTACCCCATGGAGGAATTCTGCTGCTCTCCTAAAAGACAAAAATAGCATTTTTTTTTCTTTTTATGTAAGTAAAGGTTAGTGTTGTAATATACTATAGGAGCAATACAGAGTTCTGCATATTGCATTACTAGTGAGAGAAAGGTTGGTATAGATTTGGAGTGAGGTGGGAAAGTAGAGTTAGATGGGTGGAGAGGATTCAGATGGGGAAGACTTGAAGGCCAGGCAGAGGTGTTTTGTTTGGGTGTAACAACGTAGAGAGGCCCTGGCAGATTTTGAACTTATTTTTCCTGGGAAAGATGTCAGGTAATGTTAGATTTCAGATTTTATCATACTGTATATAGCTTTGTATCTTTTTTTTTTCCTACTAACATTTTACCACATCTACTTAGCATTTACCATATCTTGAATGTTCTTTAAAGATGTGATTTTTCAGTGGTGTGCTGGAGCCAGCTTGCACAAGCTGGAGAGAGCCAATTGTGTTCATCTCTTTGCAACCCCACATTCAATGGCTTTATATTGGTAGCTTGAAATCAGCCATGGTGGAAGTATTTACATCATGAAAATTAGCCAAAATCAGCAAATACTGCCAATCAGAATCCCAGCTGCCTTTTGTTCCCCACAGAAAGTGACAAAATAATTCTAAATTTCATATAGAAATGCAAAGGATTCCAAACAGCCAAAACAATTTTGAAAAAGAATAAAATTGGAGGAGTCACACTTCCCAATTTCAAAACTTGCTATAACTCTATAGTAATCAAGTCAGTGTGACATTGGCCTAAGAATAAACATATAGATCAATGCATTAGAAATTGAGAATCCAGAAATAAACCCTTACATTTCTGGTCAATTGATTTTCGACAAGGGTGTCAATAAAGAAAGAATAATCTTTTTGTCAAACGATGTTGCAACAATTAGATATCCACGGGCAAAAGAGTGAAGTTAACCCGTACCTCACACCATACACAAAACTTAACTCAAAATGAATCATCAACCTACCTGTAAGAGTTAAAACTATAAAACTCTTAGAAGAAAACGTGAGTGTAAATCCTTGTGTCCTTGTTTTAGATATGATTCCAAAGAATGAGCAACAAAGATAAAATAAAGTTGAATTCATCAAAATTACAACTCACATTTTATTCCCTTTTTACTCTCATCCAGTCTTTTCAGGGGATTATTAATTTGATTAATCTTTCCAAAGTATCGACTTTAGGCTTTGTTGATTCTCCTGATTAAACTTTTTTTTTCTATTTCATTAATTTCTACCCTTTTCTTTATTACTTTACTCCTTTTACCCTATTTGGGTTTATTTGAAATTCATTTCCTAAATTTTTGAGAGATATACTTAAGTTATTGATTTGCAGCCTTCTTATTTTCCAATATATGTATTTAAGGTTATAAATTACACTTTAAGTATGCTTGGCCAGCATGCCACAAGTTTTTTTTTAGATGTGATATATTCATGACCTTTCTGTTCAAAATGTTTTTTATATTTCTATTGTGATTTCTTCTTGACTCATGTGTTATTTATAAGTATAATGTTTAATTTCCCCCCCAAATTGGAAATTTTCTAGTTATCTTAATTTTTTATTTCAAATTTAATTCTACTGTAGTCAGAGAATACACTCTGCATGATTTCAATATTGTGAAATTTGTTGAAACCTGCTTTTATCACCCAGCATTTTGTAAATGTTTGTGGGTATTACATGTCCACTTGAAAAGAATATATATTCTGCAGGCTAGTTGCATTTTTCTAAATATACCTAATAGATCAAATTTATTAATCTTGTAGTTTACATCTTCTGTGTACTTACTGATAATTTTGTCTGCTTTTTTGTGTGTCACAGAGAAATGTATGTTAAAATTTCCCATGATGGTCATGGATTAGTCTATTTCTATTCTGAACTGCATTCTAATTGCAGGGATATGAAAATGTGAAAAAATATGTGGCTTATAATCAATGAAATACAGGAAAATATCACATCTGGACATAGCGTGTGTACATTTTAAGCCCAATAGAGTAATGAAACAATTTGTGCACATTTTGGCCAATGGTTGAAATGGGAAAATGCCAGAATACCTAGGACTGAGTTTTTTGTTTTTTGCTTTTTTCTGTGTAGGCACACCACAGAAAGAAACCTAAAGTTTCCTTTGACTATCCTTTGAAAAAAGACTAAATCCCAACCAGCTTGTTTACTGCTTCCTCAACTGAGGGCTTCACCCTCAACCCCTTTTCTAGAAGAGGGATTCTCAATCTAGGGTTCCATAGACACCTCCGTTTCAGGGGGCCCTCTCAATTCCATTGAAAACATATGCAAAATTGTGTGTACAGATGGACACGAACATTTATCTGGAAAGAAGTTCCATTTTCTTAGCAGATTATTAGAACTATCTGTCATCTGAAAGAGAGTAAGGACACTGCCAATGAAACTTTTCAGACAGAGGACATTCAAACACAAATAAAAGAGGACAAGGGAGGGCACAAAATCCCAAAAACCCATCACCACCCTTAACCTCTCCCACACAAAGACCAACAAGTCAGTCCAACTCTTCTTCAAGGTCTTTAGCTAACTTCTTAGGGAGCAGGGGTGAAAAGAAGAAAGGGTATCATCAACCCATTATGTCATGCACTGGGGCATTGTTTAACTTCTTACCCTTTTTAAAAATTAAGGATATATTACATCTTTACATTTCTGCTGGGTCTCATTGGTTTTTTTCCCAAATCTATGTCCTTGGTCCTTTCCTGAGGACAAGAAGAGTGACATAGGATGTTGGACCACCACTCAAAAGAGAAGTTGCCCCTCTTTCAAGGTGCTCCTGACTGAGCATGACCCCCATGCACTGTAAGGCGTGAATCCCATACACCAGGTGCTCTGCAGCTCATGGACTGTCTAAGAGGCTTATGATTCAAGAGTGTTTTTTGATGCGTTTCTGCTATGGCAACAATCCCAAAGACATGGCTTAAGGTTTATCCAGGCCTATGACCTCATACTTTTTTCCATGCTTTATTTATAAACATTTCAGGATGACAGTTGGCAACAGGGTCATGAACAGGAGTAAGGCTGTTGTGCAAGGAGACTCAGAAACAGGAAAGACTAATTAAAGCTCAGGGGCCTCTCCCAGGTGTCCGACTTCTGGACCTCAGGCATAAAAGGCTGGATAAGTTGAGGCCTTTCCCCCAAAGAAGTCAAGAAAAACACATGTGCCAAAGAGATCTACAAGATTTACTAGAAGCCAGGGAAAAAAAGACAAACTTTCTCTAATAGGGTCATGGATATGTATATCCTGCTTTGGCTTTTTGAAAATTTTTGGATACATGACTACATTTATTTTTCCTTCCAGATGTAGAAATCCAACTAAAAAAAATCACCAATATTAGTGTACTTCTTAACTCCCAAATGTAGAAATATTACATAACTTTTCTATACTGTATATCATAGACAGTTGATATTTATGTTTATATATACTTTAATACCTCAAGTTCAATTCTTTTGAATTACTTCCATTTAAATGACTAACCTCTGACTTTGTATTTCATGTAACAGCCTAAGTGTAGAAATCTCCAATTTTATTATCTGATCATATTTTATCAGACTTCGTAAACTTTAATGCAATGACCCTGATTTCTGAAGATAATACATTGTGTTTTTGGTTAATTTAAAAATAAGCTAATAAAATGTTTAAAAATAAAACGGAAAAGGAATCATACAATCTTATTTTAAATAACTACATTATATAGTTACCATCATACTGTAGTTGTATTTGTGCCTTTATTCATTGAGCATTATATAATAAACATTTCTTTGCTGCCATAATGGCTGCATTATTTTCATAATTATCATTTCAATATTTCATCTAACTGAAATAATCTAAAGTAATATTTTTGTATTATTGAACATCTGTAGTTTTAAAATAAACAATGATCTTATAAGTATTTATATAAATACTTCTACGTTGTTTTCTAATGATAACTTCCTACAGATAGAATTACTGAGTTAAAGGGCATGATATGACTCTTTTTAAAAATTAATTTTACTTAAAAATTTCCAGAATAACAGTCTGTACCCACCAGGCAACAGCTCTCCTTTTCCCCCTCCACTAATCCTCTGGTAACCTCTAGTCCACATTATCTCTCTATAAGTGAAATTATGCAGTCCTTATGTGCCTTGCTTGTATTACTGAGCACGTTTTCCAGGTTCATCCATGTTGTAGAATGTCTCAGAACTTCTTCCCTTCTTATGGCCAAATAAAATTCCATTGCGTGTGTATATCGCAATATGTTTACTAATTCATTTGTTGATGGACACTTGGGATGTTTCTACCTTTTGCTATTGTAAATAATCCTATTATGAACATCAGTGTACAAGAATCTATTTGAGTGCCTGTCTTCAATTTCTTTGGGTATATACCTAGAAGTGGAATTGCTGGGTGACTGCTTTTTCTCAATGGCAGCACCATTTTACATTCCCATCAACCAATGACTCTTGATATATATGTCAAACACCTTTGGTTGTATATACCCAACATCAGCTTTCCTCTTCTTACTAAGAGTACTCTATTTTTTATGCCATGTGTATATTCTGCTCAGCTCTGTGCTTCAGATAGAGTGGCCCCATATTTAAGACCAATGAGATGAATCTTGATTCATCTAAGCCAAACCTAGTAATTTTATTGCCCTTGCCAGTGATTGGCTTAGGAAAGAGAATGTGCCTCAATTCTGTCCAATGAGAGACAAGGGGAAGTCAGCAGGGATGACTTCAGGGAAAGAATTCTTAGATTTTAATACAAGATTCAAGGAAGAGAGAGATTTTTTTTCCCCTCTTCTGGTTATTAGTGGGTAAATACATGATATATAGAGCTACAGCAGTCATTTTGTGATAACGAAGTGAATTATTAGCTGGCATACAGAGAAAAACAAAACTTGAGCCTCGTCACATGTTGAGCCATTAAATTAACCAACCCTTTAACTTCTCGCCTTCTGGAATTCTTGCTGTGTGAAATTACAGCTTACTGTTATTGTTATTATTATTATTGATAAAGCCAGTTGAATTGAGTTTTCTGTTAGTTGTAGCTGAAATCATCCAAAATGATTCCATCATATTGTGCAATTAATTTCCAAAGGGCTACAGTAATTCCTCTCCTATCAGCAATGTATTGATTTATCAGCTTCATTGCAACCCTAACAGTATCTGTTTTTATTAATACAAATGTATGTGTGTGTAAATTTATATGCATATTTAATTTTGGCTAAATTAAGTTAGCTAAATTTAAAATATTACCTCTATTATTTTTATTGCATTCCTTTGTTCAATAGCAACGTTTTTATGCTTCCCTATCTTATGAATGGATGATTTAAGCTCTTTATAAAGATTTACACTATCATATCATAGGTAGATGGCAGGTTGATATAAGAACCCATTTTATTAAAAATTCAGTGTGCTGTGACCACAGTCCAGCTTAGGTCACTTTAGTTTTTAATCCTAATATATATGAAAGTTTCTCATTTTGGTTGAATCAGAAAAATTATTTTGTTTCTTTTGTTGCCAGTGCTCTTGGTTTCATATCTAAGAATTCATTGCTGAATCCTAGGTCATGAAGATTTCCCCTTATATTACCTTCTAAGAGTTTTATAGTTGTAGCTCTTATATTTAGGTCTTTGATCCATTGTGAGTTGATTTTGAATAATGGGTCTAATTTCATTCTTCTGCATGTGCATACCCCATTTTCCCAACACCATTTGTGAAGAAACTCTTTTTTCCTCACTGCATGTACTTAGCACCTGTGTCAAAAATCAATTTGCCATAGATGTGTAGGTCTATTTCTGGAGTTTTAATTCTGTCCCACTGATCTATTTATCTGTCTTTGTGTCAGTGCCATACTGTTTTGATTACTGTCATTTTGTAATACAATTTGAAATTAGGAAGTGTGAGTTCCCCAAGCATGTTCTTCATTTTTAAGATTGTTTTGGCCAAATTTATATGGCCCTTGCAGTTCCATATAAATTTGAGGATTGTTTTTTTTTTTTTCATTTCTGTATAAATGGATTTGGTAATTTTAATAGGGATTGCATTGAATTGGTATTTTACTTTGGGTAATATTGACTTATTAACAATGCTAACTCTTCCAATCCATGAACATGGGATGTCTTACCATTTATTTAGGTCTACTTCAATTTCTTTCAGCAGTATTTTGTATTAATAGTTTGTGGCATACAAGTCATTTGTATCCTTAGTTAAATTTATTCCAAGATATTTTATTCTTTTAGATGCTATTGTAAATGGAATTGCTTTCTTAATTTGCTCTTTGGATTGTTCATTGCTAGTGTATAGGGACACAATTGTTTTTATGTCTGTTGCTCCAGTACTCTGATACTTTGCTGAATTTATTTATTAGCTTTAATAGTTTTCTTGTGGATTCCTTTGGATTTTCTCTATATAAAATCATGTCAAATGCAAATAGAGATAGTTTCACTTTTTTTTTCTTCCCAATTTGCATACCTTTAATTTCTTTTCTTGCCTAATTGCTCTGGCAAGAACTTCTAGTACAATATTGAATAGCAGGGGTGAAAAGTGAGCATCTTGTCTCATTCCTAATCTTAGGGGAAAAGCTTTAAGCCTTTAAAGCTTTGATCATGATATTAGTTGTGGGTTTTTCAATAAAGACCATTATCAGGAGTCGGATGTGGCTCAACTGGTTGGGCGTCCGTCTCCCATATGGAGGGACCCGGGTTCGATCCCCGGGACCTCCCGGTAAAAAAAAAAAAAAATTGAAATAAAGACCATTATCATGTTGAGAAAACTCCCTTCTATTCCTACTTTTCTGAGTGTTTTAATCAAGAAATGGTACAGGGTTTTGTCAAATGTCTTTTCTGCATCTATTGAGATAATCATGTGTTTTTTTCCTTCACTCTATTTATATAATTATTACATTGATCAATTTTCATATGGTGCATATATGTTTATAATTGATAAATTGTCTTGTTCAATTGACCCTTTTGGGGTATATAATGTCCTTTATGTACTTTCTATATGCTTTTGACTTAAAGCCTGTTTTGTTTGATATTGAACCCGGGTCCCTCCGTATGGGAGACGGACGCCCAACCATTTGAGCCACATCTGTCCCCCCCCCCCCACTAACTTTTGATTACTATTTGTATGAAATATTTTTCCCATTCTTTTACTTTCAACCTGTTTGTACCTATGGATCTAAGATGGGTCTCTTGAAGGCAACATATAGTTGGATTATGTTTCTTTATCTATTATACCCATCTCTACCTTTTCATTGGGGACTTTAATCCATGTACATTTAGGGAAATTATGGATAAGGCAGGACTTACTTCTACCATTTTGCTCCTTGACTTTTGTAAGCCTTATATAGTTTTTGCCCCCTTTTCCCTCCATTACTGTCTTCCTTTTTGTTTAGATGATCATTTATAATGAACCACTTTGAATCACTTGGCCTTTCCTTTTGTGTAAGTTTTTAAGATATTTTCTTTATGGTTACTGTGGGGAATTACATTTAGCATACTAAATCGATTACAATTTAGCTTGTGTTGATTCCAACTTGGCTTTGGTAGCCTACACAGACAGTGTACCTATATCCCTCCATTTCTCCCCTTTATGTTGTTCATGTCACAAATATCATTTTTATCCATTATGTACCCAGTAACAAAATTTACACTTGGTTTTTATAAGGAGTAAATGACTTTACAAATGAAAAATGAAATAACACCTGCATATATATTTACCCATATTGTTATTTATATTGGAGATCATTACTTCTTCATCCAGTATGGAGATACTGTCTAGTATTCTTTCCTTTCAACATGAAGAGTCCCTTTAGAATTTCCTGTAACGTAGGTCTAGTGGTAATGAATGCCCTCAGTTTTTGTTTGTCTGGAAATGTCTTAACCTCTTCATCACTTTCTCAGGTAATAGTTGTTGTTTTTCTTTAAGCACTTTAAATATGTCCTCCTACTGCCTTCTGGTCTCCATAGTTACAGTTGAGTTATCAGCTGTTAATCTTATTAAGGATCATGTGACACATTGTTTCTCTCTTGCTGTTTTTAATATTTTGTCTTTGTCCTTGGCATTGGACACTTTGATCATAATGTGTCTTAGTGTAGATCTGTTTAGGTTTCTCCTGCTTGACATTTTTTGAGCATCCTGGATTTGTATGTTAATATCTTTCATCAGATTTAGGAAGTTTTCTGCCATTGTTTTCTTCAAATATTTTTTTCTGGCCCTTTATCTCTCTCTTCTCTTTCTGGGACTCCTGTGATTGGATATATTGGTATGCTTGATTTTTTGTTGTTGTTGTTCTTTTTCCTCCCATTCTTTTATCTTTCATCTCTTCAACCTGGGCAATGTCAATTGTTTTGCCTTTGAGTTTACTGATCCTTTCTTCTGCTTCTTCCAATCTGCTCTCGAATCCCTCTATTGAATTTTTCACTTCAGTTATTGTTCTTTTTTGTAACAGAATTTTTGTTTGTTTCTTCTTTATAATTTCCATCCCATTATTGAAATTCTCATTTTTTTCATATATTGTTTTCCTGATTTCCTTTAGTTCTTTGTCCATGTTTTCCTGTAGCTCATTGATCTTATTTTTAAGAATTGTTCTAAGGTCTTTGATTAGTAATTCCACAGATTGTGGTTCCTCCAGAATACTTTGCATTGATTTTTTTTTTTTTTTTCATTTTGGCTATACTTTCCTGTCTCCTTGTAATTTTGCAATTTCTATCAAGAACTGGATAGTCTGAGAATTATATTGTGGTCACTCTGAAAATCTAGTTCTCCCGCTCTTCAGTTCCACTAGACTAAGAGCAAGAAGGGGGGAAAGGGGAAGGAAAAAAAGAGAGGGCAGAAGAAAATAAAATTAATACTAACAGACAAATCACCCCCACCCCCAAAAATAATGAAGTGCATTCCATCTCCACATCTCTCTCTCTCTCTTTTGAGGTGCTAGAATGAATGGTTTTATTTTTTTCTCTATTTTCCAAGTTTTGCAACATGACCAGATTATATTTATATATGTTTTTATTATTATTATTTTAAACAATTTATTGAAGTATATCATTCATACATGAACCTACATAAACTATAAGCATTCAGTAAACATTATGAACTTACAAAACAAACATGCATAACATCAACCCCCACAAACACCCTGCATTGTTGTGAAACATTTGTTAACATATCATGAAAGAGCATCGTCAAAGTATTACTACTAACTATAGTCCATATCTTCCTCCCCTATATATATTTTTTAAGGATTTATTTATTTATTTACTTTTATCCGTTTTTACACTCCCCCCCACCCCCCGTTTTTGCTATTTCTGTGTCCATTCGCTGGGCGACTCTGTGTCCATTTCCTGCCTTCTCTTCTCATCCTTCTCCTCCTATCTTCACTGGGATTCGATCCTTAGAACCTCCGATGTGAGAGAGAGGCATCCTACTGCCTGCACCACCTTAGCTCCTGGTTTTTCGGCATGTCTCATCTTGGCTCTCCCTTGTGTCACTCTCCTGTTATGTCATCATCTTACTGTGTGGCTTGCGGGGCGTGGCAGTGCACCCACTCGCAGAGCATGGTGGTGCACCCACACATGGGGCCTGGTGGCCCACGTGCCTTCTATATTTTTATTTTTTTCTTTTTACCAGGATGTCCCTGGGATCAAACCCAGGTCCCTCCTTATGGAAGACAGACGTCCAACCACCCAAGCCACATCCATCCCCCTGCTATATCTCTTAAGGTTGACCAAAGATACCTAGAGTTACAGTCATTTCCCATACAGGATGGTCATATAATAAATCAGGCTTAGTTTATCACCAGGATTCCAAAAACCATACCTAGGGAGGAAAACGAGGTCTGGGGACACATGCATGGTTTCTAATATAGTTTAGCCTACCCTGATTATCACAAAATCAGGACAGCGAGAATACTTGCATTCCACATCTCTTTTTATGCACAGTGGGAAACCAGAAGTTGCTGTGTTTGAGCCCAAACCTAGGCCAATGTCTCTGCTCATCCCTAGGGATCTTCCCAAACCAAAAATATGAAGCAGGATAGGAAAAAACAACAAACAAAAATAAAGAAAAAGGAAAGATGTACCTTGGCTTTTTATGTCCCTGTAGTTGCTGGTGTAAGACCTGAAGATACTGCTTCTTTGAGAGGCCAAGGCTAGTGGCCCAGCCTTCAGGGATCTGCCAGATCAGAAAATGCCCACATAAAGAAGGAAAAGGAAAAACATAAAAACAACCACTATCTCCTTACTTCCATGTGGGTGCTGGTGGGAATATGGAAGCACTGCTACCCAGAGGGCAGAAACTGAGGTCAGCTTCCATGTTGGTCCCTCATGGATCCACTAGACCAACCACAACCCTCAGACTTAACTTTCTAAGGAGGAGGTTTCCTCTGCCAGCCCTGGCTCCAGCCGGCCACTCCCAGAATCTGGGCCATGTTTCTGCAACTGCAGCTTTTTCACCAGCTGCAATCATTTTTGCTGCTGCTGCCACAGGGATGCCCAAAAAAGACTGGCCACTGGTTTGTGCCTTTACTTACAAAAGCTGAACTCGTGGCAGCCTCTTGCTTCCTCTGGCACTCCTGTCATTGTTCTAAATGTCCACTCTGGCTCCAGGGTTATCACCTTGTTAATTCCAGTCTCTTTCCCAGCTCTTTAATTTTTCTAGTGGAAGGAACAATGTGTAAATCTTTCCTACTCCACAATCCTGTGCCCTAAACATCTTTTAGTTAAGTGGAAGTATCTATCTTTTACTTAAATAAGTGGCAAACATTACAATCAATTTTCCCAAACTACAAAGTATAATAAATTGGTAGAAGGTAGGGGTAGTGACAGAATCATGCTTAGCTTACAGTGATTTCTGGTCCTTAGAGTCCCCCTGAATTGAGGAAGAGAGAGTTATCTTGCCTAATAATGCTAATGTATCACGTATGAATTCTCTGCAACATATAGGATACAGCACTGTCACACTTCTTTTTTTCCTCCAAATATAGTTAACCTGGCTTGAAGCCACCCAGATGGACAGTAAGTTCACCAAGAACACAGGGGCAAACCCAAAAGGCCACTAGAATAGGTCTGGAGTCAGGCCGTGGCTGCTCTGTTTCTTGCTGCCCCCATAGAGTGAATGTGCAATCCCGCTTCTCCTGAGAGGCCACGGCGCTGTCAGGGCCAAAATGAAGCAGTTTCCCTGTATTTATTGATAAGCTGGCTTGGTAATCCAAGGAGGGCAACTATGCTGGGGGGCCCCTCCCTTAGTACCCCCCACGTGGGTTAGGGTGCCCTCTACCACATTTCCAAGGCCACAAAACTTGGTGTTTAGACAAACATTCTGGTGTGAGGCCCTGTAAACCCACGATTAGAGTCTCCATCCAGCACCCAGTTCCTTTTCTTTAATTCCAGAAAAATAAAGGGATTGGCCTGTTCCCCTTTTCAGACAATGCAGACTCAATGCCTCTAAAGTCCAGAAATAAAATTATAAAGAGAGCTGTTTACCTTCCTTGGGGATAAAGAGTTTCCTGATCTTAGAAATTCGAAAGGCCTGTTCACCCTTGGAGGGACTGTGTTATATGCTAAGCTTTGCCAGGTCAGTGCTCCAGCCATTGTTAGGGATTAGAGTTGATTTTGATGGGCCTTCTTTTGTTTTGTTAGGAATGCATGATCTGAGCTATTTGTAAAAATTTGCAGATCACGGCATATATTATATATAGTCAACCTACACATCCACTTATCATAAAGCAAAATTGGATTGAAAAAAATGCCTTCAGTTTTGGACATGTTCTCTCCACACCTCAAATCCTCTTTTTCCATCATTGTGAATATACTACCCACTTAGATGTCTAAATCTGAAAGTTGGGCATCTTTCCTCACTATGCCTTTCCCTTTATATACTCCATTTAGCCAGTTACCAAGACCTTGTGCATCTATTTTATTTAATATTCTTTAATACATCCCCAATATAGCTCATCTTACTCATTCGTCCTTTCTTCTCTAAATTCCTAAAAGAGATTCCCAAACAGGTCGGCCTTGCTGATGATCTGAGCCCATTCTAACCCATCTTTCACACTTCTCTCAGTTATCTTATTAATATACAATCTCCTGGAATCCATCATTGAGTCCTTCCTTTTTTCAAGGAGTGCTGTGGACTCCATGATTTGGCATATAAACACCATGTGACCTGGCTCCTGCCTAGCTCTGCAGTTGCCTATCTCCCTCCCATTCTGGTCTCCTGCCATATTTTATTACTAACAGCAGCCAGATTCACCATGCAGTGTTATGTTTCCTTACTTTTCAAAAGTTTGCTCTTTCTAGAATGCTCCCACCCATACTCCCTTACTCCTTCTTTTCCTAATTGCTTAAAACCGCAACTTAGATATTACTTCCTCCAGAATGTATTTTCCACCTCACCCTCATCTGTGCCACCATTGGACCTATCTTCACACCTGTCTTTCCCCCCTACTAAATTGTGAGCAGGGATTATGCTTTATTGCCTAGTACATAGGAATAATAACACTAATTATCATAGCTGATGATTACCTAACACATACAACATGAAAGTAATAGTTGCAGAGTTGCGTCTTATAAATTCAATTTAGCTTATCAAGGTATTCAATTTAATTCTCATACCTGCTTTATCAGGTAAGCTATTATTATTATTCTCATTTTATATATAGGGAAAATGCAAGTGCAGAATGGTTAAGAAATTTTTCCAAGTCACGCTGTCCCTATATGCAGGGCTGGGATTTGAACTTCGTTATCCACATTGCTGGATGTCCTACCTGGTTGCTTGATAAATGTCTGGTTTGTAGAAGTTAGAATGGGAGTGGGCAGTTTGGAAAGTTACTCCTGACCTTTCCACCCATTTTTATCTGCTAAAAGAGGCAGACAGAGTAGATTGATATAAGTCCCTTCCCACTTAGAGGTTTTTCTCCTGAGTCCTATGAGTCCTCAGTTCAGTGCATATCTTCCTCTGCTCTCTGACCCTTTGAATGCTTAGTGTCTTCTTTCTCAACAAGTGATCTAATACCCTTGCAACATTAATGATGATGATATGATGATGATACATCAATGAAATTTTAAACAAGATTTGCTATGTGTATTCGTGCTGTACAGGTGACCACCTCCACTGAATTGCATGCACATCATCCTGCTTGAGATTTTAAGCTTTCTCCTGCTATACTCAGGACATAAAGACCGACTCTTCCCTTCTCTGACTAAACCCAACCCACTGCCCTTGAGAACCTTTACTTAACTCTTTCCCCCAACCTCCACTCTTGCAGTCCCACAACCGGGGCAACTATGATGCAATGGAAAGGGAGCTAGGCTAGGAGTTGGAAGACCTTGGCCACACCTTGAATAGTTGTGTTACTTTAAAGATGTCATTTAATCTGGGCGAGCCACAGTTTAATATCTTTTAAAGGGGAGTGACAATTATTCCTGCCTCATCAAAGCCGTCTTCTCTGGGTTGTCTTCCCTGACCCCATCATCTCTGGAAACAATTAACCTCCCCTTCATTTTAGTACTTCTCTACTTGTATGTACTCGTGCATGTCATACTCTTGTAATTATTTGTTTATTTCTCTGCCTCATATACTAGATAGTTAATGCCTCAAGGATAGGAACTGTGTCATAGTGGCCTTTGGATCCCTTGTCCCTAGAACACCTATTAGACTGAATTTCCACAATTACCACCTGTCCTTCCCTCTAAGCTCTCATTTGTAGTTTCCATTCACCATGATACCAATTTGGATCTAAAATCACTTGAGTAAAACTGATGGGATAATGCAGTGAGGAATCCCACCTCCCTTAGACTGGAGAAAACAAAGTATTTCTGGTCATGGCATTCGATTTCTATCCCCATATAACAGTAATAATAATAATAACCCTAAGCCTATGTTAGTGAATACATGGAGACTTCTGCTGATGATTCAGCCAAAATATCTATGCATAATATGGGATGTTTTGATTTCTCAAGCAGAACTTGGACAAAGGGATGAATTGTGGCTTGATTTCCAGTGGAATATCTCTGAGTAGGGGATCAATTGAGACATGCTATTGATCAGCTTTACAGCTTGTAGAATTCATGGTGATAGCTGGTCACTTGGATATTACTCTTTACCATCCCCTTTCTACTCTCATGGTTGATTTGGGTTTAGGTGTCCAGAGACTTGTTTGTGCTGAGTATTGTTGGGATATTGAAACTAGCATGCATCTTTTAATGGTTAAGTTTATCCCTTTCTACAGAGATACTCTTCATCTGTATAATTTCACCTCGGAGGAGTGTGAGGACATGCAGCCTGTTGTTTGAGCACTTCCTATCATCAGAGAGATGAGAGAAGAAAGAGAGTCTAGGGTGAGCTAGAGGAATTACTCCTACAGATGTGCCCTTTGACTACCATTTCCTACTACTGGATACTGCTTTGGAGAATATTTTCAGGGAGATCTCCTCTTCCTGTGAATTTTCTACTTATAAGGCCGTGGCATGTGCTGTGTCTAGGCAAACATGCAGCAAAACCACAGAGAAACAAGGGATTAAAGAAATAAAGCTGGGAAAACTCAAAGACGCCTTCTGCAGAACTTCTCTCAAACTGGAGGTAAACATCTCCGCCTACCCTCCTCCCTCTTCAATTTCACAGTTTATTTTTCATGGTGTTTAAGTTGTGGCGGTTCCTTATAGTATAGCGAAGGGGAAACATGTTGTCTTCTAATGGTGGCCTCCCAAGTAGAACCATCCTCAGAGTTCAGGACTGAAAGAAAGTGAGAAAATGCCCCTTCCAGGGTGAGATGATCTCAAAGGGTAAGAAAGCACTGGTGCCAGTCATTTGGGGCTGAGTGCATTTTCCCAGTGGGTACAACCGAGAACAACTTTCCTTCAAAACTGTATTCTGTGGTCTTTTAAGTTGGGCGCTGGCCCAGCCTACGTCATAGGGTGGTTAGCTCTGCTCCTTCCCAAGGCATCTCAGACTTACAGGAAGATTGCCTCAGAGGAGTTCCATCTTCTTCTTCTTACCTATAATGATCAATACCTGAATGATGCTTCCATCGGGCAAGTTCCAAGCACCATATTTAAGTTCAAAGAGGCCCATAAGCCCTCAAAAATAATTCTCGGTCTTGGCATGTGTAGAAACCTCATCCAGATTCCAGCAAACAGGAATTGGCAGGGCATGAACAAGGGCAGAAGGTAATTGAGGAATCGGGGCTGGTTTTAAGGCAGGACAGAGCCCAACTCCACAAGCTGAGCTGGAAGGAATTTGTTGTGTGTGCCAGATGTCATAAAGAGCTGCTGAGCTGGCTGAGATTTCTAGTGCTCAGGAGCAAATCAATCAGATGAAATGCGACTGTGACACTGCTACAGACCGTGAGCTAATGTGGCTCTGCCCCAGCAAGCTAGCGCCATGGGCACTGGAGCCGGCAGTGGGAGATGGTGAAAGCAGACATAGCTAAGGTCTACTGCCAGGAGGAAGAGATGAAAGGGACTCTTCGTTATCCCTGAGAATCGTCCCAAGCTGAACATAGGCTTCAACAGCTGTGGTTTCATTCTCATCACTGCTGGGCGAGTCCGGGGTGCTAATTGTGGAGCAGTAAAGCTGTTAAAATCAACCAGACATGTTAAAGGAGACCAGTGGCAATACTAAGAACCAGCATCTGCAGTTGAGTAGGCACAAAGGCTTTATGTCAGGAGAAGAAATAAAATGAAAGCAGAAAGGCCACCAGAGAATGAAGGAAGTTGGTTGGTGGATCCCTACTCTATGTTGCCTCAGCAACTTATCCTTATCATTGCTATAGTCCTTTTAACACAAGGATAAGATAATCAAAGTGATAGCTCTCATTTATTGAGATTTTACTATGTGCCAGGCACTCTTTTGGGAGTTTTACATACATCGTTTCATTTAATCCAGACTCAGAGAGTTCAAATGGCTTTCTCAAGAATGTGTGTGTATGTGTGTGTGTGTGTGTGTGTGTAGCTATTGAGTGGTAGTCAGGTTTCACATTCAGTTCTCCCTGACTTCAAAGCCTACATCTCACCCATTAGGCCAGATAGCCTCTCACTGGTACTTTACAGGAATTTGTGAATTAATAAACTAAGGTATTGAGGGTCAAAAAAATATAAAATTACTCAAAGTCACCCAGTTTGGAAATTAAAAAGAGAATATTCCCTGGGAGCCAAAAAGACGGACATACATTGGACATATGGTCACAGATTGAAGTTTTCCGTTTTCTCTCCCCGTAATAGCCCTGGCAGACAACTAATAAGGAAAACATATTGCAGAAGGAATCATCTCTTCTCTCAGATCATCTGATGCAGATTTCTGGTAGCAGCAGAGTTTGCTGAAAACAAATAGTCTGACAATGGGTAATTCAGCCCTTCTCATCACAGTAAGATGAATACACTGAGGCCTGAGCCTATTTAAAGAAAGAATTGGGGAGCTGGGGATGGAGAGTATGAATGATTGTCTTCCTCAGCAACATGTGAGTTCACTGAACAGACCTTCCCTCCATGCTCAGATTCCTCAGTTGATGGAATCATTTGAGATTGTTTTGGAGAGAAAGATGATAATTCATACCATCTGCATAAGGGCAGCCGGGTCACTTTTACATTTTATTATAAAACTTCCAGCAAAAGAATAGCCCAGCTAGCTAGGGAAAGGAAACCACCTTTGAACACAAACAATGGGAAAAACCATTCCTCACAACAGAAAAACTTCAGGCCTGTACAATCTACAATCTTTTTGCCTCTCTGTTTTCTTCAGTTTAGTCCAGGGTTTCTTAACCTTTTTTGTTCCACGGACCCATTTGCTAGTCAGGTGAAAACCACAGACCCCTTACTAGGTCCACACTATATTGTGTACTATTTAATTACTATATCACACCCACAAAAACACGTCCCCACAAGAATAATGTTATTTTGAATTTCAATTCAAGCTCATGGACCCCTTGTTAAGAACCTTGCTCTAAATCAAGGTGAGTAGATGGAAAGCACAACTCCTTAGAGTAGTGCGGAATCCACAGTGATTTTTAGCAAAGCTGTCTAACAGCATGGCAGTTCAGACATTTCAGCCTCTTTGGTATTCCTCCAAAGACAGAACAGGCAGCTGTTTTTGCTCCATTCTGCTGGATCTACATGCTAACTCTGTGCTGAGAAATTAGCAGGCATCATGTAAGCATTCCCTTCTTGGCTCTCCTGTCCTCCTGTGGGCCTTCTCTTCTTTGAATTAGTGCACGCTGAATGCTTGTGAAATGTTTAGCAACTCATTTAAAAATAAGTCTAAAGGATTAAAGTTGGTGTATAATTTACTTGCAAAAAGTGAATTTTAACATATTGAAAGTTGCCTTTTAAAACATCACTCTCCCTCAAAAAGTTAAACATAGAATTACCATAGGAACCAACAATTCCACTCCTAGGAATTATCCAAGAGAAATGAAAACATATGTCCATGCAAAAACTTGAACACCAATGTTCATAGCAGCATTATTAAAATGATAATCAAAAAGTGGAAACAACCCAAATGTCAATCCCGAGAGGAATGTGTATACAGAATGTGGCATGTCCATACAATGGACTATTACTCAGCCATAAAAAGAAATGAAATGCTGATACATGCTACAAAAGGGATGAACCTTGGCAACATTATGCTAAGTGGAAGAAAATAGTCACAAAAAAGAACAAATATTGAATAATTCCAATTATATGAAATGTCTAAAATAGGCAAATCCTTAGAAACAGAAAGTGGAGTAGTGGTTTCCTAGGGCTGGGAGGGATGGGGAAATGGGGAGTATATTAGCTAGAGTTTTCTAAAGACAGGACCAACAGGATGTGTGTGTGTGTGCATGTGTGTGTGTATTAAGAGATTTCTTACAGGAAGAGCTCATGTGACTGTGGGGATTGGCAAGGGTGAGTGCCATAGGGCAGGCCTCAAGCTGGAAACTCTGATAAAGTTGATTCTGAAATCTGGCACGTCCAAACTCCATAGGGCAGTTCACAAGACAGAAACTTCTGTGAGGATGAAGTTGGTTTCTCCAGGAGAAACTAGCTGGCTGAAGTAAAGGCAGAAATTCTTTCTGATTCTGAAATCTTCCATTCTGGCTTTTAAGACCTCGAACTTATGGGACGAGGAGACTGCCCTCATCACTGAGAGCAATCTCTGTTGTTGATTGTACATCAGTAATCAGTCCTAGAGTCACTCATCTGACAAGGATGCAAATCCATCTACAAAATACCCTCACAGTAACTATCAGGCCAGCGCTTGCTTAACCAAACAACTGGACACCATAATCTAGTCAGGTCGACACATGCAATTAACCTTAACAGAGAGTAATTGTTAATAGGTATGGGGTTTCTTTTTAAGGTTCTGAAAATGTTCTGGAAATTAGATCGCGATGATGGTTGCGCCATCTTGTGAAAATACTAAAAACCACTGAATAATACACTTTAAAAGGATAAAGTTTATAGTATGTGAATTATATCTCACTTGGAAAAAAAGAGAAGAAAAAATTTATCACATGCTTTGCAGTCTGTGAGCCACAGTGAAGCATAGCCTTGGCACTTGTGTCATCCAACCACCTCAACTCAATGAGACAGCATAGCATTGAGGTAAAGGGTGTAATCTCTGAAGCTAAACTGCCCGAGTTCAAATGCTCGGACCTATTAGCTGTATGAGCAAGTTATTTAACTTTCTTGTGGCTCCACTTCCTCCTCTCCAAAATGGTGATTATAATAGTAACAGCCTAAGAGAGTTGTAGTGAGGATTAAAATAGCTCAAATGTGAATAGAGCAGTTTTATCTATCATGATTATTATTAGCTTGAGTGTCACTGTGGAAACAATGTAGAGCCCCATTGTCTATCAGGCTTACACACTAAATTATACAATTACCATTTAAGTCTTACGCACATGCTCACATGTCCTTTATGCTAGCTCTAATTTTTTTTTAAAGGTGGTCCCAGGGATTGAACCCAGGACCTTGTACATGGGAAGCAGGCTCTCAACCACTGAGCTACATCCACTTTCCTCTGCTATCCCTAATTTTATTCGTAAATCACATCTTTCTAGCATGGCTCTAAATTATTTGAAAGAGGGCGCCTACGGCTATTCTTTCTGTTTGTTTATACCCCCAGCCCAGTCCCAGCCCTTTGTATGTCCTAGCTTACTGGTCCAGGGTCTGGGTTACTGTTTAGCTTGTTCTGGGCCTACTATTGTGGTATGCTGTGCACTCCTACCAGAGACCACCGAAAGCCTGCCCACCGCATGGCTGGGAAGTGAGTCGCAGGAATAACACTGTCCTTAGAACCACATCTTGGGAGAACACTTTAAATTCTGACTGGAGGCACGGAAGTTGGTATGTAGACATATGGATTTGGGTCCAAAGAGCTACGTGGTAGAGCCTAGGGACCGTTGTTCATGTTATTATTTTGGTGCTGAGGGTCCTTCAGTGTCACCAAGGGGACAGCAATATGATCTAGAGAATCACAAACCCTCTATTGGGCATAAACCTTTCTTGGGAAGTTATGATGCAAGATGGACAAGAAATATGCATGCACACATGTACGAGCACACACTCCCACACATTGGTGGGTGATCATGGAGGCCAAGCTGCAGAGCAGATGGGAAGTGCTCCCCCTAATTCCACCTCCTGACCAAGATAGGCTTTCAGGCCTGAAGGCTGGATCGGCGACTGCTTCCTAAATGACAAATTCAGGGGTTTAAGTGGCATTTTAAGAAACCTCAATGGTCTTCTCAATTCTGTTTTCTGTCTTAGGGCACCATGACACTGTTAATCTTCCTCACCTTGCCACTTTTCTCATCAGTCATTTCAGGTGCTGTTTCCTTTTTCTCGTAACACACCAGGCCTGGGAGCTTGGGAAGTAGCATGATGGGGTACCTTATGGGAGCTCATGAGCTCCTTGGTGAGCCTTTTAGAATGATTGTTAGTGGGATCTTCACTCCGAAAGGGGTTGGAAGTGCCCAACTCCAAGAGCAGGAGGCTGTTGAGAAAGTTTTCTAAAGGCTGAAACCCAAACCCAACCCTACAGCAGGTACTGGGATTTTCCCCCAAAAAAACTTTGGGATGCCCCTTTGGGATAACTCTTGTTTACATCAGTGTCCTGGACTCTTCTGATTCTCCATGGGTGAAGACAACCAAAGTTCAGGGAGAATGGAGTTGGAAAGTACATTTAGGCATGCATGACTTTCGGGGGTTGGGGAGACCCAGGTGGGGGGGACTGGGGCCGGGGGGCGGAGCTGAGAGAAGATTGGGTCAATGGGGAGATGGTCCTGAGATGAGTTCTGTGACCCTGAATGGAGACCTCAAAAAAAAAAACGATGATGAAGGGATTTTTCTCCTCGCTCTATGCAAACATACGATAGTGCTTTTCAGCTTTGTGGCCTTTTACGAGCTAATTAGTGCTCCAAATACCTTGGTGGGGATTATGAGAGAGGGAAACTGAGAACAAAGGCTGTCTAAAAAGCCCCTGGATGGGTTGGGATGGAGATTATGTTTCCGGGCTTCCTGCTACTCCTGGTGAGACAGCGTCCCTACTTCCTGTATGGCAGTTTTTGTACAAATCCTACTAGCTCATGCAAGTCTCCATAATAAAGTGGTATTCTGTAGGGGGAAAGCATGGCTTTTATTTTTCTCTCCATTTGCTCTCATGTTGAGCCAGCAGTACTGGAGCACCACTACAACTCAGGAAAATATCCTTTTGCCCAGCAATTCACAGCATATTTGGTACTAGCCTTCTCTACCTTATTTATTTTCAGGGTGGTGATAAAAGCATGGAAAAAAATTAGGGAAATCAGTAAATTTCAGTAAAATTTCAGTACATCTGCAAAGGGCAAACAGTTTAGCATTTCTCTTGCCCATCTGAAGTTGGAAACTCTCACCAGTATGGGAAGCACAACTATTTTGACTTGGCAAACCAAACCAAACAGCATGCACCTGCAACTGTGTGCCTCTGACGTGAGCTGCTATGGCCAGAGGGTCAGTCTGTTCTCCGTTTTTCGTCCAGAAACCACATTCTGCAAATGGAGGGAAAAAAAAACCACTATTGGATTAAATGAAATCCTTGCCATAGAGACCAAACACACAACTTTAATTAACTCATCACTTTCTAATGAACATCTCCAGAGCTCTGTAGATGGACAGTTTATTTGCAGAATGTGCCATCAAGTTTTTCTAGACAGTTTTATCAAATAAAGTTTTGTTATCATACACATTTATTTTAGGAAGCTGAGGAAACACAGAAAGATATAACAAGGGGGTGGGCCACCCATACCTCGTCATTCATATAAAATCACTTAAAATTTTGTTGTATTTTTTCACAGTCTTAATATATGGTTTCAGTTTTGCATTTTTGTACACAGTTGAGACTATATCACATGTAGACATGTTTTTCTATATTTTCATTTAATATTTCATGTATTTTACCATTTTCGTACAAACTTCATAAAAATCACTGTTAATATCTGATTATTACACTGAGTAGAAGTGTAATTTCTTCATTATTATTGAATGATCCCAAATTTTCCAATATTAGCCCCAATTTTTGCTATTATAAATAATGCTGCCATGAATTTCATTGTACTTACTGTGATTTTATTTGTAGTAAGAATTATTTCCTTAGGAAAGATTGCCAGAAGTAAACTCCAATGTGAGAACTCATATTGGCTTCTGATACAAAATGCCGAATTGATTTCTAAAACTTTCACACTGCTATCTGGAATGAGATAGTACCTAATTCATTTATAATTCATTAGTCTTTATCTAATATGATAATCAAAAAATATAGCTGAAATATTGATATTACTTTACATTTCTTTGGCCTTTCTCTCTGTCTCTCTCTCTCTCTCTCTCTCTCTCTCTCTCTCTCTCTCTCTTTCTTTTTACTAGTTACAATCTAATTTTGTAAATTAACTATTTTAGCCTTTGCCTATTTTAGGATCTTGTTTTCTTATCAATTTATATGAGCTCCCTTTATTTACATAAAAGATATCAATCTTTTGCTCAAAATATTTGCTGTGAATAATTTTTCCACTTTATTGCTTTTCTGTCAATTTTAGTTATATTTTCAGATATAGAAGTACTATTTTTATAGTAGTCATATTATTGATCATTTCCTTGGTGAGTCCCTCCACTGATTATAAAATTTAGGAAGTAAAGTTCTTATCATCTAGAAATTTTATATTCCTCTGTATTTTCTTTTAGGTTTGCCATGGTTTGGAATTTTGCATGTGTTTTTAATCTATCTGAAATTTATTTTAAAGAGTGGTGAGTAATAAAAAATATCTAAACAGATTCTCACACAAACCATCCTGTAAATATCTAAATTCTGCAACACTACTTGCACACTTAATACATCCTTCTCCATTGGTTGCTTCCCTTGTCCACTATGAGGTGGGTACATATATCCAGGACTTGTTGTATTTCTACATTGTTTCCTTGTCAAGTTTTGTTCCAAATGCTATGCTGTTAGACTTAAGTAATTTTATAATATACTTCAGCACCTGGTCGAGTAAGTTTCTTATCTTTATCAAAAAATTTCTTAACTATTATTGCTGTTTATATCCCAGATAAATTTTAGAATTATTTTAAATTCCCCAAATCCCTTATGACATTTTAATTGTGACTGTATTCAACTTAGGAATTTAATGCGGACTAATCAGTCTCATTGTCAAAAAACATAGTAGGTCATAGAACATATCTATTTTTCTTCATTAACATTATTAACTCATATTACTTATTGTTTTTAAATGCATGAGTACAAGACTGTAGTCTCATTTATGGGGGGCGGGGGGAGAAAAAAACGTTTCATATCAGTAAATTCCCCTCTGTAAGACCATTTGGGTCAACTTAAAATTTTGATTATGTTAAAAAGTGATGCCAAAATAAATTCATGAAGATACCTTAGTCCTTATTTGCAAATATTTCTCTGGGATAAACTCCTAGAATGTGAGTGAAAGGGTATTCATAATTTTATTTTTGATATTTTTTACCAAACTGTCCTTGAGAAAGGTGGCACCAATTTATAACAGTGAATGAGAAATTCTTTCTCACATTGGATGGTATAAAAATTTAAAATATTTGTCAATGTGGTGAAAAATACAATCTTAATGTTGTTTTAAGTTGTATTTCCTTAATTACTAGTGAAGTGAAACATATTCTTTAGTATTTGTGACCATTTGCATTTCCTCTTAGAATTACCCAGTCACATTCATTTCTCAATTTTAAGTTAATTTTACTTCATGTCTTTATAACTGCATACATTAAGACTTTGTCTGTTTTATACTTTGTAAATAGTTTCTCTCAAAATCTCCCTTGTCCTTTTTTTATATTTTATTGGGTTTTTTTAAATTTTTTTATTAGAGAAGTTGTCGATTTACAGAAAAACCATGCATAAACACATAAAACACAGAGTTCCCCTATACCACCCTATTATTAACACCTTGCATTAGTATAGTACACTTGTTACAATTCATGGAAGAACATTTTTATAATTGTACTATTACCTGTAGTCCATAATTTACAATAGGGGTCACTGTGTTGTATGATTCTGTGTTTTAAAATGTTTTTATTCTATTATTTTTTCATCTTTTCACATAAAGAGGTTTATTTTTAGTGGTAAATCTGTTATAATTTTCATTTTTGTCTTCTGACTTCCATCCAATTTCTATTCTCTAATTTTATAGATTAAAATGTTTAAAATTTTTAACTATATAGAATTTAACTTTTATGTGTAGTGTGAAGGAAAATTACATTTGTTTTCCCCTTCTGTTTATCTGTTTGTCTCAGTTCTGGTAAGTGTATGGTCTACCCCACTGAGTGGAACTGTTTCCATTAAGATATGCTAATATCACAGGAATGTGTGTGTGGTGTGTCTGTACACAATACATATATATTCTTGGACTTCATTTTGTCCAAGATCTATTTGTTCATTTGTGTTAATGTGACATTGTATTAACTACTGTTGTTTATGTAATGTTTTGATAACTTGTAGGAAAAGTCTCAGCTATAATTTTTCAAAAACTTCACAATCTTTTGTATTTTATTTTCCAAATGAATTCTAAAATCAGCTTAAAGAGCACCACTAAAAATATATTTGGGTGGATTTTGACTGGGATAATTTTGGACTTGCATTTTAATTTGGGGAAAAATTGACCTCCTTATAATATTGAGTCTTCTAATTAAGGCTCACAGTATTCATTTAGTCAAGTCATCTTCAATTTCCTTCAATAAAGTTTTGTATTTCTCTTCATATAGGTCTTACATGTTCCTTGTTAGATTACAATATTTTAAAGCTCTATTGTGATAATGAATTGCATCTTCTTTCCCATTGCATTTTTAAATTGCTTTATGCTTGTGTCTAGAAACTTGCCTGTGGGCTTTGCTTTGGGTTTAGGGAGAGCATCTAAAAGTTTTACAGTTGATTCTTTCAAAATTTTGATAGCCCATCATGCATTTAACTACAGTGACAGTTTACTTTCATTCCTCCACCATTCTTTTCATTTCCTCATTGCATTGGCTATTTTGCTAGTATAATGCTAATTTGTAGCAGGAATGGTAGGCATCTTTGCCTTTAATGAGGATGCTTTTTACATCTCACAAATAATATCATAATATTTGCTTTAGATTTCTGGTAATTACCTGTATCAGTTAGAATATAGATTTAGATGATATAATAGAAAGACCCAAAATATTGGCGGTTCATATGAGTGTCAATAGTACAGGTATGGCTTACCGCTGCAATCATCAAGACTCCAGTATCATTCTATCTCGCTGCTCTGCCACAGGCAACACGCAGATTCCATCTCATGACTTCAAACTGCGGTTCCAGCTCCCATCCTCATGCCCGTGTTCCAGCACCTCGGGAGAAAGGGAAGGGCACAATCCTTCTTTTTAAGGAGTTGGCACACATCATGTACACTCTCATCATGTTAGTCCAAATCTGGCTTTATGGCGATACTTCTGTGCAAAGGAGGCTTAAGAAATACAGTTTTCTGATAAGCAAGAATTTTTGGTTTCTTAGCCTTGTGCCCAGCTAAAAGTTCTCCCACTATGGAAAAGGAGAAGAATAGATATTGGGGAAAATTAACAATTGTTATCATACCGTATTTATCAACTTCAAGGAATTTTTCTTCTGTTCTTAGTTCAATGACAGTTTTTGCTAGAAATGGGTGTGTACATTTGTCAAATACATTTTTTAGCATCCATTGAGACACTCATACTTTCCCCTTCAACCTCTGCCAATGCATGAATTGTAGGAGAGAAATCATAGTTTGAACATTCCTTGTATTTTTGGATAAGACTTTTCTTGGAAGAGTCTTACGCAGTATATCATTCTTTTAAGACATGTTGGGTTTGAGATTGTTTTCTTTTCTTTTCTTTTCTTAGGAGGTACCAGGGATTGAACCCAGGACCTCATACATGTAAAGCATGTGCCCAACCACTGAGCTACACCTGCTCCACTTCTTTTCATTTTTGATGTGCTTATTTTTCACACTAGATATCTATTTAATAGAAATTACTATCCATCTATTATCAATTATTTAAAGTTTAATAGAGAAAAACGCTGAAAGTGCCTGAGCTGATACCATTTTCAAAGAAAGATCTGTCAGACTTTTCCCCTACTTTTTAGGGTTTTCACATTTTTAAGCTAATTTGATAACTGATGTTTTCTATTTTCACATAGTTAAATCTACTAATGTTTTCCATAATTATCTCACTTTATTATCTTATTTAGAGAGAGCAACTCTTGCTTAGATTAAAACTCTCCAATGTAGGGAGCAGATGTGGCTCAAGTGGTTGAGCACCTGCTTCCCACATGGGATGTCCCAGCTCGGTTCCCAGTGCCTTCTAAAAGAAAAAAGCAAAATCAAAACAATGAGCCAAACAAAAAAAAAAAACCAACTCAGGGAGCCGATGTGGCTCAGTGGTTGAGCACCAGCTTCCACATACGAGCTCCCGGGTTCAATCCCTGGCCCCTGGTATAAAAAAGAAAATTACCAATGTATGTGTATTTTGCAATACATTACATATCAGTATTTGCAATTAATCCTTTAGTTCATCTGAGATATTTTTTGGTACATGGATGGCCCGGGAATCTAACTATTTTCCTTCTAAATGGCTATCTAGCTGTCCCAATAGCATTTATTGATTAATTCATCATTCTCAACTGAATTGAATTCCTCATTTAATTTGCACTAGTTTCTTGTATCTCTACATTAGTTTATTTCTGATCTATCTAATCTGTTTCATTGATCTATCTATTCTAAAACTGTAGTTACATTGTTAAACATTCTTATTTTTTATGGTTTTGCAATTCATTTTGTCTAATAGGGCAAGTCACCCTTTTTCACTCTTCTCTTTAAAAACTTCCTGGCCATAATAGCAAGTTCATTTCCCCAGATGAATTTTAGGATAAGTTGATCATTTAAAACATCCTAAGGGGTTTTTATTAAAACTGCATAAAAATTAAACATTAATTTGTAGAAAGACTGATATTCTTGCAATATTGTTCCCATCTGGGAACATGGGCTGTCTCCACATCTATTTAGGACTATGATATATATATATATATATATATATAATTTTGCAATTTTCTTTACATAGGACCTATGTGGGGTTTTTTTGTTGTTAACT
The DNA here is from genome assembly GCA_026826555.1 of Tolypeutes matacus. Classification (NCBI taxonomy): domain Eukaryota; kingdom Metazoa; phylum Chordata; class Mammalia; order Cingulata; family Chlamyphoridae; genus Tolypeutes; species Tolypeutes matacus. Next base: position 23,473,878 of record JAKSZT010054215.1, on the reverse strand, counting down.
TTAAAATTATTTATAAATATATAACTAGATATTTAAAGTAAATGGAATACTATTTTCATTATATTCTATATATTTGATATTTCTTTTATTAAAGCTATTGAGTTTTAAAAATATTTTTATGACTAGCTACCGTTCTAAAAGAGCTTGTCAGTTATTATAGTCTCGAGATTTCCAGGTATGCAGCAGTAATTTAAGTATCACATTTGATTTTTATTTTTCATTTTCTTGAATATGCCCGGGTTCTTTGATTTCCAGACTCCATCTATTTTTAGCTGTAAAGTTCATTCACAGATCCATGTGAAAGGAGGAGATAATCTGGAACTAGGTGAGGCGTGAGACAATTCTTCATGTACAAAATTTAAGGGGGCACCAAAAAATTTAGCAATCTAGTTAAATAATACTTTAATGCAACAGGGTTTTTTTGGGGTTTTTTTTGCAACAGTTTTTAAAAAGCAAAATTAATGCAAAAAATTCCATGATGAACAAAATATGAATTATTTAAGTGAAGACAAAATCGGTACAGAGAACCAGGCTCTGAAAAAGGCAGGAATGAGGCAGATGCGGAGCTCCTGAGTAGCAGCTCCCAAGGCAGTCAAGTACTGCCAAAGGGATAAACCAGCTTAGAGAGAGAGGAATTGGCATCCTTGGCTAAGGAGAGGACTGGGTATTTCAGTTGACTGTCCAAGACTCTACTTGATGGGGGAAAGGTAATTCTCCAAAAGGAAAGTGGGTGCAGTGGCCCAAAACAATTGTCGTCAATGTTACAGTCTGCAGATGCACTGTTCTTACAGGTACTCTATCTCCAGCTAAAACTGCTCCATCACACCGTAAGGCGACGTGTCCCAGGAGGGCATGTACCAATGTACCAGTCCTCTTTTAGTTCTTGCTGTACTATTTACTCAAAGCTGCAGCCTCCGCAGGGATGTCAGCATAAAAGACATAGATTTCTGGAAGTCCTTTCCAGAAGTGCTTCCCCCACTTCCTTTTGGCATCAGGTAGTGCAGTGGAAAATCAGATTCTTGCTCTGTACGTTTTTTCTTCTCTGGAGGTTTTTTTAGACTTTCTTTTTGTTGTTTTGAATTCACTTCTCTGTGAGTAGGTTTAGGATTTTTGTTTGTTTTAAACTGATTCTATTGAACATTTGGCAGAGAATTTTGATCTCAGAACTCATGTCTTACTTCAATTCTGGGGAACATCTATATTGATAAATTTAAATAATGCTCCTTTTCATTCTCTTTATTCTTTCTTTCTGGAGTTCCTATTAGAGAAATGTTAGAGCTTCTGGATATTTTATGTATGCTTTGTCATTATTCCATCTCTTCTTTATTTTTTCCTTATATATTATGTTAGAGAAGTGTTTGTTTTGATTTTTTTTTAGCTCTCTAATTCATTCTTCAGCAGTGTACCTTATTCTCTTTTGCCATGGATTGAATTTAAATTTCAACAGTCAAGTACCTAATTCCCATGATATCTAGCTGATTCTTTTTCCTAGATGTGATATCTTCTTGTGCCCCTCTGAGAATAGTGTGTGTATATATCTCTCTATATATATCTGTATCTATCTATCTATCTATCTATCTATCTGTCTGTCTGTCTGTCTGTCTGTCTGTCTGTCTGTCTGTCTATCTATCTATCTATCTATCTATCTATCTTGTCCTGCAATGCTTGTTCTATTAACTTTACTTGCTTGGTTATAAGTTCTTCTATGTGTTATGCTTAGAGAATCTGTTGCCTGTGTTATATTTCCCAAAAGTTTGGTGATTCTTTGATATATATTCATCTCTGTAGTTTAGATTTCTTGAAGACTGTTCTTTTTTGCAGCCTGTTGGGAAACTGGTAGGATTCTTTGTAATACCGCTTGTTTAAAGGGAGAGAGGGGACAGGCAGGAACCCTGGCTAAAGGGAGGATGGACATTCTTCTTGGGTGTTGCCAGTCACATGAGGCACTCCCCTGATTCTCTAACCCAAGTTCCAACATTCACTGATCGGGTCTAGAGGCAGATTATTTTGCTGCTATTCCCAAACAGTTCTAAAGGGTAAGGTGGTAGGCTACAGCTCTGTTTCCTTATGCTTCCTGGTACAGTATTATTTTGGTGTATAATGGTTTGTAACCCTATATACTTGTTATAGGAATTGTAATTTTTATCAAGAAAGAATTTCTCTATTAATCCTACTTTTTCCTTTAATATTGTCTAATATTGACATTGCCATGCTGACTTTCTTCTTCATAGCTTTGCTTGACATATCTCAGTCCTCCTTTAATTTTCAAACTCTCCAAGCGTCTTTGCTTTGTATATGTCTTTGGTGGACAGAATATCATTAAATTTTATTTTTATTACAATATGAATGTTATGGTTTTAAATAAGGAGTTCAATCCATTTTCAAGTATTGGCTTTACTTGTATGTTTGCCACTGTAACAGTACCTGTCTCATTGGACACACTCAACAAATATTAAACGGATTCATCCAATATTAAATGGATAAACAATTTCTGATATTTAGGCTTTCTTGCTTTCTCTCTCTCAGCATAAACATTTTTAAATTTGCTTTCTGTAGACATCGTGTTTTAGAATTGTTACTAGTGGTTACTCATAGGTTTTTTAAGATGTATTTATCCCTCCCCCCTCCCCCATTGTTTGCACTTATTATCTGCTCGTTGTGTGCTGGTCTTCTTTTCAGGGAGCACCGGAACTGAACCTAGGGCCTCCCATGTGGGAGGGAGGCACCTAATTGCTCGAGCCACTTCTGCTCCTTGTTTGTTGTATCTCTCATTGTGTGTCCCCCATGTCTTGGATGCATCATCTCACTGCGTCCTATTGTTGTACCAGCCACGCCAGCCCATTGCATCAGTTCGCTGTCTTGCTTGTCTTCTTTAGGAGGCACCGGGACTTCTCGTGTGGTAGGCAGGTGCCCAACTGCTCAAGTCACATCCATATCCCAATCATAGGGTTTTTAAAAAATATATTCTTACGTTTATGTTTACATCTCCAAGCCTTATTAAGCATCTCCTTATACTATAACAATTCTGAGACGTTTGAATGATTTTCAAGTCCACAGCAGACTTTTTTTTTTTTTTAGGTATCAGGGCTGGGGATCGAACCCAGGACCTCATATGTAGGAAGCAGGTGCTTAACCACTTAAGCTACATTTGCTCCCCTGCAGCAGACTATAAATACTAACTAGAAATCTGCATATCAAAAGCAGGAAGTAAAGAGAAGACTTCTCTACACAGTAGCAACAAGCCAGGACTGGTCACCTATAAGGGCCTCGCTGTTTTAACAACAATACAACTGAAGTTTATAAAACTAACTCATATGTTAAGAGTAACCCATACAGAATGTTAGCAATCAAAGAATTACATATACTACATGGAGCAATTGCTTTCAGAATAAATCATATTTCAAAGAAACATTTGAGAAATTAAATACATAAGATTCAATGATTTAAGGTATTCATTATGTGGAATTGCCCTCAATTTCCTATTTACACTACTTAATTGTAAGCTACTTACCTGTTTAGATATCATTATTGGTTCCATGTGGACAGAAACTGTTTTTTACACTAACACATAACTGACTTGATTTTGGCTCTGTTATATATCTCTAAACTTCATTATTTGCATCTGTAAAAAACAGGGAGGATGTTAATACCTAAAAAGGTACTAACATGGTTTATGGTAAAAATAAAATAAAATAATACATGTAAAAGCACTTGGCACACAGTCTAGCATCCATCACCTCCACTGCTTACTAGGTATGTGACATTGGGAAGTTCTTTAACTTCTCAGTGTCTCAGTTTTACCATCTCTACATAGAGATTATAATAGTGCTTATCTCATAGATTTAAGATAAGAGCTTAGAGCAGAACCTGGTACATCTTAAGCTCTCTGTAAACATGGGCTGTGTTGGTATTTGAATGCCGCAAGGGTTTCAGCACACACACTGATGGCAACCATCAGAGACGAGTATCCTCACCCATCAAAGAAGCAATAGAGATGATATGGCCCAAAGCATAGAGACAGGCTTGGGGCAAAAAAACGGGGGTCCAAGTCTGTGCCCACTCCTTACCTATAAGACTTTGGGCCATCTTAGGTTCCAATTTTGCATCACAGGGATAAAAATACATAATGCAGATTGTGCTGGTTTGAGTCTTTTGTGAACTCCAGAAAATCTTGAAAGCATTCCTGTAAACCCATTGTGGATGGGGCCTTTTGATTAGAGTCAGTTAAGGGATCTTTTGATTTGACCTCTTTTGATTAGCTTACTTCAGTTAAGAGCCTATGATTAGATTGTGGGACCCAGGATGGGCCTTCTCCTTTACTGGAGTCCTATATGCATGGAGGAGAGGGAAGAAGAAAAGCTGCCATTTAACTGCCCCGTGGCAGGAGTCCAGATGGCCAGCGGCTGGCCTTTGGTGAGGGGGCATCTCTGATGATGCCTTGATTTGGACATTTTCACAGCCTCAGAACTGTAAGCTCTTACCCTAATGAATTCTAATTATGAAAGCCAAACCATATCTGTTATCTTGCATTGTCAGCCCGTAGCAAACTGAAACACAGGTTTTATATGAAAATCTAATAAATATGAAATATGAAAATGATCTGTGTGTATCACATTACTGTTAATCAATACTATTTAGTGAGGGCTGTTTTGGAGCTTGCTGGCACGTCCTAGTCCATTAACTCACCTGTCCCCATCAGCATGCAGAAAGGATTCTGTATCCTTGTCAGCAGAACCTCAAACTTCCTCACTTCCCAATTTTCTTAGCTATACATGTTGCTAGCAAAGCTGGGTACACTTACCCCATGGAGCAGAAATAGGACAATATTTTGTGAATTTCAAACAAATTTCTGACTCTCTATTTTGGCAGACTAACTCTGGACCAGACACTATGGCTGTCAGGGTGATTTATGATGTTCTTCACCAAGCTGACAGCCAGTGGTGAAAAAAGTCCTTGCAAGAGAAATTCCTGATATTTATTCTACCTAGTTTAATGCCTGATGGACCATATTATAAGAACAATTCTTAAAATAGCATTGAGGAGAGCATCTCTGCATTTCCCAGGACACACAATTCATCACGGAAACACTCATGGAGAGTGCAGGGTAGATGGTGGTCTTGTGAGAACTTGACTTCATTACAGAGCAGACATTAGTTGGAGGCTTGTGAATAAATAGCAGCTAATGTACTTTAAATACTAACGGTGTGCCAGGCAGTCTTCAACTTGCTTTAAATCATTTTATCTTTATAATAACCCTTCATCACAGGTGATATCATTATCACCTAAATATGACTATAACTAAGAAGGGAGGATTAACCCAAACAGACAAAGGCACTGCTACCTTCAAAGCCACTTACTTTGGAGATAGAAGTGAAGAGAGAAAATAGCTTACCTTCAGTAAGGTTGCCTATGTTTCAGTCTTGCCTTGAGCCGTATCTAATTATTCCAGGTCATTGTAATCTTCTGTTTCATCTATACAATTCATATGGACTTGGAATGTATCAATTTGTTTAGTACTGCTCTTTAAGTCTGTAATTTGTGCATCTTTTCTGTTCAACTAAGGTAGAGTCTGTCTTTACTCTCTCCCACATCCTTTGGCCCCTTCCTCCAAGCCTATAAACATATGAAAGTCTCTTCAGGTAACAAAACAAACAAACCAAACCATTGCTTTGATCCCCTATGGACTTTATCTACTTCCTTATCTGGCTGAGCTTTCTACTTCCTAAGAGACTAGGTTCTTCTCTTTGTTTCCACTTGGCAGCTCTCTATTCTGGCAGTCAGAACGTCACTTTCTCCTGCTCCTTTCCAACCTTTCTGACCATACCTTTCCAGGCTTTTTCCCGGGCTTCTCTCTCACTGGCTTCTCCTTACACATTAAATTTCCTCAGGGCTCGCCTATTTGTAACATTCCTTGGAATTCTTTATTTATACTAATATCTTAAATATCCTAACAAATCTCAGATACATATCTCTAACCAGACATACTACTGAACTCCAGAATCATGTTTCCAACTGCCTACTGCACTTCTCAAATGCAATTTATCAACAGCAAAGCTTATCTTCTCTAAATTATCGGGACAATCTTCGTAGGGTCTCTTGCTTTAATCAGATCTGCTCATTTCCAATGTAATCCTTACCCAGTGCACATGCTACGGGGGCAAACTTAATTTTAAAAAAAGACACTAAGACAAAGGGGGAAAATCCCTTAATTACGTCATTCTCTTAAAAATCCTTGAATGGCTCTCCATTGGTTTCAAGGCAAAGTTTCAGTTCCTTGGGCAAAAATCAAGGCATTTTTCTGTCTCACTCATTTGCCTTCCCAACCTAATCTGCATTACTGCTCCCACACAGCCTGTGGTTCCCACACATGCCCTTCCTTGCCTCCGTGCTTTTGCCCAAACACGTGCCCTTTCCTCTTCCTGGAGTATCCTCGCTCCTTGTTCTGCCTTATCTCCAGATGGCCTTCAAAACTTTGCCAGAGCATCATTCCTTCTGTAAAGACCAACCTAACCCACGGTAGTGTGAGGCAGTGTGTGCTCATAACAACTCAGCACATCTCGATTAGATCGCTATGACAGTGCACTCTCTGTCTTCCTCTCAGCTGTGAACCTCCTAAGGCTTGGATTGTCTTCTTAATCTTTGCATCAAAATTGCCTAGCATGGATTCTGGCACACAGAAAGTGCTCTATAAGTGCTTGCAGAATAAACAAAAGACTAAATAAATGAAGCCTTTCCCCCTCCCCTTTTGAAAGTATGAGGCATGAAGCAATCGTCCTGGGTTGTTTTTTGTTTGTTTGTTTGTGCGTTTGTTTGTTTGTTTTTGGTTTGTTTGTTTGTTTTGTATCCAGATACTAATGAGTAAACTGGCTGCTTGGTTCATTTTATTACAATCCCTTTGACACTTCGGCTGGAGAATGCTTGCTCTAGGCAAGTATGAGAGTTCAGTATTTTAAATTTCTAATGACCTCAGATGTGTTCCAGCTGCTTCCTGGCTCTGTGCATGCAGATGTGTTAGCAGAGGTAATGGCCATGGACACACTGTCAAGGAGTTACCTCAGAAAGAAACATTTGAGCAGGGAGTGGGGACATTTAACATGGTGCTATTGGAAAAACACAGGGTCTCTCATGAGTGGGCGTCCTTTCTATACAGTCACAGTGCTTATGGAATAGGTGCTAGTTTAGACTTGGAAAATGTCTTTCGATCCTTTTGGGCTTGTTGTCTATGTCATCATTAGATCAGACAACAGGTTCTTAAGCGGAACTGCAGGTGCATGGTGTTAATAACCCAACACATTTTAGTGTATGTCTATATTTCTGACTCATATAGATGATCTAAAAGTGCCAGTGGCTTTCTTTGTTTTGACGCATCATCTAATCATTTTGAGGAATTATACAAAGGCTGATGTCTTCATAGACAATGAAGAATTTGGTTTATTCCATGACCTGCTAGTAGCTAATGTTTGCCAAAAAAAGTTTGGATGAAATTGGTCATTTCAGCACCTAGTTACACAGTGTTTTAGGATTTCACATGCAGTAATTTTGTTTGTAGAACTATAGATTAAGTTCCTTGATTAAAGAGGCCAGTCATTCAGCTTCTTTGCAGCTTCTTGCTACAATATATATAAAATTATAGAATCTTAAAATAATAGGGCTAGATGAAACTTCAATTTCTCTATTTTCCTCAAAGTTTCACATAAGTATTATTGTATTGATTGTGCAAAATAATGTCTAAAATAAAATAGCTGTTCTCATAAAAGACTGATTATAATTACAGAGGTTTTTCCAAACAGTATTTGAAATATTGTTCTGATTTAATAGATGTTTCACCTTTTAATTCAAAGGTATGAGTATAATTCTCTGCATGGTGAAATGATGCAAAAAGGAAAAAGCTGGGAGGGGGCTAAACTGTGTCCAGTGTAGTCTAACTGAAGTTGATCTTTAGGTGATTTGACTTCTCTTGGAGACTACTTGGAAATAACAGTAGCAGAGGCATTCATGAATGTTCCCTCTGTGGGGCGAGTTGCTACATGGTGATCATGGGAACACAGGCTCAGGTGCAACAGAAACGTTCAGCAAATGACCACTTAATTACGTATGAGCACAAAGGGTTAGAAAGTGCAGGGGAAGAATTCCCATCATGGCTGGTCTCCCGGGGAGGCCAGACTGCTTGGGTCAGGGTCAGTGGATGCAGCTCCACACGTCCCACTTTGCTTTGCGTCAGAGGGGAGTGACACCAGTACTGTCTGAGGGCTGAGGATAGGGTATTTCTGCAACTTAGGGGGAGGGAGCCTTGCTACTGAGAGTTCCCACCTTCAAAAGCAGCTGGGGCTCCTTCTTCCTGGTTTCTGGGTTTAAGGTCTGGACAGGCCTTTTCATTAGACCTAACACCACTCCCCGGCTGCAGGCTGTGGCATGGAGACAGCCTGAAACATCCGCACCAATAGAAAAGGATGTGAGGATAGGTGAGGGCTGGGAGATGGCTACTAGGTGTGTCTGTGACTTCCCCAGAACCCTGTGGATACTAGGAATAGAGGTTTTCTGCAGACATTAAAATAAAGGTGATTGCTCAACAGTGCTATGACAATGAATTAAAAGATGAACATTTGGTCCATGAGTTGATGGTTTTAATACCATGTATCAAGCTTGACTGATTCAACACTTTCCCTCTGCCCCGAATTAGTCAATTTATTGTCCTAAGAAGCAGTGTTGCAAAAAGCAGCAATCTGTATAAAACTGTAGACCCACAACCCTCAAATATGTACAATATAGAATTATTTGTTTCAAGAGGATCTTCTAAAAAAATATTAGCTTTATTGAGATATAATTCACAAACCATAAAATCCACCATTTTAAAGTGTACACTTCACTGGTTTTTAGTACATTCACAAGGTTGTGCAATTATCGCCAATACCTAATTTCAAAACATTTTCAGTTCCCCTCCAAAAACCCAAACCCATTAATAGTCATTCCCAATTCCCCCCTAACTCCAGTCCTAGAAACCAATAATCTATTTTCTATTCCAATGGATTTGTCTATTCTGGACATTTCATATAAATGGAATCATTCAATAGGTTCTTTTTGTGACAGGCTTCTTTTAGTCAGCATAATATTTCCAAGTTTCATCCATGCTGTAGCTTTTATCAGAATCTCATTCCTTTTTATTGCCGAATAACATCACATTATATGTCTACATCACATTTATTTATGCATTCACCAATTGATGAACATTTGGATTGTTTCCATTTTTGGCTATTATGAATAATGCTGCTATGAACATCCATGTACAGATTTCTATGTGGACATATGTTTTCAATTCTCTTGGGTATATACATAGAAATGGAATTGCTGGGTATTATGGCAACTCTATGTTTAATGTTTTAAGGAACTACCGGATTATTTTTCAAAGTAGGTTCACTGTTTTACATCCCCACCAGCAGCGTATGGGGGTTCCAATTTTCTCACATCCTCACTAATACCTGTTATTTTTTGTCTTCTTGATGTTAGCCTTCCTAGTGGATGTGGAGTGGTATCCCATTGTGGTTTTGATTTGCATTTTCCTAATGACTAGTGATATTGAGTATCGTTTTATGTGTTTATTTGTTATTTGTATATCTTCTTTTGAGAAATGTCTATTCAAATCTTTTACCCATTTTTTATTTGGGTTCTTTTTGTTGCTGCATAGCAAGATTTTAAAAATATATTCTCAATAAAAGTTCTTTATAAGTTATATGATTTGCAAATATTTTCTCCCATTCTGTAGATATTTTCAGTTTTCTTTTAAACAAAATTTTTAAATTTTAATAAAGTTATATATATATATATATTTGTCATTGTGCTTTTGGTGTCATTTCTAAAACTTCATTACCTAGTCTGAGATTGGAAATGTTTACTCCTATGTTCTCTTTTAAGGGTTTTATAATTTTGACTCTGACATTCAGGACATTGATCCATTTTGAGTTAATTTTTGTGTATGGTGTGAGGTAGGATCAAAAGGGTCTTGTTAAACACCATTCCCTCATGTTACATCAGCTTCAAATGTGATGGCAGACATCTGTAGGAAGTCTGTGTTCCCAAAAGCAACTTCTGTGGCACATGTTATTTGGTTATTTATTGAGTGGAATTCTGTTCAAGATGACAAAGGATTAAAACTCTGCTACAGGCAATATAGAGGATTCTGTGACAGAACTATGAACCAAGTTTTGAAACTTTTATAAAATTTCAAATGTGATTTTAAATAAGGGGTTCTTAACCTTTTTTCTTCCACGGACCCCTTTGCCAGTCAGGCAAAAACCACGGACCCCTTACTAAGTCCACACTATACTGTGTATTATTTAATAAATGTATCACACCTGCATCAACATGTCTGCACAAGAATAATGTTTTTTAGAATTTCAATTCAAGCTCACAGACCCCTTGTTAAGAGCTCCTGTTTTAAATGCTGAAAGTTGGACATAGCACATGGAGACAGTTGTCATGTTTCCTTTCCCAAACATTTTAAACTTGGCTCAAATCAGTTATTTAATCTTATGTGTATTTTTTGAAGATTTATTCCATATGGGTTTGATTAATTTACACAGAATTCTTCAAAATTCTGCCTAAAGCTCCTTGTTGATATCAAAGAAACTCTATGAGCTTTTTAAAAAGCCCTTGTAAAAACACAACAAAATCCAGTTAACAACTCCAGGTTCTAAGTTGAAATCCTTCCACTTCAGTATAAGAACCATCAGCTTTGAATGAGTCTGGATACAAAAACCTATTTTCCCACTTTGAGGAGAAAATCCTTTTCAGAGACTCTTCCTTGAAGATACGTTTGTTGTAACATATTTGGGCTTATGACTAACAGCTCTGGTGTGTAAGCTGAGACTTTCATTTGCACTCGACATTTACAGAGCCTACCTTGAGAAGACTCTCAGGACTGCTTGCTATCCTGAGGTACTGCAAAGGAAAACCACTGAGAGGGAGAACATTTAAATCATTCACATCCTTGTTGCTATTTGCTGCCATTATCCTTCCATTCGAGGACAATTAATTGAGATGATGTCCGTGGATCACCATACCTGGCACTTCGCAATTCCTTAATGCACGTTGGTTTCTCTTCTCTTTAAATACTTTTGAGTCATGGAAAAATAATTTCCATTTGTAATCACTTTGGAAAATTAGTTATGGAGAGGAAAGCCTGTGAATAAAGGAGAATTTGAAAATGCCACTGAATTGTTACCTAATAATTATTTAAAGAGTGAACATCCTCTCAGCATTAATAAGCAAATATGAACCAAAAAGAATACAGGTGGGGACTTTTTTCCTTGTCACAATAGAGGGCTATGGTTTATGGGGCAATAGATTGGACTATTTGTATCCCAGGTCATATTGTTGTCACCACTAATTCTAATGAGCATTTTATTGTTTATGTATTTAATCTATTTATTGTGAGAGAGCTTCTAAATAAATTACATAAGTGATGGTCTGCTCTAGATTGGAATGCAATCAGGAGACTTGGCTTTCAAACTTAGCTTGCTAAATAATTATTTGGTTGAGTGGTTATAATTTTATTATTTTTAAAATGTCTGAAACACAGAGACTTGCTAATAAAATGCAGCATAGTATCAAAATCATGCCATGTCTTTTGTCTTAATATCTATGAGAACATTAAAAATCGTCCTGTGACAATTATGATAGAAAAATGCTGGTTTATATATATATATATATATATATACCTTAATTGATGCAGAAATATATTTGACAAAAATCCAACACAGTTTCATGGTAAACACATTCCAAAAACTCTGAGTAAAAGCAAACTACTTTAGCATAACAAAAGGTGTTTTTAATTGAATTATGTACCAAACAATTCATCCATTTAGAGGGTACCATTGAATGGTTCTTAGTTTACTCACAGGGCTATGCCAACTTTCACCACTACCTAATTCATGAACATTTTCATCACTCCCAGAAGAAACCCTGTAAGCATTAGCCGGCAATTCACAATTTACCACAAACATAGTTTAGTTCAAAACCACTGAGTCTGCTCATGATCATTGCTATAGGTGCTAGGAAAAGTGATATAGCACCAAAGAGATCACAAGAGTCACGAAAAATGTTTTCTGGGGTTCATAAATAGAAGCCAAAGAACATATAGGGCAGAATTTTAACAAGTTAAGAAATGATTTTTTAGTTCTTCCAGTGAGGTCTTTGGGGTGTGAAAAACCACTCAAAACCTTTGCATCTGAATTTTAGTCTATTAAGATTTCTTCTTTCAATTCTTTGTATAAAATGTAATCATTAAATAATTGTGTGAGTGACACAAAATTAAGAGAAGATGCAGATCCTAATGTAAAGAGACTTACATTTTATTTTGGAGCCCAAAACATACAGAAATAGTTTATGTACAAATCTCCCAAAAGTAAAAATGCATCCAGTATGCCCTAACATGAAATTGTTAGGAAATAACTGATTCCAAGATTTACCTACCTTTCCAGACATGATCATCCTGCGAGGTCACACTTCTTTTTAGTGCCCCAATCACAATACACTGAACTTCCATTATACTTGACTAGTGGACATCCAGGATCCCTCATCCATGTGTTTTTTTGTTTGTTTTTCTTTTTTTTTTTTTCTCCATGTGTTTTTATGAATCACCAAGGATGCTTTCAAAGTTCTGAATTTTGCTGGATTTTTCTATTTATTTGTTTAAATTTTGTTTTTTTAGTGTGATGTATTTCTACTTAGCACAATACATTGGAATGCAATAATATGACATCAATATATAACCCAAAGTCTGAATAAAAACTAATGTTTAGAAAGGAAACATTTTCACAAAGAATTGTGTTCTATAGAGATGCAATTCTAGTTACAAACAAACAGAACATGCATAAAGCTTAAGAACTTTCAGCTTTAATTTTGCCAAACCCAAAAGTCTGTCCAATGATTTCCTCAAAACAAAAGAGTAGCCATACCCAAAGGTTAATTTAAATCTCTCGTACTGGAAAGGCTGAAAATAGACCTAAAATAGTAATCTGCTCTCCTCTGCTCTTCCAGCAAACAAGATTTAAAAATTATTAGAGTTTGGTCATATCCAGAATATACCATTAGTCAATGAAGCAAAGGAGAAGAAGCCCCATGGGAAGAGGGAAAACTGGTATTAGATGACCAGTGTTCATCCCATCCCATGCCATTAAGGAGCTTCGTGGGTGAGTCTATGCAAATCACTTCCCTAAGCCCCAGTTTTCTTGTCTGTACTGTAACAATAAAACCCATTTTACAGGATTATTATCAAAATTAAATGAGAAGATGCATGTGAAAAGGCCTAACACAGGGCTTGGCATGTAGCTGATAGTCTGCTTTTTCAAAATGGTATATGCTGTACCCTTAAGGGAATTCAGAATCACAACGTTTAACCCATGGTATGTGACTCTTCAAACACAAGAAGACAAATTTCAGCGCTATGGAAAAGAAGATAAAGCTCTTCAAATCTCTACTTGACTTTCTGGAGCCTGGACAGAATCATACGTCCATTGTATATTATAGCCCTGGCTCCACGTTAACCAGGAAAGATGACCCTAAAGGGAGTAGAGGGGAGAAGAAGAGTGACATAATCATGATCGTCATATGATCATCGTTGTGTTAAGTAGCAGCAACAGTAGCTCTCAGTGACCACTTACGAAACGCCTGCCGTGTGCTGTGAAAGGTTATAGAGGCAAAGGACGATCAAGTGATGAATCGTTCCGCTTGCAGATGGGGAGCAAGGAGAATGCTTCCTGAGCCTCTTTATGTGTCTATGACGGCTAAGGATTAGACACCTTGTTATCCACGGAACTGGATTAACAGTCACGTGATCTACCTTACCATACCCCTTAGCTTTAGCATGTGGTAAAATCTCAGAAATTATCAAACCCACTTTACAAATGAGGACATGATGGTCCAGAGAGGTTGTGACTTGCCTGAAGTCAGAAAAATGGGAGGGCAGGAACTGGATCCTGGACTGTCTGAATTGAATCCATCAGACTTCCCATCACAACATCCTGCCTCTCTTCTGGAAAAATTTTCCAGGGTTCCAAGAAACATCATTAGAATATGTCTGATACTAAAACAATATTAGTACTCTTGGTAACAGTAGTACATAGTCTTTTTGAATGCAAGGTCTTTAAATGTAAATCAGCCATAGTATAGTGTGATATGGTAGTATGTGTACTTAACTTCTTGATTTTTCTTCTCATCAAAGAATTTTGAATTTGAATGCTTTTCTGTAGACACTCCCAATTTCGGTATGAGTGCACAGGACTTGAAAGAACACACTGGCTCTGACTCTTTATAAGCAAAAATAATCTATAACCCAGTAGAAAAGAAATAGATTTTGGAGTCCAAACAATTGAGCTCAAATTCCAAATTATTCAGCTTTTCTGAACTTTAGTGTTCCCAAATGTACAATGGTGGCCATCATACCTTCTTTAGACTTTATGTAGAATTAATATATGTAAAGTACTTGGGACATACAGGCTCTCATTAAATGTCAGCTAATTTTAAATTATTAAAGGAACACTTTCTATAGAGCAAGTGTTTAAGGTATGCTATTTCATTTAATCCTCATAATTCCACTGCAAGGAAACTGAAGCTGAGAGAGTTTGAGCCATTTGCCCAGGGCCTCCCAAGGGCCAGGTCATAACAGAATAAAGTCAAGTCTGAAGTTAAGTCTGCCTGACTCTCATATCTTGGGTAATACCACTCTTTGAACTATCAAAATGGCTAAGGGGATGGAATGGGGAGGAATGTTAGTGAAAGTCTGTAGGCCTTCAGCTTTGCAAAGATACAATACCCTTTCTCCCCCATTCCGTTGTAATTCCAAGATAAAATATTCTGGAAACCTTTGAGTTCATCCAGTGTGCATCAGCTTTTCCATATGACTCTCAGTTTCTGAGCAGACTGTCGATGACTCATTCCAAGCTCAGACCACAGCTCTAAGAGAACCACTAAAAGGAATTCAACTGATTATTAGGGGACAAGTCTAGTCTTCCTGCTGACACCCCCTGTCCCGCTCCTTCCTGCCTGTTTTCCTGCTGTACGCATGTCCATCTTTTGCACAGGGCATCTGAGAGCTGACAGGTTGGAGAGATAATCAATAAAAGAGACAGCAGATGATTATCAAGGGCACAGAAAACATGGGTTATCACTATGTGTTTTAAATTCTGTTTATATTATATGGGACCTGCATGAAGAATGGTCAGTATAAATTAATTTGCTAGAAAATAGAGCTGATTAATCTATTAACATATTCCATTAAATCATTCAAGCAAGACACCTACTCCCTTTTGTAAAAGTCACTCATTCAATTCTAACAAGCTGTTTTCTTCCTTTGCAATCTGAAAAAAATTTTTTTTTCTACTATGCTGAAAATTAAATTGGCAGTGTATACAGAAAAAGAGACAATAAAGGCCTATGGCACTGAAAACTCATTAAGATTTTTTTTTTTTTTTTTTTTGGTGGCAGTGCACAAAATATAAAATAATGTGAAGTTCAAGTATCCTTAAATAATAAAAAAAAAATGGAATGAGATGGAATAGACTCTTTCACTACCAGCTTTATGTTTCTTTCAGAAATTCTCTTTTCGATTACATTTAGATCAGGTTTGCTGGCCTGTCAGTAGAACATTCAGACATAAGAAGTGAAAAACTGTGTTAGCTTTCAGGTAAGACTTACAACATTCAGAATATTGTCTTAAACAATTATATATTACTGGAAAGTGTAGAAAAACATTTTTTTCTTTGTTGTCTGCAATTCAAGCTATAAGAGCCCTCATGAGCCTCAGCCACAATTATTTGGCTAGTTAAAACACTCAGCTTGGTGAATAATTTGGAAGTGGTAATATGATTAGAAGGTAGAATTTTGTTTCCTATTAATATTCAAAGATTTGCACTAAAGTCAACCAATATTATTTATTAAGATCTCCCCTCATAAAACCCAAAACAATTCCACTGGCCATGCAGAATTGGCCTTTCTCTTTGGCAGAGTCACCTTTTGCCACCATAAAATGATTTTTAAGTTTAGATGTCATTCTTGCTAAAAAGGCAAGTGTCCTTAAGGCCTGTGAGTTTATGAGTTTCTAAGTAATGCAACATCTTGCTGGGGATCACTGTGGTTTGCCGGGATGTTGAAAGCCTAAGTCTGGAATGCAGAGAAGAGAGGACTCTTTGGAAACTAAAGAGGACAACTTGCTTTACCCATCCATTCTTTGCCTTCTGGTAAGAGCTGCACCCTTACCCCCAGGCTTCCTTCTGGGGGTTTCCCTACCCCCATGGCCCACAGTCCTGATTCAACTGTCAATCAAGATACCTTGCCCCCCTTAGGTCAAGAATCTGTGTATGACCCAAGTCAGGGCAATTAGCTCTCTTTGTAATTTGAATTTTGAGCAGCATGACAAGAATTAAACAACAACAACAACAACAACAACAACAACAAAAAAAAAACCTGGCTGGAATTGATTCATCCTAGTGACGGCGTGCTGTGGCATGCTGAAAAGACCATCCCTTAGTTCCTGCCACCCAGATCCCCAGAGCTACTCTTGTCTTTCCAAGATACATTTTTCTATATATCTTTTGAATTTAGAAACTATCCTAATCTTCTCCTTCCAATACATTTCTTTTGTTCAAATTAGTCACAGATGTTTTCTGTTGTTTGCAACCAAGAACCCTAACCAGTACAGATATTCTTAAGAAGATGTAGGCAATATGAAGGCATTGGAAGCCTGGGAAGAAGCCCTGCCCAGAAAGGGGCAGGAAGTACATAATGGGGAGGCTGAAGGCAGTCAAATCCAACCTTGAGCCTTGCGCACACTGGGGTACATTTGACAAACGGAAAGTGACCCTCAATGACATGGATGTTTGCTTTTTCAGAGTTCAGTACTCTCTAAAACTTTATCTTTTCATTAGAAAAGTCATAGGACATTTGCAAAATCTAGGGGGATATGTATGCTTTCTTAAATTCCTTAAAAGCCTCAGATAAAATGAGTTTGAGTTTTTGTTCTGTATCTTCCCAACCATGGGAGTAGAGGCAGGAAGGGTAGGGAGAAAAGACTGGATCTTGATCTTATCCATTGCCCAGTCTTCTACCATGTAGTCAGATTTGTATCTACAATACATCACAGAAACCCCGCTTAGCTGACCTGTGGCCACGAAAGTGATCCAGCTAAAACCTGGGGCTGGGTAGATTAGAGGTTCTTCGACTTCTGATTTTATATGCCAGTAAAGCTTTTAAAAAGAAAAATAGACTGTCTTAGGGGTAGCTTTTGTTTGTTTGTTTGTTTTACCAACAAGGATCTCAAAAGTAAAAGAAATGACCTCAAACAATCATCATTAATACTTAAAAGAGGGGTCGATTTAAAGACAAAAAGCAGGCAGAACATAAATTCACACACACACAAATCAATTAACTGAGCTTTAGGAAAAACCCAATTTATATTGTCCTTATTTTCTTCAGTTTGCTGCATTAAAAATGGGCCTTGATCCAAGAAATGACAAATAGTGCCAAGACTTTTAAAGAGCACCCTGGAGACAGAAGACAAACACCTTGTGGAGAATCAGAGAATACATGCAGGTTTGGGTTTATGCTTTCCAGCTTACTTTTTCTGGGGCTGACTACAACTACTATCACTAGGTCAAGGGCTGAGAACAACTTTGTCCATGTAAACATGCTGGTTGATTAGGCACTTAACTAGCTTTGTGTTCTTAAAGAAACCTCCTAAGGCAGGGGCAAAATCATGAGCACGTTACACACTGTCCTATGGATAGGATGGAGAACCTCTGGGAACCTGTCTTGGCTCCATTTCTGAATGTCCTTTTGAACTTTGCTCCACCTCTTTGCACAGTATATTCATATAGGTGCTGATTCCTTGGCTTTGCCCTAGGAGACCATGATTTTATGATCCATAGACTTTTAGCCAAGTCTGCCCCTCTCCCAACCCCAACCTAAATTCCAGAAACATCTGTGCAAGACTGATATCCCTAGGCTTGAACTTTCCAGGAGGGATTTTGGACAACCAATTTGATCCCTTCTGGGCATGACAGATTGTAAACTTAATATGACCATGCTATCATCGTGCTCTATTAACCTACTCCAGTGTAGATCAGAAAACATAGAAATACTTCATGTTGGGTCTCTGAATACCTTCCTTATGCGGGGCAGGCAGGAAGAAGAGTGCTAAGCAAGTATTGGAGGCACCAGTAGGTAGGGGCACAGGTAGGGAAAAAGGTACACACCAGAAGCTTTACATTCGAGAGTGGTGACAGGCACATGCTGGTTGCAAACTTCAGTAGACCAACCCAAGGAATTGTGTGCAAGTATAACAGAAAAATCAATGGTAGCAGAAACCAGCATATATCTCAATGAAAACCAACCCTCTTATCATTTGTCCAGCTTCATGGGTTGCCAATGCCTATGTTAATGGATTAGAATTAAGTAGCCAATATTATCTTAAACATGCTATGATCTATATCATTTAGTCAAAATTATTCTATAGTAATGAATAGGCCAGATCTTGGTGGCTCACAACAATAAAAGTTTAATTCTGCTCACTTTACATGTTCATCATATGTTGTCTGTGACTCTGCTCCACATACCTTCCCTCCAGTGCCCAGAATGGATGCGGCATCCTCTAGTACTGGTCTATGGCAGAACCACATGCTGGCTTTTAAAGCTCCTCCTGGGAATTGGCATGTGACATTTCCACTCATATTTCATTGATCAACCAAGTCACATGGCCAAGCCTCGGACCAAGGGGGTGGGGAAGTAGAGTCCTTCCATAGGGAGAATCAATGAATGTTTTAAACAATAATGCCATAAACCCCATGAAGACTCTGTTTTATTTTTCACATTAAAAATCTCCTGAGAAATACGAGTACCATCAGTCTTTAAAAATCCTGCTACTCTGGAGTTATAACTAGCACAATATCTGGACCATAATCTTCAAAACTCTTTAAGCCTTTGGATCTTTTCCAAGGGAACTGCCAGTCTTCCACTGCTCCTGTGTTCTGCAGGGAAGCCTGCTTACAAAATGGCAGCCATGCTCTCATGCCTGTCAGTGTTTAGAGTCCATAATGCAAGCACAGCATTTCACCACAGCCCTGGTGGCTCAGTTGCAAAATTATTTATGACTTTCCCATTTATGGCATGCTGCTCAGTTTCCCATGAGTTGCTAGGAAAGATTCCTGAGAGCTACTATGAACCACTGAAACCTATGAGACTTCATTTATTATGGCATAATATACACATTACCTCACTTGTGTTAGACCATATGGAGAGCTCTCTGTTGAATTTGGCATAGTTAGTGGGGTGAAACGGGAACGGATCCTATTCCTCGTCCTCTTCAATTATGCTGTGTGTTGGATCAGGCAGCCAACTTCAACAGATCACATGGGCATAGCAATAAGTCCTCAGGACAGCATCACCATCTTCACCTATGGCAATAAAAAATCATAAATGTGACACTGGGGGTGTCTAAGGAGCCGGGAATTCAATAGGCTCAAGAGTGGCTCTGTAGGGCTTCATGCTGTCCGGAAGCTTGTGCATGGGAGTTGAGGGAGACGCAGGGCACATTTTGTCCCTCATGGTAGGGTATGATTTGGAGGGAGCAGCAAGAAGCTCAACAAAACCTGGAAGCGTGTCATTGCTAAGCGTAAATGAGCAATCCACAACGACTCCTTAAATGGAGAAAGGTCCTCCCAGGTATAAGCCATAGTCCACAGCCTGCCGTGTCAATAAGACTCTTCTTAAAAAAAAAAAAAAAGGAACAAATGATCACTTGGACTCTGCAGGTATTTAGAGAGAGAATGTTAATGCTACATGTAGATATAAAGGGGAAATATGGATATTTCCACATATCTTTTCTAATTCTGGGGCTGGTTTATATGAAATACAGTAGGGACTTGGTCTATTCTCTTTGACATGTGCTTGTAAATCCTTTGAGGGTTGTTTCCTACATGAGTGGTGGTGGGAAACACTAACCCTTTTAGGAATTATCAGGCATTTTACTAATTATTGCAATGAATTTATCTAAAATAAAAGCAACCATATTAAAGTTTGTCTGAAAATTCACACGATAACCTTGTGATTGGTTTTCACAAAATAATTCCTATAGTTTTCTCCTTTCACAATTACTATTTTAATAATTATTCTGCAATTTCCTTTCCATCTATGTTTGTGAATCACACACACACACACCTAAAAGTCAAAGCAAACTATTTCTCAGCAAAGAGTAAGAAGAGTTAGCAAGTACTTTAGGAGACTTGACATGTTAAGTGTAATCCGTTCTCATACTTCTTTAGCCACTTAGTCTTTCCTCTGTTTCTTCATCAAAATGCAACATTAATAATTGAAGAATTCCCATTGCAAGACATTATCACTAATAATGAGCTGTGGGTGAAACAGACCCTTCCCTTCCAAAGGACAAGCTCTAACTTTGCTTATGGTTGAGAATCCGAGATAAAAATCAAAAGATTGATGTCCCCTCCCCAACCCCCCAAAAAGTCTAATTAGTGTTCGTCTATTGGAGAGGAAGCTGAGCATGCTGCTCCACCACTGCCAAATGAAATTAAGGCCCAATTATTGATAAATGAAGAGTGGTTTGTGCTGGAGCCTGGCCTGGAGTTGCGGAAATACATCTGTCATTTGGCCTGCACAGGAGTCATTCATGTGTGACATAGCATCCTGTGCATTTATCATGCATCTGTAGATTTTTGTTTTAATTCAGTTAGCTGTCTAACTAGATTCGGTGCTGGATGCCTCGAATGGAGTGAGGATTTGGACTGACAGATGCAATTCTAGTCTGAAATGGTGTGTGACAGGACTAGCTATCCTGCATATTAATTATTATTGAAACCATTATAAGCTGGGCTTTTGCACTAATGGTCGATTCCATTATCTGTTTTGTGTCTTCTATGGTTAACAATTGTCAGTTGCTCCAGGGCAGGTAGGAGACACGCTGGATCAACGGGCCATTGTTGTGAAGCACACTTACTATTACCAGGAAAATTAGAATGGAGGGGCTTGAAAGGCAGGAGTGAAAATGCCCCTGTCTTACCACTATGCAAATGACAAATTCTATAAATGAGATAAGTGGGGAGAGAAACACTTTTCATAAATCTTAACTAGGTAAAAGAGTTTATTAAGTCCATTGTCAAGAGCAAATTGAAAACAAACATTTGTTAAGTTGATTTAAAAAAAAAAAAAGGTAATGTCTGCAGGGCTGTTCCCAACCTGCCTCTGCATACAAAGCTTAGTTTGAGAGCATTCTGAGGTTTAATTTAAAGTTCCTATCATTTTAAAATTTTGTTGTATAGAATGTTGCAAATAACTGTCATCTTCAGAAAGAGGCCCCTAATGGAATTTTTGTCCAAAGTTCTGAGAAAATATTGGTAGGGAGACTTTAATGAGCACAGCTCCCGGGTACCATCGTTTCTGTCTCAACCTTTGAGGTTTTCCTTCCCCATTTACATATTTTACCTGTGTCCTGGTCACACACACAGCCACCTCCCCTTCTTTTTATTCTGTCAGTCAATGAACTTTGGTAAGCCCTGCAGAAAACATTCCAGTCACAGAGGAATGATCGAAGTAAATGTTGCCAAAACGTACCGTGTTTCTCATCATTTGCTTACCAACCTTCGTGTGATAGGAATTGTGTGATCACAAACTGTGAGCTTTGTTTCTGGCACAGCTAGAATTACACATTTTTACTCTTTGAAGAGTTTGTAAAGTTGCTGGGAACATTAATAAAGAAAAATACAAAAATAGTAATACAATGAAATGAAATATTTTATATTAAATAGAAAATTAATCGTAGGGTTAAATTAATAATGATGAATTTGCATCTTTACAAAAGATTCATATTTGTTAAAGGACATTTCACATTGGTATTTCAAGGTCCAAAGAAGCTTCTACTTTCCTAAACAATAAAAGATTTGCATTTTAGAATAAATGCATTTTCATCTCCTGATGTTTGAAAATGAAGGTCTTAAAAAGAACCTGGCTTCAATTTAAAAGTTCAATGGCTTGATTATGATATTGGGTTCCAAGATTTTAGTTGTTAAAGATCATTTTGAATCAAAGAGCAAATGTGAAAGCAAAGATATATCTCAGTATAAATAGATCTTAAAATATTAACAGTCATAATATTCAAGAAATATAAGTAAATTTTGACTATACAGCTTGGAAGCTATTATAATCTTTTTGTGTGATTAGCTACTCCAATTTACAATGTTTGCCTCACTGCTTTATTTCTTTCAATAGGCTTTTTTCCCCTAAGACTCCAAAAACTTAATTATGGCTTATGCAAATATCATTTGAGGGGAAAGAGGATAATATTGAATCTGTTAAAGCATTGTTAGGTTAAATGCTAAGAAGTAGTTGTGAGCTCTTAGATGGCATTCAGTGGAAAAATGGAGTGCAGGTGAAAGCCTGAACAGGCTCCTCAACCCTTCCCTAAAGCCATCTTCTTGGATCAGTTTTTCCCAACTTCTTAGCAAGGGTAGATTTTTTTTTTCCTACTTTTTTTATTTTTTAAAAGATACTTCAATTACATAAATGTTACAGAAAATATATAGGGGATTCCCATCTGCCCCACTCCCCACACAGCCCACACTTTCTGACATTAGCAACATCTTTCATCAGTGTGGTACATTCATTGCAATTGATAAACAGTTTGGAGCATTACCACTAAGCATGGATTATAGTTTATATTGTAGTTTACACTCTCTCCTATTCAACTCTGTAGGTTATGGCTGGATATATAATGGCCTCTGTCATTGTAATGCCATTCAGATGATTCCCAAGTCCCCCAAATGCCCCATTTGTTTTTCCCTCTCCCTAACCCCAGAACATCCATGGGTCACTGCCTCCACAACAATGGTATTTCTTCCATTACTAGAATCACAAGTAGTCTATGGTAGAATACTAGTAAGTTTATTTTGTCCATAGTTCATTTCTCAATCCTGAGGACTCTGGGATGGTGATGCCCACTCCACCATTAATTGAGGGGGGCTTCGATCCCATACATCTGATAGATGGGACTCTCTTGCTTGCAGTTGTAGGCCCTCTCAGTTCCTTGGTATGTTGTTTGTCCATTGTCTCCTCCCTGCTAGTTGTCCTGGGTGAGTCCATTGAACTGGAGAGTAGATGTTGCAACTCCGTTGAGATTCAGGGTTCAGCAGGCACATGGACAACCCAAAGATTTAAGTCTCTTGGATGTACACCTACCAACTCTAGTACTATTAGAATAGAAGAACAGAAGAGTCATGCATAGGGAAACCACTGCTGAGTCTAACTCAGTCACACTGGGGAGCATAAATACCAGATTAGGGCCCATTGGCAAGGGGCCAAATTCCTGAGCTGTCTGCCCTGACTATAGTGTCTGGATATCTCCATATCCCTGAGGAGCTTCACTATTTGGGGTCATATCTACTTTGGCTGTCAATGAGATCCTGTTGAGATGTGCATAAGTCCTACCTCTGGAATGGCCTCCTGACTCACTTTGAAGTCTCTTAGCCATACAAATTCATTTGTCTTTAGTTTTTCCCCCTTTTGGTCAAGGTTTTTTTTTCCAGATGCATGGCTTGTTGGTACTTGGTAACAAGCCAAGGGTAGATATTTTTGAAAGCTAAAAGAAAAAAAGAATTGCTTCTGAATTATGTACATATTGAAAGCCAAACTAAGCTCAGACAATGCTGAAACTGCTAAAAATGAATATATTAGGCATGCCTCTACTTGTTCTACAGGCATGATTAAAATCTCTTATTTCTTTATCAAATTTAATAAAATTTTACTATATTGATTGGAATCTCCTGTAGTGTGTAAAACCTACAGAAAAATACACAGGTGAATTTGAGGAACAATCAAATTTAACTAAGCTGGCCAAGGTAGAATTTTTTTCCGAGGAAGACATGAAGTGAAGTTGGAAATCGGCCATGAATTTCTGAAGCACACATGGCCTACGTGAGCGCTGCGCTTACGGAGTGAGGAACGCTCAACATCATGAAGCTATCAAACAATAAAGTTAAAAATAAAAATGATGTTTGAGAAGGCTGGGAGTGAGCTGGTCGGAGGCAGGGGAGGGTGGTGATCGGGGAAGGAGGGACAGAAGAGGATGGATTGGGTTACACAGCTCTAGGGCATCGTTTCCCCAACTTCCTGTCTTTGGACCATTACTAGTCCATGAATATTCACTGGGCTGCTGCTAAGTGAGAAAAAAGAAAATTAATTTGATGATTGTTTAGTTTGCTTTTAGATAACGATAAGCACTTTCAAATAAATGCACTTTTATTCTAAAATGTTCTTTTCTACATTTTCAGCTTTTAAAATAATGTTTCATGAAAAGATGTCTGTAATCAGTGACATTCTTTCATATTTTTTTCTCACTTTACTCTTTATTCCAGTGGTCCATGATTTTGCAAATACTTGGAACCACTGCTCTAAGGCTCCAGAAGAAATATTAACAGTAGATCTTTTATTGAGACCCTGCTGTGCCTCTGACAATACACAGAGAGAGTCAAATATAATCTCTCTGATGCTAACACTGATCCTAAGAAGTAGATAGTATTGTCCTGTTTAATAGAGGAGGAAAGCAAGGCTGACGAGTTGTTTGCCCAAGTTGACTTTCTTATAGGGTGATCTATCACCTATTGTCTAAGCATGAATACTCTTAAGAGAGAAAGAAGGTAATAATAACCGTTATACCAGGACAACAGGTGTATACGAGGTCTTTCCAGGAAACCTAGGTCATATAGTCACCTCGCGATGCCACTTACCAAATGGGGAAGCCAGGATGTAAATCAGCTCACATCTAAAGCCCATACATGCTCTTGTCATTGTTTTAGTCTGCTTCTGAAAGTTTCTCTATTTAAAAAAAAATAAGGACCTCAATTTTGGAGAAACTGAATTCACAAAAGTGTAAGACACCAGGTTATACAAAACAGTAACTCAGAACTCTAAAATTATTTGTATCACTGGTCATCCACCTCTAATGGTGATTTTGCAAAAGGTTTGAGAACGAGGAAATTATATATAGAGGACACATGCCTGCATTAGAACTATAGGTAGGAAGTTCCTACTCTTAAGAGAGGAGTAAAATCTCCATATTTGGAGGTTAAATTAAAGGTTTTGTTCAGCCTGTGGAGCTCGGACTTTATCTTTGTCATGAGGTTAGAGTCCCTGTTTGTGATTTACCGCAACCCAGCAATGCAAAGCCACCAATGGTTCTGGGACCGGTTGAACAGAACACTATCAAAGGGAAATAGAAGTTTGGCAGTTCTTTGGTTTGAAGGGAGAATCCCACCACATAGAGTAGTTAATGCTCATGAGCTTCACTTTCCTTCTGTCATCTGGGAAAATGCAGGCTAAACCTGTGTCTCCCAATCAATCAAAATGATTGTGGGAGTAGTGCTCAACTACATTAAATCAAAATGATGTATCATCACTCCCAATCTCCCCAAGTTGTAATAAACGAGTGCAGTTAAACTTCGAGATCCACTCCCAGTTCCCCAACCTGCACTGTGACCTCTAACTTTTTAATTTTAAGAAAAAGCCTCTTCCCTTGCCAGAAAGTCCTTTCGGTTTGTGAAAGAATATGTAAAATAGCACCAGGTGAAGAAGGACTTTTTCACCCAGTCTTGAAACCATCACAAAGAGACAAATTTTGCTGCTTTTGCTTCATGTGTGAATTTTTTCCCACACAGCTCTATTCATTGCCTTAAACAATGGGGCCAGTGTTGGCCAGCAAAGAATAGTGCTATTCATGCTCCCGTCCCTGCACAGTGCCTACACTTGTTAGTCTTGGCTGCCCTGCACTGCTGGCTGCTGGCAGGAAAGCCGGGTCGATGTTGTTGGATGGAGCAGGGCAGATCAGAGAAGCAGCACTGGCAGCCAGATTCCCAGATAACCTCAGCTCCTCTAGAAAACTCGTGTTGACATAAGTCTGTGCTCTGAGGGGTGTCTGGAATTCCAAGAACTTGGGCCAGGTGTGAGGGCAGGTGGTTGTGCTCCCATTCCAGCCATCCCTGTCTCCCTGCTACAATCAAATGCAGATTCGTTGGGGTTAAATACCTGGTCTAGGAATCAGACTACAGGATTGGAATCCTAACTCCAATGAGGAATGGCAGGAGGGCCTTGGGCAAGTCTTATAACCTCAAAGCATCTCCATTGCTTCCTCTATAAAAAGGGGATAGTAATGATCATGGAGTATACTGTGGAATTCAATGACATAGTGTTATGCTCTGATGAACCTGGAATGAATTTTAGCTGTCATTATTATTAGCAAATGTCTGATTTAGCTAATATTGTCGTTAATGAAAGGCCGGTTGAGGGTATTCTGTCTCTTGGTAGAAATTAACCTGCTATGAAATCATGGGTGACATCATCGCAGTGATGAGTGGATGGGGAAGGGGGTGAGGAGGCAAGCTTTGGAGCTGTCCTGAGAGGACCCAAAGTAGAAGGTTTTGCAAAGGGAAGAAAATGTAGTTGGCAAAGTTTGTTTCATTTCTCTCAAGGACAGGTGGTAAGACTGATTAGTTTTTGTGTGGCATCATCCTAGAAGCCAGTTCGGTAAATATATGCTAGAGATCACCGAGAGTCCTCTTCTCTGTCTCTCCATAGAATAATTGAAGCACCAAACTTGAACCCTACCTTAATACTCTTTTTCTTAAGTGAGATTGTCGTATAGCTTCTGTTTGACTTCTGTAGGGAAGCAAACTGCCAAATCCTGGCAACCTGTGGAAAATTTGCTAAGGCACTGATAGATCCTGAGATTGCCAAGGGCAGAAAGCCTGCTTATCCTTTTCTGGAACCACCCCAGTGCAAAGCCAAGCAGGCTGCTGGAGTTGAAATGTGTTATGAAGATTAGAGCAGCAAAGTGACTGTGATTCCAAATTAAGTGGAGTCTAGGATGGATTAGGGCTGGGGGTGGAAGGAGACCATATTTCAAGTTACTTCCAACCCAAGATACTGTGATTTTTGAAGTTTTCCTTGCAATAAAGCACACTTTCTTTAACTACCTGGTGTCTCCTGTGAAGTTGCCACCATGAAAGCTGGGCACATTTGGCACCAATTTTCCTTGGCAGAGTATCTATAACTGTACACTTGTTATAGTATCAGCACTTTAGATTCTGTTAATGTACTAGATGAAGCATAAAGAATACTAATCACAAGGGCAATTTTCTAGGTTATGTATATTACAGTGTAAAGATGATGTATCCTTGCTGATTTTAGACATTTTAACCAGTAGTTCTGGGAAAAGCCGACTTCACTTGGTGTAATCACATAATTAGAAGACATTATTGTGGTTCATAAATGGAATTAATTAAATTTTTAATTAAATTTTCAAAAGATAATTGAATAAAAGTAGGATTGATTAGAAAATTATCAATGAATTTAAAGATTCATTTAAAACATTTATCTCTGTCACTTTTAAATTTCATTGAAATCTGTTAAAAGTGTGGTAGAAAGGTTCACAGTAACCTTTAAATAGTCAACATTTTGTTTCAAGAGGCAGCCACCTTCTCAGGTATGTCTTGATATCATTCCTTGAGAAGCAAACTTTGTCTCGCCCGCTCAACTCTGTGGAACTTGAACCTGAAACAAATAGGCAGAAAAATGTGAACTATCCAATATTCAATTTGAAACCAAAATCTTGTTTATTTGGTCAGTTACACTTTTCTAGAAAATATAAATAAGGATTTCAGGACAAATGTATGACTTACGCAAATTTATTGATGACAGATTTTTAAGTCAGCCATAAAGCTTACATAGAGCAAATACAAATTCTAGCAGATTATTATTCATTATCTGTGGATACTAGCCTAAAAGTAATAAAAATTAGAGCACTGAGGCAGGAAGCAAGAGACCATTACTCAGATTGGATCTGCTGCTCACACAATCTGCTTAACCGTATTTAAGTTAGAACCACTTTAAAGGCAATATCAAAACATGAAAGCCATGTCTTCATTCATTCACTCATTCATTCATTTCACAAATACAAAGGGAGTCCCTTTGTTAAAGACCTGACTATATAGCTGTGAAATAGAGTGATGCAGTTAGCAAATCCAGCCAGCTCTACTCTCAAAATAAATCCAGAATCAAATAACTTTTCACCAGTTACTTTCCCTTTTTTCTTCAGGTTTTTATTTAAAATTTATTGTCATGGGGCTCACGCAAAGGGAGGGAAGTGGAGGGTGGGGAACATGCAGGGGACACAGGGACATGATGACATGGCCAGGGCCACAGCTTCCCTCGTGAGGAAAGGGGATGGAAAGAAAAGGCTAGAGTTGGAGCGGGGGTGGAAGAGGGAAGGGGAGACACAGCAGCTGCATTTTCCCCATCCCAGGAAGCACCTCGAATCCCTGGATTCCCCCACTTATCCTGGCCCCCTGAGAGTCCATCTCTTATTTTGCCTCTGGCCCTAGTGGCTCCCTCCTTTGTTCCCCTATACTTCTTTTTCCCCTGACAGATTCTCAAGCAGGGGTGATGTTTAGGGCCTGGCCCCAAAGAACCCCAACTCATGACAGTACAACCTTCACCTTCCCTGCTCTCGCCCCTTTTCCCATCTTGCCTTTTTCTCTGTCTAGGACAGAATCTTTGATTCCCCATCACCAGTTACTCTCAAGTCAAGTTACCATCCTTTCTGTCTAAACACTTGCATTAGCTGCCTAATTCACCTCCCTGTTTCCACCCCTCTTTCAACAGAGCAAAGAGAGGTAGTTTTTTGAAATGTAAGCAGTATGTTTCCAAACTTTCCAGCGGTAGCAAATCTCTCTCCTATTAATATCACAAGTCCTTCCACTGCCTTGAAAGGCCCTAAGTGACCATAGCAGAGAGGGCTCCCTCACTGCCCTATCTCAGAATGGCCCTCTCCCTTCCATCGTAGTCTATCCCTTCATCTGCTTCATCACCACTTGTATGCATTATCCACAATATGTATTTATTTGCTGCCTCCCTTCTCTAGAATGTACGCTCCAGAAGAGCAGTGACTTTGTTTATTCTATGTACTGCTGTATTTGCCGTGTACAGAACACAGGTGCTCAATAAATGCTTATTAAATACCTCAAGGGATCATCCCTGCTCTCATCCTTCTAATTTCCAAGGAAAGACAGATAGTAGACAAATAATTTCAATAAAACATGGTGAGAGTTATCAAAGGGGAAGTCGAGGGAGTTTTGGGAATAGTAAGAACTAATCTAATCAAGAGGTTGGAGAAGGGACATTTTCTTGAGGGATTCCTGTTTAGGCTGAGCTCTGAAGGATGAGAAGACGTTAACCAGGCAAAGAGTTCCGGGAGGGACAATAGCATCTTTATTCTATGTATGTATGTATGTATGTATGTATATATGTATGTATGTATGTATTTGTCTTTTTGTCCTTTTATTTCTTGGGCATGTGACATCTGTTTCTGGCAATAATTTGGATTAAATAATCTGAAGAAATTCTTCCTAAAAAACACGATGGAAAGGTGGACAAAGTACTTAAAAATATGTTTTTAAATGCACAGCTAAGCCTTTAATAAAATAAAGAGAGTAAGAGACTCCTCGGTCCAATCAAGAAGTGCCAAAGATGTGGGTTTGACATTGCTGTCATCTTGGGGCGGGGTGGGGGTAGGGGTTGCTGAAGATGAGCACCTCACCACAAATTATGAAATAATTGAAGAAATAATCCATGATGAGTAACAGCAAACACAAGGAAAAAAAGGATTAGAAGCCAAAGAACTTTAAATAATAGATTTTTAGAGGAAGATTATAAAATAATATGTTAAAAAATGATTAAGGAAAGAAATTAAAATGTCAGCAAAGCAGAAGACAGCATGAGAAAGGAGTAGGAAGATTTGAACAAACTGAATTGAATTTCTAAAATTGAAAAATATAAAAATTTAAAAGAGAAGCAGAACAGATAGTTTAACTAGGAAATGAGGACAGTTGAAAAAAGAATTAGTAAACTAGATGATTGATTTGAGGAAATTTTCCAAAATGTAGAACAGAGAGATTAAGATAAGGAAAATATTTCAAAGAGGTAAAGAGATGTGGAGGAGAGGCTACCCTAAGGAGAGGGCTGATGGAGAGAATAGAATGGGGGAGAGGAAGCACGTGAAGAGTTAGGGCCCAGACTCCTCCAGATTTCATGCAAACCACGAAAGCCCACGATTAGGAGATCTGAGTAGCATAAGGCAATATGTGGGCATAGAAACACCAAAAACCTACAGAAAATCTTAAGAATTACATGAAAGAAAAGACAGATCACCTATAACAGAATAACCAGACTTACTGTAACCTTCTCATTAACAACATGGGAAAGAAGAGGGTAATGGAATAACATCTTCAAATAAACAACTACCAATCTCGATTTTTATATCCAACTATGCTACATTCCTGAATAAGAATGCATTTTGGATAAAGATTGAGTGTTTACCACTATCAGACCCATGCTAGAAACACAAATTAAGGATGTACATCAGGAAGAACGAATTTAAACTCCAAAGGAAGAAATGAGATGCAAGGTCATGAGCAAAGAAACTGGTAAATATGTGGATTTATGTAAAAACCATAATTATATAAAGCAGTAATAACAATAATACTTTTGATGAATAATTTGGTAGGATATAAAAACAAAAATCTTGGACAAAATAGCATCTAAGGTGGGACTGGGTGGTCTTAGTCTTTTAAGGCTCTAGCCATATTGGAGCAGTGTAGAAAGACTAATTCCTTTTAGACCCTATAAGGTCAGGAGGCTTGTTAAAATTGTCAGGATAATAACTGAAATAATAGAAATAGAATGCATATCTTCCAAGCCAGCAGAGGGAAACATGAGAATAAATGAATCTCAATCTCTTTAAAAGAAGTCAGAACAGTAGAAAAAAGCATAGAAAATGTATGGGAAATGGAAAGCAAAAAATAAGATGGAAAAAGTTGAAATATGTGTGCAATTATAATAAATTTCAACTGATTATAATAATTCCAGTAGCTACAGCTTTAAAAGCATATTTCATCTGGAAAACTAGGGGTCTGTTAGATTAGATTGTCATTGATCCCCCTGACAACTATCGATCTATAGTATAGATCTATATCTATATCCGTATCCATATCCATATCCATGTGGTCTATTTCTGTCTATGTTTCTATTTCATATGAATTAAGCAGACAATAAATTAGTGTGGCTTAAGGATATGGATCTACAGAAAGGGAAATTAGTCAGTGACTCAACAATGGCAGTGGGGCTGAGTGGTGGGGTGCTTAATGTAAAAATCTAGGCTTTGAGGCAGTGGAGTGGAGCGTTAGGGCTGCAAGGCGTAGGAACTAGAATGAGACAAGATCAAAGCAGTACAAACAATCAATCGAAGTACCGATAGGAGTGACAGGTAAAAATTAATCCAGGAGGTTTAACCCCAAAAGAGCCCTGGATAAGAAAAAGCAAAAACTGTACCCATATCTCTCTTTCCAATTTGGAGACATCTTGGAAATCCTTTGAAATCTGTTTCCCCAGGTTTGTTTTTCCTCTCTGTCACACCTCACGAGTAACACAGAGAGTGATGTCCTGTCACTTTGATGCCTCCCTCTCCTCAAATGGCAGAAACCAACCAGGTAAGTTGTCATAACTTCGACGAGGCTGGGATAAAAATACACCTTGGAAAGCCTGCTTCCTGATGACAGACTGAGAGTAGCTCTTTCGGATTTGAGTGATTTGGAGCTTAAATTCAGTGCCAGCCAATGTGAGCATCTGAGGACACTGGTTAGGTAAGAGATTATCCCGGGAGTGTAGGGTCTTTTGTCTGTCTACCCTTAGAAGTGTCTTTGATTGATGGCTTGGTGGCCCTATCCAGCACCCTGATTTAAAACTGTAAATGAAAACATGCAGGTGAAGCTTTCATTCAGCATTCTCCTTTGGATCTACCTTTAAAAGCAACTAGACCATGGCAGAGTTAAGTATCCTCATTAATTAAATCGACTGAGAATGCAGCCACTTCATGAATCCAATTTAATCATTTTGTATTTCATGAAAAGCAAAAAACCTTTCCCTGACAGTTTCAAAACATAACAATTTAAAAATCTTAAAACCTAAACCCTAAAGCTTGGTCTTCCATTGGAATAAATTGCATCATGAGTTGGTAGGGAGGGTACCTAAGCCAGCTTTCCCACCTTGCTCAAAGAGGGGTTCCACCAGGCAACTGAAGCACGCCAGGGAGCCAATCATCAGAAACGCAAAGCTATCCCAATCGGAGGCTGTAAGTGGCCCCACGTGGAAATCAGCATCTGCTTTGCTCAAGATGCCCATGAATGTTAGAAAGTGGGGTGAGGTCTTCTCTCCACCTTTAGGGGCATCTTTTGGTTGTCACGGCATTTACCTTGTCACACTTCATGGCTGGCATTTGTTCTGTTCTGAAAGGGTGACACTCTTGTCTGGATTTTTAAATGTTCTGAAAATCATTCCAAGTTAGAGGGAGATTGGTGCAATACTATTTGTTGTTTGTTTTTTATTTTTAGCAAAGCAGCTATTTCCGTTTTATTTATTGGCTTCCATTACTCCAAGACTAAGGAGTGAGTCCACGGGATAGGTTCTAAAATAGATTTGCGTGACTTAAAGAATCACTTTTTCCTCCAGTTATGGAGTCTTTTGATTTTGTATTTTGTAATACTTTTGATCTCATTCTTACCTTGCAGTCACCCATTCCCCTGGGGGTTTTCTCCAGCTTTCCATGAGAGTAATCTTACTCAACATTTCACCATATGTGTACAGTCATGTTTGAATTCCAGCTCAGGTTCAAGGGAGGACTTCAAAACACTAATAAAACGTATTTATGAGTGCCTACTGTATGCTGGACACTTGCTATTTAGTGTAATCCTGGCAAGACCCGTTTTATGGGTGAATTTTATACAGTGCTCAAGTTCAAACTCAGGTCCAAGGGATCAGAAGCCTTCTTCCTGGGTGAGATCCTCACAGACTCGAGGGCCAAGGGAATGTGCAGACAATTCTTTTCCTTGCTAGCTGGGGTTTCTTTGTGATTTGCAACAGTATGTTGGATATTAACACTTCTGGGCCCAGAGCTCTTCTGGAAGCCTGGGAGCCTTTGGGATTCTCTGGGGTATCTGGACTCTGAGAGGGGCCAAGATGGGGTTCAGAGGAGCGGCACCAAGAGCTAGCTGCTTTGAGCTTGCTTCAGGATGTAGGATTTAAGAGAGAGAAGAAGCTGAGTCCAGTTCACCAACACCCAGTTTTTTTTCTGTATTCTCTGCTTTCATCTTGTCTTTAATCTATTCTTACACAGCTTTTGAAAAGCAGATCTAATCACATCAATTTCCTGCTTAATTTTTCCTTCAATGATGTCTTATTGCACTAATAATAAAATTTAAGCTCCTTTCTCTGACCTTCAAAGTTCTGCTGACCTGGCCCTTGCCTACTTCTCCAACCTTATGCCATGGCACTCTTCTTGCCTTCGACGTCCAGCAAAACTAGCTTTCAGAACTGAGCACACCTTGCTCTTCCCCACCTTGGGGCCTTTGCACATGCTATGCCTTCTCCCTGTCATGTATATCCATTCCCTGTTACTCTCTCGCTATACCACTCTGGACATTTTCTTCACAACACTTATCCAGTGTATAATTATTTTTTGTTTGCTTACCGGTTTATTTTCATCTCATTACTAATTGAGAGCAACATGAAGACAGAAACCATTTATCATTAAGTCAACATGTTTGCCCAGGGGCTGGCACTGTGTGTAGCACAGAATGAATACTCAATGAATTTCAATGGATTGTATACGTCAATGAACTATGCTAGAGAACTGTGGCATCCACAAGTTGGACTGAGGTACTCTAACATAGGGTTCAAATCAGATTGACTGTTCCCAGTTCACACAAACACACAAGTATTAATATGTAAGTTGATTCCAATTTTAAGTTGTATCTAATTTTTCGTGAATCATTGCTGGCTGTTGGTGGTTATCTGTCTAAGAATCTATTGTCAAATAATGTTGAATTTCATATAAAGTTAGTATTTTATTACTGTAGGTGTAATAAATGGATTTTTAAAAACAGTATTTCATAGCATCTCCCAAAGAGACTGTGACTTCTTTTTGTCCCTCCACTCAAAGAATTTTGAGAACCACTGGCCCATATGATTCACTTGACAGTTCATCCTGTTATGCCTTATGACAGCTTTTTAAACATTTTGTCGTGTTTCATTTACATCTCGTCTAATTGCCTTATATACCCAACTAGACTGTAAGCATCTTGAAGTACACAATCATGGCTAGATTCTTTGTCTCCTCTAAATTCCCCGCAGCGCCCAACCTAACATCTTGAGCATATAGGGCGCTTCACAAATACATGTTGACTGATTAATCTCTCCTTTCATAACTAGATCATTTTGGCTTGGCTGGGAAGTCACATGGAAATAACACCACCTGCATTTTTTTTTTTTTTTTTGAGTTGAAATTCCCATAGCATTAACCATTTTAAAGTGTACAATTCTGTGACATTCAGCACATTCACAATGTTGTGCAAACATTACCTCCATCCAATTCCAAAATATCTTCATCGCTTCAAAAGGAAATCCCATGCCCATTAAATAGCCACTCCCCATTTCTCCCTGGCGACCATGCTTCTGCTTTCTGACTCTATGGACGTGCCCATTCTGGACATTTCATACAAATGGAACTATGCAGTATGTGGCCTTTTGTGCAGCTTATTTCACTTAGTATAATGTTTTTGAGGTTTATCCATATTGTAGCATGTACCAGAACTTCATCCTGTTTTACGGCTGAATAATATTCCATCGAACAGACATACCACATTTGTTTGTCCATCCACCTACCGATGGGCATTTGAGTTGCAGCCACCTGTGGCTATCATGCACCCTCTGTCTTGACTCACCTCTACTCGCTCCCGCTCTAAATTGAGTTACCTCAGTAAGCAAAATCCTGGAAGTCTGGGAGGCCATGAATGCTCTCTGTGAACAGAATGTAAGTGCTCAGTGAAATTTTAGTGTTTAGTAATGTGTGCCTATGGTGATCTAGTTCTGTAAAAGCCAATCTAAAGACTAAAGGTACAGGTATGACTTCCACATGCACTTTAATATTTTCCTATCTATTCCTTATGCCACCCTACAATGGTTCTAAGAGGTGAACTGGAGGTTGCAATGCCATAAACCTTTTCTGGGGGGAGCAGAAACATGAGGAAGGTCAGTTAAACCTGGCCTGCTGGGGCCATGCTGCAGCACCACCATATGTATAAACTTCTTACCCTTAAAAATTTCAGACACACATAAAAATAGAGTAAACTCCCACTCATACATCACCTAGCTTTAACAATTAACATCTGCTGTTCTTATGTCATCTATTCCCCTACCACCATTTGTTATTGTTTAGTTGTTCTTATTTATTGATTTGTTGCTGGGATATTTTAAAGATAATCCTAAACATAATATCATTTCACTCATACATATTTCAGTATGCATATCTAATTTTTATTTTTAACATAACCACAATATCATTATCACACGTTTCCCCCCCCCAAAAAAAAAAGAACAATTCTTTAATATCATCAACTTTATTCAATATTCCATGATTGTGTCAGATATGCCTTTTTTATAGTTGGTTCAATCCAGAATCTATACAAGGTTCACATAATGGATTTGTTTATTGTGCTCTTAATTCTCTTTTAAAGTGTAACTGTTATCTTGTAGAATTGCTGGATTTAGGTGATTAAATCCTTGTAATTTTATTCAGTATGATCTGCCATCCCCCATAAAGCAGTAGTATAACTACAAATTTAACTAGATTCAGAGTCCATGGGGGTGTGTGTGGGTAGGGAGACTTCATGGGTAAGGCCACTTCATATTCCAATTGCCTCATATCAGGCATATCAGGCATGATGTATTTACCCCCTATTTTCCAAAATGTTAAGATTGATTAGTGATTCAGTGTTGGGTTAGGCGGAAAAATGATCCCTCAAAAAATATCTACATGCAGTCTCTAACCTATGAATGTTATCTTATATGGAAAAATTAAAAGGCGTGTGGGGGGGTGGTCATCGCAGATGTGATTACATTAAATATCTTGAGTTAGGGAGATTGACCTGGGTTATATGGGTGGGCCTGAAATGCAATCATAAGTGACTTTATAAGAGAAAGGCAAAGGGAGATTTCACACACACAGAAAAGAAGGTGATGTGACCACCGAAGCAGAGGTTGAAGTGATGAGGTTACAAGCCAAGGGATGCCAAAGTCAACAGAAGCTGAAAGAGGCAAGGAACTGAAGTCCTGGAGACTTCAGAAGGAGTGTGGCCCTGTCAACACCTTGATTTAAGCCCAGTGAAACTGATTTTGGACTTCTGGCCTCCGAAACTGTGAGAACAATTTCTGCTGTTTTAAGTCACCAAGTTTGTGGTAATTTGTTACAGCAGCCATAGGAAAGTAATGCAAATGCGATCTGCCTGGTCCATCCTTAATAAACTTCCCTATCAATTTTTCCCATAATAATTTTTGTTGCCATTGATAACTGTTGCCTAGATCTATTTCATTAGGGAGTAGAAAATTGTGATTTTCTAATTCTGTCCTTTTTCTGCAATTATTACACTTGGTTCTTCCATAAAGAACTGTTTTCCTCATCAACTATTTGATTAGCCTGAGTGTTAGCACATGTGGAAAAGATAAGAGCGATGCTTAAGATTTTTCCATAATTGATATATTTTCAGAATAATAAATTAGTGCTTTAACAATCTCCAAGGAGATCCATGAGTTTTTTGTTTGTTTGTTTTTCAAGTATCATTATGTGCTTATAGGTTGTCACATATTTGATAAGTTTCAATTCATTATAATCCTTATTATTAATAATGCTCAAACCATCCCATCTTTAAGCCATAGAAGCCCCATCAACCTTGACCTGCCTTTTAAAAGCCAAATAATCCTGGCCACTGAGTGAAGATGGAGTGCCCCAGATGTGAAGAGAGACAACCAGTGACAAAACGCTGACCTCCTTCTTGTGAGTCACACTCTCAAAACATTTTTTTTGCAAAGCCTTTGGCAAAAAAGAAGAACCATGAAGATGCTTAATAAATCTAAGATCTTCCCATCACTTAATACAGTAGTT
Source organism: Tolypeutes matacus (assembly GCA_026826555.1). NCBI lineage: Eukaryota > Metazoa > Chordata > Mammalia > Cingulata > Chlamyphoridae > Tolypeutes > Tolypeutes matacus. The sequence continues at coordinate 23,436,782 of JAKSZT010054215.1, read as the reverse complement.
CCCAGCCCTAACTTCACAGTAGAGTCGCCTGGGGAGCTTTTTTTTTCTTTTAAATTTTTTTTTAATTTTTAAGATTAATTTAATTTATTTATTTCTCCCCCCACCTCATTGTTTTGAGGTCGCTGTCTCTCTCTGTTTGTTATGTGCTTGTCTTCTTTTTAGGAGACACTGGGAATTGAACCCAGGACCTCCCATGTGGTAGGTGGGTGCCCAACTGCTTGAGCCACATCTGCTTCCCACCTGGGGAGCTTTTTGAAAATACTCATGCCTGGGCCCTGCCCCCAGAGATTCCAATTCCCTTGTCAGGGGTGAGGCATTGATAGTCTTTTAAAAAAGACTCACTGGGTGATTCTAATGTGCAAGCAGGACATTAGAATAGAACCACTACCCAAATGTATCTATCAAGCTCTGAGATGCTCTTGTTTTGTTTGGAAAGCCCTGGTCTTCTGACTTCTTCAAGTAAGAATCTCTGACTTTGACCACACATGGAACAAGATTGAAAGCTTCCCATTCATTGATGTGTTTTCTTGCCCCCAGATTCAAGAAGGAGTTGCTTATTAACCATATGACCACAACTAAATTAAAAAAGCAAAAATATATCCATACCCAGGGTCCAATGCCTCTCATTCTTAAGTCCACATTAAGTCTTTCCCTCTTGGCTATGCCTTCCTTCTCCAGACTTTATTGACTACCTTACGACATTTGTCTACAGAGAAATCTCCTTCAGTAGATTGGAAGCAAGGGCTGTGTTGCATTCACCTTTGTAGTTTTCCTTTCCCACAGTAAATAGAACAGAGATTTAAACATAATGAGCATTTAGTAAAGGTTTTGTTTGGTGCAATAATATTACCAGGATAATTCTGTTTTCTCTTCTACTTTCAAAATATCCTCTGTTGGATTCTACTTTATAAACAAAGAATTTTTGAAATTTCTGTGTTCTTTGCCTAAAGTGTAGATAATTTTTCATTTTGCTTCATTTTGTGCATAAAAAGACGCTGGGTAAACAATTCCAAATTTTACTGACACTTGAAATTTAAAATGCATCTAACTTTTAAAAGTTTCTCTTTTTGAATATATCTAGTGATAATAAAGGTAAACAGGTGTTTGAAAACATACTGTTGTGAAGTACCAACCTGGCAGAAAACCTGTAGCATTTATAACAAGAACATAATCCAACTGAATTTGTAATTAGCACTTTTGAAATGTTCTCCTTATTATCGTTATTATTAGCCACAAAACGATGCAGCTTTGGCTCACACACATAGGCATTTTAAGTTGTGAATCTAGGCAAAAGCAGTTAATATAGAACCCAATAAAAGAAATACATTGAAGATTTTATGGAAGTGATTTTAAGTTAACTATCCAAACATGAATATCAATTAGGTGGTAATTATTGACTCCTGGGTGGAAGAAAATTTTCACTTTTGAATATGCAGATCTTTTAACAATGAACCATGTCCCAATGATTTGAGAAAAATGGATACACCCACGAATGGAATATATTGGGGAAGTAATCATGGGGGAAAAAAAGGAATAATCATAGTTGAATAGACATATCCCAATGGAGTAGAGAGAATTTCAGCATTCAGGCTCCTGTCTCCATTGAGCTTCCAGAAGAAGCTACTCCGGTCACTTTCCAGACCATAAAAGGGTTCTGATAGACCCATTCCTGGTGACCCATGTAGGGAAAGTGATGGGACACCCAACACAGCTGCAATTCACTTCATTAACATTTCTAGAGCAACCACAATGGACAGAACATTCTATTAGGAGAAGTAGGGATCATCTAATAAATTGGATTCATATAAATAGTAGGGAATCTGGAGATGATTATCAAGCAATGTCCCAACATTTGACAATAAATTCAAAGCATTAGGTGTGGGCTTAGTATGAATTGCTGTGGGAGATGCCAACTGAAAGAAACAGGTAAGGGTCAGGTTAATCAGATAGGAAAGATTTCTGGAGAAGATTCATTTTTATTCTAATTTTAAATGATACCATGGTCTGATTAGTAGGAAGATCAGGAAACACCTTTTCAAGGAGACCTGACACAAGTTAAGGCATGGATGTGGTGCCACTTAAATTGGTAGGTATGGCCAACATACTGATTTGATGAAAAAAGAACTTACCTCATGCAATGCTTGGTATATGTTTGATAAGTGTTTATATCTGCTTAATAAAAGTAGATACTCAAAAGGTATTTTAAGATTCTCAATAAATATTTGAAGAATCAATGACTTTAACTTTCCTATGTTTCCAGAAGGGTGTATAAATAACACCTTAAGAAAATTGGACTTAACACTTAATGATGATTTAGTCCAACTCTAGACAAGACATGCCCAGTTAGTTGCAGTCCCCTGTGAGCCTTACATTAGTAAGGCTTACATTTCTGCTCAGTTATATTACCTGCTTGATGCTCTATGTCTTTGGTTTTATGATCCTGGGTGTAGACAGAGCAGACAGAATGTCCTCTAGATGTTGGGAGAAAAATGTCATTTTCAAAGGCTACAGAATAGATGCATACAAAGGCAGACTTGCCTTTAAGGTAACCTCTTGTCTCGATCTCAGGGATGGGCCCCTGGCTTTCATATTTCTGCAGGGTGATCCTGCTCATCTCCCCACCTGGTTATAATTTCTGTTTCAACAAGCAGTTACTGAGCTCTTTGTATTTGCCAACTGGAATCCTAGAAAATGTATGGCTCTAACAGCTGTAAGGAGTGATTCAGTGAAGCAAAGAGTTACAAAACAGCGTGATAACTGGTAACAGGGCTTCCACACCACTCCCCAGGAATTCTGAGTTAACTGGTCTGGCTACTGGTATTTATCCCTGTCTCTCACCCCAGGTGATTCTAATGTGCAGCCAGGGTGGAGAATCACTGAGCTAGAACAGTGATTCTTAAACTTTGGTCCTTGGACCACCAGCAGCTGCATCACTGGTAAAAGTGTTAGAAATGCAAGTTCTTATATGCCACCCTAGACCTGCTGAATCAGAATCTCTGGTGTGGGGCAAGGAGAAGGTAGCAAGCTGTGCTCAGATTGCAGGTGATTCTGATTCACACTCAAGTTTGGGAACTACTGAACTAGAGGAATACAGATAATTTTTGCATAGAGATTGGGGAAGACTCCCAGGTAGCCTCTCTGAATAAGTCTTGTTCCTTAACTACACCAGTGGTCTTTTGTGAACATACTTCGTTAGCAGATTTTCTGTTTTTCTTCTTGTAATTATTTTTCCATACCGTATATATTCAGGGCCCTAAGTAATGTCAACTTAATCCAAAGCCAACTCAATCCAACAAGTAGTCATGTATGAACCCAACCTGGTCCTAGGCATTCTGCAAGATTTTTTTGAAAAAAAGTATATGACATAGTTTCTGGAGGCTTTGAGGAGTCAGTAGTCACATAGGTGAAGCCAGAGGACAGTAAAAGACAATTTACTGATAGCATCAGCAATGCATGCTTCTGGAACTCAAGAGGGTGATGCTAAGTCTGGCAGGAGCAATCCTGGAAAGCTTAATGGAGCAAGGAAAACTTGAGCTGAGCCTTGAAACTTGAGTAGAGTTTGGATCAGTGGAAGGCAGGAGATTTGAAGAGCTACAAAGTACTTTATGAGTACCAGTGAAGACACTGGTCTGACGGGCTGGAAGGAAGCAGGGCTGAGAGGCATGCCAATCTTTCTTATTGAATACTCTGGAATATTTGGTATCTCACAGACACCCAAAAACACAAGTCAAAGAGGTAGATTTTCATTTTCCTTAATGTAATGCTGAGTTCAGGCAAATTGATGGATAGCTGAGTGTGCTGTTGCAGTGGCCATAGCAGAAGTCTGGGAATCAGGCTTAGCTGGCTTAGACTTTTGGTTTCACCATCTTTTAGATGTGAGACTTACCATCTCTGAGCTTCAGTTTCCTTTTTTTTTTACAGTAGGGATAATAAATTTCCTATAGGTTATTTTTGACATAAATAAGCTCATTAACATAAAATAGCAAGCATAATGGTATGATAACCCTAGGTAGATAAAGGTATATTATGGTCCCACCTGCATCATAAATGGAATCAATTCCTGGATTTGATAGAAGGGAAGCTATAGTGGCTAAGAGTGAAGGCAGTGAATTCAGAGGGCTTGGGCGAGATCCTACCACTTACACATTGTTTAACCTGGGTCACACAGCGTAATCTCACTGAACTTCAATGCCCTCTTCATCATGATGTGGACTAATAATGTTACATACCTATTGGGATTGCTGTAAGGATTTAATGAGATAATGCAAGTAAAGTGGCTAGCACAGTGCTTGGAACATAGTAAGTCCTCAAAAATGGTTAGCAGTTAGTAAGGTGGGAAAGCCTGTCCACTTATGAGATGTGGTACCAATGCAAACCAATGATCTCTGGAGGGGCTCTGTGCCTCTCCAGGAAAGAATGATGCACTGTGGATGTCTGGGAGCTGTTCTTTATGGAAGCAGGTCACCTTCTCACCTGTTCTTTCTTAACCTCTTTCAAACCATCCCACCCTCATACCTCTCATTAGTAATTCTGCAGCCTTTTTTCAGAAGAGCAGCCAATAATTGAATCAAGTCTAGAAATGCAGCTCAGGGCATATAATGGCCAACCTAAGGATATCTTTTTCAGTAAAATTTACACTTACAAAGAGTTCAGGCCTGTCTCCAAACCAATACTTTAATTTTCTTTCTAATACTCAAGTGGGTAAAAAATGAAAATGGTCAGAAGTCAAAAGACAAATGTTTTCATCTCCTGTGTGCCCTCTCTCCCCCTCTACCCATCCCCAAACCCCTTCTGAAGTCCCAATCCCCATTTCAATTATATCCCAAACCTTAAATGGAAAAATTCAATCCAGGGATAACATTTTAGAGCTGATTTACAAATCCCTTAAAAGTGCCAAGTTTAGCTTTGACATTGTTCCTTATGCTCCATAAAAATAAAGGCACTCGAGAAGCCTTCGGGGTCCTTGATCTACTGAAGCACTTCCTTTCCGTATTTTGTGCTTCTCATTTTATCTTATTACTTCACATGAAGCTGTAGTTCTCAGGACTTCTCCACCCCCACTGTAAACCTCTATTATTGATCATGTACTTACATGGTTGGCGGCGTTTTATGTAAGAGGAATAAATGATATAGTTGTTTCTATCCATTAAACTATAGTGTTATCAAGGGATTGAAAAACTGCCCTGAACATGGCAATTATTTTTGGAGGTTCTGTAATGTTAAAATATAATTACCTAGTAATCTTGTATTTACTGTGTGGTGGCAAAGCATAGCTAGCTTCATGTTTGCACCTTATAAAATGTAAAGACATTTAGCATGTTTAATTTTTTCTTCCCTTCCTGACTTTCTCTTTCCCCGATGCTCTACCCACAGGCATTTGGATATGGGGCTTCTAGAGACTTCCAAGTGTTGTATTTTTCCCCCTGCATTAACTCATCCTTGGAGATCAGTAACTTCCTACTCAGTATGATGTGGGGTTTCCCAAAGCTCTGGTCATGAGGGAAGGGGAGCTGGGGTCTCTGAAGCACAAAAGACTTCGCATGATTAGTGGAGCTCTGAGAGTGGGAGAAACGTGCCTGGTGAGCGAAAGTCCCAGCCTAGAGAAAGCTTAATTACAGTCAGGGGAGACTTTCCCTTCCTCGGCAGCAGCTGCCTTTGCCCATGTGTGCACACACATGCTCATGCACACGCACAGCCTCGCACGCCGTCCATACGTGAATTCTCTTTGGAAGTGCATCGATGTTTCTCACTTCCTCCTCTTAGTCAGTCCTAACACTGGCAACTTGAAGCCATGTACTTTCACATGTTCCGCTCCCCAAACAAGCCTTTTTTGAACCCTGCTTTAATTTTGTACACCATTGGTGGAGAAAGCCTCGATAATTTTAAAGACCAAATTTAACAAAAAGATCCAAATAAAATAACTGGGAACTTGCTAAACATGAGGCCAGGAGTTGTTTTAACTTTTTACTGAAGTATAATATAGGCTGAGATTTTAAAATGTTTTTCTGTTTCTCCTTGAAGGTGTCAGGGATTTGCATGTGAAGTTTTAAATGTGCTTCTATTACAGACTTGAAGGACTTGATATCTGAGTTACTCATGCCAGTTCTGAGGGTTTCAATATAGAATCCAAATGCTTGATTCTTTCTATAGGACTTGACTTTTCCAACCCGTGAAGGAGACAAGAAACAGAATAATCTCTTGGTCTGTTCCTCTAAACAGAGTACACCAGAGGATTTAGTGTAATTTTAGGAGAAAGGATGTGAGACCTTAATGCATTTTAGAGCTTCCTGAGGTGCAGTCTTAGTAAACCAGGGCCTGGGTTTTCTCCTCTGAGATTCAGGAGTTTCTGCCGGGCTTCCAGTCCCTTGGTGGCTGCCTGATTCTGTTCAATCCATACACTTAAATTCTTAGCCAAGTCTCTGTTCTCCTTGTTACTGCTCTTTTCCCCACTTGTTAAAAGGCAGCTTTGAAATCAGCCTCATCTATTTTGCACATGGTGGCTCAGAGAAGCTGTGCAGCACAGTGGGTGAGTGTGGACTCTCAAATCAGTTGCCTTGGTTCAAAACCTGGCTATCCTATTTACTGAATGTTTTGTTTTAGGCAAGTCACTTATCCTCTCTGTCTTGGTTTCCCCACCTGAAAATTGGGGATAATGATGGGAACTATCTCAAAGTTCTATTGGGTGGATTAGTTGAATTAACATGTATAAAATACTTAGGACTAACCTTACCCTTACTCTTTCATTTTCAGACTTTCTTTGTCTTTCCATGTCTTGATGGGTCTTATCTCCACCTATCTATCTGTTTTATCCTGGTGACTGCCTCCATTCACAAGCCTTGTCTTTACAGTACCAAAACAATTAATTGATTGATTGAATCTGAATGACTACAAGCATAAAAGTTGTGAAAGCTCCCCTTAGAATTGAGGGATGGGGGATGTGCCAAACCAATTGGTTACTTGCTTAAATCTTTTTACATTATTAATGATCTCATATGGATGCTGGTTAATTTCTCAAGGTTACCTTTTTTGCTACTCTGTTTTCTTTGCCTCTTCCTTTATATAACCCCATCCCCCAAGTAGTTTCTTATCTCAATGCTTCCATTACAATAAAGCAGACCTGAAAACACATACTTTCTCTCAATTCCCCTTTCTGGTTTCCAAAGACTGTGAACATTTTCCAGGATAATCCACAGATCTCCAAGGGACCAAGAAGAAAGCACTGAAAGAGGCGGGGAGAGGGCAGGAAGTTCTATCTCAATTTCCTTCCCAAAGCTTTTCCTTCCTCCGGATTCTAATTGGGTCTATTGTTTCAAATGTAAGTCTATGCCTTCAGAGGCCCAGAGTAGATTAGATATGGAATTTAAAGTCTTCAAAGCTATCAAGATTAATTAGAGTCATTTCTTCTGGTCAGCTTGTTTTTTTTTTTACATTCTGTTTGGTGTGGGGGAAGCGTTGGGGGAGGAGGCTGCTTACTGTAGGGCAAAGGAGAAAAAAAGAAAAGAACAAGTGTAGGTGTGAAGGAGTATGGATAATTCCACTGTTGCCTCAGAAGGTTGCGTTTCAGGACTGGTAAATTCTCAAATTCGACACTGTATTATGACATAGATCAGCTGTTATTTTTCCCGTCTCAGAGGAAACCTTGAGGAATCTCATTTCTTCAAGTGTATTAAATTATCTGCCAATGTTGTCCTTTCCACTCAAAGTGCTTTCATTGAAACACTGGGCATTGAATGCAGGAAACAGCAAAATCTCTTTAAATCTATTGTTTCTTTGGATGTTTGGTTTACCTTTTGGTTCTACAACAAAATCACTTAATAAATAAATGGGAGTAGAACTGTTACTATAGCAATCCCCATAGTAACATCAAAATGCCACACACACTCATCCTCTGAGCATAGGAAAACATTCTCCCAGCCCTCCCCTCATGGCAGGTTCAACTTCCCAGGTTAATCTCTGATGGTTTGAGATTTTAGGATATTAAATTAAACCCATTTTATTCCATTCCAAAGAGTTAATAGATTCACAAAATACCAAGAATTCTTATCCACTTATATCCTCAGCAGAAAACTCAGGAATGAATTTGCTATGAGCTTGACAGTATGTAAGAGCTGTTTCCAGTTTTAGGTCTGTCCTTAAAAACAACACAAATCCCAGCAAAGGCATGAATAGTTCTTTGTTGATCTCAGTAGTCTTACATAACTTACACTGGGGCAGGTCTAGTAGATGAAACATCTTCAGGCTGCAGCACTGTGGGACACACATGTTTTTAATCTCCTCTTTGCCAGAAGATAGCCTGAAGGGATCCCCAAGAGGTCATTTGGAGAAGCCTTTTGCCACCTGGTGGAGTTATAAATTGATTCTCTGATTAAGAGTGCTGCTCTTAGGTCAAATGAATGACTGAGAGGCTATAGAAACACTAAATAGGAGGCAAAGCTGATTTTGAACATCATGTTATAGCTTTATATGATAGGTATTCATGCATGCATGTAAATATATATCACTGTTTATGAATATTTAGCATGCATTTATAAACCAGCTGCTGAATATCAAATAGTGGCTCTGTGTATCCCATTTCTTAGCTTGTATGTTGAATATTAATACCAACACCCCAGGCAGGAACTACAGTTGGAAAGCAGTCCTATTAAATTGAGAACCAGTGGGGCCACCACGTTATTCAGCCTAGAGAACTCAGGTCCAACTCCTTCACTAGAAGAAAGCTTTGCTTGAAAAAGAGGAAAAACTGGAAGAATAAAGAATAAACCATAAACAGGTGATTCATAAAAGAAAAAATATAATAATAAGCATATGAAAAATTTCCAGTCTCACTCCTAAGCAAAGAAATTAGAAATTAAAACAAGCATAACAGGATGCAGAGTGGGGCTTCTACTGTTATTCTGGAAGCTGCAGTAGGAGCCCAGCTGAAAACAACAGGTGCTAAGTACTCAGCATGTGAAAGAGCAGCCAGACCCCATCCCCACATCACCATCATATCAGCAGAGGACTGGGAAGCGAGCAGAGGGAAAAGGAAGGGACTGCGAGGGTGCACAGGTGGTGTCGCAGTGTTACTCACTAGACCTGGGGAGATGGAACCAGATGGCCTAGAGCAGGAAATTATGCAGAGAGGAGGCCTTAAAAGGCTTTCCATAGAACCCAAAGGACCCAAAAGGACTTCACATCCACCCCTTGTGAGAACCAGTCTCTGGATATCTTTCACCCACAGATATCAATGTCTACAGTCGGTCCGAGACAGAAAAATAGCAACACTCTACAGAAAGGCTATTGCAATCGTGTCCATGTAAGTAAGGAGATCTGGATCCTCTTCCCTCACATTCCCCTCCCCTTAATAAAATTGTTTCCTGGATATACCCACATTGAACTGAGATTTCTCCACGAACCATTCACATAATGAGGAAATATTGTTTGCCTGTTGAATTGGGACAACTCTTTAAAGACCTAGGTTGTTTAGGTACAGTGAAGGAAGAAAAACTTTCTGGTGGAAGTGTACATTGCTTCATCTTTTCCAGAGGCACTTTGTCAAAGCCTTAAAAACTGGCATGTTATTTGATCTAATGATTCCACTCTTAGGAATTTATAATTAAGACATGATCAGAAATATGCATACCTAAATATAACCAAAAATGTTCATTGCAACATTCTTTGAAAAAGTAAAAAAGCAGAAAACCTGAATTTCAAGTTGAAAATTACTAAATAATTTATGGCATATCTATATGATAAAATACATGCAAACATTAAAATTCTCTTAAAGACCATTTAATGATGCTGCAAAATGCTCATAATATAATGTTTCTAAATAATGGGATAAAATCTACCCATACATAGAGATGGAAAGGAAGAGGAAAAGTGTCTCTAGTAGCAGAAGACAAAATTACGTATCTGAAAATCCAAAAAAACTCAATAGAAAAAAGCACCATAAGAAATAAGAAAATGTAGTAAAGTAGCAGATAGGAAAAAGAAATCAACATACAACCATAAACAACCTTTCTATGTGCAGACTAAAAGTGGTTAAAAGATACAGAGAAGATGTATTTAAGATAGTAACAATAATAATGATAAACCTATGCATAAAAGGAAAAAATATTGTGCAACAATTAAATAGAGAAAACTAAAAACACTGCTGAAAGTTGCAAAAGTTGTTCTGAAGAAACAGAAATGCCAGTTTCTTGGATAGACAAGTGTTGGTTTTCCTTAATTTATAAATTTAATGTCCTCCAAAAATACATCGGGAGTTTTTTTGTTTTTAACTAAACAAATTGATAGAATTAATTTGGAAGAAACAATAAGCTAGAAGAGTCAGGAAATCCTTGCAAAAGAACAATGAGGATGGGCGTGGTTAAGGTTGGTGCTGGGACTACCAGATATTAAAACATATTATAAAGCCTCTATAATTAATATATTGTGGTATAGGCACATGAATAAATAGACCAATGAATAGGAAATTCAGAAATAGATCATTTCCATTGCATATGGAAATTTAATACACAATTAAGACATTTCAAATTGGTGGGGGAAAGATGGACTTATTTAAATATGTGGTGTTGGGATAACTGGATAGCCATATGGAAAAAGATAAAATTGGATCTATTTCTCACATTGTACACCAAGATAAATTGCAAAACTCTCAAAAATCTAAATGTGAAGTAAAAATGAAACTATGTATGTTCAAAGAGAAGACTTGGGTAATTTCCTCCAATTGCTGGGAGGAGGAAAACTGTCTCAACTATTGATCAAAATCCAGAAGCATTGAGAAAAAAAGATGAGCAAATTTGATGGCATTTAAAAAAAAACTTTTGCAAGGAAAAAAATATTCTTAAAATATTTTTTTAGAAAGACAAATGGAGGAAAATTGCAGCTTTTATCACAAAGGGTTAACATTTCTAATATAAAAGGAGATTCTAAAAATAGAGAAAAAAAAATATTGCAACTTGGTAGATAAATGGTCTAGGGAAATGAACAGACTGTTCCCTGAAAAAGGAAAGGCAAATGGCTCTTACCCGTTAGAAAACATGCTCATCCATTCTCCCAATAAGAGAAATACAAATTATACCCCGAGATACCATTTCTCACATTTCAGATTGGCAAAAATCCAAAAGTTTGAAAACATACTCAGTTGGCAAAGTTGTGGGAGAGCAGGCACTGTAATACATCGCTGGTCGAAAGCAAAATGATACCACATCTGTGAAAGGGAATTTGGCAATATCTAGGAAACTTATATTCACTTACTTCTAAAACTATATCCTAAAGATACACTGGCAAATATGAAAAGATAAATGCCACTGAGATACATTATATATTTACTACAGCACAATTGTAATAGTAAAAGATCCCCCAAACAACCCAAATATCCATTGGTAAGGAACTGGTTAAATAAATGACAGCAAATCCACTCAATAAAGTATTGTGCAGCTGTAAAGGGGATTGAGGTATCTCTGTAAACTGCCATGGAACAATCAATCAAGTAAGAAGGAGAAAGTTGTTTGTATTATGCAACAATGTAGCAAATTAAGGGGAAAGGCTAATATATATATTTGAAAAACATAATGGGAGAATAAACAAAAATTTTCAAAAAACTTTTGAGTAAGGAGAGTAAGGAAACCAGGTAAAGGAGACCAGGATATATACTTGACTTTTCTGACTGTATTTTATTTTATTGATTGGATATTGGAACTTGTAAATATTTTACAAAATTATAGAAAAAAATGTTTTTAACAAATGATCACTAAAAATCTAAAGCAAAAAAGAAACAAGTGAAACTAATTTGATAGCCAAACTATATAAAGAGTAATTATTTCAAATGATGTTAAAACTCAAGAATTTGATTGTTCATCCCTAGGGTAATATTGTTACAGAACAAAAAGAGCTGCAAAAGAATGTTAAACTGTTTTTTGTAATCATATTGATGGTAATATTGATACAATTGATTCTGGGACCATTGTATGAATATTGTGGAATAAAGCATGTTATTAACTGTATTAATATCATTAAGAATTGGGATTTCCAGCACGTGTGAAAGAAAGTACAGATGTTAAGCAAAATCTCTATAGTCCCTAATTTTAATAGGAGGTTATCAGTAGAAACCCATGATGTATTTTCTCTTAAAAAAGTATTTTCTAGATCAGTACAGTAAAAAGTACTGGAAGTTATGTCAACATTATAGGGTACTCCTAACACAGAAATTGTTGTTTCTTTATATCATATTGAACTAAAAGAAATATAATTCGATGTCTGTGGTAGAATATAAACAATAAGCACTGGGAACTTTTTTCATTCTGGAAAACACGGAAGTTCTCAATGACAACAGTCATGTCAAAGAAGCCAACTTTATGAGGTTCCATTAGCCAAATATGAGACAAATTAAACATTACCAAGAACAATAGCTGCCATGGACTAAAACACATAAAGTATATCTAAATCCACAAGTTCATAATGATATTGAAAAAACAAAACCAAACAAAAATTCATTGGTCATCTTTGGAGGATTGCATTAATTTGGGAACTGAGAAATAAAGGGAAAGAACCAGGCACGTATTCTCTATGATCTTCATATTAGAATAAACAAATAGTTGATGAAGGGAGGTTTCTTTATAGAAAAATTTTGGCTGATATATAAAAAAGAAACTTTAAAAGTAGAATATCACAGTTTTGAAATCATTAATGAATCTGGACAATGATCATCAATGATTGCTAATGTTACTGAAAAGAAAGACATTTTGTGTCTCCCCGTGGAAGTACACAATACTGCTTAGGGAGTATTCTAGTCAGAAATCAGAACTCATGTCCAATCAGTCCTCAGGGGTTCTTTCCTCTTATGTGCTACAGAGCCCTTTGGCAGGCTGGTGAAACCAAATCAGAACTTTTTCATGATAATATTTTAAAAGCATAAAATAAAATACATCTGATGACAGTTAAAATCAATTATATCAAAATAGAGTTACCCACTTCAAAATTATTGTAGCCATTAGACCTGCGTCCAGACCTTATTATTGTAAGTATTATCTTGTTTTCTTACTATCTTAATATTGAATAGTTGCAGGGTTAAATAATATAATATACCTGAAACAGCTGTAATATGATATGAAAATATCTGTGATTTCTACTGATAACAAAGTCATATGTACTATTAATATTACTGTGGTTTGCTGTCTAATGTCTTAATTGAAGAACACACTAAATTTTAGTTTGAAGTTAGTAAAAATTAAGATGTATCTTTTTTCCATCCCAGTTCATGTGTCCTTGAATTTTATCTATGAACCCCTTTGAGGACTGCAGATCACAATGGTAAACTCACAGGAAATCCAGTGGACAGAAGGAGCTGTTAAAAGACACCATTAGGTTGATTAAAAGAGACTTAGAGAAATACAACCAATTGTAATCTTTGGACATCATTAGGATCCTGATCCAAGTAAGCAAACTATAAAAATAATTGCAAGACAATTGGGAAAATTTGAACACGAACTGGATATTGGATAATATTAATATACTTTTGTCAAGTTTTCTAAGTGTGATGATTTTTAAATCATCATATTTTGGAGACATATGGAAATATTTAATGATGAAATGATATGTATAATGTTGGGGATTTAGGTCAATGTTGGGGATTTAGGAGGGATTGATAGATGAAATATGGATATGTAGGAGAGATGACGCATACTTACATAGAAACATACTAAAACTAAAGTACACCAAAATGTAAACAGTGGGGCTTTACATTAATAATCGGGGTCTATATTAATAGTGTCTCCACCGTGAGCTCCAGAGGCTGCATCTGTGAAACATGACCAGAGAGGGGCAAGAGAGAAATCAAGTGGTCATCCTGTGTGATAACCAAGAAGACTCATTCATGAGCATTTGTAAAACCTTGTATGGGGTGAGAACTTGGCAAAGGATGGAGGTTCTACAGTATGAGGTGAAGGTGAGAGGGCTACAGATAACAACAGGATGGATGAGACAAGTTGTGTGTCATACTTTTTATGACATATAGATTATAAGTTTTAATATTGTCATCACCATGTAAACTTCTTATAGTATAGAGAAAGTAGAAAATATAGAGTCCCTCCAAGACTCAACATGCAGCTAGTGATCAGCTAGGGCAAGTGATTGCTTATTATTTATTCACAACAAAGCTGTGTCACCTGCACAACAAAGTGAGTGTGTCCCAAAGAAGCATGACAGGGAACAGAGGCTTAGAGAGGTTTAGTCACAAGGAGGAGTCCTTGAAATGGGAAGGAGATGGGGAAAACACAGCATGCAAAAAAGCACAAGTTCTAATTCCAAATAGTCTGCCTGATACCTGCAAGAGATGCTAGAGAGACATTGGGTTCCAGGTAGGTGGTGAAGCATAAAGGGGACAGATTCTTATATTTAAATAATATCATAACAACCACAAAATCAATTTAGCTCCACCCACCTTAAAGACATCTTTGTTAAAACATGTTGAGAACCCAATGCAAAAAGACTTCTAGTTGCCTACAAATAACTGATAAATTGTTTACACTGTAGGGGGTGTCTGCTTGTAGATGCAGAATCTCCTCAGGAAGTGGCCAGGGCTGGGGCAGGTCCACGGAATGGAGCTGGATTGGCATGCGGTTCCCTTGCGCACAGCGATGGAGCACCCATGTCCCCCACTGGTTTCCTCTGGGGCTGAAATTACAGCAGCTCCTGTCAAGATCTATCTGTAAATTCACAGTAAACACAAGGGGCAGAGGAACCTGGTAAATGACACCATGAGGATTCAATCATGAAAAACTTAGAGAAATATAGCCAATTGTAATATACGGGCATTACTAGGATCCTGAGTCAAGCAAGCAAACTATTCAAAAATCACAAGACAGTTGGGAAAATTTAAACACTAACTGATCTTGGATTGGAGGTTGGGGCCAGACTGGGCTGGAGAGTGTGAAAACACAGGTATAGGAAACAGACACAGACACGGGATATTCTATATCCTGAAACAAAAGCACTGGTTGTATCACAGCATTTTGAAATTGTAAATTGACCTAACTCAACAAATATGTATGGAGTGCCTCCCCTATGCCAAGCTCTGTTGTAGGATTCTGGGGATACAGAAGGGAGCAAAACAGCCAAAACCCCTCACCCTTATGGTACTTATCTCCCAGAATTATACATCATCTTTTAGTTATTATTTTGCTACCAAGCCTCAGAAGCATGCTAGAACTCAAACCCAGTCACTCACAAGATTTACCCAAGGACTGTAATCATCCTTTTGGCAACATAATTCCATAACTGTGGCAAAATACCAAATTTGGGTTAAAATGCTCCAGAACATAATGATGGCCCCATAGCAAATGGCTGACTTTTTTGGTCCTCCTCTTGTAAGCCAATTACTACTAATCATTTGCCACATTCATTTTGTAAACTTGTCAGTTTTCATTTATACAGGTGCAAAACTAACATTCTCAGAGGCATAGGTTGTGTGCATATGTGGGGGTGTGTTTAATGCTGTCCACATTTGGAAAGGGTCAAACTATTTTAAAACCTGTTTACATAAACTCCTGTGCTGGGATACAGCATGCCAAGTCTCCTCCAAGCTCAGATGCTCACGAAGCCCCCCTGGACAACCGGAGTAAGGTTTATAATAGGAAGCAGTGACCCTATTGCTTTGAGTCATCCTATAAATGTCCTCAAATCTGTCCTCTGGGTCCTTGTTAGGGACCTTCTTATAAATGAGATTGCCTGATAACTGTCTCCTTTCTTCTAGAAGTAATACCCCTGTGAATGAGGCCCAAGACATATCTGGAGTGAGAACATGTATTGAATTTTGCTCTATAGCATGTGGTGTGGTTATATTAAATTAGGATCTGGTGGAGATGGCAGACATTGTTGCCCATTTTTATTTTGATGCCTAATGTAATACTTTGCACATGATGGGTTGAGTCCAAGAACATAGACATGTATAAATGTGTGTGACTTTTAGCTCACAGGACGTAAGGACAAGAAATAGCACATGTAAAGTTTCTAGTCATTATAAAATTAAATCTACTCTGAGCATCCACACATCTGACTAGTGGGAAATTCCATTAGCTTATAAGAAATACTGATTTTGTGTTTGTGCTATGAGAAAACCAAGGGACGTCCCCTTCTTTAGCCCCTGGTGGTTGCCATTATTGCCCCTGTCCCTTTGGTTACCCTTTGGTTATTGGTGCAGAGAACTGGTATTCTAGTATCACCCAGGCCTCTGCTCTAGAAGGTAACCTGCAGGGGTGGCCTTTCAGCAGGCAACAAATTGACCACAGTCATACCCAGTGGTAACGCCATGGCTACTTCAAGGCCATTGATCCAGTCTCTCTCTCTCATTGTATCCCAATGGCAGCTCCTCACTGGAGCCAGGCCAGCAATGAGGCCCATTGCTGGAATATTCATTGCTCCTCTGTACGACCATCTGGGGAGTCCCCTGCCTTTCTGTGGATCCAGTTGTTTCTATCTCTTTATCTCAAAATCCTCAAAACTCTGTCCTTCCAACTGAATGCTGCTCAGGGGCTGAAGGAGGGTGTGGATGAGAGGAATGAAGTAGTGAGAGGGAGGGAGGGGTTCACTTCCCCTATATGTAAGGACAGCTAGGACTATTGGCAGTACAGTGCTGACTTCTTTTACCCCACATGGGTGTAGAAAAAGGGAATGCTTATATGAATTAGTTTTTCTCCTTGATAATGCATTCTGATATAATGTAATGTTGGAAATTGTTTATTTTAACTTGGTATGTTTCAGTATTTAAGCTCTTAGGTGGAGCTCAAGTTATCACAGCTCTTTTGTGAAAAGGGGAAAGATCTACAGAGCAGACTAGAAGCTTCTTTAAGGTAGAGACTGTAGTTTGCATTTCATTGGTACTATTAATACTACCAGGCTAGTAATAACCAGGGCTGGTATGCAATAGATAGATGTAGCAAGGTCCAGATATGCTCTTTATTTTGAAGATATGGACCATTGGACCAGTAAGTGTCCAAACCACCTTCCCATTGTAAATTTCTATGATGCATTCCAGAAAAGTGACACATCCACGACATTTTTATAAATCATATATATAAAATGAGGAATTGTCAATTCAGATGTATTATGAATAGTTTCATAAATGATCTTTCCTAATTGATATCTTCTGGGAGTTTTAATTTCATTTTCTATCCTGTTCTTTTAATATGGAACACATCATAAACTGTTTAAATGATGGGTAAGTCAAAGAATGTTCCAAGTCTGAGAGGAAATTAATAATAACAATTACTCTATATGATTATTGAATCAGCCATATGGTCTAGTTTTATGTTTTTGAACATGTTCCTTAAACTATGAGCCTCAGCTTCTTCATCTGAGAGATGGGAATAATATCTATTTCAATAACTGTGGTTATAAAATAGATAATATACATGAAGTTGCATGGTAAATTGTAAAGTAATCTTTAAATATGAAGAGTTACTATTAATATCACATGCTTTACTTTAATTCCTGTCCAAATTCCAGTCACAAGTGACCATTGATCACTGTGTTTAAGAGACCAAGCTCATCCGTAATCCAACCTTCTCCTTAAGCTTTATATAACCATTCCAGCCAACAGCTATCTCTTTTTCCTCTGCATTCTAGTACATATGTTACTACCCACTCTAGTATTCAAATACCTGGCTTTTATTTTCTAATGTATTTTATGAATAAAACTAAAATCTGAAAGAAAGAAACTGTGTCTTCTGTAGCATAGGACTCCACACATGGTAAGATCTTGGTATTGTATGTATGTATGTATGTATGTATGTATTGGATAGATGGATGAATGGATGGATGGATGGATGGATGGATGGATGGATGGATGGATGGGTGAGTGGGTGGATGGATGGGTGGGTGGATGGATGGGGGTTGGGGGGGTGGATGGATGGGTTGATGGATGGATGGGTGGGTGGATGGATGGGTGGATGGGTGGGTGGGTGGGTGGATGGATGGGTGGATGGGTGGGTGGATGGATGGATAGGTGGATGGGTGGATGGATGGATGGGTGGATAGGTGGATGGATGGGTAGATCGATGGATGGGTGGGTGGGTGGATGGATGGGTGGATGGGTGGGTGGATGGATGGATGGGTGGGTGGATGGATGGGTGGGTGGATGGATTAATATGTTGTTATTGTTCTGCTCAGCCAGGTGATTCAGTAGAGTATACATGTTGGAAGATTGACACCTCCCTTTTCTTTATCTAAATGAAATAGCTCAAGCTTCCATTCCCTGTCCAGTGGGAAGACCTCCATACTCTGCTTGAGACCATTGCGGCTTCCCAAAGGGAGATTTATGTTCTCCAGGAGCAGTTTCTGTTACAGCCTGCTTATAAGTGATCTTTCTCAACTTTGACAGCTAATGTCCTCCTTTTGCACTGCTTTGAGGCAGGATGGCTACTGCCCTGATTCTACCATTCTCTGACAGTCTCCAAACAACTCAAGGCAGATCTTTACTGCAGTAGATCTTTACTGAAATTTCGAGATGAGAAAGGATGGCTTCAGCACAACACAGAATAGGCAGCACCCAAAAATTGAATATTGACCACTGCTATTTTTAAAATTCCCTCAGCCATCCACTCCACCTGGACTTTCTCATTAACTGTCTCATCTTCTTGGGTTCCACACCTCCTGCCAAGTGGCTTGTCTTTTGTGATACCTGTGACCCATTCTCAAATTCCAGTTAATTTCTTATGCAGTACTGTTTAATTCTCTCTCTTTATTTTCATCCTGGACTTTAAGTAAATGTTCTTAGCAGAAGCACCATTTATAAAAAGAGGGGTTCAGGATGATATTTTTCCTGAACAAAGTGCTATGTCCTCTGAGCGTAAAGATTCTACTTCTCTATCATGCAAAAGTAATGGGAAATCAGTGTTTTGGCTTAAATAGTAAACTATTTCCTGAATTTGTCATTTAAGAAATCTTTCATTTGCGAGTTCCAGAAGGTGGTTCTGAAACTTTTTCTCTCAGTAGCCTTACTCCAAGGGTCTTCCACAAGAACAATTTATTTCATCCATTTCAAAAACTATCACAAAAAACTAACTTCTCATCTTCTTGAAATGCTGTGTTTGAATAGACATTAATGATGACATGTGGTTTGGACAGTCTTAATCATATTCAGTAAGTTATTAAAGCACACCAGACACTTGACAGCCAATTTTTTCACATTATAAACATTGATTATTAGAAAAGTTTGTATTGTCACCAGCCAGCTTCTCACTGTTAAAAAAAGAGATGCTACTTAGCTTTAGGGCTTTAGGACAACAAGCTCAACAATTTATATGCTGGACCTACCAAGCTTTCAATCTTAACCTACCTTTCCTTCTATTTTCTGCTTTCTGCATGGTTTACCTCAAGCCTTGTCTTTTGTTTGAAGTTTTGTCTTGTAAGTAATCCCAGAACACTCTTCACCTAAGATTGAACGCCCTACCAACCTGTACCCAGTTCCCACCACTCCACCTAGCTTATACAATGCCTACCACATGTGCTATCCTGGCTCCTCAAACAAATTGTAAGATTTTAATTGGCAGGAAGTATGTCTAGTGCTTATTATGAAATCATTTTGGTGCCTAGCATAGTGCTAAGTACCCTAGAAGGTACTCAATAAGTACCATTTAATCTAGGCAAAGTAAAGAATTGCTGAAAGAATTTTATAATTCCAGGGTGAAGTATAGAAGTTGAAAGAGGTGTGAAATTTAGTCCTCCTTGCTATACCAACAGAGAATTTCATTAACTTGGTCATTAGTCAATGAACCCCATTGATATATAATTGTTAGGAGCTGTGGAGATACACACAAAAGGTAAGTCATGATTTTGCTCTCATGAAGAGTAAAATTGCTATTTTTCTTTCTGCTTCACTGAAGAGGCATTCAATCTGTCATACATTTATAAGATGCTGGCCATGAAATAACGACACATTTAAAATCAGGTAACCTTATGTGAAACAAAGGCGAAAAAGGAGTTTGCTCCTACTAAAATATTTAATAATTAATAATTCCTCCAAGGCTAAAAACAGTTTATCTCCTCAAAGTCATTTTAATCTAGGCCAATTATTAGACCCAAGCATTTTACAATGCAGATAGATGCTCTTGGGAAACAATTGGCCATGTCTAAAAACTTGTCTATGTTAAAGCAAAGACAGCAATGTATTGGACTTTCTGTCAAGGTCAGGACTCTGTAGCATATTTGATGATTTTGTTACTGTCCCACCACAACTTCTTTTAAGAAATTGTAATGAGCAGTTTTTGGTTTCTTTTCTTAAATTTTCATTACTTCTGTTGGGAACAAAAATATTGTTTTAAAAATGTAAAAGGCAGGCAAACCATTAGCATCCTACCAGGTTGTCAGTACTAATGGTCATGAGAACTGGAAGCAAGATGGTGACTCTAGCACATGCTGCCTTTTTTGAAATATTTGTGGGGTGTCCTGAAATGTTTGAGGTTCAAGATAATTTAAGAAATAATCTTAGATGGTAAAGCTTGGAAACTTCCTGGAAAAATTTGCAAAATCCAAGGCCATTTCTATAGAATTTTCAAAGTTCTCCATTGGAGTATATTACTGTGATCATAATGCCCTATAGAAGAGTAATACCTTGCAAATGAACCACCAGTGCTGATCCAAGTTTTTGACAGTTAATCACAGTTAAATTACACATTGCTGGTACTATAAATTGTAATGGTGTCATTAATCCTTTGCTCTATGGAACATTGGCAGATAATTTATGTATTTCATGTGCAATGAAGCAAACCATCATAACTAAGAGTCCTCTCCATTGCTTTCCCATCAGCTAAGAACCAAATAACACAGTTGTTGCCAAGGCTTTCTGAGCACCAGCTGAGTCAAGTTTTTTTCTTACATGGGATTTTTTTTCCCCAGTCTTGTCCCCAGCAACCAACCTCAGCCCTACTTGGCTGAACTGGCTATATTAAGAAGGAAATAGGAACAAAATGTGTCTCATTTACCAACTTCTGCTGCCATTTGGTGTCTTTTGAACAATTCATTGATAATAAATGTATTATCTCTTCTTTATTTACTTTCCAAACAATTCCAGATACTAAGGGAGTGTTACTTTGCAATCAATCCCTTCAGATTTTCTGATTCCCTAACTCAATGGTTAGGGATGTATGCTTTCAAAAACAGACTTGCCAAATGCCACTTCCACTAGTGTGTATGGAAAAAGCCATGTTGACAGTATTTCTACTCATCATTAAGTTAGTGGGTGGGTGCTACATAGTTTAACAAGAGGAGGGAGGGTGGGTAGAGTCCCTGGCCATGAGCATTCCAGAAGCTGTAACTGCACCACCCAAAGGATCCAGCAGGCCAGTGGGCCGGATATACACAGATCCCTGGGGAAAAAAAGAAGCCAGGGCAGCTTAAATGGTCAAAGAATCAAATGTAAAGTGAACTGCAAGGGTCAGATCTGGATTGAAGCCCATATTCTGAGTCTCCGTATCCGTTCGAGGATAAACTTGGCTCCTGATCAGGGCTGACAATTAGGCCGTACAGTTAATATTTTTACAGCTGTTTTATTAATAACACATACAGTGCATCCAGCCAGGATTTGTTGGAGACACCTCAGGAAAACGAATGATGTAAATAACAGATGGATGTAGAATATTCCTACAAACAGGCATAAAGATATTCCCTTCTTGTTTAAAAAGAATTTAAATAGACAGATTGTAGATAAACAGGCAGCCAGAAAGGGAGAGAGAGAGGATTTATGATATTTGAGGTAGTGGCTGCATGCATTCACACAGTGGAGAGCATGGACATAAATACATCCGCTCTCTATATGGGAGCAGATACTCAAAGCCTTTGCTTCCAGAAAAAATAAACTGTGTGGTGCGCGGGGCTGCAGCACCGCGGCGTGGGGGCCGTTGGAAGCAGGTGTGCCGCCTGTAGATCCCCTAGTACCTCCTCTCATACACGTTGCAGGGCCAGGCATGGCTGAGCCAAGCCCTGACTCCCTGAGCGGCCTGGAGCCGTCCTTTCCTCTTCCTGCATAGGTCAATCTCCTATTCGGAGACCCTAAACGCTCCTTCCAATTTTGCAGCAGAACTCGGAACAGTGATATTTTAATCTGAAAAGAGAAATAAAAAATTCAGGATTTTCATGTCTTTTGTTTTCACTCCTACTATTTTTTTTGTACGGCTTTTTGCATGTGCCTGCTGCACTGTGCTTCTACCATACTTTGCAACCAGATGGCTCAGGAACGAAGAACAAAGGCCACTAAAAAGTGGGCGGGGAGAAAAGGAGAAAGAAGCAGAGAAGTGGAAGTCAAGGAGAAATCAGAGATGGCAGCAAAGCCCAAATGCTTTAATCACTGAGAACTTTGGGTTGAATTTTGTACCTAGGACAGACACTCTTCTCATACTCTGCTCAGTGATTCCCTATGTGTGTGTTGTGTTGTGTGTGTATCTGTACCGCACACATACACTCTGGTCTTTTACTTCATGAATAGGGATCGAAGCCAATATCCTATTTTCTCCGATTCTTCCCCATGTCTTGTGCCACATGTCAAAAGTGGCGTGAATTACCATTACCCAGAGGGAGAAGTGCTGAGGCACAGATGTGTGTCACTGAGGGAGACTCCCAGCACCTCAGAACTGCTGTGAGAGAGGGAGAAGGGCTCTGGACTTGTAAGACCTGCCAGTTACGAACCAGCTGGGTGACTTGGGACAGTCAATGCCCGCTTCCCCCCTCCCCCCAACTCTATGTTTCCTCCTCAGGAAATAGTTACCTCAAGGGGACATTAAATGGGATAACACAAATGAAGCACTTTGTGAACTAGAAGGCACCAGCACCGCATGAAAGGATGGTGGCTATTCTGGAGTACTGCAACCTCTCTCCAAACTGGGAAAATGGCCGGGATTTGCTTTCAGTGCTTTTCTGTGACCCTCCCTACCTGATTTCTTACTCCACTTAGACCTCTATCTAAGCCTGCTTCTCCTGACTGGGCCCTACTTTATCCATCTTTTCCCTCCCCCCTCAGCTGAACTGAACTGTTTCTGAACCATTTGGAATTTTGTTAGACTATGGGATAATCTAAGTGTGATTTAGGCTACAAATCACTTTGTATTTGAGCCATAGAAAGATTTCATTTCTAATCAGGAATTTCTGTAGACACAGGGCAGTGGGACTTAATAACTTTAGAAAGGAAATATTTGTTATTTTCCTAGCCAGTGGTACACAGAGACCTGGTCTGACTCCTTGTAAGGCCAGCATGGCATCCATGCATTTGTGGGGGATTGGCTGAGGAAAGGAAGCCCTCACCAGGGTTCCCAGATACTCCTGCTGAAGACTTGCTGGTCTTTTTTACATCCTCCAGTTAGGCTAAAGTTTTCTTTCCACTGCAGTGAGTGCAGTTATATTCCTCTTTCCAGCCATAAACAAGATGGGACATTTGTGAGCGTGGCAAGGCTTTCTATTTTGCATTTTGTATAAAACCACATCCACAGCTTTTGCCTTTTCTGATACTCAGGGGAACTCTGGGAATCAGCGAGGGGGATTCTAGTTTACAGAAAAGTAAAATGAAATGCAAGGAGATAAAGCAACTCCCTTGTCTCCCAGAACTGACAGTCTTTTGAATTGTGTGCTGCACCGTTCCCTAGTCAAGAGAGGAGTGGAATGGTCGGTCATCATCCTTCACGTGGAAATCCAAGCAAAAGACCTGCATGTAAACCATGGGCCGAGCTGTTAACTGATGCTCAGAATCCAACATGATTTTGTCAACAAATGGTAAGAAAAATTAAGAAGGACTTGTGAGTCAGCTTCCTGGTGTCAAATCTTGACTCTCCTGCCAACTAAATGACTGGAACCTCCCCAAGATTGCTTAACTCCTTAGCCCTTGTAAAATGGTACCATGATTACCTAACACAAAGGATTGGTAGACGTACTCAATGAGGCAATGCATGGAAAGCAATGAACACAGTGTCTAAACACATAGTAGGTGCTGAGAAATGTTGGTCTCATTTTAGTGGTCTTAGCAAGCCTGCGCCTTCTACTTGCTAGGACCACAGGTTACTAGAGCTGAATGGAAACTTAGTGGAGGAGCCGTCTACCTTTTTGACACAAACCTTGGTCAGAAATACATTTTACTGCATAACCTAGTACCAAAAAAATCAATATTACTTGCCAGTAAAATGGAGAGCTGTTTGAACAGTTTTCAGAAGTTGTTAAAACCTAGGGTTTGTTTGTGATTATTTTTCACATTTGCCTCTTTATATAGTTCTATTTTTAAACTTTAATAAACATATTGAAGAGGAACAAGATAATTTCCATGTACATACATACTGAAACAGAAGTTTCATGAAACAACTTACTTTTACAACCTGCGATGTACTCTGTACTATCTATTTGATTAGATTCTGTTTTCTTTTTAAATGCTGATTGTGACTTACTAAATCGTTTTCAAAACCTCCTAATGGGTCACTGCTTGTGGTTTGAAAATCACTGATATAGACAAAGTACTTGTTTGGGATAAAGAAGATAGGCTTAGCATGGCTATCCACTATCCTTTACGTGACGAGTGGAAGAACTAGTCCCTAACTCAGTTCTCTGGCCTCCCATGCCTAAGAGACCCTAGGGTGCTAGGCTGTAAAGCCTTGCCTTTGCTGGTTTTATGTCCTGCAAAGCTGGAGCCAGGGCTGCTCCATGATTCACTGCCACTCAGAGCAGCCAAGCAGACATGTACAGGTCATGAACACACTTGAAAATTTCCCGAATCTTAAGAAATATCTGTTTTCCGCACAGCATTGGCAACATGGTTGGAAAGTTCCTTGAATGTTTTTCAAAAATTGTTTATAGATTTGAAAACTGTTTGGGGTTTGTGATTGCTTCTGTTGTTTGCTTCTTTGAATCATCTACTTTCTCAAAATTTAATAAACACTTTGCAGAGGAGCAAAAATAATTGGTCACACGCTTGTGGGTTCCCAGATTTGTTTTACATGTGCATGCAATACAGCACAACTCAAAACATGTTCCAGCCCGGTGTGTCAAATCATCTCTAATGCTGTGGTCAAAACCAAAGCAGAACCCATGTGAATACCCCCAGTCCCAGACCACATCCCTCCCGGCCTCGGAGCACGGGGCTTGTGGGCCAGACTCTGGTCCTGATGACGCACGTGGCACCACCAAAGCCCATGGGTGGAGGCTGCTGTGACCAGCTCCCTCAGCTGACGAAGACCGTCTGGGTCCCTTAGTGCTGGTGACTGTAGCAGCCACTGTTTGAAGCCAGAGGAGGCAGTGGCATCTCTGCCCGATTCTTTCACCTGCCTGAGGCCCCGTGCCACAAAGCAGGGTTTGTCTTTTTAAAGCAGGTTCAGTTTGCCCTCTCTTTTTTCCTCTTTATCTGGCACACCCTGGACCTTCTTTCTACCTCCTGTGAACATAGGAAGGAGGCTGAGGAGCCTATCTGTATTCTTCTCTTCCCAAGTCCTTTGGAAGTCTTTCCCTATAAAGAAAATCGATCTGCTCTTTTTATCTTGGATTATTCCATTCTCAGATGTCTGCAATGTTGAAATTCATGAGACAATTTCAAACAATCTTCCTCCGTGTGGGTCCCTCCTCTGAACTCCTAGGTCTCTGATGGCATTGTCTCTCTTTTTTTTTTAATTTGACCCTCTGAATTCCCTTATTAAATTCCCAATTGAAATACTTAATGTAGTTTCTGTTTTCCTCACAGACCTTGATTGTACAGTACTTGTACCAGGTGTGGTCCCAGAAAAGAGGACCTTCAAAGGTGGAGTTCTGGGATGGGTTTGGTTACGTCACAGGGCTTGAATGCAGAACTTGTACCTTACAAATGGAAAATGAAATCTTAGGATTCCATGGCATGCAACAGCATCTCCATTTATTGTGGTTAATTCTGGTAAAGTACTTATTGGGCCAGTGTCCTAGGGGACCAAAAATCTGCTGAACTTGGCCATCACTGTAGTGATGATAATTATAAGGACTGTGGGCTGAGATGACTGCTTCTAAATGGACTGGAGGGCTTACAGGAAGACTCTGACAAGTTCAGGGCTTTAAACTCTCTGCTCAAAATGCAGTCAGAGAACTAGAGAGCCCCAAAGGTTCTCTTATTTTTTATAGCCACAGAGCTGCCCTTATTGGAAATCAGATTAAAGATTTAATTGTGTGGTTTGCAGAATTACACAAACTCATCAGACCTCTTATGTGAAAGCTAGGGTATTGGTTGGGAAGAATTGGGACCCTGACACTTAGAGTGGGGCCTCTGGGTCAATTGGGCCAAAGCCGAGAATCTTGTATCTTCAGATTTCTCTGAGCCTTCCTTCCTGTACAAGGATCTCCTCCTCCTGGGTTTGAGAAGACTAGTTTCTCTTCGCTTGAAAACTCTGTAACGAACTTACTTGGGGAGCTGTCTTGCAAGAGGATGCCTATTCTCCTCAAGACCCACCCCAACCACACTTCACTGTTTCTAGAACTGTAACAAGGAGCATATCTCAGCCAGCTCCAGGGGGGTGCGAATGGAAAATCTGACCTGGGAGGAGATAGCTTATACCCAAGGAGAAAATAGAGCAAGATTTTCCTAATTTATACTGACAGAAACCTGGGGCATATGTATGAGAAT
The DNA here is from genome assembly GCA_026826555.1 of Tolypeutes matacus. Taxonomy (NCBI): domain Eukaryota; kingdom Metazoa; phylum Chordata; class Mammalia; order Cingulata; family Chlamyphoridae; genus Tolypeutes; species Tolypeutes matacus. The sequence goes on along the minus strand of JAKSZT010054215.1, from coordinate 23,410,192 downwards.
GGTTTCTAAGGGTATTAGATCAAAGACAATGCAATATAATGTTGGATTGAGCTGAATTTATTGAAATGGATACACTTGTCCTCTCCTGCACTCACTCTCAGATTCCCCCATCACCTCCTCCTATCTTAATGTTCAACTCACCATAGACAACTAACTCTACCCTCGCTTCACCTTTTCTATTTCACTGTCTCCTTCACCCATTTCTCTTTCCCCTCCTTTCTTTTTTCCCCTTCCTCCCTTCCTTCTCTTTCTCTCTTTCTCAAGAGAAATACATCATAAAAAATACTACTAGTGATGGACCTATGTCAAAGGAAAGGAAACTCATAATATGTGAAAAATGAGAGTCCATGCCATCCAGTTCTGAGGATATTCATGTACCCAAAACTCCTCTACAGATTTTCCACCAAAATTTCCATTCACTTTTTTTTTTTCCTCATCTAGTTAGGATCTTTCATAAACAGGGTAACTGGGGTCTATAAATGTTAAGTCATCTTCCTGGCACCATTTCCACCATCCTATGTTGTATTTTTCTTCTACTACTTATCATTTAAGATGTGTAATATTTATTTCCACTAGGGATTTGACATTTATTATTTATTTATTTCCCTTTAATAACCTGAACATATTCAAATTTTATAACACGATTTTAGGGACAAATGCAATCAAAATGCCAACCAGCCAACCTCAAACATTTTGAAACAGAACCCATTTTTAAGTTGAACTTTGTTCAGATAATCCTTCATAGAAGAATTGAGGAAGGAAACCAATAATTATCCCAAATCGTTCAGATCATAGACTCTGGAGCTACACTTCATGGATTCATTGGTACCTAGAACTATCTATGTGTAAGTATCGTTAAGAATAGCCTTCTGAGGATATTATCTTTATCCTGATTTTGTACATAGAAAACTAAGATTCAGAGGTAGCAGTTAACGTTTTCCAGCAGCAAGGCTGGGCAATGAAAGGGATGAAACTCCAAAATCCATGTCCTGTCTGTTATACCGCGTGGCTCTCCTTTTAATAACCAAACATACAGAGATTCACACACCACATCTTAGAACCCACAGACAAAATAATTTCCAATGTATAGGAGTTTAGTTCACATAAGTGACTTTTTAAAAAAAATTTTGGAAAGTTTTTTTTTTTTTTTTTTTTTTTACTAAAAGTTTATTTGGAGTTAAACAGTTTTGAACAAAAATGATTTTGTCATTGGCTGTATATAGGAAAAGGGAAGAGAAAGTGGACAAAATTGCCCTTTATTCTAGGGTGAGCCTCAAAAAAATAGGGTATAAAACTTTCTGAAAGAATCATGTCATCTTTTGACTTCTAGACTCAGAAACAGTCCTTTGCTGATATTCTAGTCTCTGCCATTTCATCTCATACTTTGGGGAAAGAGGAAAAAAAAAAAAAAAAAAAAAACCCACACTGTTCCTCCTAATTTATAACTTTTTATACAAAAAGAAGCCTTTAAATGTCATGAATTTTTAATTTTTCTTTCATTTAGTTGATTCCCTTGCTGGGAGAAGTAACTGCCAAAGAACTGTGCCTAGTATGAGCAATAAACATCAACAGTATCTGCTGCATTAATAATTTAAATATAAGTAGTCAAACAAAATGATCTGGCAGGTCCCACAGGTGAATCACACAGGGTTTTAAAGATGTTGGGATGCTTCAGCCAGGCAGCTTTTAAATGAAAATTTACCCTATGTGGTTAGAGATGTGTTAGAGAGACCAGTGATGCAATTTGTATCCTATTACCACACTCATCTTACCCTTTTCACCAAGATACAGCCCTACCCCAGACCCACAAGGCTACTTATTGTCCACAGAATCAAGTTCAAGGCCCTCTGTGAAGTGGCTCTATCCCCTCTGCCCTGAGCTAATGTCCAGTATAGCTTTTGGTTGTGCATGGTGTCCATTTTGACTGGCAAATCTCATGCCTTATTTAAATATTTTAAACACCTTTGTATTAGTTTTATATAGTTGTGGTAAAATAACAACCACAAGCTTAGTGGCTTGAAACAACACACACTTATTATCTTACTAGTCTGGGAGTCAGAAATCCAACATGGATCTCTTTGGATAAAATCAAGATGCTGGTGGGCTAGGCTCCCTTTTGGAGGTTCTAGGGAAACATCTGTTTCCTTGCCTTTTCCATATTCTAGAGGCTGTCCGCATTCTTTGGATCATAGTCGCTTTCTTTCATCTTCCAAGCCAGTAATGGTAAAGTTCTTCTCACATCACATTGCTCTGAACTTCTCTCCTGCCACCCTCTTTTTTTTTTTTTTCAGCACTTCATTTGCTGAAATCGGGTAGAGATTCTATTGACCCTCAGGGAAAATGCCATTTCCCATCTCTGTGCCTTTTCAGATTTGCTTCTTCCTTTCTGCTAAGCCCTTTCCTTTTGCCTCAAAGCCTGCCCGTCCTTCAGATCCAGCATGAATTTCACCTCCTGCATGGAGCTTTTCCTGTTTCATGGTGTTCTTCGTGATTTTGGTTTTGCCCCTTTTCTGATCTTCCATTAGAATTCTATTATGTTGAATCATTTTAAAACTGCCAGTTTTCAGCAATTTTTTACTTATGAAAAGAGAAATTGCATGTGACAGTCTAATACTTAGTTATGACTGTTTATCATTTAATTGCTCCCTAAGTATTTTGTGTTTGTTTTCTCCTCCTCTTTGGATTGTAATCTCTTTGAAAGCAGGGCTATGTCTTATAACGCTTTGGAATCATCCCCTTGCAATTCTCATTTGCTCAAAAGATACCTCTTTATTCAGCATTGATGGATATAGCTGGACAATAGTGTACTGCTTATGGTTACTTAGTTGAAATCAAGAGAATCACAAGCTGGCCAATTTTAGGAAAAAACTAATTGATTAGAAAGATGCTAAATTAGAAACTCACAGAATTAAAGGAACAATCAAGCCTCAGAAACTAGAGGCATAAGATAACTTCAGAAATATTTATAGTATTTGGCCTTTGCCACTGGGGTGAGTCCATGCCAGCAGGCTTGGCCTTATGACAAAACCTTGGAAGAGAGATTATCCTGGCTTAGGCATGCCCCTACTCTTTAACTGAGGCATGGAGCTAGCAATGATGGTCGCTAGGATGATGTGGGATGTGGGAATAGTAGTCTCCTAGAGGACAGTTGGGATGCTCATACCAAAAGGATATAGAGATACTGGTAGGTAAAGTGACCAATGTATGTGAAAAAGGTAGAGTGTAATAAAATGAAAAATGGAAATTGTATGTTAATTGATATTGTCTTAAAAAGCAAGTAGAGACTATAGGAAAAAATATAAGACAAAAGGGTAAGGATGATTATTTAGTGGACTGTATTCTATATTAAAACCTTCTTATCCGCTCCCTAAATAACTACCAACCCTGAGCTGTCAAAAGTATCTTCTTTATATAGTAGTAACACCAACAGCTAATACTTATTGAGAATATGTTATAAACCAGGCACTGTGCTAAAAAGGTACATGCATTATCTAACTGAATCCTTACGACAATCCCCCAAGTTGAATATTGTTATTGTTCTCGTTTTACATTGAAGGAAGCAAGACACGGAGAAGCTTATGCCCATGGTAATGGCAGAAGAGAATCAGTAAGGAGGGGAGGCAGAAGATGGTCAAAGGGAAAGATGCAACCAATATTGTGTGGACTTCAAAGACACTTGAGAAGGCCAGGGTTAGGGAAAATGGCTCTAAGTTGCTCATTCCTCTAACTGGGTGCTGCAGCATCTGCTTTTTAAATGGCAAGAAGGGAAGAGACCCTGCACATGTTTAAAGCCTATACATTAATGACAAGATGGATTTGCTTGAGGGCAGCAAAATGTCGGATCAGAGTTCGGGATGACTCCTGGTTTACTGATTTAGGTAACTGGGCAGATGAGGTACCATTTAACCCAGGTTTGGATTCTGGGAGAAGGAATAAATTTGAGAGAAAATACAATGAGTTTGGTTTGGAGATGCCCTCATGGCAATATCCAGCAATCATTGGAAAACCTAGGGTAGAAATAGAAATTATAGATTTGCAAATCTTAAACACATGGGGAATGGAAACTCACAATGACTGAGGGCCCTTCAAGATAGGATTGTGGATAGGAAATACCCAAAAAGAGTACGTAAAATGAGAAGAGGGATAAGAGTGGAAAGTCTGGAGGCATAGGCATTTAAAGGTAGGAAGAGAAATATAAGCCAGGTAAGAAGGCTCAGAAGCCATCAAAGAGTTAAGAGGAATACAAAAGAACAAGTCTTATAAATCAAGGGAGGAGATAGTATCAAGAATGCCATTTGCTGCATACATATCAGATAAGAGGAGAACTCAATATTTCCCATAGTATTGGGAATTAGAAGTTAACTGATGATCCTACAGATGAAACTTGAACTTGTGTGGTGGAGCCAGTCAGTGCAAGGAGTTGAGCATAGTAGACATTTGAAGAATTAGGACCAATGAGAATACCTTATGTTTCCAAAAAGACTGACTAAGAATAAGGGAGAGAGCGAGGTGGTGGATTGATGATAAAGAACAGTGTTTTTAGCATGGAAGGGAAAAGTGGAGAAGAGGAGTTAGAATGAGGAAAAAGAGGGGAGTTGGCATCCCAGTGGAAAGGGACAGTTAAAGGTCCAGATGAAATCTTGGTCTGAAAGAGGTAGTGCAACCCTTTCCCTAAGATGGAGATACTATATTTATTTTCCCCACTTTTTCCCTTGGATATTTTCCTTAACATCTCCTGACTCTTAAAAACGCAGTTCTGTTATGTGCACTGTGACTGAGATCGTGCACGTACAGCACCTGACACTGTGCTGGTTATAAAAAAGAAACTCAAAAACGTTACGTCCCTCCCTCCTTTTCTTTCCTCCTTGGCCTGGGCCACTCTCCTTTTTCGTTTTTCCTTTGTTTGCGAAGGGGATAAAACTACCCAGGACAGATTTGCTAGGGTTTCCATATCGAGAAGTAGCGGCACATTGATTATCAGAAAAGGCTGTAAGAACTCGTTGGCTACAGCTCTTCAATGCTTTCTTATGACAGTGGACTTTTTGTTGAAAACATCCTCATCGTGGGCTGCGAGAGTTAGCCTGGCCACCAGATAGTCCTAGTCTCTCTTCCACAGTCCTGCTGTCTCTAGCCAGAAGTGAACGGAGCGTGGCTGAGTCGTGCAGCCCGAGCCAGCAAGGGCTGCTGTGGGTAGCAGGTCTGCCTGTGACGGAGTAAACGAGACACACAGATTCCGGTGGTCTGTGCCACTGGCCCTGCTCCAATCCCTGGGGATGGTCAAGTGGCAGGATTTAGGTCACAAAGAAGAAAGCTCAGCACAGAGGCATGTGACGGCAAGAGCAAGTCACCCAAACCAGGATTTTCCAGAGAACACTGGTTCAGAAAAAGACTCCGTGAAAAAGCTGTTCCTAAGTCAGATAAATCTGAGAAACACTAGGCACAGTACATGTTGGCACATCAAAGGTAATTTGCAATAAAGAAACCCATTTTTTCTAAACCAAGCATTTTAGGACCAACACTTATTTGATAATCGATCCCATGTTTTAGAGCCACATCTATTAGCATCCAGCAGGACAATCACAGACCAAGATTTGAACATGCTGATGGTCAAGTGTCAAAACACAAAGTCAAATTTTTTTTGGAATTGGTTTCCCATCACACTTTAGATAGATAGAATCACAAATGAGCATCAGTCAAGAAAATGTGCTGATGGGCTTGTCCCTTATGGATCAGAACGGATAAAAGTCCTTTAGTATTGAGGGAAGGTATGTTTTTATTTGGAAGATAGTCTTAAGTAAGTATTCCGTTTGATTTGGTACCTAGTATTCATAAATTTCCATCTTCTTTTCTGGTACTTCATCCTAAATATATTCCATGGTATGTTCTCATAATTAATATGCAAATAGACATATAGTTTATAATTAATTTCAACTGGGCACAGAGAAAAACTTGAAAACCACAGCATGGAAGCATCTTTTTTGGTAGAAGTTCAACGAAATCCCCAAATGTCTTTGTTTTTGCAATCCATAATTTGCAGATTATTAATACAATAAATCCTTGGTGTCTGTGAGAGTTGGCATCAAACCCATGAACTCCTGTGCAGAAAGCCCACAAACGAAAAATCCAAATGGAAAGAAAAAAACCATGTGGTTTCTGTGTATGCTCATTACCTGCTTCTGAAACCATAATATCTCGGCCTTTTATAGATCTTATAACAGGCTCTGCAGGAAGCAGCTGCAGTCATTAGCTACAGGACAGACTAAATACACAATCTGTGTGGAAGGAGGCATAGAGCAGCTTGGTCTTTTGGAGTCCCCATCTTAGGCATCAACAATGGCACCTTTTGTAAATGCAAATAAAGCAAAACGTAACTAATAGTTTAGAACTTAAAAGGATTTGAGAAATCAGAGTCCACTCCCTCCTTTTGCCTTTGTTAGTATGAGGTTTAGATTGACGCAGGGGCTTGCCCAAGGTCGCATGTCTAGTAAGAGACAGAGCTGGGATTCAGACCAGTTCGGGCTTCTGTGTCTCTGCTCTTTCCACTCCCCTCCCGTGGCTCTTTCAGGGATCTTTGGGGAGGAGTAGCACCCTCCTCAGCTTCTTCAAGTCTGGACATAGAAAGACAGTCCCGGTGACTCCCAATCCAGAATTCCTGCCATCACTCTGTTCAGAGAAATACACTAAAATGGAGCTAATCACTCCAAAATCGTAGGTGTAAATTCCATACTGCAAAGTGTCCTCGTTCTGGAATCACCCAACTTGTCACAAATTCAGCTTGACTAGTTGGGGTTAAAGCATTGTCCAAACCAAACCCTTTGTGACAGAAGCCAGAGGCCCTTCAGGAGCTGGGGTTCACCTTTCCGAGAGCTCTTTGGTGCCAACCCAGAACCAATATCCCAGCGTCGCTGGAGGGAATGATGGCGCCCTGCATTTCAGAGAAGATTTAAAACCGAGATCCTAACTGCTCATCATCATTAAAAATCTCCAGGCAGTTTTCATAAGAGCAAGGGGGTGGTTGCCTGAGGTTTTGGCTGGCAGTCAACCCAACTAATTACATTCTGTCTACTGTGTCCTCCCGCAGATTCAATTGGATATGTTATTTTTTTTAACTTCCTGTCCTAATCTGAAAGTAGGGCTGCTATGTGTTCTTAAGCAGATGCTGCCGCTCTTCCTGATACGAGTGGCTTTTCAGATTTGTTTTTTTTTCTTACAGAAAGTTTTTGAGACTTTAAATAAAAGACCTCTTCTAAATGATCCTGCCACCAAATAAATTTGAAATGCTAGGTTAGCTGGTAGCATGCTACATATATTGTTATTTTGTTTTACCAAGAGCTGACATGAGCAAGCATATGGTACCCCAGCACCCTGACAATGCCCCTTAGCATGGCTCCCGTCACCCCTCCTTACTGATTACAGATTCTCCTGTTGCTCTTCTTACTGGTGAAGTTCATGGAAAACTCCTACATTTTGTGGCATCTTAAGCTATTATTATTATTATTATTATTATTATTATTATTATTATTATTACCATAGTTCACATAAATAGAAAGGCAAGAATTTTTTAAGCCCGTCCTTTTCTGGTAGAACTCCTCTGTGAGTTCCACCAGCAGGGACCATCAGTGGAGTAAGAATGAGCTCTGTAGTAAGAAGTCAGGAATCAGGAGGCAGGAGTGCGAGTCTTTCTCTTCCACCCACATTGCTTTCTAGCTCTGTGGCCTTCAACAAGGGCTCTTGCCTCTCTGAGCTCAGACTCTCCAGCAGTCAAGAGTGGGGAGGTGCTGGGAATGGATGCTTAAGGACTCTTGGAGTCCATAATTACATACGCCTTCCTCCATGCTTGAGAGAGAGAGAATGTGTGCTTGTATATAAAACACTTTTAAAAGACCTTCTAATGATGGATTTTCTCTTTGCTCAAGAAAATTACCAAAATTTCTCCAATTTTTCAGTTACAAACAAGAAAAATACTGGACAACTTTTTAAAAGGCTTTCTACATGGCAGACACAGGTCTAGGCCCTTTATTTGTATGAACTCATTTAATCCCTGCTACAACCCTTGTTAGTTTTCTCCCACTTTAGAGATGAAAAAACAGAGAAACAACGAGCATTATTTTCTCAAACTAGAAAGTACAGAGCCAGGATCCCCAAGCAGCCTGCCCAGCTCTGGAGTCCACGTGCTTTACCGCTCTGCTGTGCAAACTCCCTTGGGACATGTACTTGATACACTTCAACTCCCCTCAAACACTCATTAAATACTATAGGGGTCAAACATTTGGCTCCTTCCCACCTTCACTCTCAAAGAAGAATTTAGAAGAAAGAAAAATAAGGGTGTCATCTAAACTATAAATCTAAACATGTAGAATCAAAGCAAAGATATTCAACATCACTTGAAAAACCAGAAAACTTCCTCATTTGCTCTTTTAGCATGGACCTGATACTTTAGTCACTTCCTTACTTCTCACATTTAGGGCTCTCTCCATGTTCTCTCCGTTTTCTGAGTGGGGTTGTGGAAGAGAAGTAACCATCTGAAGGATAACTTAAGGAAAAAGGAGGGGATTGTTGCCACGGACATATTGAAGGTGTGCACTGAAGCTGAATCTCACCAGTGCCTGCGCAGGCCAAATGGGAGGGAGGAGCCACTGTGATGGGTGGCAGGCGTGTGAGTGTGTGTGTTGGGGGTGGGGGCAGGGGCAGAGGTCTTGGGTAGCTTGGTTTGAGAGCATTACACCCTTAGACCAGATAGCTGCATCCCTTTATGCCCACCCCAAGCTCATTAGACACCCTTCTGAGGGCATCCCCGGCCTTTCACAGCCAGGCTTAGGGGGTAGGATGCAGTCGTGCCTACACAAGAGCCCCTCCTGCTTTCCCTTCTCATTGCTCATGAGCTGTTGGCGTTCTGGCCAGGCCTGGTCTCAGGAGCTGCGCCCACTGGGGCTATCCCTGAAACCATGCCTCACCAGCGTGATGGCAAAGCTCAGCTCCTGAGACCCAGGCTGAGGCCATTCTTGGCCCCACGGCAAGCCCATGACGTAAATAACCCCTTTGTGGGCTTCTCAAAAGGTCTTCTGGTCTCTCGCCTCATGACATGCCCTTGTAGCTTGGACAATGCACATGTTTTCCTTTAAACTTATCCATGTTGTGAAGTTTTCTGCGACTCTACTGGAAAGTCACAACAGGTGCGTTCCTCGAGCCCAGCTTTTCATCTTGTGTCCCATAAGCTGCGGTTTTCAGTAAGGGATGAACATAGCAATACACATGTATTCCCACGGGTACATACTGGTGTTTATGTTCATGATGTGTGCTTCCATTTGCAAGACAAAAAGAAGTACAAAATATGAAATTGCAGTGAAGCTAGAAGGGCAGAATTTGTATTTATCAGAATGTGATAAATGTCAGGATAATAAGCCTCTCCAGGGAACAAACAGTCTCCTCAAGCATTCTTGCCAGGGCTATTATGAACAGACATTGCCAGGCCGTGTGTGAGGCACAGAGCAAAATCCCCCGTGCCTCCTCTTTGGCTGAACATCTCTAGTGATTTAAAATTCAGACATCGTGACACCAGTGACAAAGGGATCTCTAGAAAGACGTTCTTAGTGCAACTGAGATATTTTCAGTTCATTGTAAAGAAGGAAATGAATAGATGGCAAGTAAAGCCAAACTTTATATTTCCCAGCTATTGTGTGAAGTATGTACGGAATTGTGATCAGAGACAAAACAAAAAAAACCCAGCTTGCGTTGTGTTACGTATTGAAAGAAAAGGATGTGTTTTGCAGTAGTTGACATTTCAAGATTTAGTAGAAATAATTGGTCTTCATGTCACCTCTATTTAAATCGATCTCAGTGCAAATCAGAGATTAGAATGTTAACCAACTAGCTTGATTGTTTTGAGTTAAAAGGTAAGTATTTAAGTGAAGTCTACATATCCAGTACTGTGTTGGCAGGTGGGATAAAAGGGTGATCTCTGTCTGCAGATACCTATGGTCTAGCTAGGACAGATAAGATTTATATACAGGAAGCAGCTAGAAAATGCAACTTCCATATCCAGCACTAGGTTACACCGGTGATTCTTATGTGGGTGTGATTTTGCTGCCCAGGTGACATTTGGCAATGTATGGAGACATTTCTGTTGTTACAGCTGAGGGGTTGCTACAGTGATGCTGCTAAATACCCTGTAAGGCACATGCAGACCCCCAAAACAAAGAATTGTGAGGCCCCAGATGTCAGTAAGGCAGAGGCTACGTACACATACCCTACAGTACGCTAGCCCCATTTTATGCTAGGGCCACTCAGCATATGACCGCTGCATGCTGGAGTCAGTCAGTGGAATTTCAAGGAGGGCGTTGCTTAAAGACTGGGAAGGACAGTAGCTGACAAAACGCTCATGTCGGCCAGGAAGCCCCTGTTTCATTACCAGAATTCTCAGTGGCTGCCTAGCTTGCTGCCCTCAGCGGTCATCTGAGCCTCCTCTCCCCGCTGTGAGGCATCAAACATCCAAGGTTTAATTAAGCACGTATTATATGCCAGGTGCCTTACAAGGCCTTTACATGTATTAAATTTTGTGAAGTTGGTCCTATTATAATTTCCATCTTAAAGATGAGAAAACAGAGGCCGGGGGTGGGGGTGGGGATACTGAGTAATTTTTTTCCTATATCACACAATTGGTAAATGACAGAGCTGGACTTTAAACACAGGTAGTTTAACTCCAGAATCCATGTCCCTAACCATTATGCTATACTGCCTATCAGGCAACTTACCAGGCAGTAGTGTTCAGGTTTCCTTTAGATTGCTTTCATAATAAAGCATGTGCTTATAGAAACCCAAACTCACAGGCACACGGGTGGGAACAAACGCACTTGGAAAAGCCCAACAAAATAGATTTGTACCCCCTCCTCTCTTCTGACCCAAGGGCATTTCCCTTATAATTCCAAGGGAAATGGGAGGGGCTCTTCCCCCTCTATTCCTGAGCAAAATCCTTGATATGGAGATAACTTAATTGTCCAAAACTGGACTATTATGTTTAGAATCATAAAGCTTAAAATACAGTTGATAGAATGAATTTCAGAGTGTTAAAATAAATGACATACCACTCTACAATGCAATTATTTAAAAATAATTGGTTGCATTAAAGTGTACTGATGTGGAATGATATCCACATTATATTGCTCATTAAAAATCAAACACCACTGCAGAATAGCACTTCTAACATGATCCTATTTTTGTTGAAGTAAAATTATACTATTATTTGTACAGAAATAAGTCCAGAGAATCCATACAGTCTGTAAACAGTGACAGTAGAATTTTAACCCTGGAAGGAAGAATTAAAAGAAGTTGAAGAAAAACAAGTGAAAAATCACATTCTCTCCTAGGCCTCTGAGGAAGATTTACCCAGATAACATCATCTAGGGGCAGATGTGATTTTCTTAGATTGTATGCTTAGGGTCAGCCCGTGTCTGAGATGGGGAGTGGGTAAAAATGTGTCTCCATGGAGATTAGCTTTCTCTTAGATGCTACTTTTCTCCTACTAAAGATACTTCTTCTAGCCAACGTCAACCCCTTCACAACAAATTGCATGAGAAAGAGAGAAGGGCATCCGCTCCAGCACCACCTTCTACCCACCTCAGAGGAACGGGTATACCTCTCTTTTACTTTGTGGTATATTTAAATTAATGAATATGCCCCTTCCAGAAATACATTAAAGTTTAAATTTTATCTCTCATTGTAGCATGAAGGAATTTCAAACATAGCAAGTAGATAAAAGAGGTGCTTTGAAAGAGCATCATACCTTCTATAGCATGGTCCTTCTCTATTGATTCAATTTAAAAAAAAAAGCACAACATTTGTTTTCTTTGAAGACTTAATGCCAAGCAGTAGCCAAGGCCCTATAAAGAATGCATAGGTATAATATTCTAGTTTCTGCCTTCAAGCATATATATTTGGAGAGTAAAGCAAATGCATAAAGAAGTTATTCTAAGTGCTGCAGTAAAGGTGAGGGGTACTGGGAGAGGTCAGAGAAAGGAGAGCTCAGACCTGCTTCACAGAGTCAGTGCTGACGTCATGAAGAAGGAGGTATTTAGGGAGAATAGGATTTCACAGGGGAGGGTTAAAGGGTGAAGTCAAAGCAGACAGAGGAACAGCAGAAATGAAGTTCTGAAGCAGGACAGGGTGGACCTTGTTCAAGGAAAAGTCCCTAGTGCTGGTTGGCAGGGGCACAATAGAATGGCAGTACTACAACCGTGGTAGGAATTTAGGTTTGAGAAGGACCAGAAGTATCTTTGTTTACCGGGGAGTCTGAGAAAGTACCTGCTTAAAATGTTGTAGCACACACATACAGGACATTTGCTTCAAGCACTAGAGAAGGGTATATGTGTTGGTTTGAGAGTTTTATGTGGGCCAGAGAATATTGTTTTTAAATTGATTAGATTAGATCATTTAAGAGCTATTTGATTAGATTGCTCCAATAGGTCATGACCCAGGGTGGGTTTTAATCCTCTTACTGTAGTCCTTTATAAAAGGAGGAATAAAAGCTGCAGTGATAGAGAGAACTCTCCATATTCTGATGAACCTGGGAGAGAGAGAAAAACCACAAATGGAGCAGCCTGAAACTGAGCAACCATGGCCAGGGTAAAGGGGAGAGCCGAGTGGACCCTGCCATGTGCCTGATCTTTCACAGCTGAGCTCGGGGAGAAAGTGAGCCTGGAGGAGAAGGCAGAGACTGGCAGAGCCTCCACTGTGCATTGCCACATAGCAGGAGTCCTGGATCACCAGGAGCCGACCTTCGGTGAAACAGCATCTCTGAGGATGGACATTTTCACAGCCTCAGAACTCTAAGCTTTTAACCTAATTCCTATTGTAAAAGCCAACTCATTTCTGGTATATTGCTCCCAGTACCTTTTAGTAAACTAAAACAGTGTATTACCTGAAAAACCTGCCTCTATAGCAAACACTTCTTTTAAAGCATTGTTAAACCGGTGAAAGAAAGAGAAGAATGGGGAGGGAGGGAGAGAAAATGAAAGGGAGGGAAGGAGAAAAAAAAGGAAGGGGGAGAAAGAGAAAGAGAAAGAAAGAAGGGAATGGGGGGGATGAGGGAGGAAAATCCCTACCTACAGAAATGAAAAGCATAGGAAACAAAAACTGGAGTGCTTAGGGCAGTGATAGTAGAGGTATTGAACTTAGGAACCTTAAGGTTTGAATCTCTAAAGCTGAGTAATTAACATAAAATGTGGACAGACTGGTAATACTTCTGGGAAAGGAAGCAGAAGTAAATTAAAAACCTCTCCAGAAGGACATACCATCTAATCAGACCATAGAAAAGCTCACAGTCTAGAAATACAAAATGAAGAAACAATCCTCTATGAGGGTGTCAAAAGGCACAAGAAACAGCAGGATGAGCACCTCTGAGAAGATTAGATAAAAATTTTGATAGACTGTATAAAATAAATATGTTTAAAATAATTGAAGACAAAAAGAAAATAAAAGAGAAGAAAGGAAAAGAAAAGAAAAATACAAAAAAAGAAGAAGATTCTATGGGGAAGAGGGAGAATTTTGATAAAGAACCAAATGGAATTTCTAGAAATGAAAATTTTAATCATTGAAATTAAAACCCAAATGACTCACACAGCATATTAGATACTGCTGAAAAGAGGATTCATGAACTAGAAGATAGAGCAGGGAAAAATTCCCAGAATATAATAGTAACAGATAAAGAAACAGAAAATATGATAGAGAGGTTACAAAACATGAGGGAATATGCATAAATCCATGATGAATTCTAGAAAGGGAGAATAGAGTAATTGGAGTAGCAGATTTAAAGAGATAATAGCTGAGAGCTCTCCTATATAAATGGTAGATTCAAACCCTCATATTCAAAATGCACACAAATGACAGGTCCTAGATACTTCTCACCTGAAGTTCTGGCCTGGACCAGAATGAAGCATAAGGGTTTAATTTGTAAGTTTGACCTGGGTGTTAAGAAATAACTCAAGAGGAAGTAGTGGCTTCTGCAGGCAAACTGGCTTCTGTCCAGGATTCCCACTTTGTGAGCCTTGATCCAGCCCCTTCTCTTCTCTACTTTCCTGGACTTGGGCTTGAGCTTTGGCCTGTGTTCAGTCACCAGACCTGGCATTCAGAAATGTGTTCATTCAAGCCTTCTCTCTATTCTGTTCAAACTACAAAACAACTCAACTGGAATTTCATGAGAGCTTTACAAAAGGAAAAAAAATTACACCTACCCCCCCCCATACCAAATCACACCATGCTAGGTTTTTAAAAATTCACATTTAAAGAAGGACAGATTTAGATTGACTTAGCTGGCATAGCTTCTGGGTGCTCTGTCTTCAAACTCTATTACTCTCTTTCATCATATCTAAAGTAGGTTCTAAATAGCTTTGTATGACAAATTATGGAAAGAGCCCTGGTTTGAATCTCAGGAAAGCTTGAGTTCAGGTCTTAGCCCTGTCTGTCTAGCTGTGTGACCCTGGGAAATCTCCTGACTCAATAACAATAGTGACACTTTTTGAATGCTTGCTAGGATCCAGGTACCTTTGTACTGGGTGCCTTCCATGTATCCTCTCATCTAATCCTTACGACAGCCTTTGTGTTAGGTTCTGTTATTAACTCCACGACAGCTGAAGCCATGGAGCTCACCTGCCCATAATATCATGCTTAGAAGGAGGAAGAAGTCCATGTGATTGCAAAGCCCAGGGTTTCAACAGCTATTGCTTACAGTCTCCCTGGTCTTTTGTTTTCTCCTATCTCAAATGAGGCCTCTTTAGTGCTCTAATATTTGATAATGTGTTTGGGTGTGTGTGTGTGTGTCTGGCAGGTGTGTGTGAAACTCCTCCTGAAGTTCTATGGAAGACATTAAGGAATTTGCATCTACCTCTATGGAAAATAAACCAAAAGGTACTCTTCTGCCTTAGCTGGTCATCATTTATATCCATTTAATTTATTTCAAAATTAAAATTAAAAAACAAAAGCAACAAAACTTTCTGTTTTGTAGATTTTTATCATCTTATTTTCGCAAAGTACTAAAATATTGGTATCTATAAAGAAAAGTCAATCAGTTTTACTAATAACCCTGACCAATTTAGTCAGTTTAAAATTTTATGTTAGAAAAAAAAGATATTAGCTGATAATGAGCTTCCAACTCAGGGATGCTGGGCTTCCTTGCAAGGGGGCACTTTAAAAACATGTACACAGAAACTTGCAATCTGGATTCCCCTCACAGGCAAGGTTGTTTAATCACCTGCCACCCTCAAAAACACAAAAACAAACAACAACAAAACACCCTAATTGCCTTCTCAGTTCCTTGTTTGCTAATTTTTTTTTTTTAATTTATTTCTCTTCCTCGTCCTTGATGCCTGCCCACACCCTACCCATTCCATTGTTGGGCTATGAATCCAGTTCTTATTCTCTTCCTCAGGAGTCCTTCTCTCAGGTAACTGACACAATTATGGGATAAGTAGGCATCCTCTTCCCAACTCCTTCGAGCCTATGATGTGGCTCCCTCTCACTGGGCACTTACCTTTTCCTGCCTGCTTCCTTAGGTAAGAGTCATGTGAAAGTGGGGCCTGTGTCTTTGTATTTGCCACTGCTTTAAACCTACTCACTTGCATATAGCAAGCATCATATATAAATATAACCAATATCTACATGTGTATAGATATGATAAATATAGATATATGATTGACATGAATATACATATGCTAATTAGTATCTGGGTGCAAGAAACAGAAATCCAGTCCACCTAATTTAAGAGCAGAGGGATTTGTTGTAAGGATACGGGCCTATCACTTAGAACTTCAGTGCAGGAAGTACAGCCGGTCCTCACAAGACTGAACTGGAACCTGGAAAACCATCAGGAGCGAAAGCAGCTACTTTCTCAGCCTCTTTTTTTCTCACTGGGGCCACATGATCTACCATCTGCTCCATTCTCTTGCTTTTCTCAGCAGACAGTCTCTCTCTGCACCAAGTTTTCGTGGGCCAGGGAGCACCATGACCTGTAGTCTCTTGCCTCTTAGTTCAAATTCGTATGAGAGAGAATTTGAATGGCCAAGTTCGTGGTTAGGTGCCCAGCCCTGGTCCCAACAACAGCGACCAAAGAGGAGTAAAATTACACGATAAAACAAGACAGGAGCGTCCCAGCCGTTCATTTAGAGCAGGGAGTTGGCACAGGAGCAGTTCTAAAGAAAGGAATACACACACACACTTTTTCTTTTAAGATTATATCGATTATATAATGAATGTGTGTGATGAGTAAATTAATGATAATAAAAATTTGCTTCTAAGTTTAATGCTGAAGGAAAATGAGAAATGCTTTTTTTCCTCCAATGGAAAATACATGCAAGATAAACTTGTTGGAGGCTTGTAAGGACAGAGAGATGAAAATAGATAGGATATAAAATTCAATAGAAATGCTTTCTTCTAGAAAATGCTATTTAAGAAAGAATATTCTGACATCTACATGCAGGCTGGGTAGAATCTGGAAACAACTGTGAGCAGGAAGCCCATTTGGAATTTGCATTTTATAATCTTCTGTTCATGATGTAGAACTAGACCACGAAGTTTAAGGCATGTGGGCTAAGTGTCCCTCACTCCACAGACAGCATTTTGTTGCTGATATTTACAGATTAAAAGCAGAAGCAGTGAGTCTACTGTGTAATATTTACTGATTCCAGCAGCTCTGCTATATAGACATCTTACACATAAATTTAACTATTATTATTGCATTGCCCTTTTCCAAGAAAGGGTAAAGTAGATTTGTTGGAGCACTTAACACATGTAAATCCCCCACCTCTTTAAACCAAAGCGCATTGTATTAAAGAGTTACATAAATTTTACAAGTACTCTGTCCTTTGGAGCTCATAGCACTATTCTTTCTTGCAACACAATTAAAGTGATGCCTCTTTATAAGCCAGTTCTGTGATCTGGATGGAAGATATCCCATAGAAGGGCTGCTTTTGCCAAACGCGTAATTGCACTGAGGTTCTAAGTATGGTGGGAGGCTGCCGGCTTCGGCATTTGTAATGGCTCTATCACCAAAGAGCTGTTTCATTGGCCCCCGCAGCCTTCTTTGAACTTTATTTACTCCTTTACTGTGCTTCACCCACTTTTCTTAAGCTTGGCTTTTAAAAAATGATTTAAAGTATGCCTTCCTTCAAACGGCTAATAGTCCATAAAACAGCTTAGTGCTTGCAAAAGAATGCTTAAGTTGATAGAGGTGGAATCTGTGATAAGGTGCCACCCAGGCAGACACAGCCTGATGTTTGTCTATCTCCTCACAGGCTATTGCACCAACGCGGTTCCAAGAGAAGCAAGGATTATATTTTGTATCGAAGGTGGTCCGTGCCAAATGAGTTTTCATTTTTGATTGCTCAGCTTGGGTTATTACAAAATGTGTTTTATTCATGGGGTTAATGGTAATTATTTTGACCACGTACTTTGAAAATCACATGACAACTCCATAAGTCCTACTGGAAAAGGAACCAGGAAGATTTAGCAGTCTTATCTAATCAGGCTCAGTATCTTTATGAGAAAAGTAGGTTTCTGTTTGGAAAAAATAGGCTTGGAATTCAACTACTTCTATGCTCAATGATTTCAACTTGTGCTATGCATGATCTATGTCTCCCAAGTGGCTAGATAACATGAGATCATGAGCTTGAAATGCACATCCAATCCCATAACAGAATTTTTGTTAAATGAACAGGATTCTGTCATACGGCTCTACCATAATTTATGATTAAAGTTTATTTAGCCAATCCTTGATTGTTAGACATTTTTATATTTTCTAATCTTTTGCTATTATAAATAATTCTGTAGTGAACATCCTTATAGATAAGTAATATCTTTTTAACTTGCTGCCCTGGCTTTCATCTCCTTCCGCTCCAATCAGTCCAATCCAACCCTGATTTAGGCAAATTAATCTTCTGGAAACAGCGCTTTTTAAAAAACAGGATAGTCAGGTGTTCTGGCTGTACTCAGAGCCACCACATCTAGTTCTAGTCTCCTGTTTTCTTATGCTCCTCCAGTGATCTGCTAAGGCTCTGCTGCTTGAAGTTTCCTAGAGGTGGGCCCACACTAGCCTCCGAACCACTCTCCCTTTGAGGGACAGGGACTGGGGCAAGACAGTTCACCAGAGGCCTTCCTGGGGAATTTAGGAGCTGGAGCCGAGAAGGAGAATTGCTCTTTCTCCAGGTATGTAAACCTTGAAAATTTAGGCAGCCGTATCTTCTGCCATGTGTACCCTGGAAGAGAAGGAAGTTTGTCTGCAAAGGGAGAAGAACAAGCAGATGGAGAAAGGAGCAGGGATAGGGCAAAGGAGAGCAGGAGAGACTGATAGACATCTTAACAGAGACAAGAAGTAAAGGAAAAAGGACTGGACGTGTCCGTTCCCTGGAGGAATGTTAGCTTGGACTAATAGTGAGGATGTGTGAGAAAAGAGACAAGCCCTGGGGAGGGTTTACCTAGGTAACTAGTCCTGCTCATCCCCTCACTGCAGCCGGGCCATGCCGACATCGCAGAACCGGATTGAAGAATGGACCAGCCTAGTGAGTACATGGTACACTTATGTATTAAATGTATTTAAGTGCATTAAATATTCTTAGGGATTCCAATGGCACTAGAAGAGTAATGAGATAGAGAAAATTGTATTTCTAAAATTCTCTTAGGGAGAAATATACATGTGGTGTTTGACAACATAAGACATGCTTTGAAGGTCAACATATGGGACTTTAATCTTCAAAAGAGAATGGTTCAGTATAAAATCAGGGTTCTTATTGTGTTGAGTAAAGAATAAAAGTTGGGGTCAAAGCTGATTTTATTTGGAAATGAAGACCTTTGAGTGCTTCCACCCACACCCTCATTCTGTGCCTTTCCTTTCATGTAATATCTTACCCTCTTTTCTTTTCTGAACAAATTTAGAGTACATCAGTCCAAAAGAGAGCCAAATCACAAACCTGCCTGGAGAGCCCCAGTTTTAGCCTATTGCGGGTACCTGCCTGCCAGGCCCTGGGTAAAACCCATTCTTTTCTCTGTACCCTTTCTTATGCTCTTCTCTCCCATCTCTATTTGATTCTTGTCTTCAAAGACCAGTTTATGTTTTACCTATTTTAGCCACAGTGCTTACACCCAAGCCACCACCTATACCACCTTGAATCCCCTGCAGAAGGGTTAATGAGGGCTAGAGACTCAGCAAAGCTGCATCCTTCCTGTGAGCTCTGCATGGCCTAGTTGACCCAAGGGGATCCATGCTATTAGCAGCGAGTGGAAAGCAGATATTTCTCTTACGTAGGGACACACAGGAATGTCTATGCCCATATAACACTTACTTCCCCTCGAAGATAAGGGCCAAAAAGCTCAAACAAGAAGTCTACATTGTCTTAATTAGGTGCCATTCTCTTGTTGTTAAAAGCAACTTCTGAATGGTCACCTGAGTTTTGCCAAGAGTCTATTCTACATTTTAGGAAATGTGGATAATGGAAAAGAAATAAAGTCCCAAAGCAGGGTCTCTAACAGGCAGCAGGTGGAGGAGACAAGTTGAATGGCAGGCGTCCCTCCCAGCTCAGGACTACCAACTCCTCCACATTTTCTTGAGGGAAGTGGAAAGAAGAAAATATATTTGGCAGTTTAAATCAGATAATTACATTTTTTTAAAGGTAGGTTGAATATATTTCCCAGGTTTTTTCCATCTGTTGAAACTTAAGTAGAAGAGCATCACTCCTGAGTTGCCCAGGCTACGTGATGAATATGCTTTTGAAATGAATGCTTTCAGATGGTTTCTTTTTATGAAACGTGCACAAAGATGTGTACTATGGTGGCGGAGTCTGCCTTGTAGGACATCTGGCTGCAACATGTGCCTCATTAAGTTACACCTGTAAGTGTGGGGTCATTTTTTTATGCCAGTAATATTAATAATAAAGGGTTCATTGAATAGGATTATTAATGGTGCCAGGTGGAGGATGTGGTATTACTTCCAGCCTGGTAGGGGCTTGGTTAATGTCTCCTCACGCCAACGTTTCTGGTTTCATGTTTATAGACAGAGCGGTCCAGATGATGGCTGGCAATGAAGCTGTTGAGAAAACGAATTTTCCCTCTTTCCCATCAGCAAGAAAATTTCCAACAGTTGGCAGAGAATTTCAATGACCCTTTTTTTCTACTTTTGAATGTATAATCTCCCTCCATGGCAAATAAGGTATTTATCAATTACTTCAAGATATTCAGAAATAAGCATCAATGTTTCACTTTTGCTAACTTGACTTCAGTTGAAAGTTTCCAGATCTTGCCATCTCCTAGCACTTCTTATTTCGAGAATAAGTTTGTCTTCACATTTTCCCTTTGTGGTTACAAACTGAAAATTAGGGTGGGGGAGGGATCTAAGAAGAAATCTAAAACCTTTCCTTCCTTATGTGGAATGTTTGCTTTTGTATTTTACAATGCAAGACTTGTAACAGAAGGAAATAGATGCTTGAGGTAAGGTAATTTTTAATGTGCATTCTTACAGGTGTTAGCCAGTCTGGTAAATTCAAAGTATTGTTTGATTTGGCAACCAGATCCCAAGACTTAGAATACCAACCCATGTTTTAGCTTCAGATTACATACAACTAGAAGAAGATTTTTAATTTAACAAGGCAATTGTTGAATGTTAATTGAAATTGCACTTGAGAAGTAAAACCCAACTGATTACTAAAAGCATGCTTCCAAAAAGGCCTAATAGCAAAATTGTCTTTTACATATCTTTAGTCATTCATAAGTACATGCATACATAATTTGTGCACAAGCAATAAACTAATAAAAATAGTTGTTTAAAGATCTATTTGTGTAGTACTTTACAGTTTAGAAGTGTTTTTCACACACATCGTATTAACAGTTCTGTAAAGTAGGTGGTGGCGTTATCTTCGTTTTGCAAAGGATACTGACATTCAGAGAGTGACACTCTCAAGATCCACAGCTAACAAGTGGCCTCTTCAAAACTGAAACTCACCCCCCACTGAATCGAAACGTTTATGATTTTTCCATTCCACCATCTGTTGCCCCTTTCCCAGCCAATTAACTCCCCTCAAGAAAATCCTAAAATCCAGGAATCACTTCCATTGCTACCTCACTTTATTATAAAGATCTTTGCATAGCCTGGATGACTCTCATGGAGTTAATGACGAGTGGAAAAAAGGCAGTCACAAAGAGTACATTCTGGATGATTCTAATTCTATGATGTTCAAGTCAGGCAAAACTCATCTAAGGGGACAGAAGTCAGAATAGCAGTTACTCCTGGGGGAGGGTATTGACAGGAAGGGAGAATGGGGGAGCTTCCTGAGGTGTGGAAACTTCCTGGAGCTTGATCTGAATGGTGGAGACACAGGTACACACACTCAAAAATTCACTGAGCAGGACACTTAAGGTTTGCGCAAATGGCTGTAGTTTTCAATTAAAAATTAATTTTAAAAAAGAGATCACGTTGTCAGCAAATATTTACTACAAGTCCCTGAAATGTGTCTTCTCATGTACTCTTTCTGGAAAAAGAACCACACTCCTTTTCAGATCTCCCAGGCTGCGTGCTCCTACTATCTAATCTGCTAGCACCCAGCTACTTCTTTGAAACTTTATCTCAGTGTTTTGTAATTGCTGCATGTGTGGCTGTCTCTCTCTCAAAGGGCAGGGATCATTTACTCCTCACATGTAGATCCCCAGCATCTAGCATGGTATGGGGCATGAAATAGTTATTCAATAAATTCTTGTCAAAAACAATGACTGACTGAATGAATGAGCCAAATGGCTTTTCGCTTTGCTACTTTATAACTCAGGCTAAGATTTGGGTCACATTAGCATGGCCTGGAACCAGGCAATTAGTCATGGGGCTTTCAGAAGAGTCCTGGGCCGCTGGCTGCTGTACTTAACTCTACCACCACTGTCACCAGCAATCTGGAGACTCCCATGAGGCTGCTTCCACTGTTGGATCTGATTGTCTCCTTTCTGTTAGGTAGCTTCCTACCTGCTAGGGCCAAAAAGAAGCTCTCAACTACATCCTTTCTACATTCCTACCTCAATCTTGGCCCTTTGAACAATTCTCTTTCAAATTACTACACCATGGAAACATTAGTCACACCCAGTCCAAAACAAAACAAAACCTGGGCATATGCCACTCCAGCCTCATTTTCATCAGTCTCACCTGTCAGCCTTCCTTGTTCTTCTGAGTTTCAAGTTCAGGATGAACAAGTGTCACCATTTTGCCATTTCTAGATACTGACCTCCTCTTGGGAAGGTTTGCAAGTTTTTGTTCCAGTTTTTGTTTGTGTGTATGTTTGTTTGGTTTTTTTTTAGATTTGTGGCTCTCCTTATCATCAGGACTTGTTCAGGGTACATCCTTTTCTTTTTCCTTTTTCCAACTGTTTTATCTTTCTCTACTGGATTTGGCCCAAAAGGAGTCCCAGTGAGCTCGACCAAGTCCATGAGAAATCCCTTAGGTCAGGAAATGCTGTGATAACAGAAAAGGCAGGCTATGAGTTTTGTCCTCTCAGCCCAAGCCTACTCAATTGGCTTGTTTACTGTGGCCATCTTTACAACTTGCTCTCCATTGGTGGAGTGCATAGGCTTCTTCTGAGGGTTGGCATAAATGGTGCGCTGATGCTCAGGTGCAGCTGAACTGCTGCCCTAGAGTGGTAGCATTCACCTGTGTAACAAACACATCCGAACGTGGTGATTGGCCAAAGCCTTGCCTCCGATGAAGTCATGTTTATGTTTCATTTTATTTTGCTTTCATAAAGCTGCTGAGTGAGAGGATATTCAGCATTTTTACAGAGTTTGTGCTCTTCATTCTCTGACCAGGCAGTCAGATGCAGGATATGTGAAAACACCCTGGAAGTTCATAAAGGGACAGGATTTCAGGACTGAGGAAAGACCCATCTGGCTTCCTTTCCCCCTTTCATGCTCCATAATGCCTTATCTGAGCACCTGCAATGGGAATAGAGAAGGAAAGAGGGAAATAAGTAGGAGGCAAATTAGTCCAGAAGAGGAAGAATGCAATCCAAATATAATGTCACAATTTTGGATAGGGCGAGTTCCTGAGTTGCTCCCTCCCCACTTTAAGCAAAACTCTTAATAAGTGTCACTTTATCTGAGCCATGACATCCTTCGATGACTAAAGACACATGGTTAGCATGTGGACACATGTGGGATGTGGACTAAGAGACCAGATTCGCGTTCTGACAACTTCTTCCTGGGAAAGTTGGATCACCTCTCTAAGCCTGGATGCCCTCATCTCTGAAATTATAATAATAGTATAGGCCACGACAAACTTAAGTATTAAGTGCGAAGTTATATGAGAAAAAGTCCTATAAAAAAAAAAAAATAGCATGTATGTTCAAATATTAATTGTTGTTATACTGCCTCCTACTGGCTGCTTACAGTGCACTGAGAATTTCCCCTTTACTGCTAAGGTCTATGTGTGGGTGATTCCACACCAGGAAGTAAGGCCACTTAGTTGTGTGTGTGGACATGTATGTATGTGGGTGGTAGGGGTTGCAGACAGTGGAATTGAATAGGTTATTCTGCTATCTGCTCTGCTCTGGGGCCAAGAGGTTTCCTTGGGAGTTATTAGGTGCAGATCCATTTTCTAGACACAGACAGTTTAAACATTTAGTCACTCTATGTGATATTTTAAAATTAATACCAGTGAATTCTTAAAATAACACTTTAATGGGTTAACAGCCAAAGAATGAGTGCTATGTTGATTAAATTTCCCTTATAATACAAGTTTGATGATTATGAGAGTAAAACACTTGGTAGATTGCCTTTAGGGTATTGTTAAATATAAAATGTGTGAAATATTGTTTGAGAGAAGGACGCAATGCATCCACACCACTCTGTACTCATCAATCCTTGGCTTGAAATGAAACAAGTCTTGATCATTAGGGTGACTGCAAACTGTCTTTAAGCACACCTCCTACCTGAAAGATGGAAACAGCAAGAGGCTCCAAAATGTCAACCAGGGGACCTGAGGCCAGCTTGAAGCTCTCCTCTTGTCAAAGCAGTACTTCCTGCCTGCTTGTGAAAACCCTGGCCAGTGCCACAGATCTCAAATGGAGGCACAACTCTGTCCTACCAACTTCTGCTCCTCAGTTCTTCTTTGGCTTCACTAGGAGCAGAATGGAAGTGGTGGGACCTGCAGGCAGCTATTGCACAAGCCAGGCAGAGTGAGCATAAGAGGACAAAGATGGAGCACAAAGACGAGGGTAGGGTCTGGTGACACTCGAGGGTAAGCATCAGTGTAGACTCCATCGAAGGATAAGGGACCTTACAGGCTAGACTTGCATCTCCCCTTGGGAAAGCACAAGGCAAGGAGGAACAAGGAAGACAAGGGAGGAAATCAATTTGTGGATTAGTTAAATGACTATTGGGGAGTAGGACTAATTCAAAGATGATTTGGAAGAACAGAGATTACTTCCTTCTTTTAGCTACATGTTCGAAAATTCAGGGGGTGGAAGAAAAGGGAAGGAACATTTATTATGTACCAACTCTGTGCCAGACATTCTGCTCGCACTTTTAACTTTATCTAGTTTGAACTCCATTGGAATCCTAGTAAGTTTTTTAATCCCCCTTGCTCTGTATGAAGAAACCGAAGTCCATAGAGGTTAAATTACCTAAGGTCACATGTGATAGAGCCAAATTGGACCATGTGTACCTACCTGAAAAAGCATTCTATCACATTGCCTCTCAGCATCTATGATTTCCCTCGTATTTCCACATGGTCTAAAAATTGGGCTAGCTACATATGTTTTGACATGTTGTTCCTTAGGGTTTTCAGAGACTTAAAAAAGGGCAAACCATACATTTGTAGATGCTAATTATTTATGTGGATAAGTCAAATACATTAGTGTGAAAATTAATTAAAATTCTAAATGCCAACAATTTTCTAAACAATAGTTTGAAACTAACAACTGCAGCTTCATTTGCCTAACAAATTGATAATCTAAAGTAAAGCCACCAAATCTGGCTGACTTCTAACAGCCTCTGGGTAGCCCCAAGATTTACAATCATGTGACCAGGTTTTAGAGACTTCTTCAGGCTCAGACCAGATCTTATCCCCGCCACATAACACTTAACACATGTCTTGAGAAAGGATCCGGTTTGGAGTGAGCGCCGGGGAATGTATGTGCACAGAAATTTTATTTCTCTCTTAGTTTACCCAGGAGGTTGGTATTGGAGTTACACTACAGTGCCATATTCAGAAGAAATTTATCTCTCTTCCTTGACAAATCCCAACTTTGCTTAACACCATCTCTAAGTGCAACCTGCCTCTCCCACCAGTACTAGATACCAAAGAAGAAAAAGGTGGGATTCAAAGGGTACTGGGGAAGAGAAGCAGGACATGGTGCTGATCTGGGAATGAGGAAAAATCTTTGAAGGTTACTCACACACCCCATGAAGCTCTGAAGTTGCCCACCAACTCCTCTCTGTTGAGTAGGCCATGCCTTGCCAGCTGTGAGCATGCTGTATAAAGGAATCCCATAGACAGTGGTGGGGGCTGCAGCCTAGAAACCAGGCCTTGAGGGTACTTTCCTGAGATTTTTCACCTTTGCTATTTAGGACAGACTCTTGTAAAGTTGCAGAAAATATAGTCTCCCTTTGCAGGGATATGGGGGTGTTTAAATGAAGTGCTACATGTAAAGGGTTTAGCATAGTATCTGTCTTTACCAGTCAATGCATATTAGCCATACAGTAATGATGAAGACAGCAACAAGGATGAAGACAAAGATGATGATGATGACAGTGGTGATGACATGTGTATGGTGCCTTACAAAGTACTCCCAGTATAGTATTTCATTATATTTGGGCTGCTCTGTACATATTCCTATGAGATAGATGGTGGGAAGGGAAGGGGGTGTCTATTAATTCTATGTTGACGGATGAGAAAACTGAAATAGAAAATGATTAGGTAACTTGCCCAAGGTCACGTAGCTAATTAGAGTCCAGATTGGCATTAGAAGGCAGATCTTTGAATTCCTAGTCTAGTCTTTCCCACTGTGCCACAAAAACAAACAAAGAGAAAAACAATGGAGTACCTTATGACCACTTAGCAGTTTACGGTTTCTCAAAACGTTTTCAGTTACGCCACGCCATCTTCACCTGGAACAGCACAATCATTCGGTGATTCAAGAAATGCTGGCGATGCAGACCACACATTATAGATGAGGAAACTGAGGCCAGAGAGGCTAGTGGTTTCCCCTAGGTGAGAAATGGGAGAGGCAAGAATCACCCCAGGAACCCAGGTTTCTTGACTCCCACCTGTCACTTTTCTCTGATGCCTCCCAGGGAAGCTTTTTAGGAGGGTGAAGGAGGAGTAGAATTAGAAATCAAAGTACAAATAGGAACTCTGTCCAGGATACAACTTGGTGCCAGTCACTGCATTTCTGAATTGAGGTGAAAAGTCCCCTTGGTTGGAGAGAACAGAACCCAGAGAGTAATTCCACTGCCTCCCCCACCCCCCCCACTCAATGGGGAAAATCAAGAGAGGAGTCTGTTGGCAATTTATATCTCTTCTAGACCTGAAAGCCAAAGCTGGTGCCGCATTCCCCCAGCAATTTTCAGAAGCAAAATAATACTTATTGTCTCTCAAAAATTAACAA
The DNA here is from genome assembly GCA_026826555.1 of Tolypeutes matacus. Lineage (NCBI taxonomy): Eukaryota > Metazoa > Chordata > Mammalia > Cingulata > Chlamyphoridae > Tolypeutes > Tolypeutes matacus. The sequence continues at coordinate 23,383,580 of JAKSZT010054215.1, read as the reverse complement.
ATAAACAAACTAGCAAACAAGAATAAGAAAATCCTAAATTCATGCTTTTAGGTTAGAGTCCTGAAATGCATTCATCTCTTTCACTTGATGTGGCTCACTTTCATTCCTCCATTTTAATATCTTAGGGGGAAAAAAAACCCAAATAACCAATAAGGGTTTACAGCTTTGATGAGAAGCACTAAAGTTGTTTTTCTATGAATATAGATTATTACATTTTTTTACAAAGCAAGTAAACAGATGCATAAAAATGCATTATTTCAGGAGCATAAGAAAACCTGCTATAAGTATAGTGCTTTAAATTTGTTTTTATGATTACTTGTAATTAATTAGCATCAAAAGTAAGTTATCAACATCGCTAAAAACTGAAATTGTACTAAGTGATGTGAGCAGTGCACTCCAGGAATGATCAGCTGTTTCATCTTTATACCAAGGTGGAGCAAAGAATGCTCTTGAACTTTTCTTTTTTTTTAAACTATACGTAAATGGAAGTGCCAAAAGCCAGTGACAGCACAGAGGAAGAAATTTAAAAGGAACCGATAGAAGAGCCCAGTTTGTCAAGTGACAAATGATGTCAGGGGGTAAAAACGATGTGTGCTAACAGTCACATCACTTTATCAGGTTAGGCCGGGATGAAAGTTTCCTTTAAAAATAAAAATCAGCTCTGCAAATTGGAGAAGGTTCATATGCCCCCTCCAAACCATCATTTCTCAGCCACAAAAAAGGAAGATGTTTTGATGGGTGTTGGTATTTTTTTCACCAATTCTTGCTGTTTGTCACCATCTTTTCCCCTCTTAAGATTAATGATGGCATTGTTTGCTGTAGCTTTGGTCAATTTAAAACTAACCAATGGGTTCAAACAAGTGATCCCCTTGACCTCTTTCCATTTCCTGCAGACGCACAGCCCTGCAGACGCACAGCCCTGCTGTGAACTGTCCTTTGCTAAGACAGCGCCAATAAGAAGAGAAAGAAAAATGGATATTTAGTAAGCAGAATGTTTTTTATCTGAGAGGAATATGTGCAGGGATTTAGGAGACTCACCCACATCTTATTTTATTAACAAGAACGTAATTGAACTGAGAACTCAATCTCTGCAATACGAATAGAATTTAACAACAGAAGGGAAGGGAGGGACAAAAAAAAAAAAAAAAAAAAAAAAAAACAAGATTAAAAACCCACAGTCTTCTTTCTTGCTTAGCATCTCTCCCAAGACTGAGGTGTTCTCACAATGGGATTATGGAGCCTAAAACAAAGTTAAACAAAATAAACAGATTTACTTCTAACAACTTTCATTCCATGGCAGGCCCTCAAAAGACACACGATTTTTTTTATTTTGGAGTAAGCTATCTGAAATGTCTGTCTTTCTCTAAATAACCCATGGGGAAGAATAAAAATATTTCATGCTGATGGGAAGTCATGGATAGAGCTGCACTTTATGGTTATTTCAATATTGAATGTAAAGAAAATTGCTTCAAAATCAAGACATGAAAAACAACATAAAAAACAAAACAAAACAAAAAAAATCAAGACATGGTCAAAGAAGTGATGATCTGGGACACATACCCAATTATGTTCCTCTTCCACCAGGGATTCTAGACCAGGTCACCATGAGTTAACAGTCCCTAAAGAGAAAATACTAAGTCAAACCAAGGATGTCTGCATTGTACTTACTGTTCTAGAAAAAAATCAGTACTAAATCTCACTAAAGTAATAAATATTGGTCAGAGTTCAAGTTACACCAACTGCATTCTTGCTTAATGTTTAAATTTAGGGTTTGTTGCAAGACTTGAATTGTGGTACCCACGCCCATCTGCCACTGCTGGGAGTGGGGATGGGGGAGAACTAGAGAACCCATAAAATTACTAGCCAGAATATTTTCTCACCAAGATTTTCCAGTCTATGTTACCAGCAGTGAACACACATTCCCATTTCCCCAAGCTTGCTGCCAGCCACATTTGTCTGTGGATGGCTACACCACCCTTCTCCCAAATACAGTGCTCCAGGGCACATATTGATATGATATTGGTGATTTCTTTTCACTGATGGGAGAAAAGTGGTAAGGCAAGTGAAGCCTGAACTGAGGAGCAAAAACAGGACCTTGGTTTCTTGAGGAAGTGTACCCATATGCCAGGTCCTGAAGTCAACTGAAGGGAAAAGGCCGAGGTTTTGTTTCCTACGATCATTTCCAAATTGGATTTTGGATTCCTAGCAAGAGCAAATCTTGGCATTGCATTATAAAGCTGTTGTTCTATGGATCCAGTAAGACTGTTTGATTCATTGGTCTCTGGATGACCATCACTTTTTACTTATTGGTCTTCCATTATTCCTTTTTGTGTGACTATCCAGGGGGGTGGGGGGGATAGGGGAGCATGACGGAGGAGGTGAACTCAAGTTTTGACTTCTTAGAGCCACATGACTACCATGTCCCAAAGATGGGTCAAATTTCCTGTTAAGCAGTCATCAATTACCAGGCCTCAAGGGTATGGTTTCCTGCTTTAAGGACTTTTTGATACTTCAGTAGTGGTGCACCTTTGGATGAGGGCCAAAACAGACCAATGTTTATGCTAAATCTCATTTTTTAATAAATAGGGTTTGGATAAAGTTCCAGAATGTCTAGCAGGGACATCTTGCATTGAGGTCTTCTCCCCAGATGCTTTGTGTCCTAATAAAGCCCTATCTGTGTCCAGGGTCCAGAGTTTTCCTCTCTGGCCAGTTCCTTCAAGTTTGTAATTTTCTAAACACCCTTCACTTTTAAAGGGCTCTATCTTGGTACTTGATCCTCGAGATTCTGTGCCCCCCATTTCCAGGCTATCTAATAGTTTTACTAGATCAAGTTAATGCAATAATAGGTTATTTTGTATTGATGTGTTTCCCTTCTGGGTAACAGATGTGCATTTTAGCAGGAGCTTTCTAAATATAATATTTTGATTAAAAAGAGCGGTCCTCAAGGGTGTGAATTCCAATTCAGTAGAAGAAATATTTAAGGGTAGATGAAGTTTTTGGCTCCTCTTAAACCACACCGGAATGAGGCAATGACAATGTACTCTTACTTTATAAAGGCTTGCCCTAAAGGTTTGTGCTCTATTAATATAAAATGCATGATTTCCCAGATAATTGCTTTTATCCACCACTTGATATTTGCTATAGAGACACAGTCTCAAGAACTGCTTGGAGCAACTGTCTTGTTTAAAACCAACATTGCTTTAAATCTACACATTTCAAAGCATAAAAGCACACATGCCATATTTTACCCATTTCCGATTTATGAAGTGCCCAGGGGGCACTTTTTACCATAAAGATTTTTGCAATACAAAAATGCAAGTTTCATTCTCTCTCTTCTTTTAAAAGAAATGACTGAAGCCCATGACTTTCTTCCAAATTGCTTTTCATTACCATTTTATAATCTTTTTAAAAAGCCCCCTTTTACTAAACTCCTTTCAAAGTTGCACTTTTCCTTCTTAGTATTATAGTATCTGAGCCTCAGGATGAAAGTTTGAATCCATTTTTTTCTGACTCTTCAATGTTAATGCTTCAATCAGCAATTCTTTGTACCTTTGTATGTTCCCTTTCTTTTCTCTTTTTCTCCCCTGGATGACTTTTTCTGAATCACACTGCTGAATGTTTATGTTATGATAAACATTCCCATTTCCTTAAACAGTGCCTTTTCCTTGGTTTTGATCTGTAAATGGTAGAGGTTTCACTCTTTGCTCCAAGGGGCACAAGAGACAGACAGGGGATGGTGATAGAGATTAGGGTTTCATTGGGAAGAGCTCCAACAAAGAACATTTTAAAAAGAATAAATGATCTGTATTAAAATATGTGGCACTGAAAATAAGTACCCTTGAAGGTCAGAAAGATTAATGTCCTTTAGTACTAGACACATATTAGCTCAAGTTATATTATGGTCTTTCCAATCCTGAAATTTTATGGTTTTGACTGATAAGGGTAAGAGATACTTTGCTGAAAAAAATCCTAAAATAATTTCTATCAAACAAACAAACTAACAAGACAGTGTTGAGGGATATGAATGGGTTCCAAAGAGTTCTACCTCCAGATTCCAACCTAAGGTGATGATAGGGAAACTTCTAGAATTTGTAGTGATAGTCTTCTGGGAGTGGTATCAACCAATTGCTGGAGGAAAACTGATTGGTCTGTTTTGCAATACCAGTACTAAAAATTGCACGTGGCTCAGCCTGGCATTACTGAAGGATAAGAAACTTTTTCTTCTATTATCCTAAAGAAACATCTCAGGTATTAGAACTCAGACTAGTCATTTACTTATGGTACAATTATGTTAGTTATTTCCAATTTAAAGGCCTCCATGTTTTAACTGTATGTGTCTAATTTTGTATTTCTTTCTTCTGTGTAAATGTCTAGCTCATTGTGTTTTATTCATTTCATCATTAATGAATGTTCCATTATCTGGGATTAACAGCACTATGCATCCAAAGTAGGAACTTTAGACTCCTTCTTGCTGAAAATTAACTGACTAAATCTCATAACTTTTTTTCCCACCCATTACACTTCTTTGTTTTTTTTTTTTTTTTTTCCTTCCTTAAGTAATACCTGAAGTAATACCTTAATCCACTGGGTGCTCTAACTCATCTGTTAAGTAGATACCTTCATGATTTGAAGGTTCTGTTTCTAAGACCTTCAGAGTAATGCTGTGAAAATTCCTCTTCTACCGATCTGGCCACGTCCAATTCCATGCTCACCAGTTGTAGAAACCATTCCTCTTTTAGTGTCAGCTGATTCTTCATCAATCCTCGCCTTCTTGAGGAAACTGGTGAGCCATGCTCACTTAGGCAATAGAACCATTCAATTCTAAATTTCAGGTGGTGTTAGGCAATAGAAGCATTCGATTCTAAATTTCAAAGACAGATGACTAAATTGTCTTTGATTCTGAGGGCCCAGTGGAACATGATAAACTCCATAGTGACTAAAAGCTGTTTCTTTCAATGAGGCAGAAGAAGGAACTAAAGGCAAATATCCTAATTTAGTAGTCTTTCTTGTGACATTCAACATTATTTGTTCATAAGAATTTTGTATTTTTGGAGACAAATTTTCTCACATTTAGCACTTTAAGTAGTTTTTGTTGTTGAATGACTAGACAATGTAACAAGGGCAGGATGATCATAGTGACTTTAGTCAACGTCAGAGGAACCAGATATAAGTCTCTTAGGTTGCAAACTATGACTTTATCATTCTCAACCCTAATCTGACTCATTAGAAGAAGACACTTGGCCAGTTGGTGCAGTATATAGAGGAAACGGCACAGGTTTTATGTTTAATATATATGTAGATTCAAATTCAGCTTCAGCCACTAACTCTCTGAATTAGCCTCACATATAAAAATGGAGACTTAAACTTGTCTTTCAGGGTTATAGAAGGACAGGCACATAAAAGAAATGCATGGATCAGTTTGTTTATCATTATTATGATTTTTTTCCTTCTGTATAATTCCACCAATAAGAAGCCTGGGAATTCATCAAAAAGCTAATCTGGACTTGGGATCTCTTGAACCCAGGAATCATAAGATTTAAAAATATCAGAGTGATTTGCTGATGCGTAGTCATCACAAGGCAGAAACAGGGAGAGTTAACATTCCACAAGTTACTCTTATATGGATAGCCATTGGGTCACATTATTTAGCAATCATAGTTCAGTACTGTTCAACTGATAGCCATCTGATTCATTTCCTATTACGTGCCAGACACTGTTTTAAGTACTGAGAAATGTTCAGGAGTAACTTTACTCTTATTCCAAAGCAAAACTCTTCTACAGAAGTTACTGTTTATTTTAACCTTTACATCTTCATCCTTAATCTCAAGGATGAAGATGTAAATGTTAAAAGCTATAATTTTCCACCTAAATTTGCATTCTATAAGGCTAACAGTTTTTTAAAAAATGGGATGGATAGAGTGACAGATCAAGAAGATTGAACCAGAGGAAAGCCCTCTCTGAACACATAATGACCTGCATAGTTCAAAACCCTCCCATCTGGCTGTCTTCTGGGAGAGATGTTTAGACAAATAATAGTCAGATTGAATGTCCTTCATCTAGGCAATCTGAAGACTGACTTTCCTTTTTTCTTTGGTTGATAAAGCCTAGAAAAGTTAACAAGAGTGCTTCCTTCTCAAGGAAGTACTACTCTTTAATAGAGATACATTTCAGCAAATGAGCCTGAACATAGCTATTGGGGCAAACAACAACTGTAGACTTGGGTGCCAGCTTGGCCCCAAGTGACCTTTTTCTCTGAGGTCCCCACAGTTTTAAAGAGCATTAGAGACATGTAATCAGTCACAGGAAGAGGAAGAAAATTTAAACCAGAATTTAAACCAGACCCCTTTAAATCCTGCTTGAAGTGGTATCCCAAACCTTGCACAACTATTTATTTCTAATTAAATTGCCAGTAAAGAGACATTCTCTCTCTTTTGGCAAAATTTTGATCCAACAATTAGATGGATATCCTGTCTAGACTTGACTCCAGCTTTTCCTCAATAATGTCTGTCCAGAGCGTCCCAATCTAACATTTTTACCTAGTGAACAGAAAGACTTAAAGCACAACTGTTGATCGTTGTCAGTGAAATGGAGTTAATCACAAATATGGCAGGGACTCATTAAAACTTTCTGCTGCATATTCATGCCCTGATTCATTTAAAAGAAAAATTTTGATAGGTAAATAAAAGGATCTAGAAATATACAAATGGCCTAGGAGTCAGACATTTAAGAAAAGATTCACAATATGAAGTTATGTGCCTAACAGAATGTTAGCTAAATTCAAAGGAAAGAGACAGAGATTTTGCCTGGAGGAACTAGGGAAGGCTTTGTGTCTATCACTTCCCATTCTGAGCTAGACTGAGGAGTTTTCCCATGAACCTGGGACTCGGAGCCTTATCTACAGTTGTGAAGTTTGCATAGTATTCACAGGTATCTGGACCTAGCAGAGGGAAAAGCCGGGTTTTGAAATCCATTCCATACTCTACTCCCTTAGCCGTGTGCCCTGGCAGGTAGCTCTGTCTCCTGAAGGAAAGGCCATGGAACCACACAACCCTTATGATTTATCTGTCCTGGAAGAGGCATCTTTTTCTAATTTGGCTATTCCCTCTGGACGCTTTTTGAAAATTCACACAAAGGGGAACTGATGCCTCTCTGGAGCTGTATGTAGTATGTCTTACAAAGAAGGGTGATCCAAAAAAGCAGCTTCCTTGGGGAAAAGCCAAATCGAAAGCAAACTGACTGTTCACATGAATTTTCCATCGAAATGTCAGAGAGAAGGACTCAGGTACCAGGCCCTGAAACTGAAACCAGATAGGAGCATAAAAGTTTGAGGCTGTAGAGAAAAGGCAGAAGGGAGGAATTCCTCAAACCAGAGGTTGAGCTGCAGGGACTACAGTGGGGACAGGCAGCCTAGTTTGTGTGTAGGATGGAAGGTATCACAGATCCTGTTGGGGACAGATGTTAAAAAGGGGGTGAATTTGAGCTGTGTGATGAAGAAAGTCACTGAGGAAAGAGAATTCCAAACTGAGGGACCATTTTGCAAAGGCTCAAAGGAATGATGGGACCACATGGATACTCCTGGGGTGAATGGGACAGACAATCCCTTGGGAAGAGGGTCAGTAGCTCAGGCACAAAGATAGAAAAGCAAGGAGTGTCAGCTCTTGAAGACGATGTCCATTGTGGCATTCTGTTTCTCTCATATAATTACCGGGATAATGATTTCCTCCTAGAGCTTATTGCTAGGAAATATTTGTGCTCCTGTATGTTTCTGTTAAATAATTGAATTTGCATGACAATCTTGTTTCCATTTTTGCCTTGGTTGTCACGGAGCTCTGGGCTCTGTTGTGAGCAGACTGCAGCTCAGCTTAACCACATTTTATTACTAGACACTCATGTTTTTGCCCTTGACAATATAATTCTACTTCATCCATGTATTTATAGGTTAAACCAACACAAAGCCCTTTAAAAAGTAGTCAAAATATGAATATACATAGAAATAACATACAGTAGTATCTTCTCCTATTTAATATGCAAACAGCCAATGTTTCTTGAACACCTCTGATAGTCATATCTATTGCTCAGAGACGTCAGAAACATGAGATTTAGTTTCAACAATCAATTATTAGCTTGTAATCTGAGTACATAAGGCATGTGCAGATACCCTGACAAGTCATAGTAGAAGGCATTATATGCAGGCCTGATATTTAATCTATTTTCACTACTATAGGGGCATTTGCAATTAAAATTCCATAGGATTTCTCTGTTGATGTAATCAGTGCTAAGCCCCCCAACAACTAAGGAGTTAACCTTGGGCACAGCAGGGACTTCCCTTCCTGGCATCAGGACAATTGTTTGCTCTGATGGGTTGGTGGTGCCCATGCCCTGACTTTTTTATTGAATATTTTGAACTTCACCTCTGAGCATGTGTTAGATGCAAGATGATATATCTTACGAGCATCATTGCTATAAATAATAAAAGCTACTCTTAATTAATTGCTTATTACACTCTAATAAGTAGCCATTAAGGAGTCATTTTTAGTCCCATTTTATAAACGGGGCAATAGGCTCAAGGAGTATCAATAACTTGTTTCAGGAAAAGTACTTAGTAAGTATAAGAGCCACTTTTCTAACCCTGGTCAGTGAGACTCCATGTTCAGAGAAGATATTGTTACCCTGCTTGGGATGGTCACATGGGAAAGTGAGAGGAAGGGCTTTACAGTGTGTCTTGGCAGTGATGGAGAAGAGGGCATTCCTGGCTGCCTGGGTAGAGAACCTTAAGGCATTTGTGAGAGGAAGTTGCTGGATCAGTCTTGCTTACTCACTTTTCATGTACTGTTCTGGAGCCTTCCATTTTCAGTTGCTTCCTAATGTAATCATAAAGAAGAACTCTAGAAGCTGCATCCACTATTTTTTTCTTTTTTTAGGTCACTAATATACTTCATAGTAAGTTCAGCTACAGCAGAATAAATTGGGACCTCTTGGCCCCAAAAGGTACCATCTGGTTTATAAATCAACATTGTGTGCCCTCTGGATTATTTTCCCTTAGGGAATGCCTCCTTATCTGCTGCCTGGTTGCTAAATGAAGGATAATTTTCCTAGTTTCTATTCTAACCATTTTATGCTGTGGTTTCTCAGTTTATTTTGTTCAGTTTATGAAGGGAGAAAAAACATACCTCTTGTAAAACATACACAGATTTAGTCTAGCAACAGAAAAATGCAAACTTCAAGGGCAGAAACAAATTTATACTCAGGGAAGAACTGAGCAATTGAGATAACGATTTAGAGCTGATTAATTGGAGACCCATGTAGAAGCAAAGAGAAGGCTTGTAACAGAAGGCAGAATCAAACGGAAAAGAGATGGTCTTTTTGACTTTGTTCTCAATTCTTGTTTTCAGTTCTCTCCTCTCCTACAAGGACTGATAAGCACCAGTTCCCTTTAGGCATAATAGTAAGGCTGAGAAACTTTAGGGAAGAGTAGGGGTGGGCCATGGGCTCTACAGTCTCAAAATAAGCATTCATTCAACCAAAGGGCAGAGATTAAAAAGGTCTTCGCCAGTGGTATTCACCCTGTGGTTTGAAAAGGTCCCTGGTAATTCTGAACACACTCCCTAACACTCAGGTAAAAGCCAGTCTATGCCCTTGTGAAAATGTTACTGTTCTCTATTCAGTCACTAGCTTTAGTGGCCACAGTTTGTTCTCTTTCTCACTGAGATGTGAAAAATCCCCATCGCTCTCCCCCATCCCCCATCTCCTATTGCCACCCACCAGCCCTTATGTCAGTCCATCATCCCAAACAACATTATTGAAGTGGAGGGGAAAAATCCCTTTGCAGATTGGCTGGCTCTCTGGCCTGGGTTGGTTCAGCAGCTCTTGGCTTAGACACTCTGCCTTCCAAACACAATCTGTTTACAGAATCCTGGGTGATTTTAGGTCCAAGAGAAGGTTTGGTCTTAACTTAACCAAATTCAGTCCCCTCTGTTCTACTACACTGAGGCATAGTATGACCCATTTGCTCAGATTCAGTTTTCAAGTTATGTGACTAAAACATGTTCTTGGCGCTAGAAGAATGTCCTTCCCTCTCCTAGCTCTGTGTTGTTTTCTTTCTTTTGTAACTTTACTGTGCCTATGGGGTAAGCATGACTCCATTCTTCCTTTCCCCAGAGGATTTTGGGAAATGGAAAAGTAGAGAACATATAAAGTGACTGCAACGAAAGGAAAAAGCCACACTTAGGACAGAGAACGGGCAGAATCGGACTTTTTCAGACCCCATTATAAAAGCAAATTCTACATAGAGTGGATCCCATACCTGGCAAAGTGCCAGAAAGTGCTAAAAATAAATGCAAAAAAAAATTTTTTAAGCACTCTGAAAAATAATTATCTAAATGAGAAATGTGTGTGGTATCATCATATATGAAGAAGTACTTTACAGTTTACTTTCTATTTGGATGGAAATCTTTCTAAAATATAATATATCATTCTCTTTTTTCATAAGTGTTTTTTTAATTTACTTTTAATATTCCCTTGGGTCAGCCCTAGAAACATCAATTACCAGGTTCTGCTGTAATATGAGGATGCTCTTGAAGGATATTACAGCCCCGTTTGCCCCACCACAAATGGCCCCAGAATGCTGTCTTTTCTTGATGCTTCTGTGGCCTCTCTCACTGCCACCCACCTCTGGCAGCTTGCTTCCTTTGAGGTATTTTTCTGCTTCTTATACGCAATGATCTTGGTAAGGGTAGGTCCATTTTTACTCAGAAAATTTGTTTTCCTTGCAAGTCAAGTTCTTTTTTTCCCCATAATTTTTAGGATGACTTCTATGTTCTGAATGGTTGAGATTTCCAGAAGTCAAACCTCCAGACAAGCAGGATTTCTGGGATTATCATTCTGGATCCCAAAGAGGATGTTACAGTAACATTCTAAGGTAATATAGTAAATATAATTTATGATTTATAAACACTAACTTCATGTCAGTTATCATGCCAATTATTTTTCATTATTATTAGTTGCTTGTAATTATTATCAATTACTTAAATTAGTTCATTTAGTCTTCACCACAGGCCTTTGAGTTAGGTATTCTTTCATCTCCCCTTAACAGATAAGGTAGCTAAAACTCAAGGGGATCAAGACATTTTCTAGGTCATGTAGATGGTAAGTGATGAAGCTTTGATTCAAACTCAGGTTAGCTGGACTCCACTGTTTTTGGTTTTAAACACTCGCATAAAACTCTAGATAAAAAATACGAACAGTTCTGGGAAAAATAAAGATTAACAATTGGGGAAAGAACTCACAGTTTTTTATCAGATTCTTAACAATGATTTAAAAATCAATTAGGAACTACTGGCCTAAGAGAATTATCAAGAGCTCTAGTTCAGGGAAAACAAATTGGTTTCAATTCTCCTATGTGCCAACTCTGATCCATGGGGCAAGGGTTGTTTGGAATGCTGTGTTGTATTAAGATTCTGGAGACCTTCCTAGATCAGCAAGATAAAACATCCACTAGAAATATCTGCTATGACCTCACAATCATTTGAACAATCTATTTTAAAGAATCATGAGACAGAGAAATTTGAACACTAAATATTTGATGACAGGGAATCATTAATTTTTTAGGTGTGATAATGGTATCTGTGGTTATGTTTATTTCAGAAATACATTCTAAAATATTTACAGATGAAATGATATGATGTCCATGATTTGCTTCAAATTGATTGGGGAGCGGGGCATGATATTGGAAGGGGAAGTAGGTGGTGATAAGAGGAAACGTTGGCCCTGAGTTGGTAACTGTTGAAGCTGAGTGATGGGTACATGAGGAATAACTGAAATATTCTCTCTTGTATATTGTTTTAGTTTGCCAAAGGGCTGCCGATACAAAGCACCAGAAATGGGTTGACTTTCATAAAGGGGATTTATTTAGCTTACAGTTAAATAAAAGCTTACAGTTCTGAGGCCATAGAATGTCCAAATCAATGACCATTAGAGGTGATTTCCCACCAAAGTCAACTACTGTTGATCCTGTTGTCCAGCCATGTGGTAAAACAAGATGGCTGCTGAGATTTGCTAAAGTCTCTGCCTTCCCCTTTGGACTTGCTGGTCTCCTGGAGCTCAGCTGTGGGCAACTAGGCATAGGACTTGTCTCTTACCAGGCCTCTTCTCTCAGTCTTGGCTGCCCTGCTTTCTTCCTGAGTTCAGCCGTGTGTTATCAGGCATATGGTTCATCTCTCCCTGGGCCTCAGCCTTTTAGGGCTTCTCTCCTTGAGCTCAGCTGTGGGAGAACCTAGAGTCTTTTCTCTCACATTGCCAGGTCAAATATGGCAGATCTCCCTTTTTCTGTGACTCTCTTTCTCTATTTCTCTGTTTTTATCAAACCCAGCAAGAGGTCAAAGACTCAACTGAGTCATGCCTCACTGACTTAGTCCAGTCAACAGGGTCTCACACACACAGGAATGGATTAATCTTTTTCTTTTGGGGATCCATAAAAAATTTCATGCTCTCACATATATGCTAAGACTCTTCCGTACTACAAAATTTATCTTAAAAACAGTAAAGCCTCCCCCCAGAAAGTTTTTTTTTAAAGGAAAATAAAAGAAATATTTGTCCTCAATGTGGTGAGTGAGGTAGAGTTGGAAGGCTGGTAGATATGGGGAGGTGGAGTCTTCCCATGGACTAAGAACCAGCCCTGTGCTAAGCTCATCACATATTTTATAAATGAGGAAACAGGGTCAAAGCAGAAAGTTCCTGGCTCAAAATCATACTGCTGGTGAATAGATGGGGTCAGTTAATGTCCAGGACCCTGGACTTAACTGCCTCTCTTCTACCCCCACACTCCCACCGTGGGCACCCTTTCTTTTCCTCAGGGCATCCTCAAGAATTGCCTGAAAAATTCAACATAAACTAACCAAAAAGAGCTTTAAAAAAAAAAAAAAATTAAGAGTTCTATTTTGTGATAACTGTAGATTCACATACAGTGGGAAGAAATAATACAGAGATCTGACCCATGTTCCCTCAGTGGTGACATCTTGCATAATTATAAGACAATATCACAACCAGGAAATTGACATTGATATGATTCACTGATCTTGCACTCATTTGTGTGTGTGTGTGTTTGTGTGTATCTTTGTATATTTAGTTCTATGCCATTTTATCACGTGTAGATTTATGTAAAACCACCATAGTCGAGACCTAGAACAGTCCCATCACCACCAGGAACCCTATAAGAAACTTTTCAGTACATTATTACCACTGGGCATGAAATACATAGCCAGAGAAATACTGCCAACCCCTAAATACTTGATTTTTTGCCTGTATAGGGACATGAGTAATGAAGAGAATTAGGCTAACAAAAAAAAATGGAGTTGGAATAGAAGAAGGTGAATGTAAATTGATCCATGTACTTTCATGGAAAAGGAATCCATTAAAAAAAAGTCAAGAATATTTTTAAGAGAGCCTTTTTAGAAGCTGTATGTAATAATAAACCCTAACTTTCACGTCTCCAAATGACCAGAGTACTCAAATAACCAGATCTTACTTTTCTCTTCAACAGGTGACTACCCTGAGACAGTTACTCATCTGAAAAATGTGGATCCTTATACCGACTGATGGGGTAGCTTGTGGAGATGAAATAAAATTACATATTAAGAAAGCACTTTGAAAATTGTGAATGAACGCTACTACTACTGCTGAAAGAATTGCAATGAATTCCATGGAGGGAAGGCCAGTAATGTATAATTTGAAGGCATCACAAATTTGTTTTTGAAGGAGCTATTCTAGGATATACTATATGGTCTATATGAATTTATCCAATCTGCTCCTATAGGTCTATTAAGTGGTTATTGATGCTCTTTATGATAATTCAGAAAAGCTGAAAAAATTCTGAAACACTTTGGAAATCATCCAAGGAAGAGTACACCGAGAGCTTTCAAAAATTTGGAGACAGAGAGGACTTTAGTCCCTTTTAAAAATAAATATATTGAGACCCAGAGATAAAAGTAACTTTTCAACCTATTATTTATATTTTGTTCTATCCTAAATCTTTGACATACTCTCTCAGATATCTAGTATGTGTGGGTTTTAGCTTTGATATTCGATTAACCAGGACATGATTCCTTAAGAAACAAATAAAAGTCAAGTTATTATTATATTAAAGTCCTAGCCTCTGGTACCTGTGAATGTGACCTTACTTGGAAATGGGGTCTTTGCAGATGTAATCAAGTTAAGATGAGGTCATGTTAAATTAGGGTGGGTCCTAATCCAATATGCCTGGTGTCCTTGTAGGAAGAGGAAAAGAGACACAGACACACAGGAAAACCATATCTGACAGTGGAGGCAGAGACTGGAGCAGTGCATCCACAAATAAGGGAATGGCAAGGATTGTTGGCCACCACCAGGAGTTAGGAGGAGAGGCATGGAGGAGATGCTTCCTCACAACCTTCAGAGCATATGGCCCTGCCCTACGGATTTCAGACTTCTACCTTCTAGAACTGTGAGAGAATAAATCTCTATTGTTTTAAGTCAGCCCCTTGCAACTAATACAATGGCAAATTGTGGAAGGAATAGGTTCTTGAATCAAACCTTTTGAGTCCTAGAGCATGCCCTGCTATTAAAGGCAAATCACCTCACCTCTTTGAATAGCAAAATGAGATAAAGGCTTTGATATTGACATTTTGATGTTTCCACTGAGTAATTAAGCTCTCCTCAGCCCATCTTATTAATCTTCATCAGTTTTCAGGAAAGTGGGAACATCAAATCCAAGACACCCCTTATGCATAAAGGTCTACTTTCAGGAAAGTTCATGAGTCATAAAAATTATTTTTATTCCTACCATGTAAGAGGATTTCATTTCTTTAAAACAACTCTTTTTCAATCCCCTTTTCTCAAATGGCTCCCTCCCCCGCCCCACCCCAGACTGAAGCCACCCTGCAAGAAGCAGACCTTAGTGAAATGTTTGGAATTAGTGGCCATGCCAGATAGGTTCTATTTAAACACCATGTTTAGTATTAAATGCCAAATCTCAGTTCTATGCTGCCTCATTAGTTATTAATGAGGCAACATATTTGTTCAAAATTTATGATTGTTGATTTGCTCCCATCACTGTATGAAATATTAACATAGCATTTGTACTTGCAGCCATTTGCAGACATTAGATTGTGGATTTGCATATTCATGAACACTCATAAATGTTTAAGGAGACAGCACAGAAAGCATGGGAGCTGTCAGACAGCCAGTAAAAAGGCATATTTACAGCATTAATAAGTATTTGAGTTTATAGGCCAAAACGATGAGCAACAAATTAAGTGAATTTCTGGTTTGCCTATTGCAGAGAACTAGGGATTTTTTCATTTTTTAAAGCTTTGTAAACTTGAAATTCATTTCATAGATGCTGAATAAATGCTTATTGTTTAGTCAGAAAATGTGTAGCTTAGACGCTAAAGAAATTCTGAGTTGTCAACTATTTCAAGATTTCATTTTCACTCTTGCTGATACAGTTTTTCTGCTTTGGGTTTCCCTTATATCAAAGGAATGTGGAGAAAGCAAATGTGTCACATGCTTAGTCAGAATTATTTTCTATTTTAACACCATTGAGACACTTGAACAAATGATATGTCCTGGTGTGACAACAGCCAATTTACTTGACTGCAGTTTTATAGGTGTTTAATATACAACAATAAAAACCAGGGTCTGTATATTAAAAGGTTAAAACATGGAGCTTCAATGGACACCGTGAGGGACAGACAGAAAGCCCAACTAACAAATACCTGACTTACAAATGATCCATTTATACAAATGGCCACTACCATTTGTATGGCCCCATTTCTACTTTAGGAAATCTCACTCCTTGCCACACTCCTGAGAAATATCATTAAAGACCTCAAGTTTTTTGGGTCAATAATGGGGAACATATTAAATTGGGTCCCTACCTCACACCATGCACAAAAATCAATTCCTGGTATACTAAAATATCTGATGATAAAAGGAAAATATATACAGTTTCTATTATATAGCACCAATATAGGAAAATATCTTCATAATCTCTGGGCAGGTGAAAAAAGAATGAACCAATCATATAGGCAGTGTCAGTGTCTGGGCCTTAAATTGTTAATGATCTTAACTATCACCTGTGGGTGCATGGATCTGTGAGGAAGCTCGCCACATCCTGTACCAGAAGGAGAAGGAGGTCACGTGTCAGCATGTCATGGTTGGCCTCTGTCATGATGGCCTATTTGTTCTACTGGTCTCTGCTTGTCCTGCTGGCATCTGCTGCTGAAATCTGCAGCTAGTAGATTCGTGGTCTGTTCTTTCATGGCTCACTAAGAACCTGATGGCTCTCTCAGGTGACCCAACTCCGCCTTGACTTTTGCTTGTCCTGTTTATCTCTGACATCTGCAAGTGATTTTTATTTGATGTCTATCCATGTCAACCTCCTCAGCAGGCCATGTTGCCATCATTGCAGTGATTCTGCCAGAAATCTCATCAGCCAGAAGCACCATCACTTCCTTCTGTGTCTTTCCACAGGGCAGGCTGGAATTTCTAGGTATTTTTGAAGGCATTGGGAGCTAAGCGGGTGGGGGAGCTTGTTCTAGGGCACTGGTTTCAAGTTCTTCTCCTCCTACCCATGCCATAGTGCCAGTTTTATTCTTTTTCAGACTCTTACAGAGAGGGTAGGAGATAACTCTATGAAATGGTCCCACTCAGAATACCAAACAAGAAACAGAAGAAAACATTCTCTACTCTCAAAATTTTCAGAATTTCCACTGGGGTTAGAGAGGGTTGTAAAGAGTGAGCCCACCATGTTTGAATATGCTCTCTTTTCTGTCTGTCTCTCTTCTCTTCCCCACAATCATCTTGTGCAAACAAGGAGAGGCTTTTCCTTCCCCTTTTTGTGGTTAAAAACCTCCCTTATATGTTATCCATTTCCTTCAGAAGTGGTTGCTCTGCTTCTTTCCCTGGCACCATGATGGCAGAAAGGGTGTACAGAAAACTACATTGGCTACTGGGAAGGGAATAAAAGCTAACCTTCCATGCACACAGCCTTAATGAGTCAGAGACAGCCCCACCCCCCCATACTCATACAATTTAACTTCTTCTAATGAGAAGAAATTCATTTAATCATTCAACAAATATTTGTTGTGAATCCCATGCTTTATAGGATACAATAAATAGGGAAGCATTCTCTGATAAGATGACTTTTGAACACGGATCTGCATAAAAAGGGAGACTAAGCCATGAGGACATCTGTTGGCAAATCATTTGAGGCAGAAAGGCCCTAAGGCAAGAGCATGCTGGACATGCTTAAGAGTTATCAGTGAGGCCACTGTGGCAGGAGTAGAGAGAGTAAAGAGAGAGGACTGGGAGATGAGATCAGAGAGATGGTGAAGGGATGGAACATAGGCTTAGATCACAAATTTGTATTTTACTCTACAATTTGGGAAGCCATTGGAGAATTCCTAAGAGTGGCATGATCTAATTTCAGATTTTAAAAGGATCTTCTGGCTACTCTGTTGGGAATGGAAAGTAGGCGGCCACGTGTGGAGACCAATTAGGAGGCCCCCAATAGAATACAGGTGAGACTGGCCCAGACTAAGGAACCAGACACAAAGGTGAGTTGAAACTGCTGTATTCTGAAAGTATTTTGGGGATGGAGTCAGTGGGGTTTGTATATGGGATATGAGAACAGAGAGAGTGAAAAGAATTCCAAAGTCTGGGACCTGAGCAATGTGATGAGAGTTGAGTTGGGGAAGACAGTGGTAGGAGCAGTTTGGAAGTGGGTGTCAAAGTTAAGATTTGGACATATTTGGATGTATATCTTAACCAACAGAAGATGTTAAGTAGGTAGCTGGGTAGAAGAGTTCAAAGACGAGGTCTCAGCTAAAGCTGCAAATGTGTCATTAGCATACAGATGATGTTTAAAGCTGGGTCACTGGATGAGATCACTAAGGCAGGATTTCAGACAGAAAGGAAAATAGGTGTGCTCATTCATCCCTGGGGCACTCCGATGTTTAGAGGCTGTGGATCTGAGAAGAATCTGGGAAAGGAAATAAATCAGTCACTGGGACAAGAGGAAAATGAAAAGAATGTTGAAATGAAGGAACCGTTTCAGGGAGGAGAGAGTGTTGGGAATAGCTGGTCGGTGGAGTGGGAGGAGCAAGGACAATGGGCTATTGGCTATGGAAGCCAATGCTGACTGGTGAGATCAGTGTAGGGGCCCTTCATGGCATGGTTCAAAAGAGAAAGGGGGAGGAAAGTTTTGAGAGCAAGTGAATTTTGAGAGAGGAATTTCAAAACCTTACTCTATGGTCTAGTAAGATCCATCCACTTCAAAGGGCAAAACAAGATAGAGAAACCACCTTCTCTTCCTCCCTGAAAAGGGTCTGCCCTGGGTAGCCCAGTATAGGAAACTCAAGTGCCCATGAACCCCAGTAATGTACCCATGACTTGCTGTTCCCAGCTCCTCCTCTAGCTGCCCTAGCCTCCAGCTAGCTGACACTCCAGATGCACAGTCCAAGTTGAAATGGGCAGGCTGCATGTGGGGGAAAAGGGTAGAGGAAGACTGTAGCTTATTCATGCAATTTGGTGGAAACCGAAGACTGAAGGGGCTTGTTAAGTGGTATAACTAATAAAGCTCCTATTTTTCTAACCCCATATTCCAAGGAGCTCCACAGACCTTAAAGACATTAGCTCATTCGTTCTTCTCTCTCTGAGGTAGGGAGCCAGGTTCCTTGAGTTCAGTTTTATATATGAATAAAATAATGTAAGAAACCAAGCATCCAAGGCAACCTCAATAACTGAGCATTATTGAAGCATCCTCTGTGGCTGAGAAGTTCACCAGGGGAAAGGAGCCACATTTGAATGTATATTTGAGTGGGGGAGATAGGACAAGGATATTTGAGAATGCGATCCAACTGTAAATTTATAAATGAAACTTACCTGAACTTTGTATAAGGGTGTCAGTAAAAGGTCCGGTAAGAGCTTAGTTCCCAGCTTCACATTCTGACTTGATTTAATTTTTCTATGCCTTAGTTTCTCCACCTAGATAAGGGGGATTATAATAGAATCATCTGAGAACTCAATGACAGTACATGTAAGGGACTTAAGATAGAATCTGGCACATAGTAAGTGCTCTTTAATAGTATTTGTTAAAATAGTATATCATCATTATCATCATCACCATCATTTAAAGAGACCAGGAGTGAAAATCTTCCTGGCTCATTCTCTCCAGGGAGAGAATAAATATTCTTACAATAAATATTCTGTTTCTACTTATTAAGAAGTTTGGTTGGGAAGGGAAAAGCCTTGTCTGGGAATTTGGTGTCATCAAACAGAAAAATGTTGTATTAGAGTAATTCTAACTACTATAAGGAGCAAAGCCCAAACTTTCAATGACTTAACACACTAAAAATAATGCATTTCACCTATTAGGTCTGGGCAGGTAAATAGGTTGGCAGAGCAGCCCTCTAACACGCATTTGTTCAAGGACCTAGCCTGATGGAGTCTCTGCCATTTTCAATGTATCCCTTTCAAAGCCATTCTAGAGGTCATCTCCATTCCAGCCAACTGGAGCATGGAGGGGCATATGTGGGTGTATTGGGTATGTGTGTGTGATATATGGTCCATGCCTAGAAATGGAACACATCATTTTCACTTTCATTCCACTGGGTAAAACTCAGTAACAGCACCCTAACTTTGGATGACCAGAGTGCTGGACAATATAAACCTTGGAAGGGCAACCACTTCCCAGTTACAAGTTTACGCCATGGAAGCAGGAAGGAGTAGAAATGTTCAGTGGACAGCTAGGTATCTCTACTGCAACTCTGCTTCAGAGACTCTCCCCAGACTTTGTGTAGCTAAAATAGATTTTAATTGGAAATTTTGTTAATGGGATTCCTGGATATAAAAGGTAGGCTTTGATCCTGGTATGGACTGGTTTTGAATCAGAGTTAGTTTGCAAAACAAAGTAATGGGAAAGTAGTTTCTTCAGTAGTCAACTGCAGAACAGGAGGTTGGGGGTCTGGTGACAGGGAGACGACAGATGACTGGAACAAGGCAGACAGGACAGCCTCGGCCACCACATGCTTTCCTATGGAGGTGCTAGCCTAAAAATTTTAGGATGTTGAGTTTTAGTGGTGCCCTGCTTGGGGTTCTCTTTTCTGTCTTCCCCAAGGGTAGATCTAGGCTTTGAGGGACCTGACACTTGGAAAGTTTGGGAGGCCCCCTTTAAGAAAAAGAATATGAAATTACAAGTTCAAAATTTAGTTTCAAAAGTGAATCTTTATTTAGAATGGGAAAAAGAATCACAAATTACACAATCAGAAAAACTTACAAATACAACAGACATTATGAAATCCAGAAATAGAACATAATATTTTTTTATTAATTAATGGCCCGGCTCTCTTCTATAAAACTTTTTTTGGCTGCAACTACTTCAGTTGCCACTTTTTATAACAACGGTTTTATACTACAATTTTTTTATAGAGAGTGTATTAAAATATACTCCAATCATTATTCTAGGATAGTTGATTAAAATATGCTTTTCACTACTGATAATTTTAAAACATTTCTTTCAGGTTCAAAACTTTTTACTGACAACGTCATGTACATTTTCAGAATTGTCAAATTTAGGAAAACATCTACCAAGTTTCTTGGCTGAGCTGTTACAGACATAGTTCCTCTTTATAGGACTGCTATATGCTTATTATTTCCTACAAACACAGGAATTATAATGTAGTCTATTGTGCACAATTCCTACTGAGAAAAAAAAAAAAATTATGGTCCACGTATGCTTTTTCCTAGGGCTGCCATAACAGGAAAGATTACTTAAAGCAAAAGAAATTTAATCTCTCACAGTCATTTCTTGGCTTATACAGCATAATTCCCACGTCTGCCCCTGTTGTACCTTGCCTTCTTCACTGGGCGTCTGCTCTGTATCTCTGAGTCTCTCTCTCCTGATAACTTATACCCTGATTATATCTGCAAAGACCCTGTGTCCAAACGAGGTTGCAATCACAGATACCATGGATTAGGACTTCAACATATCTTTTTAGGGGACACAATTCAACCCAAAACAGTACATTTATAATTGAATATCCTGAAAAACTGAGTTTATTTCTGACAGGAGAGTACTTCTGTTTTGGCCAGTCATCAGTAAGAGCTGAATCCTCCACTTGATGACGGGAAGACTTTACATAGACTAGCTTCTGGCTCCACACTCTTTAACTCTTGCTTGGCCTTCATCACCTTTATTCCCATGGTGCTAGATGCTGGATGACACATGCATGTCACAGTACAGCCTCTGCCTCTGTCTGGCCAGTGGGCAGTAGGAGCATTCCTGGAAGCCCTCCAGCACCAGGATCTCCAGCAATCACTAAACACAGAAGTCTCTGGGAACCACAGACACTAAATCCCTCCAAACACAATGTACCCTTCTCAACTAAATCTCCCCTTAGTTGGGAAATTTAATAAATTTCTAATATCTCCTGATTTAAGGAAAAATATGATGGAATAGAAAAAGCAATCTTAACCAATTGTGATTTAAGTGTCTTATGTTTTAATATTTTTTAACAGTTTGAACTTACTCATTTCGCTTAATAAAAAAATTAATGACCATGTGAACACATTGCCAGGGCCTTGAGAGAAACTGGTGCTAGCGAGGGTCCTTGAAGCCTGTGCTGCATTAGCTTCACGGTGAACCCAGCTCTGGTATGGCCACACCTTCAGTAAGGGCTGTCTAGCACACAGCTTTGTCAGCACTTTGTTGGGGGATGAAGAAAGAGGAGTGTCCATGGTGGGAGGTGAGGGAGAAGCCAAAGCTGTGCATAGAGAGGGGAACATTTCCAGAGATGAAAAGGTGGGACTGAGCCCCAGAGGCGACTATAGAACTGTAAACAGACCTTGCAAATCATGGGGCGGGTGCTGAACTGGCCAGAGTTGTGGGCAGGGGCATTGGCTGCTGCAGACTGGAGGACTTGGCAGCACACAGGTGGCTGCCACCCCGGGCTACTGTTCAGGTATATGGGCCTGGGTATTCGCATTCAGGCTGCAGGTGGGACGAAGGGAGAAGCCGAGGTGGTCCTCTCCACCCACCCCTCCCCAGGAAGCATCTCTGACCACAGCTGCATTGCCTCCTTGGCTCCAGCTCCCAGAGGCAGACCTATGGGGTTCAAGCTTCCACCAGGTGACCCCAGTCCCCGGGCTTTACTAACAGCACCCCTCCCTCTGTCCCGCAGTGGCAGGGGCCAGCCTCTGCGTTCCTCACCAGCACTTTGCAGCTCTGTCATCACGCCAGTAACTCAGTCTCTGTGTTTAAATCCCTCAGTTTTATAGACAATAACTTCCATTTACCTGGTTGAAGCCTAATTGATACAACTACAAATGTTAAGGGAAGAAATAAAGAAGCTCTCAATCAATGTAAGTTAGTATATTAGTTACGTTACATTACACATAAACAGTGTCAGTGTTAGTTATACTGATTGAATGTACACATGTGTGTGTCTATATAGGTACACATATATAAATATTCATAGTATATAAAATCTCCCATAAACAATGTAAGTCAGTATTAGGTATACTGATGGGAAGTACCCATGCATGCATCTACACGGATACACATACACAAATATGCATATTATATAAAATCTCCCACCCTCTTTGAAGAAACAGAGGGAGGAGGAAGATAAAAGTTCAATGCAGAAATAATTGCTGATTTAAATGCTGAGGACTTAATTCATAACAGTGATTTCATAAGGTTTAACATTCCTAATTTATGAGGAAAGCACTTCCTTGCTGTCCTTTCTCGTGGCAGCTGATGGGGACTTTAGCAGGTGATCCAGCATGAATGGCACTCTTGCTTGTGACGTACCATGACTAGGCCAGATGCTGTAGCTGGAGTTGGTCACAGTTATTCTGAGATGAAAGCTCAGGGCTTTTAAGTCTTCACCTCTTCTCCTATTGTATCAGTGAAATATGCCACTCTTGAGGAAAGTTTCTTCTCATTGCCTCTTTTGTGTCACATCTGCATGTCTGGTTGTCGCCCGTCAATAAAGCCTTACCCAGGGTCAGCCTTGGCAAAACCATGCAGGAGGCTGACCATGTCACCACTGACCTTGCCCTCTCTACTGTGACTTCTCAAGGCTTTTCCAGAGCCTTCCTTTCTTTTTTTTTTCTTTTTCTGGGCTTCTATTGGCTGCCAAGGCCTTGAGTTCCTCCACTTAGGAGGGAAGAGTTCATCAATGTTTACTGTTAATGTGATTTGATGCTTCCTTTCCCAGGACTGTTTACTCGTTTCCAAATACCTTGGTACTTGGGTGGGGCAGACACTTTGCAACAAGGATTTCCCATCATCCCTGGAGTCACCTTTTATGGGAAAGGACTCAGGTCCCTCCACAAAAGAACCTGGCTCTTCCCAACCAAAATGCTAACTTTGGCGTTTAGAAGTCGAAGCATGGTGTGACTTTGCTATGCCTGACCAGCCATGGATTCCTTATTCCTGTCACCAGATTGTATTTGAGACAGGGGATTTCCTCCCTTGCTCCTTTAGTACTATGCCCTCTTGCAAACAAAAGCTTTTTACATGGTGACTAATGTGTAAAACATAAATTGGACTCATAAATGGATATTTATTTTTACGTAAATCTTTGCAAACTGAGGCAGCTACTTTACAGAGGTGATTAAAATTTAAAAGGCAGTGTTGCCAGTAGAAGACAATAAAGGGTTGTCATTTACAATGGCCATATTTACAATAAAATGCTAAATTTATTTTAATAAATAATAATTTTATATTTATGAATGGTGATTCATAGTATAGACAAGACAATAAAAACTTCCATTTCTGCTTACTGGATTTTTCTGTATAGCATATTAATCAAATCCTTCACTCAACACTACATTCATACACAGAGCTAGCTGTTTAATTGGAGTAGTCAAGACTGTTGTTTTTTAAATCTGTTTTCTTTATAATAAATGAATGTATCGATTCGAGCTCAGCTCCAAATATAGCAGAATAATGTTAATAGCCCAAGAACAAAAGGGAATTGAGAGAGCATTTTATCAGCATGTTTCAGAGTCACAGGTAAAAACTATGGTGGTTAGCAAATTTTTTGTACAACAACCACTTACAAAGACCTTGAATAGCAGGCTGTTATAGCAGAGCCCAGGTTACCACATTTTCTTTAGATTCTGACATTTTCTATTTTAATTTTTGCAAGATTTTTTACTTGATTTATTTTTAATAATCTTAACTGATGACAAAGAGAAAGTTTTCCTTCAGCAAAAAATATTGTGTGGTTGGAAGGTTTCCAAAGTTCTGTCACATTCTACCTTAAGAAAAGGTCAATCCTAGTTTAACCCAAAAGATGATATTGCCAGAGTAGATTTCAAGGACTAAAAAAAAAATAAAGAAACAAAAAAATCCCAAATCTCCTAACTTGGGTTAATGAGGAAAGTAAGTCATTTTATGCTGAAATGCTCTGCTCAGTGTTTCATCTGTGTAGGCAAGAATTATTTACTGAGAATCTACTATGTTCTAGGTCCAGCATTACCATGCTGCATTTAGAGCAAGTTGTCAGGAAGTTGGCCTGTCCTCAATATCTAACTGAGGGTGAAGTCAGATCAAAGGGCATTCATTGAAGTGGTTGATAGTATCCACACAGATGTGTATCTATGGACATGAAGGATGGGTAAGAATAATTAAGAAACCAAGAAGGAAATTCCTTCTGATGGGAAGTAGGTAGAAGCAATGGAATGTTGATGCACTTCTCTGGGACTCTTGTTTCAACAACTTTTGATGATCACTGCCATTTGTACCTTAAATTAAGTCTGGCAACCAAGTGAGAATCTTATGGCCCTTTAGGGATGAACCTGGGTTGCCTGAACCCTGCTCGGGGCTCTCTCCAGCATCAAAAACCATGATCTATGAAATGTTACAAACAACTGTAAAATTTTACAGCTAAATAATGAATTCATTAACTCAATTTATCTGTTTTCCTGGTTGAATAATGACTCTTAAACTTAAATCTCTCTTCATTTCCAGTAGATACTAGAAATGTATGCTTAATATTGGGTCCCAAACAAAGTTTGCTTCTGATAGGTCCCATGAATTCAAAGTGTATTAGACTATGGCCTCCAATGACTCACACATCCAATGACCCCCTCCCACATTGAACCTGGACTTGGCCTATGGGTATTAACAAGCATAATATCTACAAAAGGTGGAATGTCCTTTTGCAATGCTTACTCTTGGAATCTAACTGCCACGTGAAGAAAACCAAACTAACCATGTAGAGAGAGCCACAGAGGGAGACAGAAGTTCCAGCCTTTCAGTCATCCCTGTCAAGGTGCCAGACATATAAGTGAACCTATCTGAACTATGCCAGCCCCAGGCACCCTTTGACTGAATGAGACCCCATGTGAGAGTACAAGAACCGTCTAACTGAGCTCGAGCCAGTCCACAGAGCCATGCAGGGAAGGGAAGGGAAGGGAAGGGAAGGGAAGGGAAGGGAAGAAAATGATGTTGTTTTAAACCACCAAGTTTCAGGATAGTCTGCTACACATTAACAGATACCCGAAACACCAAGGTAACCTCAATAAATGTTTAAAACAGAAGAAAAGAGAAATAGGAGACAAAACCAAAATTTAATTCTATACATCTAAAGGTTTACACCAAATAAAACACGTTTATTGAGAGACTTGCTGAGAGCCTTTCAGAACTTAACTATTTTCTCAGTTTATATATAACTTTTTAAGTTAATGATATTGTTACTGTCCAGTATATGTCTTCACAGATAGAAAATTCCAAAATCAGCCTCCTGGTGGAAAATCACCCATGCAGATGATCAATTGTGAAAATCTGTGTGCAACTTTGTGAAAAAGCATCAAATTTAGAATCAACAGGAAGGCTTTGGGGCGCAACTCTTCCATCTCAAGGCCCATATTAACCGAAAATTGCTCTGGTGGAGTTATAAGCTGACATCTGCAAAGAATTTTCAGCAACCACTGTTATTTAACACCTGCCTCTCCAATTAAGGATACTGACCTTTCTGGAGTTTTAAGGAAGGGTGGTTTTAAATTTGTTTCTCTTCAGTTGTTTTAAAATTGATCTTTATATTTTCCTTGGACATCCACCCTAAATCACACAGTGCTCTCTCTCAGTGATTAAAACATTGGGATGTGTCAAGTAGTCAAGGAAAGGTAGTGGAAATAACTCATAAAGAAGAGGCCTGGGGTAAAGTAGAGGAGGCAGACTGAGACATCTGAAAGTCTGATGCTTCTATTTGCTGGGTGGTGATTCCTCAACAGTATTTCTTCTTAATAGAGGACTAATGGTGCCTCCTGCCTTTTCTTCTCAAGGGATTCTGGGAGTTTGAAGAGGCCATATTTTTCTACCTGCAGTTTGGAGATTAAGGACTTAGAGATTTCTTGAGAGTCTGCTTTTCTAAGGTTACTGCTAGGCTGAGGATGGGTGCCACAGACTACTCCAAATGGGAAAAAAAACAGGCCCCATTTGGGATTCAACTGCTCTAAAGAAAGTAGCTGCTCTCACACTTGCTGTGGCAGGAGGGAAATAATGGTGAATAAACCTCCGGTTATTGAGAAGGATTTGAGGAAAAAGGATCCTGAATTCTTAGGTCTAGTTGGGAAAATTCTCATTAGAAAAACATTAATTCATTAAAAGACCTGCTTTGAAATAAATCTAAATTAACCAAACTGTCCAATGAATGTCCATTTTGACATTTTAACTTTTGGTTTAATGTATTTTTACAGGTTGTACAAGTTTCTTATTGCAGTGGTACATAGCACACAAACTTAAAACAACCCAAATTAATTATCTTGTTCTGGAGGTCAGAAATCCAAATGGAGTCCTATGAGGCTAAAAGTGAGGTGTCAGCAGGGCTGGTTTCTTCGGGAGGTTTCAGGGCAGATTTCATTCCTTGCCTCTCCCACTTCTGGAGGCTGCCTGCATTCTCTGGCTTGTGGCTGCATCACACCATCACATAGCCTTTGCTGACTCTCTCTCATAAGGACCCTTATGATTGCCCCGGGCTCACCAGCTAATCCAGGATAATCTCCCCACTTCAAGATCCTTAATTTAATCATATTTGCTAAGTCCCTTTTGCCATGTAAGGTCACATCCACAGGTTCTAGGGATTAAGACATGGACATCTTTGAGAGCCATTTGTCAGCCTACCACCCAAGTTAACTCTCTTTTTCAGCCATCCCTGTTTCTAAATCTTTCTGGTTAAATAATTCAACTTTCTTGCCCCATAAATTAAGTACTATGCTGAAAAATATAAAGTCTCTTTTTATTTCCCAGGGTTTTCAGGGCTCAGGGTCATAATTGTGAGCAGTGAATTTTTACTGGGGTATAGTAAAAAATTTTTAAAGTGCAAGATTGTCCTCGAATCAGGAGCCTCCAATGTATGGTTTCCATGCAGGGAGGCCATCAGAAGAGAGTGGCTTAAAGGGGGAGCTTCTTGATGCTGTTCCCCTGTGGGAAGGAAGGCTTGGAAGCAGGACTCGGCTTATCTGGGAGGAGCATCATAACTGGGATTCCCCCTCTTGTAAAATATCTTTCCAATTCCACTGTAGTTTTCAGTTTCATGTGTCAACTTGACTAGGTCATGGTGTTCAGTTATTTGGTCAAACAAGCCCTAGCCTGATTGTTACTGTGACGGTATCACGTAGATGGATGTGCATCTACAATCAGTTGATTATATCTATAGCTGATTGAATCTACAATCAACAAAGGAGACTGGCCTCAACAAAGAGGGGCGTCTCCTCATCCAATCAGTTGGAGGTCTTAAAAGCTAGAGCCAGCAATTTTAGAAGTCAGAAACAAGAATTTCTGCCTCAGTTTCAGCCAGCCAGCTTCCTCCAGGAAATTCAACTTTGTCTTTTTTGAAGTTTCCAGTTTGCGGCCGGCCCTACAGAGTTTGGACTTGTCAGCCCCCATGATTGTATGAACCAATTACTATAATAACTCTCTTAATATGTATCCTGTCAGTTCTCTTTCTCTGGAGGACGCTGACTAATGCATCCACTAAGGCTCTTCGTAAGACAGACTGCTTCAAGGATAATCATAAGATGTTAGGCGGGGCCCAGGCTCCTCACTTTGCTGATGAGGAAATCCAGTCCTAGAGAAATGGAAAGACTGGCTCTGGGTCTCCTAGCAAGATAACGGCAGAGCTCAGATTAGAGCCCAGCTCTCCCATCTTGCAGCATAGTGTTCTTTACATTCCACCATGGTGTCTCATATATAAAAGAAACACATTTCATTTGGCAAGAGCTAGGGACTCAGGGTTCTTATATTTTGCTCATTGGTTAGGAAGAGGGAAGTTTCCATTTTCCCACCTTGCTTCATTTAGGAGTAAGCAGCAGTCCACCTAGGAATCTGCCCTTCTCACAGCAAGAATCAGGGGTGTGGCCGGTGTCTCTTCAGTTCAGACGTGTGAGCGTGGGCATCACCACTGTCCCATTTTTTTCTTCTTCACAGCTGTGGCCCCTCAAAGGAATGCTCGTCCATTGAACTAAGGGGTTTCAAGCAGGCAAACTTGCTTTGTTTGGGTTAATACCTTCTCTCCAGACATAAAATTTTATACAATAATAGTATTTTTTTAGGAGGGGCTGGGGATTAAACCCAGGACCTCACACATGGGAAGTAGGTGCTCAATCACTTGAGCTACATCCACTCCCCACCCTAACAGTGTTGAGTATTGAGACTCCCAGCTTTTCCTACTGAATCTTCCCCCAAATGCCAGTGGGAAAAAGCCCTGAAGGTTGCCAAGCTCTGGCTCTTCAACAGTCAGTAAAGATTGTCCTGTGGAGAGAGGAGGGAAAATGCAGTCTTCTGATCAATAGGAGTCTCATTTCCTCTGCCCTGGTTCTCCTAAACAGACAGTATTCAGAAAACTTGTCACACCTCCATGTCTCTAACCCATATATCTATTTACTAGGCACCTGTTGCACTGCATACTTTACTCCCCAGAGCTTTTGTGGTGGGAACATTTTCTAAGGACTCTGTGTTGAGAATGGGAAAGGGGCCTTGATGCCTCCAAAGCCAGTGGCCCTGGGTTGAAGAAGGCGGAAAAGGTTAAAGGAGGCTGCTTTGCCCTTCTGCATCCCACATTCATTCTGTGGCTGACGTTGTTCACCAGGCAGAGGGCAGTGAGCAGTGGACTTTCACATACCTTAGCAATGACAGTGGAGAGGTGCATGATCTTTGAACTTCACCACCCCAGCACAGAAACAGAGCTGCCCCAAAGTCTGTATGAGAGAGGACTGTGGGAAGCAGCAGGTGTTCAAAGAGGCAAAGAGGCAAAAGCGTGTGGTTAGGGAATATTGTCCCCAAGCCTTAAATTGGCCTTTTATCACAGTCATTCTGGCTTATAAACCCCTGTAACGTGTGTCTTTCAAGAAGGGGGAGCTGACTTTCAGTGCCCGATGCCCTGCCAAGAGCTTTCTAATGCAAGAATAAAGAAGAGGAACTGTTTCCCCAGCCACAGGGCTTTGCCTCCCCACCCCAACTCCCTTCCCTGGAGGGGATCGTAAACACAGACAGCAGAATGACGCTCTTTATTATTTCACTGAGTTCTTTCTCTGCAGATGACCTATAGAGTGATTTAACATAGAACTGTTGGAGTTCCCACACTTTGCCTGTGCTTCTCTAGCCAAAGTTGGTTGATTTCTTTGGGGTGTTATAACGATGACCTGCTCCATTAAGTAGCAAACAAAGTCCAGCTGGATATATCAAGCTCAGCTGGACTCTTTGCTTTCACACAACCTGCTTGATTAGGAGAATCGCTGTGCCCTTGACACATCGCACCTTGTGTAGCCTGCAGAGATTGGGCTACCATTGATTTCTGCATAATATGGATTCACACTGCCTTTCCACAACAGCATGTCTTTCACAGCCCACAATAACCTAGCAAGGATTTTTTTTTTTTCTTGCCCTTCTTCTTCTGTGAACTTACGCTGGGGTTTAGTTCTAAAAATTTGTCACTCCTGGAGGTAATGTGTGGCTTATTACCCAGCACTTTACGACACAATAATTGCAGCTTGATTTAGAAGTTTCCCGTTTGGTGACTTAGTAGCAATTGTACAAACATGTCATGCTCTAAGTCAATGATGCGGGGTCAGAAAGAAAGCCAAACGACTGCAGTAGCCTTGTTCTTGTGGGAAGAACCAGGGCCATTGTTACCACAGCATGATGCTATTTGTTTATTGGGAAGGGGTGTTTATCTGGCTCCTTTCCTTAGAGTCCTTATTTATCCTAGACATGTTGTCTTCCCTTTTATGCCTCTTTCCTGTGGCAAAAATAATAATAAAAAAACAATCATGAAGCTTAACAATTAGCATGAAGAAGCAGATGTAGCTAAGTTGGTTGAGCGCTTGCTTCCCACGTGGGAGGTCCCAGGTTCATTCTCTGGTATCGCCTTTAAAAAAAAAAATTAGCACAAGGCACAGAGATTTCATTAAACATCCCAATTCGTCCTCCATAATATGCAAATCACAGGGACAAAATATGGGATTTTGTAGCCAAAGCTTAGTCTTATTCAACGATGAAACAAGGTCAAAAGTTTAAGAAGCATCATTATTTTAATTTATGTGAACTTTTAAAATCATTAGGATAGAATAATTCAGAGCCACCTTCTCATGTTCATTTCAGTGCTCTGTATCTAGTGATTATGTACATAGTGCACATAGTGAAATTTGGAAAATAGAATAACTACCCAACAATGGGGATTTAATGACTAAACTATGGCACATTATGGCACATTTATACTGTGGGATAGTATTCGGTCATTAAAAGTGATGTAGACCTATATTTATTAGACGTTCATATTATTTAGTGAAAAAATTAAAAATTTATAGTATAACACCATATTTGGTGGAAAAAGGAACAAAACACTCTAAATGTGGATGCATGTATATATTTCTAGAAAAATACAGTTTCATAGGAAGAGTTTTAGAGATCTCTATTCTAATATGTTATTAGATGCTGTGACAGTTTGAAGCTGGATGGACTCCAGAAAACTATGTTCTTAGAGTTAATCCATTCTTGTGGGTGTCAACCTCCTGTGGGTGGGACCTTTTGATAAGGTTACTTCAGTAAGACATGGCCCAGGTTGGGTCTTAATCCTCTT
The DNA here is from genome assembly GCA_026826555.1 of Tolypeutes matacus. Taxonomy (NCBI): domain Eukaryota; kingdom Metazoa; phylum Chordata; class Mammalia; order Cingulata; family Chlamyphoridae; genus Tolypeutes; species Tolypeutes matacus. The sequence continues at coordinate 23,352,456 of JAKSZT010054215.1, read as the reverse complement.
TCTAGAATCCTTTATAAATGGGATGCATATGGAGAGGAAAAAAGACAAAGGAGAGAGAAGGCCAAGGAAGCCAGAAGCTGAAGGCAATAAATCCAGAAGAGAAGGGAGAGATGAGCAGAAACCTCCATGTGCCTTGATGTGTGAGAGAGGAGTCCAGGATTGCTGGCAGTAGGTCTTCGGGGAGAAAGCACTGCCTGATGATGCCTTGATTTGGACATTTTCATGGCCTCAGAATTGTAAGCTTGCAACCTCATAAATCCCATGGTAAAAGCCAACCCATTTCTGGATTATCACATTCTGGTTTATTCCATCCTGGCAGCCTAGCAAACTAAAACAGATGCCATGTCCAAATGCAGAAACTAGGACTTTTAGTAGATTGCATTATATGAAATTGCTTTGACCTCCAAAACATAATTTTCATGTAGTTCAACCTAATTTTCCCATTGTTCTTGTGTGCATTTTCTGTTTTTTTTTTCTAATTGATAATTTGAACCCTTATAATAAGGAAAGTTTCTTTGGTTAAAAATGATGTTTTTAACTCAAACTTAACTCAAATTTATTTAAGCACACACACACACACAAAAGAATGTATAGGCTCCCATTAAGGGAAGTGTGGGGTTAGAGCTTGGGGTACAGCCAGATCAGGGGCTTCCTAGTGTTTTTGGTACCTGTCTTTCTCCATCTCTTCTCTTGGCTCTACTTTTGTCTGTCGGCTTCATTTCCTCAAAGGTTCCCTCCACATGGCTGCAAAGACAGCCTCCTGCAGTCCTAGATGTGCATGTTCTTTAGTGTTTAAGAGCTCAGAAGGAGAAAGATGTACCTATTAATGCTGATCATCCCCCAAAGCTTTGACCTCAACTACTTGGCTAACGTGCTCAGTCCAAGCAGGGGCTGAGAAACTACCACAACTTCATAGAGTGGGAGAGGCAGCCTCTTGAAGAAGAAATACAGGACAGACACAAAAGTAGTCTATTTATCAACTGACTAGCTTTCTTGTACATTAGGGAATTTCGGAACTCAGTAAGTGTGTGAAGAATATATTTTGGCAAAGGTCTTTAGTCTTCATCTGAAATCCCGCTAAAGAGCTAACTGCCCACTTTGTGCAGCACCCCAAATCCTCAGCATGGGTCATGCATACTTTTCACCAACATTTCCCTCCAGTCCTTTCTTTGGTTACTCTCCATGTTCAGTCCTGATGGAGCTCCTCCAGAAAGGCTTCGTGGATGTCAGCCTGCACTCTCCCCACACCCAGGAGAGTTACAACTTCCAGCACTCTGCTTGGATAGTTCTCTGAGCTTTTCTTTATGATGACATTTATCACCTTGTTTTGTAATTATGGATTTGCTTTCTTCCTTCTCTCTCTACCCACCCCCACAAGTCATCCATTTTGTGTGTGTGTGAATTATTTTGTTTTGTTTTGTTCTGTTTTTTTTTTTTTTTTTAAGATTTTAGATTTATTTATTCCCCTACCCCCGCCCATTGTTTTTGCACTGTCCATTTGCTGTCTGTTCTTCTGTGTCTGCTTGTCTTCTCTTTAGACAGCACTGGGAACTGATTCTGGGACCTTCCGGACTGGGAAAGAGGCACTCAATCTTTTGCATCACCTCGGCTCCCTGGTCTGCTGCATCTCATATTGTCTTTCCTCTGTGTCTCTTTCTGTTGCATCATCTTGCTGCACCAGCTCTTCCAAGCAGGCCAGCACTCTGCATGGGCCAGCTCACTGTGCAGGCCAGCTCACCACATGGGCCAGCTTGCCTTTACCAGGAGGCCCCGGGAACCAAACCCTAAACCTCCTATATGGTAGACAGGAGCCCAATTGCTTGAGCCACATCCACTTTCCTCATCCATTATTAAATGGGGGTTCTAGATACTTTTTATTCTGTATCCTCAATGCTTAGCCCAGCACCAAACTCCAGTAGGCATCAATGAAATTTGTTTAATGAATGAAAATGCCTTATACTTGAGAAACTAACAAGACGTTACCCTGATCTGCTGGAGATGTGTCAGGACATACTCCCCGGTGCACGATGATATTGGCAGGCGCTTGGAATTTTTTATCCATGGCGCATTCACTGCCCTTTCTTTTTTGAGGAAGGCAGCACCACCAACACTAGAAATAGAATTTTGCTGCTACTGTTGAAATTTTATCATGGTAGTTTTTTTTTTTTCATGTGAAGCTATGATTTAACTAGCAGTTAAATAATTATATAACACTACTCAGTAACAGTTTCATTTCTACAAGGATAGATATCAAAATAGTTGATCAAATCCTCATTGTCTACAACAATTCCAGGTATTCTAAATAGTACAACTCATTTTAGCCATTTTTTAAAATCCTATAACAGTGTTTAGCTCATAGTGCTAAAAAAGTCACCAAAACAAATGATCTGAATTTTGCTTCTTCCTTCTTTCCCCCATCCATATTTTGGGGCAGTTTAATTAAAAGCAAGGTAGGTAGCAGAAAGGAAGAAAGGTAGAAAGGAAAAAGGGAGGAAAGGAAAGGAAAAAGGAAAGGGAAGAGAAGGAAAGGAAAGGAAAAGATAGGCAAGGGAAGGGAAAGGAAGGGGATGGAAGGGAAGCTACAGTAAGAGAACAAAGTGATTCTATGCAATTGGATAATTAAACTTCAAGATTTCCCTGCATTGATACACTGCACAATAGGTACAGAAGACTGTCTAAGCATCTACCTCCCTCCAGCAGTCTTCCTAGAAGAAGCTGTTGACATGGTGGATTTAGAAGGCTAAGAGTGATTTAACTTGTTGCAAATGAATAAGCATGAATAAGACCAAAATTAGACAATTGAGAGGAATTCTAGGAGGTAAACTAGCTAAACTGAATGAGAGGTGCTGAGTGGGAGCCAGTGCGGAAATGAGGCAAAGTGGTAAGTGATGGATAAAGAGCTGATCTTGAAGCCCGTTATAGGGCTTGTGAGCTTGATGAAGTTTTTAAGGAATAAAGTAACAGCATCAAAGATTACTTCTTTGGAGGCTTTATGGATTGACTGTACTTAGAGAACTTATCGACAAATTCAGGATAAAGTCGAATAGGTTGGCAGGGCTTGGAGCATGATATAAACGGAGGGGGCAAAAAGGAAAGGATATTTAACCACCTAACGGAATTTTTTTTTTTTCTTTTTAAACTTTATTTTTAAAGAAGTTTTAGACTACAGAAAAGTTACATTGAAAATATACCCCACACTCTCCCCTGCTCACATTTTCCCCTGTTAATAACATCTTATATCACTGTGGTACATTTGTTACAATTGATGGAAAAATATTGAAGCATTTGCTACTAGCCATGGTCTATAGTTTACATCATGGTTTACGCTTTGCACCATAAAATTTTTTAGGTTTTGACAAAATGTATAATGGCTTGTATCCATCATTGCAATTTCAGGCAGAACAATTCCAATGCCTCCAAAATGCCCTGAGTTCCACCTATTCTTCCCTTCACCTCCCCTCAGAACCTCTGGTAACCACTATCTTTATATCAATGTTACAAGTTCTTCCGTTACTACAATAATAAGTCTACTTTGGTCCAAGGTTGCATCGTCCCCTCATGTTTGTTCATTCCTCAATCTTGATGACTTTGGGATCGTGATGCCCCTCAGATGAGAGGGAGCTTAGATCTTATGGGGCAGATGGAAGGAACTGTCTTGCTTGTAGTTGTAGATACTCTCTGCTTTTGGGGTTGGGCATTGTCCATCATCATTTTGTTAGGTGTCCTGGGTGAGTCCAATGAACTGGAGACTAGGTGTTGGCTCCAACTCTGCTGAGATTCAGGGCTCAACCAGCATATGAACAGCCAGAAGATTTAAGTCTCTGGGACATATATTTAAAGGGTATAGTGTTAAGTATAGGTTCAAATAAAAGATGTAGAAGAATCATGTGTAGGGCAGTTATAAATTAGTCAAACTCTGTTACAGTGGGGAAATAGGTTATCATATATTCCAAGGTAAGGTCCAACGACAGAGTGCTGATTTCATGGGATTGTAGTGCTTTGCCTATAGTGTCCAGATGTCTACAGAGCCCTCAGGACTACCCCTTTGAGGCACTGTTTACTGTGGCAGTTAGTGAGATCCTCCTGAGACATGTATAAGTGTAACCTCTGGAATGACCTCCCAACCCACTGTAAAATCTCTTAGCCATAAAAACTCTTTTGTATTTAATATTTCCCCTTTTTGGTCAAGGTTTATTTCCAAATGCATCACAAGTTGGCGCCTGGTAATAATCCTTTGGTGCCAGGGAGGCTCATCTCTGGGCTAACTGAAACTTAAGGAAAATATATGTTGCAAAATAATCTGGAATATAACTGGGATGTTTAAAAACCTATATCATAACAAATAAGTAGTTCTCCAATTTGCTGTTTTAGGTTTTAAGTTATTTTGGGGGTATCTTGCAAGAAATGTTGGTAGAGTGATCCCACATTCACATTATTCCCTCTCTAAAACACACGGAAACGAAAGATGCAAGGACACATTAGTTCCATTTCCCTTCTGCCCACAAAAATTCTCCCTCACAGCTGCACCTGAGTTAGCCAGTAGGAATCACTTTTGGTTGTGAGCTCTGTCCTTTCAGCTTAGGCTCTACCTGACAGCTGTGGAGCACATGAGACTTGATATAAACCCTGGTGCCTTCCCATTTTTTGAGTGAACCAGCCCAGAAACAAATAGGAGGCAACATAAAAACCTGAGGTGAAAGAATAACTGGGAAATTTAATAAAGAAGAAATAACATGTTCAATTTGAGAATGAAATTGCTTTACCAGAACAAAATTCAATAAGATTTGAAGCTCAGGACCCAATACTCAAAACCACCACAGTGCCCAACTTCCTAAGCTATGAAGAAATCTACTTTTTTATTCTTTAGCTGAAATTTAAAAAGAATCCCGTTCATTAAAAAACAAAACAAAACAAAACAAAAAAAACAACTAATTCTTGCAAGACCCCAACCCATTTGATGTTAAAAAAGAAAAGCTTTAAAATAAATGTTTTTTCAATGCCTTTTCTATGTTAAGTTTTATTAAATTTAATTTTCGCATCACACACCTGGATGATGTTGGTTGAGCAAATATGCCAACCGTTCTTTTTAGAATCTCTGGTTTGCAGCTAAATCAATATTTTCTTGAAATGAAAATATAATTTGAATTCTCTAGAGGGCAAAGGTATTTTGAGGAAAAATACCTGTCGTAATTGCAACCCACTAGTTTGATGCCAAAATCAATGAAAGCACATTTTCTCAGGGGAGGATTCCATTTTCGAAAGAGTGGCCCTCAGTCTTACTTCTTTCCATGAATAGAGGAGGTTCTCTCAATCTATGTTCAGAGCCAGCTGCTTTGCAAAGAGCAATAATATTTTACCTTAAGCCTTTAGAATTTACTAAACTCTGCATGTCTAAGTCTCATTTATTCATTTAAATAATTTGCTGAGCAAATCAAGGCAGGAAGCATGCCTTACCCATTGCTACCACAAAGCACTGGTGAGCACTCAATAAATATCTGCTAACTCGATGGAATAACTATTACTAACTACTCTTTACAGGTGAGGATACTGAGATCTAGAAAAAGAAGGGGTATGCACAAGATCTTATTACAAGTTAAAGGTAGAACCAGGCTCATCCAGCTCTTCTGATTCCAAATCTTGATCTTTTTGTACTAGAGTATGCTGCCCCAAGATTTGCCACCCCGCAATTTTGCTGGCTAAGATGAGACACCAAGATTTATATTCAATTCTATGGAAATGAGTAGCAAAAGTCTTTTCTGAAAGATTACTTTATAAAAATATTTAAGAATTTTCAGTCTCCACCAATTCAATCCCCACTCATCCAACCCACACATTACTTAATTATTGGTTTGTGTGATTTAATAGGTTGGCTGAATTGATAAGATGAGATGCTCCTGTAGATTTTGAGGAACTTTTTCCTTTAAGAGGCTCTACTGGGCCCCTGACCCAGCCTGTACAGACTCCTCTGAAGTCAGACCCCTAGGGAGCCACTTTCTAACTTTATTATTGTCGTAAACCCATATTGTTTGGTTTCAGGAAGCTTCATTTCTACTGCTAAGTAGGCTGCATGGCAATTTTAAAGAACTTGTAACAACATTCTATGATAACTGTAAAATCTTCCCAACTTGGTTAACAAGGCAAAAAGTGGAGGGTCTAGAGCAGTGTTTCTCAAAGTGATGTGCCTAGGCCAGCAGCATCACCTGGAAAGCTGTTAAAACGACGGTCCTGAGGCCCTGCCCACCGACCTACCGCATCAGAAACACCCTCGAGTTTGAGAACCACTCTTCTGCAGTATTGACTATAGCTTTTTAGACCCTCAGCTGAAAAACAGGATCTCTGCTAGGAAAAGAAGGCAACCCAAATGGAGAGAGAGTGAGAGAGAAAGAATGAGATGATTTTGTTCTCAAACGGAATTATCAAGTGCCCCCAAGAGGTTGAATTCCAGGCCTTATATATCTAGCTATATATTCCTTTGAGGGCTGAATAAAACATGTCACTTTAAAGAGTCCATTTGAGATTCGCCACCTTGTCCGTAGTTTAGCACTGACATTTTCCTAAGGGACATTTCTGTATTACTGATGTCTGGCGAAATTTTTGTTTTACAAAAGTTGTCCCTGTTAAAATTTAAAGCAACCACTTTTAAACACCTAGCACTTGATTTTGAGTCATATGTTGGCAAAAATGACTCTTTTGTAAATGGCTATAATTGGATGGAATTTTAGCAACTAGATTAATTTCTGATGGGAAAATTACAAATATAAATAAATTATAATAGACCACTTTATTAATCAGGAGAAATTCTTTACATTCAAATAGTAACTTTATAATGTCAAAATAACCAGTAGGTATTAATCAGTATCTGGGATATGTAAATATTTGCTTGTTTCCATAGTGATTGGCAAGCCCAGATAGAGACAAAAATCCACACATGTTATCGCTTCCTAATAATATGATCATAAAAACACGACTCAGGCCAGACTGAGAGGAGAATAAACACCATTAATTAAAAGATTTATAAAATAGAGGAGGAGGTGACAAATGAAGCACTGAGAGCAAAAATGCACAAAGGAAGTAAAATATACCTTTTTTTTTTTTTTTTTTAATTCTGAAAGAAACTTGAGCAACCCTTAATTATCTTTCAAAATGCTATTTGGAATTTTCCAAAAATAAAACATCTGACAACTGCTCAAAGCACACCGCACCCCTACCCACAAAACATACACTTTTAAAGTGGATATACAGCCATGGCTGTGAAGTGTGCTTGAAAAAAAAGTGAGACTGTTGGCATTTCACTTGAAATCAACTGAGAAGTTCTTTACTAAAGAAGTGAGAAGCTTAAAGCTGTTTCCCGAAGCTTTAGGGGAGTAGCACAAATTACAGAGGAAGAGCATTTGGTCAAAGAGTAAATTAGTAGCATGGTTCACACAATGCTTGAGAAACCGACACAAGAACCACAGTCGTCTTAAATAATCAGTCCCGTTAATGGGCCTTTGGTCATGAAATTTCTTCACAATGCAGTCACCAGTGTAAAGGCTGTTTTTAGAAACATTTTGTTCTTCTGATATCTGCTGGGATAATGCTGCACCATTTTTTCCCCTGAATGATTTCTAAAGATAAAAACAAATACAAAAAGCACAAACACACCCTCAAGTAGCAAGAGTAGAAATGAACGTGCCACATAAGGTTATTTCCATAGGTGCTTAGTTAAATAGACACTCAGCGGGGAAATGCAGACACAGCTTCCTAAATGGAGAAAAGGCCAAACTGAAGTCTATTCTGGATTATCATTTCTGAGCACATGGTAAGGCCAAGACTAAAGCATTATAGTAAAGAAAAAAATTGAAACAATTACACTGCTATTAGACACTATCTCATGAAATATACATGCAAAAAGAAATTAATAAAATTATTAATAAATATGTATCATAAAACCAAACTATAAAAAATATTTTTTAAAATTTCCACTTTTAAGGGTAGTGAAGGATTCCAAAGAATGCCCTCATGGAGTTTATAGTCAAGCAGGAAAGACAGATAAAAACTGACACACACATGCTTGCAAGGTCTGATAAACTTTAGGAAAGAAAAGTACAGTGTGCTTTGAGACAAAATGATGAGAATGTCTCGATTTAGACTAGAGGTTCTGGGAAGGCCTCCAAGAAAAAATTACATTTCCACCAACTTGAAAGAGAAGTAGGTACAGCTAGGTAAAGAGTAGAAAGAAGAGGAGAAGAGCATTTAAGCAACGTGGACAGCATGAGCAAAGGCCCTGAGGTCAGAAAAAGCTTAAAGATTCAGAGAACAGGGGAAGGATTTTGTCCAGTAGAAAGCCAACAGGAGAGTGGTGCAAGATAGCCAGGGACCAGATGAGGCATGGTTTTGTAGGCCAAGGCAAGGAATTTGACTATCTTCTCCCTGGAATAGGAAGTCAGTGCAGCAATTTGAGTGGTGAAGTGATGTGCTCTAATTTGCTATTTAAAATAATTGCTGGGAGGCGGATGTGGCTCAATCAGTGGGGCTCCCGTTTACCATATGGGAGGCCCCGGGTTCGGTTCCCGGGGCCTCCTGGTGAAGGCAAGCCGGCCCACACGGCGTGGTGAGCTGACGCAGCAGGACGACCCAGCAAGGGGAGACAAACAGACACAGAAAAACGCACAGCAAATGGACACAGCGAGCGCAGGCAGCAAGGGGGGGATAAATGAATAAATAAATATAATCTTTAAAAATAATAATAATAAAATAAAATAAAATAAAATAATTGCTGTGTCTGCCATATGGAGCAGGGATTAGAGTGGGGCAAGAATAAAAGAAGGAAGAGGCCTTTTCACAGGTCCTTTTGGAGAGATGGTGGCTTGGACTAACATGCTAACAATGAAGGTGACAGTCATAGTAGATTTGAGAAAGAGTTTTCAGACAATAAATACCCATGTGTCCCTCCCCTCCCCGCCGTGACCTTATAATAAATATTTCCCTTTTCAATCCACATGGTTGAAGTGGAATTCAGTTATTTACTACAAAAAAATCTTGATTAATGATCAGTCCATACATTTAGCCATCCACGCCTTGAGATCACATTGCTCTTACCCCTTGGAATGCCAATACCCTTTTCTAGGTGGAAATTTTCCTGTAATGCCCTAATAACTTGCTCAGAATTGGTCATGCCCTCTGTTAAGTCCCACTGCACTATATATGCATCACTGTTTATTGCAGGATGTTTTGTTTTGTTTTGTTTTAGGTACTGGGGCCAGGTAACTAAATATGTGGGAAAACAGGGTTCAACCACTGAGCCACATGGGCTCCCCTGCAGTATGTTTCTTAAAGTCTGTCTATCCAGCTCCTTGCACAATGCCTAGCACATGATTTTACTCAATAAATATTTGAATGAAGCAAGAATGCAAAACTATAGGAAAACAGTAAAGGGGGAAAGAAGGAAGGAAGGTAGAAGAAAACTGGCTTTTCCTGATCAGTTCAGCTTTGGTATGTATAATAGATATTAGGAAGAAAGCCTGGAGAGGCCCTATAAATCTGACTGGCTTCATCGGCCGAGAGCCCAGTTTAATTAGGAAGGTTGCAGATTATGACTCATTTCTCTTGAGGCGCCCATCCTCTATCTGAAGCTCAGTTGCTTCTTCAGACATCGACATCGTACAGGTGTGTCTGCAAACAAGAGCAGGCTCCCCTCACTTCCACCATTACATATCACTTCCTCCTTGGTCTACTGAGAAGCCAGTGGCCCCAACCAAAGCCTTGGGCTAACCTGGTGACCTTGCTACTTTTCAAATACAGTCTGCCCCTGGCTTGAGATGTCTTGGCAATGTGCCCCACTTATCCTCGGGGCTCCTCATAAGAGGCCCTGCATAGGTGCTGGGTTCTCAGCCATGGGTGTCATTGACTAGCCATGCTTCAATCTGGGTGAGCCCAGAGCCTCAGCAGCAGGTGGTGGGCATACCGTCTCTGGGACTACATCAGTTCTGCTCAGAGTTTAAGAAAAAAGAGAGGTGGGAATCTGCCTTCTCACTCATAGAGCTGCACAGACATAAATGCACCTTCCAAATACAACCACGACCAGACTGGGACTAGGGCCACGAGCAAGGCAGGCCATTTCCAATGCATTTAGATGACGAGCATCTAACTCTCTGGCATCATGGAGATCAAATATTTGGAGCACTGACTGGATTTTTCTCCTTTTTTGATTAACGTTCTATAGACAGGGCCATTGATGATTTTCTTTTTCAAAAAAGTCAGAGGAAAGAGGGTTGGTAGCTGGCCCTGGAAGGGTCTGGAATAAAGGAACTCTTTCCAGCCCACATGGTGAAAATTGTCAAATTTAATATAATGTTTTTTTATCCAGTAAGAGTATCATCAATCTATGCTTCCCAGGAGTTCCCCAAGGTGTGTGTCTCCTCTGCCCTCCCATCCTTCATAATCAAAAGGCCACACACACCAGAGAGCAAAGACCCACACCAAAGCACATTCCAGGGAAACACATGCTTCGAAGCCTGTGCTAAGTCCTAAGGTTCAGCTTTAAGGCTACAGGTTTTCATTTCTCCTGCTATAGAGAGTAGAGCCAAATGATTATTAACCACCATTGCATTTGTTCAGAACTAGAACCCACAGCTGAGAGTTTTCAAAGAAAAAGCATTCAAACAAAAACTCCCTAGAGTCAAAGAAAAAATTTTTTTCTTATCAGAATTAAAACAAAAATGAGAGGGTGGCCAGGCAGGGAAAATTTGACATCCAAGAAAATATGCAAAGCAACCTGTAAAGCAACCACTTAGTTTGGGTGTTTTGTGGAGAACTGGAGAGGAAAGTTAAATAGACACATTTCCCTCACTCTAGGAATTTGCCCTCTAAAACAAAACAAAACAAAAATATTGATACAGGCACACAACGAAAAGACACATGGACAACTGCACAAACACTGAAAAAATAAACGAGACCAAAATATTGACGGGAATGGTCCTCCAGACGTGCACAATTTGTTTCTGCTGCAAATTATTTGTTTTTCTCACTTTTCTTTGATATCAAAGAGGCAGTTGAATGAGAAAATGTAGATAATGGTTGACAAAAGAATGGCTGGAGAAAGCAGGAGCCACAGGCCAAGGAAGCATGGCTGAGGACCCTGCCTGGAGAGAGGCTGCAGAGTCCAGTAACGGGCGGGCACAGGCTCCGTGACCAGGGAAACATGAGTTCTAATCCTGCCTCTGCTATTAATTTTCAAAACTTGGGTTTCAGTGCCTTCAATCTGTGAAATGGGAGTTATAATCACCAGTGGGGGTTGTTCCACACAGGTGGAGGATAAAAGGATAAAAGGAAGTCACAGGTGAGAACATACTTTAAACAGCCATGAAAAGATGAATCTGGGAGATTTGCCTCAGAAGCCAGAACGACAACCTGATTTTTAGGTATTGGCCATTTTACCATCCAAAGCTTCAGGATTCTAACATTGTTGAAGCAAAGTCTAAACACATCCAGAAGGAAAAGAGCCCAGGAGCATTAAAATAACAATAATAAATAAAATTTAAAAAGCAGAGGACTAAAAGTGGCTGAAACCTTGCTTAGCAAAGAAGCTAAGTAAATGACTCACTGAAGAGAAAGGACAAAGGAGCCTGGAGGAGAGCAGTGGAAGCTCCTCACCCGAGCCCCCCGGCTCTCCACCCACCTTTCTCCCAAACAGACATCCTCATAGGAAGGTGAGGTCACCACGAATGGAAAGGGGAGAGATGACCCAGGGGTCTGGGAGAACTTTAGCGAGCTTCTAAAGCGAGAGCTTACCTCTAGAAGGATAACAGGAAACAGAAAGCCAAATTCTCTTGGCAAAGGTTAGATATTGAGGGAGAGAACACACAGACAATTGCAGGTGTTTTCAGGTCCAGTAACTACTGTTTACATTTTTCCCTCTGCCATTCATTAGCTGTGTGACCGGGTAGTTAGTTCAACCTCTTCGTACCTCTAGGACATTCGGGGGCAATAATCACGTCTCCCGCAGAGTTGCAGTGAGGGATAAATGAAGTGTCCTATGCAATGTTTCTGGCACACAGTAGGGGATCAAGTGGCATTTTTTTTCTTTCAGGATAGGCCCACATGACCAGAAACTCTCATGCGTGCATGAATTTTTCATTGATAAGTGCTGGTGAAAGGTAGCCTCTTATTGAAAATGTATGTAAGTATCTCAAAACCATTTTAATCAAATTTACTGCTACTAAAGTATAATTTTACTTATAAATACAGTTGCTAGTCAGTAGTCAGTTGAGGGCAAGTTAAATAAAACATTACTGTTTAGCAAATGGAATTATTCTCTTTTATCAAAAGTCATGGGGACATAGTTTAACATTTTCAGTCATTGAAAGAGACTTCACATCAAAATGCACCCTACTGCCAATAAGGAATTTAAGAAAGGTGGACACAATGTGGCAACATTGGAGTCACTTGCACAGATGAAGCACCTGCACAAAAGGGGGAAAATGATGGAGGGTGGAGGGAAGGTCACAACAATTTAAATTAAAAGAGAAGGCTCCTGGGTCCTGCTCCCAACTTATCATCCACCATGGCAGTTTTGGCTTTGATCTTTGCAGATCTTACTTCTGACTCCAGATTTAAACCAGGGAGGGAAGCACCTGGCTTTGATTTTAGCTGCTTCATAAAAAGATTAGGTTCCAAATGTTGGCCTGAGTTTGCCCACAGAGTCAGACTCTGGCATCCATGCAGTACCTCCTTGGTAAGACTTGATAGACTCAATCATGCTCATAGAGCAAAGTCTTTTCTTTTTTTTAAATAAAAATTTTTATTAAGTGTATCATTCATATATGCGCATACATAAACAGTAAGTATATGGCAAAGGTTGTGAATTTACAAAACAGTACAACATCATACAAGATACCCATACATCACCCCACCACCAACGCCTGGCATTGTTGTGAATCATTTGTTACAAACTGTGAAAGAGCATAATCAAAATATTACTACTAACTATAGCCCACAGCTTACATTTGGTGTATTTTACCCCTGCCGACCGATTAGTAACACCTTGTATTAGAGTTATATATTTGTTATCATTCATGAGAGAACATTCTTGTATTTGTTTTGTTAACCACAGTCCATCTTTTACCACTGGATTCCCTGTTAGACAGTCTCACGCTTTGTACAATCCATTCAAAGGGTACACTCAGTGGCTCTCGTTTTCATCACAGAGTTGTGCTGCCATGACCTCAATTTTAGAACATTTTTATTAGAGCAAATTCTTAAAATTTCATGCAACACTATTAGTTGGGCACTTACTCTAGGCCATGTACTGTTTTAATCACTGAAATTGAACTTCCCCTGAAGTCGTTCTCCAAATGCAGTCATAAAAGCTTAAAACATGATTCAGATGTATGGCTGTTTGCAAATCTCGTTCAAATAAATCTACTTCAAACAAATAGATCCGTTCACACATTGGTGTGATTTCGTTGATTCCAAGGAGGGCCAGAAATGTGAAATGAAAGTAAATTGTAAAATTCAGCCGGCATACTAGCCAATGAAATTCTGAATACCTAAACTTTCTTAAATAAATCAGTAATGTTGGTACTTTTCCCTAAAGTATCAAGTTCCGTATATTCAGAGGTGTTTTTGTATCAGTAAGAAATTGCATTCTTATGAGCTACAGGGGGCATGAAAAGTTCAATATTTTAAAGCCCTTGATTCTGATCCTGAGATCTGATGACAAAGTTAAGTAAATAGCTTCAATAAGATGCTTGCCCAAACTGCCTGGCTACATGTAAATACATCAAAGCTCCTTTTATGACTCTCCAGTCCTGAACAAAATAGAGAATGGATTCCATTTTTTTTTTTTTTTTTTTTTAAGATTTATATTTATTTATTATTATTATTTTTTTTACCGGGAGGTCCCGGGGATCGAACCCAGGTCCCTCCATATGGGAGACAGACGCCCAACCATTTGAGCCACATCCGGATTCCAAATACAAACGACACAGTTGAATCAACCCATCACGTTTTGCCACCAGGCTCTCCTGAGGGTCCACCATATTCATTCAGAGCCAGTGAAGAAGGGCCCCAGGCACGGGATTAATGCTCTTCAGTTGCTGCCTTGAAATCCTTGGGGATTTCATCTTTGAACTGCTGTGGGGAAAGGGTCCCAGGTGCCTGTGAGCATTTCTCCTCACCCCCCAGTATCAGAGGAGCACGCCCTCAGGCTCACTCTGTGCCTGGGGCAACCCTCTCCTCCTCCTTCCAACCTTCCTGAATCTGGCTTGTTTTTCTCTGTTCCAGCCAGGTTGAGGCATCCTCCAGGGACAAGACAAGAACACAATGATGTAAGTCAGTGATTTGACATATGGGTTAAATGCGCTGGTATTTGCTTTAAAACTGGCATTATGGGTCAAAATGGTGGCGTGAGATGCCTCAGGGCTCTGTCCTGCCTGAGAAGATTTGACCAACCAGTAATAACTGGCAGAAACATCTTTCTCAAAGTTCCAGAAAATGCAGTAACAGGATGAGCCCTGAATCAAGAAAACAGCTAATAAAAAGCAATAGGATCTTTTTTAAAAAAAAAAACACCACCAAAACTTTTTATTTGGAAATGTCAGATAATGAATAATTCAGAACAGTTTGCTATCCAGAGAGAAATGGGCTTATCCTGTTAAAAACCAATTTGGAAAAATATGGAACTATTTTTAAAGTGTAATACCCATTTTTCTGTCTCTTAAACTAGATTAGATCTAGTCTAATTAAACCCTCTCTGATAAGGCACCCTGGCTGGCCTCTCTTCTACCCCAACCAGAGCTACGTGGAGTCAGCCTGTGCTCTGATACCTTGTCCCTACACTGGAGGGAGCAGAGTAACCCTCCTGCACATATGGGGAGCTTATATGCCTGGCCCAGTCTGTCTAGTGATGGCCGGAGGGACTTAACATCCCAGAACCTGCCCTGTGTGTAGAAAGCGGCTCTGTCAAGTCGTGCTGCCTGGGGCAAGGGATTGCTTGCTGTAGGACACACACCACAGTGCCCAGGACTGTGAGGAAACTGTTTCCTAGGGAAGAGGGACATTTGTGTCCATGTAAACAAGGAAATTCCTAGGTCCTGACATGCTTGCCCAAGACAAGGTACAGAGAGGCCCCTGTGCTTTGGCCTGGAGCTGTTTTTGTATGAATAAGCTTTGAAGGAGAGTACTCCTACAGGTCGATCTGCAAAGACTGGGAAAGGGTTTCTTTTTTCCCCTCTTCTTTTGTTTGTTAGCTCCTGGCATTCAAGGGAAGCTCTGTCATAAAACTAGCTGGATACAAGCTTAAGGAACAGATGCCTCAGAGTTTAAATTCTAGAGATAACACCTTAAAATATAAATATGCCCAGGTTTCAACAAAAGGTTACAAAACATACAAAGAAACACGAAGCAAAGGAGAAGATTAAAGCAAAAGAGACCATCACTGAAGAGGACCACACCTAGGACACATCAGACAAAAGACTTTAAAAATGTGGTTTTAAATATGCTCAAAGAACTCAAGGAAAACACAGACAAAGAATCAAAGGAAATCAGGAAAACCACATAGGTGAAATAGGTGACCACAAAGAAAATATTAATAGAAAGACAGAAATTATTAAAAAAGAGAACCAAGCAGAGCTAAAGACCACAGGAACAGAAACTTAAAATTCCCTAGAGGGGTTCAGTAGCAGATTGGAGCTAGTAGAAGAAAGAATCAGAGAACTTGAAGATAAGGCAATTGAAATCATTCAGTCTGAGGAGCAGAAAGAAGGCAAAATGAAGAAGAGTGAACAGAGCCGGGAGCAGATGTGGCTCAAGTGGTTGAGCGCCTGCTTCCAACATGGGAGATCCCAGGTTCAATCCCCAGTGCCTCCTGAAAACAAAAGAGCAAACAAAAAGCAAACAAATGAAAAAACCAACTCAGGGGACCTGATGTGGCTCAGTGGTTGAGCACCAGCTTCTCACATACGAGGTCCCAGTTTCAATCCCTGGCTCTGGTACCTCAAAAAAAAAAAAAAAAAAAAAAAAAAAAGAAAGTTAATAGAGCCTGAGGAACCTATGGGACACCATCAGGCATACTAAAAAACACATTGTGAAAGTCCTAGAAGAAGGAGAGATAGAGAAAGACACAGAGGGAGACTCAAAGAAATAATGGCTGAAAACTTCCCCAATTTAACAAAAGACATGAATGTACATATCCAAGATGCTCAACAAACGCCAAACGGGATAAACCCAAATAGACTAATACTGTAGCATATTAAAATCAAACTGTTGAATGCCAAAGATAGACAATTCTGAACGCTTCAAGGGAGAAGCAACACGGCACATACAAGGGCCCCTTGATAAGATTAGGTGCTGATTTCTCATTGGAAACCATGAAGGACAGAAGGCAGTGGGATATCATTTTTAAAGTATTGAAAGCAAAAAATTGCCAACCAAGAATTCTATATCTGGCAAAACAGTCTTTCAAAAATAAGGGTGAGATAAAGACAATCCCAGATAAACAAATGCCGAGGAGTTCTTCACCACTAGACTGTCCCTACAAAAGTGCTGAAAGAGAGTTCTGTAGGTTGAAAGGAAAGCACAAAAGACAATAGATTGAAGTCACATGAAGAAATAAAGACCTCCAGCGAGGGTAACGACATAGGTAAATATGCCAGGACTATTGTATTTTTTGTTTGTAATTCCACTTTTTACTTCTTATAGGATCTACAAGGCAAATGTATAAAATGTATTGATAAATTAGTGGTTTTGGACTCATAATGTATAGACATGTAATCTGTGACAAGAACTTTATAAATGTGGGAGATGGGGGGATAGGAACATAACTTGTATATACTATTGAAGTTAAATTGGTACCAAAATAAAGGAAATTGTTACCAATTTAGGATGTTATATTTAAGTCCTATGGTAATGACAAAGAATACATTGGAGAATATGCAAGCTCATAGAGACAGAAATTAGAATACAGATTGCCAGTGGTGGTGGGCAGGGGCAATAAGGAGTTAATGCATAATGATTGTATGGGTTTCTGTTTGGGGAGATGGGAAAGTTTCAGTAATGGAAAGTGGTGAGGGTATAACAATATTGTGATGTGATTAATCTCTTTGAATGGGAGTGATTGAGATGGGAAAGTTAATGTTGTATATATGTTCCTACAATGTAAAAAGGAAGAAAAAGCAACTAAAAAGACAATGACAATTAAATGCAATACATGTTCCTGGATAGGATCTAAGAATGGAGGAAGAAAAACTGAAAGGGACATTATTGGGGCATAACAAAAAATTGTAATATAGAGTGTAAGCTAAATACAGATTCTTAGAATATGCAGTGACAACTGGACTTAAGGTGGTTACATAAGTAAATATCCTTGTTCTTAGGAAAGGCACATGGTAGTACTAAATATTCAAGGAGCACAATGTATACAACCTACACTCAAGCATTCAGAAATGAATTGATAGAGATATGTAGCAGTTTGTTATTATTTATGAATTCCAAAAATAGATATTGGATAATGTTTGCAAACTGGTCTGTTCCTCTGGGCATATTAGATTGTATTGGACTCAGAGGTTTCACTTTTACTTGATTAAATTACGATTAAGGTTTTCATTGGGCCATGTCAGTAGGATGTTGAGTCCCCACCCCCTTGGAGAAAACAACATGGCAGAGGAGAAAGTTGGAGTTTTAATGTTGGAGCCCCAGGATGTGACACACAGAGA
This sequence comes from Tolypeutes matacus, assembly GCA_026826555.1. Classification (NCBI taxonomy): domain Eukaryota; kingdom Metazoa; phylum Chordata; class Mammalia; order Cingulata; family Chlamyphoridae; genus Tolypeutes; species Tolypeutes matacus. The sequence continues at coordinate 23,334,763 of JAKSZT010054215.1, read as the reverse complement.
AGCAGATAGGTGAGGAAAGAGAGAAGGCTCCATTAGACATGGTAGAGGCCCCAGGAAGAGAGACGAGCTATTCGCCTGATAGTTTTCAGCTGGCATTGTGGCACTGTGGAGAGAGCAGAGCAGCTGAGCCCAGAGAGAAATGAGCCCCAAAAGAGAGAAGAGACTTATCCCAGCCTACAGCTGATATTGGAAGAAGCTGGAACCACGGAGCCTTAAGAGGAAGAGGAAGGCTGAACCCTTGTAGATGTCGGCAGCCATCTTGCTCCAACACGTGGCAACAGACTTTGGTGAGGGAAGTAACTTACGTTTTATGGCTTGATAACTGTAAGCTTCTACCCCAAATAAATACCCTTTATAAAAGCCAACAGATTTCTGGTATTTTGCATCAGCACCCCTTTGGCTGACTAATACAAGATACATGATTGATAGATAGATAGATAGATAGATAGATAGATAGATAGATAGATAGAT
>JAKSZT010054215.1:23291621-23334282 GCA_026826555.1 Tolypeutes matacus | reverse complement strand
GATAGATAGATAGATAGATAGATAGATAGATAGATAGATAGATAGATAAAGGGAGATGGAAGGAAGGAAGAACAAATGTAGCAAAATGTTAAAATTAGTTGATCTGGGTATTGGGGGGACAAGTAGGGGTAGGTTGGAGTTCTTTGTATGAGTTCTATGTATTATTTTTGTAACTCTTATAAATTTGAAAGTATTTCAAAATAAAAAGTTAAAAAAATAATTGGCATCTCACCATATAAACTTAATAAATTTATACTAATTTAAATTTTTCTTTACTTAAAATAACATTAAATAGCAAATAAAAACACCTTGAAAAGTCAGGAGAGAAACCACAGAAGAAAGGGAAAAGCTTTATATTTTAGTACCTTTAAGGTGATAATGTTGAATCTTACCTGATTCCTATGATCCTGGTTCAGAAGTCCCCACCCATTGAGTTACTGACCAATATGGCATGATCTTCTCCTTAGCTTGACTGAACTGTAGACAGGCTTCTCCTTAACTCTAGGTCCCTGACCTCCCTTACCTTTGCCCTTATAGAATCCAGGTAGAACACATTCCACAGTAAACTTAGGGGATAACATCATGTAATGGACACACCCCATTGGCTGACCTCTCTGCCCAGTCCTCTTCCACCAGCTCTACCCCAGTCCTTTAAAACTTCCCTCTGCTTCAGGGGAATTGAGTGTCTCTCTGCCCCCTATTCTGATAGTTTTCTGCTTTCTCTCTTCTTTCTTGCATATAACTTTGAATAAAATCATCCTTGCCTGTTTCACTTTGTTTGGTGCAGATTTTTTCTTTGACAAAGTGCACTTTTTTCCCCTTACTTTTTGAACAAGGAGCTTGTGTTTTCATTTTGCACTGGATCCTGCAAATTATGTTGCTGGTCTACTTCCACGGCTCAGGTGAAAGGTGTGGATGAAGAGTTAGAAAACAAGTAGCGTAGCTTAAAACACTGACTATTGAGTTGTTTGCTGAATTTTTGTGAGCCTTTCCCAGAAATCTTTCTATTTCCTGATGATTTACTTCAGTTCTTACAGATCCCTGGGCCAGATCTTCTTTCCTTCTGTTTTCCTACCTCTTATGAACTATGTCGCATATAGGCTTTTCTCTTTCCAGTGCTCCTGCATAATTGGAAACATAACTACTTGTGAAATGTCACGTTTATGCCCTCACTAAAACATATAATCTACAGCTCTTCTTCTATTTTTTTTTAACTTTTTACAAGTAACACAAAGCTATCACCCAAATAGTCTAGTCTTACAGTGATCAAAGAAACACTTCAATAACAAGAAATAAAATTTAAAATAATTCAAATTCTTTAATTGTGCTTTCATTATTCAATAAAAAGATCCATGGGAATTCTTAAAATTCCACATATTCTCGTCATCCACTTCCCTTCTACACCAAGACCTAGTTAGTAAGCAGTAGAGCTAGAATCCAAACCTAAGCAGTTGATTCAAAATTCCATGCCCTTTGCCACGATATTACACTATGTCTGTAGTTCTCAAAGTTTAACGTGCATCAAAATTATCTGGAGCTCTTACGAAAACAGACTGTTGGGCTCCACTCCCAGAGTTTCAGATTCATTAGATATGATATGAAGCCTGAGAATTTGCATTTCTAACAAGTTCCCAGATCCTGCAGGGATTGCCGGTCCAGGGCCCACACTTTGAGAAGCCCTGACTGTGTTGTTAGTTTGATGAATTAACAGAAAGAAACTTCAGCTTTCCAGAGTCCTTCCTTGCACAAAGGAAGGGCACTTCTCCTTGTGATTTTTCTTGCTCCAGGGAATGATACCTTCCTGCAAATACATTTCTTTAAGTCTTCAGACACATTTCAGAGCTGTCTTTTCATCATATCTTAGGACTTCATTTCATAGGTGATGGAGAGCAACAGCTGTCAATTCTAACCTAGGCAGTGACTTTGGGACTATCTCTCCTTTCCTAGGCAGCAAATTTCGTCCAGTGTTGACGAGGCCAGGTCCCCTAAGCTCATGTGCTCCATGTGGAGGTGTAGAAATCAGCCTGTACACTTCTCATCTAACAATTCGAGTGAAAAAATGACCTACTCTTACAAGTGGGGACTAAAATTCACAAGAAAAGTCTTTGAAGCCATAAAAGACGTTGAGCAATAGTCAGTCTTGTCTTCTTGTGAGTTTCCAATTATACCAAACAATAAGAAATAACAATTGCCACTCTAGACAGCTTTCTCACTTTTGTTCCGGAAGAAGTTGGCATAGTAAAAAAAATTTTTAAATGTCTTCATTAGAAAAATAATTTTTAAAATTTACCGGCAATTTGGAAAAGAAGGGAGAAGATGGCCTATAGTCTCACCACTCTAACAAAATCAATAATGGCATGCTGATTTATTTCCTTCTTGTTTTATTGTTATCATACTATTTTACATGGTTGTAATTTGTGATTACATTGTAAAATACTTCCCGTTCATCTAATGTAGCACAGTATAAAAAATTCATGTAATTACTTAGACTTCAAATATGGAAGTCTTTCAACCTCCACAGCATTTCCTCTAGATAGTGTTAGGACACACTCACTGGTCATATATAAGATAGACCCAACTTCACACTTGGATTCCAGGGATTTTTCTGTTTGTTCATTTTTGCTCTGCAGTGTTTATTCAGATGGTTCAGTGTAAATTCAAGAGGTGGGTGTCTTCTCAGGCTCTACTTAGGTATTCCAAGTTCACAGATCAAAACTACTGAACTGCCCTTTGCTTAAAGGCCAGCTCACTCCTTGCACTTCACATTTCACTCCTTGACTTTTGTTAGTCTCTGTAGAACTAGGCAGCAAAACAGTTTCCTTCATTTGTTTTGGGAAGAAACACAGTTTTTGCACCAGAATTCCTGCATTCCTATTAATCCAATCCAAGCCCAGCCCAGCCCCCAGGCCACGGTGATGTTGTCGGCACCTGATCGAGTCCAGACATGATTGCAGGGACTTGTGGGTGCTGATGCAAACTTGCTCCTGTTTATCCCTTGAGCTAAGGGCCTTTGTTCTCTAAGTTTCTGCCTAGTCCTGCAAGAGACTCTGCAGCATATAAGGGAACAGGGATCAGTACTGACTAGAGAACCTGGTCGAGGTATTGAATATCCCTGTCTACTTCATGAATTTTGCTCTACTTCATGAATTTTTCTGTTAGAAAATTGAATAATTTATCAGGTTTGAAAAATCAAATATTGAGTAGAAAATAAATCTAAATATTCAAAAATAACACTAATAATGAATAATGACACTGGAGTGTGCCCTAAATCCTATTCTTATAGAAAAAGAACTTTTGTGTACGTATGTGTGTGTGTTTATGTATCCCTCTTTTAATTAGAGGGTTAAATCTTCTGTCTAAGTTAAAGAAGTACCACTATACCATCCCAGGTAAAGAGAATTTATGCAAATAATAGCAGTTAATCTTTAGGAAGGAACTAAGAAACTAGTTCATGGTCTGGAATTTCTCCCCCTCAGACTGATCTTTCACCCACCCATTACATACATTCTCTACTCACTTACAAACACACAACCTACACAAACACACACGTAAGAACATGCTCCCAACACATCCCTTTTTTTGATCTGGCATGAACTGAGAAAGTACTGCAGTTAAGGAGCTTTAAGAATTTATGGAGAATAATTGAGTAAAATTAACTTTTAAAAAGGCATTAAATAAGTCATTCAAGCTGAGTTTATATAATGGAAGTAAGGAGAGATATTAAGCAATTATTCAACGTTTAATTCAAACTAAACTCAAGTTTCTCTTATTGCAGTTAGAAGTTGTTTGTCTAAGTTACTTAAATATTGAGTCAATGCTACGTTTTTGACTATGAAGGCCTATCCCAAATTTGCTTTATTTTCTACCAGTTGGCAGTGGCGACCAGGGCGGTTGGGGGGGGGGGGGAGTTCGATCCTTGCATAATACAAAGAAAGACAAATTCCACCTTCAGATAGTCACCCAATATATCCCTCTAATTTCATGTCAACATGCACACATTTTTCTGTGCTAAAAATTTGGCCGAGATCAACCGCATGCTAATTTAACGTTCTTGTCAGATTTAACAAATTATGTGTAATTCAGTGCATATGCTCATCAAGTTTTTAGAGAGGAAGAGCATATTTACCCTAGTCAATATTCATATCTTTAAGAAAAGTTGTTTTATTCTTTTTTTTTTTTTTAATGTATTGGTGTTTTGACATGATCTCAAGTATCCCTGCTTATTTACTCAATGGGGACAATATTAATTTGGCCATTGGAAAATAACAAAGATTTGATATCTCATTATGATATGTCCTTAATCACATCTGAACTTTGAGCAGCAGCTTGATTGGGTAGCTCCACATCACAATCCATAACAACCAGAAAATACATATGGGTTGCCTGAATTTGAAATCTCATCTGACATCTGAGTAATGTTGATCTTGTTTATATGACAACCTCATTATGGCTCATAATTGCTCAGCGATCTCTTAGCAAATACTGGGTTAAAAATGCCTGAAAGATGCTTGTTCTCATTATTAATTAGCACGTGTCCACTTCGCCAGATCCAGTGCCCAAACTTCATTTATTATGTTCAGCCAAATGCATGAATAGCTTTGGAGTAATTATTTTCCAACATCATCTAATACCTCTCTGCACATCAATTAAAAATCCTCTTAACAAGGAACTGCATTTTGTTTGAGATCAAATGCCTGGTCCAAAGCTATATCAATCATGTAGAGCTAATTAGTGGCTCTGCTTTATATCATTTGTTTTACTTTATTATTTCATTGTACATTTCCTAATGAAACCAATTGAACAATTTTTAAATCTTTGTTCAATTAATTGAAGGCTTTAAGGCCAGCTACCTAGCCAGGCTTTCTTCACTTTGAAAAGCAGTGCTTGTAAGGGTGGGGAGCGAGGGGGAGCCCCATAGATGTGTTATTATGCTATTTACTTTCTGAAGTACCCGCTCTATAGACACAAGTTTTAAAAGGTTTATCACCATCCTTACACTGCTTGCAAATAATTCATTGCTAGCCATACCGTTACAGCTTCTCTCTACGTGGCGAGCCATTTCAAAAGGATGACTTAAAACAATAATAGGATATGTAGGGTAGTTAATCTTGAAGACTGTGCATGGAAGCTCTCTAAATTACTGTGTATTTCTGTCAGCATTTTATAAACTGGTAGTCCAGCTTTCCTCCTTAGTGCAAAAAAATGATGAGCTGTGAAAACTGTTTAGTAGTACTTCTTTGGGGTCTGGATAGAGCTGTGGATTCCAAGTAATACAAACATGAATGGATTAAATGCATACTAACTACCCAAAGTGGGAAACTATAATGAGGAAAAGGACAAATTCCAGCTCTTTAGAAATTTCGCTTGCTCATCAGAACGGGGTCTCAGTGCTGGCTGAGCAGGACACCTGGGGCAGGAGAGGGCAGCTCTGATTTCTGATCACCCCAGGTGTCCAACACCCCAGCCTCTGACTTCTGCCCTCTCCCCCCTTTGGTATTCATCTTGATTTATGAAACCTCCCAATTCTCCGAATCCTTGTGTGAAGCGGCTTCCCCAGTCGCAAAGCATATGACAATTAATGCTAAATCAGAGGAGTTAATGTTGGTAAAAGTAGAACTAATTTTCTCCAGCACTAGCTCCTCTAAATAGCCCCCTTCCTCACAAACGTGAATCCATTTTAACTAAATAAAACTGACAAATCAGCAGATGCAGGGGCTTCCAACAAATGGGCTGTGGCTCTCTCTTTGGTCTGTGCCAGAAGGGGAAAAATCAAGACCAAATTTTCTGAATAGCTAGGCTGGATTTAAAAAAGGCTACAGAGTTGTGCAAGTATATAAAATTACAGCATGTGTTTATACATTTATCGCTTTGAAAATAAACTGATGGGAGGGATTCTATCCAAGGCTGAGAAGGATGAGAATTTTTTAAAAGACTCTAACATGGTTTGAAAATCTAGAATCACTGGGGGGTGGAGATTAAAAGACTTGGGAATCCCCTAATTTACTGGTTCCTCACCCAGACGTCTGTTCTTTATAATGATTGAGTTGCTAAGCTTTATTTGTCAGTAATAATTGAATTTTACACCAAAGTGAATTATTGCACCAAATGAACTGCTCTGCTGTAATTTTAAATAGCCTTCTTTGCAAATTATCTCCCATGATTTATACAGATCCTATAGAGAAGGCAAAGAAAAATTGTATAGGGATAGATGGTTTTGATTTAATGTAAATGGATAAAAGTGCATGATAACTCCTCACAGTTGTACCAATGAATTTAACACGATAGCTTCTTGACTGAAGTATTAGTTTAAAAATCTGGGTAATGAGTCCAAATACAAATTTTTAAAATGTCTGGAGGTTAGACCAAAGGATGCTCCATTTTACCAAAAGTTTTGAAAAATGGTATTTGGACATTTCACTTAAGGTCACATTACTTTCATTACCCAGAAAACCTGTGCTTTAGAGGATAAAACGCTTATGAAACTCCCTTTTTGCCACTTGCCCAGGGACTAGTTTAATTGTATAAATTTTCCTTTTCCAGTTAACAGGGACCTAAACTCAGGTCCTAATTCTTCCAAGAAGCCTTCCCGGGAATGCTTGCCCTTTGACCTTTCTGCCTAATTTCTGCCCAACCTTTAATGCTTTTCTCATGTTCAAATAACTTCTGAAATCCCTGATCATTCCAGGTCATGGTTTCCCAAACTTCTGTATACCAGGATCATCTAGGGAATAAAATTCCCAGGCTGATTCTCCAGAAATGATGCTTTAAGAAATTTGGGGTGGGACCCAGAAATCTGTATGTTTAACAAGCACCCTAGGCAATTTATATAATCAAGAAAGTTCTAGAAACATGCCGGGAGAGGGCTGAATCTTATTCTGGGAATGCCTAAGCAAGCATAGCATATAACATATATTTCTGTCCACAATTTTTACTGCTGAGTATTACTCTATAGTTATTTCACTCTCCTGGGAAGTTATAAATATCTTAAATGTGGGGAATGCTTTATTCTGAGCACTACTACTCTACCTAATTCTCTGAGAAAACCTAACAGGTTCTCAATTGGATGAGAGTGGGTTTTTTTGCCAACCCTTAGAAAGTCTGCAGGGGGTACAGTGGAGCAGGGGAAGAGACAGGCAGAGCCAGCAGAAAAGGAATTGGTTTTTGCCCTCTGAAGGTGAACAGGTTTTTCACACGGTCCCCATAAAGACCAATAACACTTGTTTATAATGACGTTTTTCCCATGAAGTAGTGTTTGCAAAATTTTAGAAAATGTGGAAGAGCACAACCATAAAAAGAAAAAAAAAAGGAGTTCAACCACCAATAGACAACCGTCATTACTCTTTTGGAGTCTGTCTCTCTAATTATTATAAATCTAGATCTCCAACTTGCAAGTTGCAATTTGCTTCATGGGGAAGTTCCACATGGAGTTGGTGAATTCAACCCTTGCCCCTGATAAGGGCAATCAGGGAAGTTTATCTCTTTTGTGACTTTGGAGGTTGCATTGTTAGGTCCCACCACTAGCCCTGGAAGACAAACAAAAACAGCAAAAGAGATTGTTACTAAGACTAAAAGAAGTGAGAGAACATTCCGATCCAAAGTAATTAGAGTCCTGCCACTTGAGCAGACAGCAATGGACAGTCAATAAAATGGCCAATGGGTAGGGATAGTTTGTAAAACTACTTAAAGTTGAGGCAAAGGGGTGAGGTTTGATATGAAAGGCAAACACATGAGAAATAGGATTTTAGTTGATAGCTTAAGTTGAGGATGGGTTGAAGAGGATTAAAACCTAAAAAAAAAATCAGAATTAAAATATCAAAAGTATCTGAAGTCAGAAGACTTTGAAAAATGGCCAGAAACAATCATGTACATTTTTATATAAAGAGATAAAAGTGAAAATTCTAATCATCGAGATGATAAATTGAGATTTTTGGCACTTCTTATTCAGAGGTTTTCATATTGGGTAGACTCAGTCACAATTTAAAGAGGGAAGTTATTCTTTCTCCTGTCTTCTTAATGTTACAGTTTCCAAGAGGAACATTATTTCATCAAAATAATGCTTGCTATGTGTTTATCAATCCCAATGAATGTGCCACACTAATGAAGGAGGTTGTGGGAGGTGTGGGAGGTAGGGCATATGGGAATCCCTATATTTTTGGTGTAACATTTATGTAATCTAAGTATCTTTTTAAAAAAGAATTTAAAAATTTAAAAAGATAATGCTTGCTTTCTATACAAAGTTCACAGAGTTTTTGTGATTAATGCGTACAGAGAAAATGCATGGTCTTTGATTTGTGTGTGTATAGGTGCGTGTGTTTACTTTTTAAAATTCCTTAGCCCTAGTTCAAATATCACAGGTGTCATCAACCCTTGAGAGTTAGGGAAAAAAGGTATAGATTTGTCTACTAAGCAATGTCTTTCTGAGTTTTAGAGAATATTTTGAAACCTGAATCTGCATATAAATAAAACTTTTTCCATGAGGAAAAGTAGAAGAGATATTTAAAAAAAGAAAAACATAGGCAAATATTCTGTCAAGTTTTTGTAGTGCTGAAAGCTAATTGTCATATTTTCTTCATTCTTTAGGATTCATTGAGAATTTTAAAATTTAAAGCAGTGTTTCCCAGAGTGTATTGTATTCCCAAGAAATGCTCTAGTAAAAGGGACTCTAAGTTCAAATAAATTTGAGAAGTTAGTCCATCTGAGTCACCCAATAAGTCATTTGCTGAGAGCTTCCCAATGCATATGAGCACATTAAAGTCTATGATAAGTCCTGCAGCAAAGACACGTGTTTGCTTGGATTTCACTGTTGATTCCCCAAAAGAATTATCCTTTTTTCTCAAATATTCTGACTATCAGTATGGATGCTCTTTTTATAAGACACCAAGGGTGATATTCTAAATATCTAGCAACCAGCAGAACACAGAAATGACCCCTCAGGAGAGGCATGGTCTGTGAACAACTGGTACAGCTGGACCACTGTGTCCTGACTGCAATTAGATTAAATCTGATAATTCCCATTAGGAACTCTCTGAAAGTGTTTATTGAATTCACTTTGAGAAACACTAATTGAAGGGACACTAACATTAGATTTTTCCAGTACTACAGATTAATTTCTGTCCCTACACTAATCAAAATAAAAGCAATATTGATGTTTTTAAATTTTTCTTTCATAGTATTTAATAGTGCTTTGAAAGATATAGAGGCTTTCCAGGTTAAGACAGTAGATTAAAACTCTAGTAGAGAGTCGCTCACCTTCAATGTATACAAACCTGATCATTCAAAAAATTAAAGCAGTATAATGAAAAAGTGTCAAAGCCCAGCAGCCATGGAAGGAAGCAGAAAAGGTTAGTGATTCAGAGGCCCATCGTGGTTCTGCTCTAACTCTGCCCTCACCCTCTAGAGGCTGTACAGGTGAGTCTACAAAATCCTTAGGAGATTCTTCAATACCCCCTATTCTGGAAACTCATCAACTAAGTGTCTTCTGACCAGGTGGTGGAAATAGCCTGTAGGAGAAACGGGAAAAGGTGTGATGGGGCTGACTTTCTGAAGGGCTCTGGGCCAGACAAGGAACTGGAAGAGCCTGCTGCACCCCAAGAGTGATGGTTCACACCCTGTAGGCAGACCCAGGCAAAGAACAAAACCTCTGAGATGGCATCTCAGCTCTGACAAGGACTACTCTCACAACAATCGAGGATTCCCAGCCCTAACATATCTGAAATTACCAAAAAGAAGATAGAATAGATTGATTAGGAATTGCCTTTGGCTGCTGGCAATAGAGAACTGGTTAAAGCGGCTTTAATATTTAAAAGCTTGTTCTCTCACATGAAAGAATCCCAAAGCAGTGTAATTTGGGGTTAGCAGAGTGAAGCTATAAAATAGTGAAAACTCATTTTCTTTGTCTTTCTTTTCTGGCATCAATAGCATGTTGCCTTCATCTTCAAGGTTGCAAGATGACTGCTAGAGATCCAGCCATTATGTTTATAATTTAGAAAAGAAGAAGGCAAAGGGAAAGGGAAACAAACAGACAAACAAAAATCTTTTCATAGTTAAGCCAGGCCTTATCTAATGACTTGCATATATATCTTGTTGGCTACTGCTGGCTACAAATCAGGCTGAGAAATATAGTCTTTTCCATCAGGACACATTGCTTTCTGGAAAAAAAAAAAAATTAGTGGTCCATTACTAAGGAAAATGGAGAATAGATATAAATAAGCAACAAGTAGTATTTGCTATAACTGGCAAGTACCAGGCCCACAAACTATAGCTGGGAGAGAAAAACAAAATCTCTGACTGAATGGAAACAAAGACCAAAAATCTCCTACAATGTATCAGATTATATAGAATTCCTGCACAAGCAAGAGTAAAATGAATGACTGAAAAGTAACCAGGTAAACAGGCGATAGCTGAAAAAGACCAAAACAAAAATCAAAATGAAGAAGGAAGAAGGGAAAAAGAAATAAATGGAGGCCAGAAGAAAGAAATTACTATGCAAAATTCGGGCAAAAAATCTTTATCTAGGAAAAAGAGAGAGTTGGATTCATTTGTTTTATTTTGCTTTCAATTTTCTAATGATTGCTTTTTAAATTTAAATTTGTTTTTATAATTGTGTAAAATATTTACAAGATCCCCAAGTCAAAACTTCAGTGACACCACACAAATCATTGTTGTTCATTTTCATAATTTTACTGGCTATTTTACTTACTTTATCTTTCAAATAAACTTTATAATCAACTTGCCTTGTTCAATAAGAAAAGTAATGGTGTTTTTATTGGTATTACATTAAATTCATCTTTATGTTGTTGAATCTTCCCATCCAAGAAAAAGATGAGTCTTTTTCAAGTTTACTTTTATATCTTTTAGTCTGACGAAAATGTGATTTTCTTTCTAAGTGACATTTTGTTTTGTATTTGTTTAATTCCCCTTTCAATATACACTTTTGAGATTTATTTTATTTTAGGAAAATTTTTTCAATTTATAGTTTTCAGTGTTTCTTCTGATACATAGCTTTTTCTTCTCCATAATCTCTTATTTTTTTTAATAACTCTCCATGTGATTCATAGTGATATTTAATTTCAAAGTGAATGTTAATGGAGTGGTAGTTTTATAGGTTGGGGGAAGAGGAAGAGGACCTAATACTCATCTTGGTTTAAGGAAAGAACACTACAGTCAAAGTTAGCTAAAGAGTTTGGGTTCTGGCTCTGTCTTTTACCTGAAACATTAGTTATCTTCTCTGCATCTCCTTAGCTCATCAGTTAAGTGAAAATATAGCTGTTCTACTTATCTCACAAGGTGGTTGTGAGGATCAAATGAAAAACTGAATTTGAAAGAGCTTTGACAGTCTTATAAACTGTAGAAGAACACACAGATATAAGTGAAAATAAAAAAAAGTAAACTATGTCCTACCACAGGAGTTGGCCCGAGGAGAAAAAAAGAGTTTCCTGTAGAGGGGCAGAGGCAAGCAAGCAATTTGACTTCTGCTTCTGCTTCTTCTTTCACCCACTCACAACCCAAAATTCAAGAGTTCATGGAGAAAACCACAGCCTTGGGTCTTTCCTAACCTCAGCATGAAAAGAACATCTGTTCAAACAGGGTAATTATGAATGAAACCTACGCATCCAGTTTATTTACCAGCCCTTTATCACATTGAAGATTACCATAAGGAGATGCCCTGGAAAGTCATCAAATATCTATTCTTTTTCTTTTGTACAGAATCAAAGAAAGGTCTTTCTTCACTGGGTACTGAATGAAGCAAGTAGTGAATAAAAATATTCCATGATTCCATTTATGCTTGGAAAAAACCTGTATATACTAACATATATTCATCTTGTGACAACTAAATGAAGTGATTTTGCAAAGCAAATATTTTGCTCTCAACAAATTGAGATGATTTATATCATGTAATATTAAACAGAATCCATTTTTAAACATCATATGAGAAGGTCATTCCATACCCTTATTCATGTATTTAGCTCAATACTTAACCTCTCATTATAGGGTGTTCTGATATTCTTCTATCATGAGAATCTACATTTCTTTTCAGTTTCCCTTAGAGATATCCTCAGTGAAAAATGGAGACTAGTTGATGGGCCCCATTCTAGCATCTAAATCACAAGCAACTTATGTCTGATCCCTGCCAGACGGAACATTGTGAAATAAATGATGCTCCTATTCAAAACCTTATGGCCTCCCAAATGCAACATGGGGACTGGGCTGCAATGAAGGTTGTAATTATTACTACCTGTTTTCCTTTGCCAAATGGGTGCTGATGCAAAGTACCAGAAATTTGTTGGCTTTTATAAAGGGCATTTATTTGGGATAAAAGCTTACAGTTCCAAGGCTGTGAAAAGCCCAACTTGATGCTCTATAAGAGGTGCTTTCTTACCAAAGTCAGCTGCCACATGTTGAGGCAAGATGGTGGACGATCTCTGACTGGTCTCTGCCTTCCCCTTCATGCTTCCTCTCTCAGTCTTAGCTGGTCAGCTTTCTTCTTGATTTCAGTTGCAAGCTGTCATAGGGCTTGTCTCTTAGGGCTTCCTTTATCAGTCTTGGCTTTTCTGCTCTCTTCCCAATCTCAGCTGTAAGCTATCAGGTAAATGGCTCATCTCTCCCTGGGGCCTCAGCTATTTGAACCTTCTCCTTTCTGTCACATGGCAGGATAAAAAATGACGGAGCTCTCTCTTCCTTTGTCTGTTCCTGTGAGTCCATTTATATCAGACCCAGCAAGGGACGGGACTCAACTCCAGTCCTGCCTCACTGACATAATCTAATCAAAAGCCCTAAAGCAATTGTAACAGGTAATCTATTCAAAGGCCCCTCAGTTGAATTTAATGCAATCAAAGGGTATCACACCCAGAGGAATAGATTAGTTTACAAACAATTTCTTTCTCTTTTTGGGATTCATAAAATAATCTCAAACTGCCACATTACCATTATCAACAATAATTTTTATTAGAAAGAAGATAATAGCACACAAGTGTAAAGAGGGAAAAAACATTTACATTTAGGGCAAATAGAGGAAGCTTTTTAGAAAAAATGATGATTGAAGGTAGACTTCATAGCAAAGTAATTGGAATGCAAAGCATATGTTGACTGAGAGTATACTCTTTTTCAGTTTGCTGACTACTGAAACAAATACCATAAAATGGGTTGCCTTAATAGTAGGGGTTTATTGGCTCATGCTTTCAGAGGCTAGAAGGCTTGTTTTGTCCTGTGGTCAGTATCTCCTGACCAGCCACAACCTTTGGGGTTCCTTGGCTTTTCTGTCACATAGCAATGCATGTTGTGGCATCTTCTCCTTTCTCTTCCAGATTCCATTGAGTTTCAGCTTCCAGCTGCTCTCCCTAGCTTCTCTTTCTGGCCCCCGTTTCCTTTGCTTATAAGGACTTCAGCCACATTGGATGAGGGCCCACCCTCCTTTGGTCTGGGCACAACTTAACTAATAATATCTTCAAAGGTCCTGTTTACAAATTTGTTTACATCTACTGTGCCAGGGGTCGGGACCTGAGTGTGCCTTTTATAGGAGACACGATTCAATCTCCAACACTATATGCTCCAAAATAAATTTGTAAACTATTAAAAAATCATTTTAAGGTTAATTTCTACATTAAAAAAGGCAATAATCATTTCCTAAAATTTGGGGTAATGTAAAGAACCTTAGAATTATCTTGGGCAATAATGTTTTTTAATTTATTTTATTTTACTTTACTTTATTTTATTTTATATCCAGTTGAGTCTTAGTTGTAGAAGTTTGAGTTCATTATACTCCTCAGTTCAAGCATACAAACATTGTGCAAGGCATTTCTCTTGCTTAATTTATTTACTTCCTTTTATGCCCCTTCTATTTTCCCGCTCTCCAAACTACTGCTAAATAGCATCATTTTGTTTATGCATATTTCATTATAATGTATGTGGTTATTTTATACTTATATTTTTAATTTATAAAGATGGTATATTGCCTTAGATCTTGTTTCCTTTCTTACTTTTTTTCTACTCAACATTATGTTTTTAGGATCTATCCATGTTGCTGTGGGTATATCTAGTCTTTAGAATGCATCTGCCACGTATTCCCCAGCCACTCACTGTGATGGTCATAGGATTTCCTTCCTGTCCTGCCATCACAAAGAATGTTTCAATGAACATCCTCATGATTGGGTCCTTATATGAGAGTTTTGGGGGATAAAGACCCAGGAATGTGTATGTATTCATAATTCAACTAAAGACTACTAGTTTTCTCTCCAGAATGAATGGACCAGTTTATACTCCATCAGCAGTGCATAAAAGTCCCTGTATCCCATCAACACTTAACATTATCCACTTTTTTATTTTTTTCCCTGTTTGATGGTATTGTTTCAAGTGAATTTTCAAGACTACACCTTTATTTGGTTCCTGGCTTCTTATTTTTGCTTTTCAGCAACTTCTTTTATATTCTGAATATGTGTTCCTCGTCTGGTTTTGATATTACAAATACATTCTCCCAATCTATCATCAGTCTGTGAACTTTTCTTTATAAGGTCACATTTACTTATTTTTGAGGTTTTGTTTAAAATCTTTCCCCATCCATCCATCCATCCACTCATCAAATATTTATTGTGTGCCTACTATGTGCCACATACTGTTGTAGTTGCTGGTGATGCCAATGAACAAGCAAACCAAAAGCCATGCCTTTTTGCAACTTACATCCAAATCGAGGAAGATAGATCATAGTCAGTAGAATTAATAAACAGGTAAATTAAATCGTATGTTAGAAGGTGATAGATCCTATGGAGAAAAATATTGAACTAGGGAATGAAGGCCAGGACAGTGGTGGGAAGAGGGGCAGAACTAAACTTTAAAACAGGGTAGTCTAGATAGGCTTTATTGATCAGATGACATTTGAGGGGAGGGGAACAAGAAGAAGGAAATAGCCATATGTGTATCTGAGGGTGAAATATTCTAGGCAGAGGAGACTTCCAGAATGAATGTCTGAGACAAGAGTAGACTGGCATGTCTGAAGAACAGTAAAGGAACCAGCGTGGGCAAAGCAGTGCATGGTGTGAATAGTAGGACTTGAGGCCAAAGAAGGAAAGGGGATCAGATCTATTTAGAGCCTTTACGTGCTTTTTTTAAGGACATTGGTGCTATTGGGGCACTTTGAGCAGAGGAGAGACAATATCTGATCCCCCATTTCTGATGTACACGGCTTTCTGGCTAAAAATGGATTGTAGAGGACTACGGTAGTAGCAAGGACCTGGACTAGGTTTCTACTGCCATACTCATGAGCACTAACAGTGGCTGGGACCAAGGTCCTAGCATTGCAGGAAGCGAGCAGTGGTGGGGTTCTGGAAAATCTTTACAAATGGAGCCAAGACAAATAGAGTTGTTCTTATTCCATTGATGGCAGAAGAAAGGGAGGGAGGGAGGGGAGGAGGAAGGGAAGGAGGGAGGGAGGAAAGGGGGAAATGTTTCTGAAGTTTACACTAGTATTAAAGACAAAACATACAGGTTCTCTAGTTATGTTCATTTCTCTACACCAAAAATGGGACTTTCTGTTAAAAATTCAAAAAGGAAACACTCTTCGGATATGACCACAATGTCACTGCTTTAAGTTATGGAGCATCATTTGACCACATTTTCTTTTCCTTCAGTATCTCAGAAATTCATCTCTAGAGGAAACACTGATTGGACTACCAAGAAGCTGTGTTTTGGATGGTAGGTGTAGTTAAAAAATAGAGTTGAAGTAGTTGGTATTATTGACCAGTAACCTGCCATTGAGATCAAAGCTGAATAGTTGAGTGAAAATTAAACAGTCCAAAGACCAAAGGACTCAGTGAGGCTAATAAAGTCTAATAGTGGTAAAAGACTAAGTCGGGAGAATAAAAAGGTCTTGTCAGAGTTTTCAGAGCGGGAACAGTACTGGGTGGGGCCAGATAAGTATGCTCCTGAATCAGAAATATTGTAAAGGTATTTGTAGTTGACAATTTTGAGGGAAAATGAGATTAGAAGGATATTAGGTAGATTATTTGAACATACACAAGATGCCCATTATGATGGTTGGTAGTTATGAGTCAGAAAGTAAAATACGTGATTTGGGGGTTAGTGTGGTGAGGATTTAGCAGATGAGAGACATGAAGTGTAGTGTAGAAGACAGTTTGGATGGATGCCATGAGTTTCAAAACAGATGGAGATTTTCTGCAAGGATGGAAAGACAAGTGAGAGTGGCAATGAGGGGCAAGGAGAAAGCTGCCATCCTCTCAGCCCCCCTCCTTTCCTGTGTCACATGGAGTGTGGGAGATGAACTACCTCCACTCTTTTGAGATACTAGAGTATCTGTGGCCCCAGAGAAAGCCAAATGTCAGTTGAGGCAAAGAGAGTAGTGACTACTCTTGGCAGATGTCCAGGCAGAGGAGTTGGAAATGGAAGGACGCCCAAGCCAAGGCTGGAAATAAGAATGGGAAAGATGGATCCAGGTGGCAGGGAGGAGAGAGTTTGGCAAAGTGGAGTTTCTATCAGGGAGCAAGAGGAGATGCAGCTGGATGGATGGATCAATAACGGTGCCTAGGCAGCCGGAATTCAGAGTTGAGTTTCAACTTTCATGACCTGAAAGGGGCCATCTTCTGGGGACCTCTGAGTGGGTGATTAATGTGATGAAAACCGACATTGGGGTGCTGAGCAGGATGGATAGAATAGGAAAGAAATAGGAATCAGAGACTCCATGTCCCTCCCAGGGCCTGTGAAATTGTCATTTGACCTCATACACTCAATTTTAAAAATAAGACCCTGTTGAGCTGCTACCTTTAACATCTTCTATCTTGGTCTTATAAAGATACATAATTATTTTTAAAACAGTAGATGTGGCTTAAGTGGCATTGATTCAACTTTCCTGGGTAGAACCAGCTGTTTCCAACCATCTGAGTGCTTGCATGCAAAGCCGTGGATTTTTCAGTGGACTGGTCCCTCCAACCCAGTCAGCTCAATGTCTGAATTGTGATGAATAGCCTGACAGGTCAACACAGTCATTTCCCAGAACTCAACCTGCTCAGGGCCAAGTCAGCACCCTACATGGCCCTGGCACCTGCCTTAAAAATCAAGAATAGAGAAAAGGAATCTTGGCCCAGATCCGTGCAGAGGTGAAACCTTTTATCCTCATCCTGTCACATTATTTGTCATTTCCATATGGGCCACTGACAGCTGTCAGTCAAGCAAGACTTACCCAGCCGCTGGCAAATCTCAAGGCATACGAAAAAGAGACTAACGAAAGCTTGTCTTAATTAGGTGGTAATTAAGCATTCCAGCCAGAAACCTCCAATCAATTTGACAGAACACACCCGTTTCAAAACAAGGTTTTGCGGCAATATTCCAACAGACTGATAAGGTTTTGCCTCTCCGTGAACAAAAAAGTTTCAAATCTTCACCAAGTCTCTTACAGATTAGAGTTGAGGGTTAAGCAGGATTATACCTCAAGGGAACTCAAGAAATGGGGCATCCCCAGGAGCTGTGTTTCTCTTCCCCTGAAAGGGGAAGCAGATTACAGTGAGCCCCATGAGCCGCTTCGCGGGAAGACATGATGACAACAGAACCATGGCTCCCACCCGGCTTCTGTAATGGTGGTGAGAGGGCCGCAGACTGGTTACCTCTGTGCCTCGACCCTCACCTCCACCGTGAACTCTTACTAGCAGAGCCACCATGCTCATCTCCACCTAGCGCTCTGGAGTCACTGGCCAGACCCCCAGTAACTCAGCTCCCCCCGAGACCCCCCGAGATAACTGTGCTATTTTTTCAAAATCAAGCCCCCATCAAGCATACATGGTGCTTCTACTAAACAGCTTTTAGATATTATTAAACTCAAATTTCCTATCTAGCAAGTTCATGGCATGCAGAGTTATATATAGAAAGAGCATTCACACAAAGCTTGTCCTGGATTAGTTCCCTGCTTACTGATATAATCAAATATTGAATTGACCCAGAATGCAGAAGATTTCTTTCTGGTGGCATCTGTGCCACCAAACACCTTAAAATCTTTATTGTTGCCCTGCTGCAATGGAGCAAATAAAGCTGCAGTTCCCCAGCCCTTGTCCGACCTAAAACTATCCTAATGCCCAAACGCTCTTGCAGTTGTCTCCCCAGTTACATGTGACCCGACTTAAACAGACCATCACCTGAAGTTCATGTGGCACCCTGGGTGGGGCTGAACTGTGACAGTGCAGCATTCCTAGAAGAAATTCCTAAATCCCATTACTATTTTGTGGCCGTCACAATTCTGCACACTCACACACACAACACACACCAGAGTGAGGCATTATGTGGAGTGTCATTCCCTAGAAATCGTACCGCAAAAGAAACTTAGACATTTTCTCTTTCCCACGAGACTAATAACAAGATGCAAAATTAAAAAGAGGAAAATGAAAGCCTCTGGTGGGGCGGGGGGTGGGGACTTCAAGATAGACGACACCAGACTAAGCGTTGCCCGCACGATTCAAATAGGGTGGTTTTTTAAAGAAAGATTTAAAGACGGAATAATTTCCACCAATATTACGAAGGGGTGCATATCCCATTCCGTTGTCTCAGTGTTCAGTTTTTCAGTTTCTCCTTCTTTGTTTCCTCTGCGATAAGAGCCTAATGTCCTATTCTTTAATTTTCCGTTCCCAAACAAAAGCAACCACAACATTTGCAGTCGACTTCAAAGGCTCTTTTATGTCTCTGTTATGAGTTGGTGTGTTTTTCTCTGCTCATGCGATTGAAATCACTTTGTGAAAGCTGAGAAAACTTGCTCTGAATTTTTTAAGAGGTTCAGCATGTCCGACCAGAGAACTTGTTCATGCAGAACAGGAGCATGTGCCCCGCAGCTTCTGTCTTCTAAGAAGAGTTTATTGCCGGCTGAAGCAAAGGCTCTGATTGCCAGGGTATTTTCTTCTCCTAGGACGCCAAGTGGTTTCTACTTGTCAATCTAGCATCTTGAGTCCCAAATGAAGTGTTTCTACCCTTAGGACCTCTTCCTTCGGGGGCTGCCATGCTGTTATTTTTCTTTCTCCCAATTAATTTGTGGTTCCTCTGTCCTCAGTGTTCTGCATTTCAAAACCTTCCTTAAAGAACAATTGAGCTGAGTGGGTGAAGTGGTTTGGGGTCAAAGTATGGCAGCTTGAGTATTTGCCAAGGAGTCTAACTTCCAAATGGCCCTCAACCCCTGCGGCAGATAGTTACTTATCTATAGGGGAGGTGGTACACCTCCCTGTGATCTTGCAAAATAAAGATGTGGTTTTGAGCTTTAGTTTTTATTCTGGTCTTTTGCCATTTGGCTCTCATATTCTCATCCTTCCCTGTTCTGCTCTGTGGAGACCTAACCTCTGTAGGTCACATTTCCTAGGTTCCCTTGCTCACGTTTAGTCAGGTTAGATCAATGGGCAGCAGGGGTGGAAATCAGAGGGTGGGAAGAGGGGAGAATCCCACCTCACTCTGCTCGGTACCTCCCACAGCCCCTCTGTGTGTATGCTCTAGGCACAGTCCCAGCTCCCCCCCACCCCAGACACTCTCCATAGTTCTAGCTCCCACCTGTTAGACCATCTGGAGCCCCATCTCCTCCATTTACCCTATAGCCTGAAAAGCAGTAGCACTCTCCTATTTTCAGCTCTTCCAACAACTCTAAAGTGAATTCCCCTAATTGAATTCCCTCTATTGGAATACCTGGTTTGGGCTTTCCCTAACTGACTGGATCCTCACTGATAGAGTTTTCTTCATTCCCAAATTTTAAAATGTTTTGAATGTTGAAAATTTAGAAGAGGGAATGACTACAAGTATAACAATAAAATAGAAATAAATGCCACACAAACACATGTAGAGAAATAGCTCTACTTGTGCAGTGAACCAACATGAGCAAATTATGGCATGAGGAGGGACCAGGCCACTAGCAATGCAAATGAGCTCACCACCTTTACTTACAGATGAGGAAACTGAGGCCCAGGGGTACACAGGCACCCGTGGCAGCAGCAGCAGCACCAGCAGGAGAATCCAGATCTCCTTGGGCTCTGGTTGATGGGTATTTCCTTTATCAAATGTGTGTCCACACACAGAGCACCATGGAGAATTCAGATAAATTTCCAGATAACATGAGCAATAAATCCCGTTGTAGTTGTAATTGTTCCATTGATGGCCCAAAGAAACTGTGATTTTACAGGTTATACTTTCAAAATTCAGCTGTAAAGTCCAACCAGTATGCATCAAGAGAGCCTATTTTCCCAAAAAGAGAGATGTTTCCCTTTTGCTCCCTGCTATCATTAATGTCATATCTGAAACAGAGAAAAAGATAACCTCTACCTTCATTTCAACAGTTATTCAACACTGCTCAAAACCCAGCTTTAATCTACCACTTTCAAAAGACTCTATGACTTTCCAGACTTCTGAAACGGTGATAATACTGCTTTAGGGCATTTTGCTCTAGCTGTCACAATAGACAAATCAGTAACTTAACACAAAAGTTTACTTCTGGCTCATGTCATAGTTTAAGCTGGGTTGAGTGGCTCTGCAGGGCACCTCTCCTCCAAGTGGTGACTCTGGGATCCAGGCTGCTTCCATCTTGTAGCTATGCTATTAGGAACACATGGTCTCCAACTTTGTAGAAGCAGAGAAAGAGCAAGATGGAAGAGTCACACTAGTTATTAACAGTCTCCACCTGGAGGATACACACAAAACTCCATGCATGTGTCATTGCCTAAGACCAGTGACTTGGCCACAACCTAACTGCAAGAGAGGCTGAGAAATGTGTGGGAGTGTATCATTTGGTGAGCACAGCCTGTGGGACCTTTCAGCAGATACTTTGGATACTTTTATAGACATCTTCTTGGCTTGTCTTCTTGTTTAATTTTGCGTCTATCTGTCATGACTTCCAGTTCTATTGTAAGTACTTTGATAATAGAACCAATATGTCACACATCTTTGTGTCTTTCTTCACATCCAGTGAATTATCTCTCCTATAATTCTGCAATTGGTCCATTCAACATTTAGCCAACAAATACTTTTTGAGTTCCTATTATGTATACTCTTCTACCAGGAATACCATGGTGTGCAAAAGCACTGAATTTTCCATACTGAATTTACAGAGTCAACGAAATATCCACACAAATGAACATAAAATGACAACCACACTGAGAATTAGGAAGTAAAAAGCATACTGTGTCCCACCCCTAAAAAAATGCTGACATAATTAAATTAAAATAAAATTTTAAAAATCCTTGATGTGTGGGTTGAAGGGAAAGTCTTGCCCTATGGGGATTTCAAGAGAGAACAGTAGAAGGGGCAGAAGGCAAATGTTGAGGTGCTGGGCAATTAGCAGGAGCTTCTGAACTCCCTGGAGGAGTGAGGTTTTCAAACAGCATTCCCCAGTCTCCTGCAATTGGCCTGGTGTGATGGGCAACATGTCAGGAGTAATAAAGGAAAATGGCAGTGCAACTACAAATAGGAGGAACACAGCTTTGGTACATTTCCATTCTGTCAGCAGTTTTCTGTCATACTTTAATGGGATCATATGAATAATTTTGTTTTCTCTGGTAGGAACTGAAAATATATAATCTCACTGGGTTGTTTTTATATCATACTATGAAAAAAATGAATGCTAACATGATAAAAAGAAAACATAAGCAATAGAAATACAAGTAAAATGGAATATTGGTGAACATGATTATTTTAGATATTCATATGGCATCTGTGATAGGAATGCTGCTCTGCCCAGCCCTGTGCACTTGATGAACCAAGGGTAGTTAGCCAAGAATGGCAGGCATCTATGTCTGCCTATGTTGTTTTATACTCGGAAAGGAATGTGTCTCCTTGACTTACACATGTTGTTTTATTTATTTATTTTGCTGAATTGTATGCTTAAGAGACAAATTGTCCGAGTCATTATGATTATATCACTGGAGCAGACTTAAGGTTTTTGAGAAGAGACCACGAAGACACCTTGCGGCCCTCAAAACATATCAGTTCAAACTCTGAAGATTGTCATTGGAAATTATTTCAGCAAAGTCTCCTCCTTTTCCTGCCGAGTTGTTTGGGGAGGTTTATTTGCTTTTTGCTTCAGTTATTAGACAAGTTGCTCAACTTCCTACTTGCTTGTAGGCTGGGTTGAAATTCAAAACTGGATCAGCCATAATTCACATAGTACAATGAATGCATATAATAAACATTTAATAAACACTAGTTGAAATTAAGTCAGTTGAATTGAACTGAACTGAACTGAAAAATTAAAGACTCGCGTGGTTCAGCAAATTAGAACATTCTGTTAAAAATGGACAATTGGATGGCTTGCCCTGCAGTGGCATGCTCTGCCTCTACAGAGAGCGTAGGTGTAGAAATAACCACACGCTTAGCCAGTCATGTAGTCAGGCACTGAAAGCAAGTTATTTTTGTTGCATAATGTCATTGTGAGTTTCCTGTCTTTGTAACTCAAAAAATATGGGCCTTCACAAACCGATGAAGAAGGAATGAATTATTCAACAATGGTCTCAGGAAAATTGGCTCACTGTCTAGAAAACAAAATCCCCAAGTCAGATTTTTCACCTCAGACCACATAACAAAATAAATTCCAGCTGATATTAAAAAGTGAAATGTAAAAAGTCCAATTGCCAAAAACTAAAAGAAGGAGGTGGAGGGGGCAGGGAATGAGGGCACTTCTGCTTTTACTTTTTACTTCTCTGTTGTCTTTTTAAAAACAATAAGCAACAGGTTCATGCACAATTTTCAAAATGAGTAGAAAATGTATGTGATATGTTATTGGTCTCTGGGTGGTAAAGGGCTTTCAAAACCTAAAGAAAATATAGAAATCTGGCACAACTTCTGATGTCAATAAAAGGTTCGAAATGTTAAAGATGGATGGAAAATCAGGGGAATATTTGAAACAAATATTATGAAGTATTAATATCATCAATTCCAACTTAACAAGAATAATGGGATCCCTGTATTAGAAAAATGGACAAAATAAATGTGGCACAGAATAATAATAATAATAATAAAAACCCTGATAAATTATTTTTAAAAATATCACAATTTTTGTGTCAGTATGTTCATCACAACCCTATTTATAAACCCTATTTATAACATAAAAAATTTAGATGTTATCTCAATGTTTAATAAATGAAAGCTTTGAAAGTTATTGTTTGAAGAATATGTATTGGTGTGGGGATATTCTAATTATATAATTACAACAAAAGCCTCATACCAATATACAGCATATTCAATTATGTAAAACATACATGCATGTGTTTGTATGTGCACAACACATAAGAAAAAGGCTAGAAGGAAATTTATGAAAATATTAGCAGTTCTTATCTCTTGGTAGTGAGATTAGGTTACTTTAATAGTTTCCTTATATTGTCCTTATGGTTTCTCTTTAAAAAGCGTATATTATTTTCTAATCAGAATAAAACAAGAAGTATTTCTTTTAAGCATGGGACTCCTTTCCTATAATAAAGTATTTCATATATTAAGTCTAACATCTTTGATTAGATAAAATAATTAGGAAACTTTGAATGAAAGACATTGTAAATTATTTCTATGCATTGAAATCCTAGGGATTGTTGGTTTAACATAAAGAGAGTCAGTCAATTTAACTTTAACTATGCCCACATCTTTCTTTCTCACTGTCATTTCCCTTTTTCCGGGTTTGCTTACTTTTTACCAAAGCACCAACCAATATGGGACACCTTGGAAGTGTAAATTGCACTTTTTGAAATAGATCATGTCTTTTTTTCACATCCCTTGGCGAATTTTAGATGGAATAAGTGAATCAAATAGCTAAAGGGAGGCTGTTAAGGATAAGCTCTGCTGAATTTTTCCTCATCAGCGATGTGGAGTTAGCCCCAAAATAAAACTTTTTTTCATCATTTGGACAAGTCCTTCATCATGATTTGTATTGCTTCTGCTCCAGCTGTAAAGCATGCCTGATCATTCTAAAATAAACACACGGCATCCTCATGCTTTTAATACTTAATACTGTCCTTCTGTTGATTTCTCTTCTTGTCTTCCTGGTCCCTCTGAGCCATCATCAGTTTTCAATTTTTGTTTTTAAGGAGAACAGAAATATGGCTGCTAAGGGTTGATAAAGACAGAGACATGAAAACACATTAATACATGAAACTTTCAGTCCTATGTTTCATACTTGGTTAAGAAAAAGAAGAAAAAACAGCCATCAAATCTGGATGGGGCCCACCCCTGAATAAATGTAACTTCCTGTTTAATACCTAAAATTCTATCATTACTGAATGATCACTTGCGATAATCATTGCCCCTTCCAGCTATCCTCTTTAAAAATGTAAATATGCCTGAAAAAAAGACTAAATTTATGGACTAACACTTTGTCATGAGCAACTTTTAAAACAAATTCTCTTCCTACTCACACAAGAGATGGATTTTCATTAGGAAATCATTTATCATCAAGACACTGTGCGCCGAAAAAAAAGTTAAAAAAATAAAAAAATAAAAAAAAAAAAACACTGTGCGCCGGGAAACTAGAGGTTCTGAAAATAGAGCAAAGGACCAACTTCGTAAGCTTTATAATATAGTATTGGGAAAGTCCCACACATATGCTGCCAATGTGCCCAGTACACCCACTCCCACCTAAATCAGTGCTGTTAGAAGGTGGAAAGGAAAGAGCCAGTTGATTAATGGTACAACTCTTGATACCCACTGCCTCTAAACGCTTGGTATCCCAGGGACCCATCAGGTGAAGCTGGGGGTCTATCGAGCAGCCAAAATATTGGCCTCTGGATCAGCTTCTCTATCAGGAGAGGAAGGGGGTGACAATAAGACCACTAATGAAAAAGTCACATTTTGACTGGCCTGGCCCTGTCTCAGCTTAAAAATAAGATGTGAATTGCAGAACAGGACCCAAAAACAGGAAATACAAGTAGGGCTCAAAGGATGTTTGGTAAATCGCTGCAGTTTTCCCCACCAGGGTCTTGATTAAATGCCCTCAGCAAATGTAAAGAGAGGGATAAGGCTTCCATGTCAGGAGTGGTGACGGCACACACGTACTGAATTCCATCCTTCTCTGACACCCTTACCCAAGCCATGGGCTTGTGGCAGAACCAAACATCTAGTCCTAGGAGAGGTAATGAAATGTAATGACACTTTTCCCATTCCATTTCCAGATGCTTCACAAAGGCTGCTGATAAAGACTCATGACTTTCATATTGTCCGTTTGTGTCCCCAAAGCAAAAGTGGAATTGTAGTTTCCTCTTTGGTCTGCTCCTTGCCTGGAGGAATGTGTTGTGGAAAAAGACAAGTCAACCTTGAGGTGACCTCTAACTGCTTTCCTGAGGCTAGACTTCAACACCTCTCACGGTGCTTCCATATATTTATTTTTAAAGTACAATAGAACTGTGGTAGTCTTGTTAGCAAACCAATAGAATCTGGTCTTCTTCACAGAAAGCACTTGGATTCCAGTGTGTGTAACTTTACTCTGGTTTGTTTATTTTCCATTTAATCCAAGGAAATTCCAGAGGATTCCAAAGAATTGAAAGCAGGGTTTGAAAAGGACTTGGAGAAGTTTGTTTCAGAAGCCCACGCAAAAATTAGAGATCATTATCTACTTTACAATGTTTTTATTTTGAGCAGAACTGGCATTTGAATGTATTCATTCTCTAAGGCTTTCTGGGCCTACAATTTGCGATTAATGTTTTGGGGGAGTTTTAAACTAAACAACAGTTCTGACACCAATACTGCCAAAGAAAATAGCAAGCTATATCAGTCTTCTGTTCATTCTGCTCAGAGGCAGTTGAGTTAAATCAAGTGAACTTTTTCCAAAAACCTCAGACAGAAGAACTTAGAAGATACAGTTGACTCCCAATTATCCACCCTCTCCCTCCTCCATAGAAGTGGCATTTATGTGATACATTTTAAGACAAAATAATCCACTTATATGTGGATCCTGACTCAGGACTTGTTGGGCTGTGCCAAGAAGGCCCTGTGTAGACCACGATAGTAAAGGAGTAAGCAAAGTCAGAGAGAGGGCAGCTCCAGAAGCTGCTGACTGGAGCCCACACAGTTAGTACAGAGATAAAAACGATGTCTCCAAATATGAATAGCATTGTTAGGAATCTTATATATAGAAAGAGAAGCTAGTCAATAGTTGTACAGTTTACAGCTTTTCCCAAAGTGGAAGAAATAATTAGGGATTTCTGAAGCCACCCAGGTCATGGAATATACTTTATATAAGCAGTGTAAATGCACTCTCCCCAGGCAAAGATGCTGAGCTGTTCTCAATTTTTCTTATGGTTATAAATTCACAAAAATGTCAGAATTAAAAGAGACTATAGAGGGGAGCAGATGTGGCTTAAGTGATTGAGCGCCTGTGCTTCCCACGTGGGAAGTTCTGGGTTCAGTTCCTGGTATCTCCTAAGAAAACAAAAACAAACAACAAGCAAACAAATGAAAAAACCAACTTGGGGGAGCCGATGTGGCTCAGTGGTTGAGCGCTGGCTTCCCACATATGAGGTCCCAGCTTCAATTCCCCGGTCCCTGGTACCTTGGGAAAAAAAAACACAAAAAAACTATAGATACCCCAGACCTAGCCTAATGGTGGCACAAAACCCAGATCCCAATGCCTTATGGTTACTCAACTTTTAAATGACTTCCATTTGCTTTGAACACAAGCCCTTATAATTCTACATTTGATTCATTAAGAGAAAGTCTCCTTTATTTAGGGAATATTTTGTAATCTTTAAAGATTTTTCTAATTCTGGCAGGACTTTTTGACCCATTCATAATACTTATACATATCTGCAAATGTATTAGTATCTATAGAATATGTACATACATATACATATACATAGAGATAGAGAAAATTTATGAGCCTCTCTATCCTATAGAGAGAAAATTCATAAATTACTTTGGTCATGTGCCCCCTGCCCCACCCATTTCATTCTTGCTTCTACAAACCCACCTCTCTGTAGTAATTAGAAAAGAAAATTCTTTAGGGTGAGACACATATGAAATCTATATTGAATTTTCTGTTCAACTACATCAGTGTTGTCATTGCCTTGTGATAGTTACTTAATCACCCTGTGCCTCAGTTTCCTGGGTTAATAACTAACCTACCTCAGAGACTTGTTGGGAGGATCTAATGAGAAGATATATGTAAAAGATTTGGAAGAGTGCCCGGCACATATTAAACACTTGAAATATTGTAGCTATTATTAGAGCCCAATATCCTAAATGATACTGGAGATGAATTGTCATTGGACCAGGTCAGAAATCAAATCAAATCAATAACTATGCATTGCATACTACGTGGAATCACTGTTTTAGAAAATACATGGTCATCAGTGGATGCTCTGTTCATGCTGCATTAAGTGCTTATTGGTTATCTGGGTGGACCAGAGCAAATCAGAATTAGTCTATTATTCTGCTTTTGTTAGCCTGGGAGTAGGAACATTTAGGCAGGAAGAATGTTCTCATTCAAACTGGGACCTGGCCAGAACATGAGGCTAAACAAATCTATTAGTAAATGCTAACGCCAGTAATTAAAGGTACACACACAGACATCACACGTGCTAAAATGACATTTGGTTAATAGACTGTCCTGGCAGGTTGGAGTGTTCTTTTAAGCTCTTTAGCAGCAACAAGCTGCTTCCTAGTCAGGAATCTTAAAATAACTATGTCATTACAGAAACATTCTACATCCACCTTATGCCAACTCATTTTCTGTTTCCTTTGGAAGAGAGCAAAATAAGATGTAATCAATGTGACCCAGGAGCCTGTAGTACATACAACACTAATGTTCATTAAGATTATGGATATTCTAAAAATTGTGAACTAGGATCAGTGTTACAGGTATGGCTGATCTTTGCCAAATTATTTTATTGCAAAAGATCTTTGGTTTTACAAACTGGCTTGCCAGAGTCAGTGTAAATAAGGTACTAGGGGAATACTGCTGTAAGAACATAAACTTATGTAGCTATTTTAGCACAGCCAACTGGGCACGGGGGGATCTGGGGACACTGAGATGGTCCACACAGCTAAAGAAATAGCAAATATTGCCTGGCGCCAATAATTCAAAAAGCACCAGATTTATTGTCTTAGAATTAGAATGTACCAGGACCAAAGCAGACATAGTAACAAACCCACATATGCAGACACAGGCTTCAGGCAACTTCAGCCTCCAAAGTGCCTGCATTAGTGGGACTCAGGTAACAGCGAGCCAAGTCAGACTGATGTTTGGGTCCAAGTCAAATAGGTCCTAAGGAATGAGAGGAGGCCCAGCATGTGGGGAGCCAGCCCTGGAAGATACAAGGAAAGAGGAAAATATGTGAGAATGAGTTAGAACAGCTGGTGGCACATGACTCGGAGCCAATTAAATGTATTAGGAGAAAGGACAGAAGTCAATCACTGAATCCAATATGTAGGTATGATTTAGTCAAAGAACAAGTCAAGAGACCAGGGATTATAACTGGAACTAACAGGCAGATTAACTAGAGGGTGAGCCACTTGAGTGATACTCCCAGAAATTAAGGCTTTATTGTTGGAAGCAAACTTGCTTAATATATTTAATAACTAAAGATGGACCCAGGTGAACCATGGACTTCCCATATTGAATTTGGGTTGGCCCTGTGACTTGCTTTGACCTATAGGATGAAGCAGAACTGATACTGTATATCTCTGGAGCTGAGCACTAATAGATCTATAGCTTTCACTTTTGCCATTTGGAATGTTCCCTCTTGGGACTCAGCTGCCATGTCGTGAGAAACCCAAACCCCAGGGAGGCCACATGGAGAAGAAAAGATGGGCTCTGATCAACAGACCAGCCAAACCCCCAGCAAAGCCAGCACCAACTGCTTGCCATGCAGGTAAGCCATCTCGGATGTCAAGCCAAGACAAGAGCAGAGCCCACATCACATAGAGCCGAAGAACCACGTAGCTAAGAATCAACTCACAGAATCACAAGATATAATTAAATCATTATTATTTTAAGCCACTAAATTTTAGAATGACACAACAACAGAAAACTGAGTCTGTGAAGGTTACAGGGGACATAAAAGCAAGCGTGAACTGTGCCTTGATTATATCAGAGGACATTTGAAATGATGAATCTTTAAATTAAATTTCGTTCAGTTTAGCTTATTAAGAAGATGGAGGGTTGTGCACTATTTTAAGAAAGGTTTCTGCACAAATAGTTTAATTAAGCAATGGTTTATGATTGAAAGGTAAACTTAGTTTACCTAGAATTTACTCTCTGATGTGTCACTAAGATTCAATTAAAAGTATAAGGGGTGGGAAGCGGCTGTGGCTCAACTGGTTGGGCTCCCTTTTACCATATGGGAGGCCCTGGGTTCGGTTCCTGGGACCTCCTGGTGAATGCAAGCCAGCCTGCGCTGCGCAGTGAGCTGACACAGCAAGATGACACAACAAAGGGAGACAAGCAAACAGAAAAACACACAGCAAAATAGACACAGTGAGCGCAAGCACACGGAAGAGAATAAATAAATAAAATAAAACTTAAGGAAAAAAAAAAGATCTTAAAAAAAAAAGTATAAGGGGTAGGATAGGGTGAAGTAAAGAAGTTTGAAAGAAAGTCCCAGATTTTTCAGATAATTTCAGGCACATCACCACCAACAGCTTTGTGAATATCATATCTTCTCAAGATATAGCTGCTTCTTAATTTGCTACTACAGATAAGCATGAGATTTCTTGTTTTGAACTTTTCAACCTTATATAAGGCCTCTACTCATCATGGGTATGGCCCATATGACATTATTTCTGTACTTGTCCAAAGGGTCAGATTTGAGAAAGCCAGATAGGGGTCCCAGGTCCTAAATCCTGAGGGTTAATGTCCAGCATATTCCAAAACATCAAAGTGGGCCAAGGTGGGCCAAGGTCTGGAAGTCAAGAAGTCAAAGGAGAGGTCAGGAGCTCCCTGATTAATGAAAGTCAAAAACCAGCCAAGGGTCTGGAAACCATGACATCAGAAAAGGAAAGGGTTGCCCACTAGGACTTAGAGGCCAAGATTCCCAAGGTCTAGAGTCCAGAAATCATGGAGATCAAACTAATTATCTAAGCACTCAAAACTCAGAAGTGGCCTCATAATTCTTTCATCCTCTTGATGGGAACAGCAAATGGTGACCAGAAGAGGGCAGAGCAGTTCCCGTAGATGTTTGCAGAACTGAATGCTTTTTAAAATTAAGATAATCAGGCTGATTCTCAAATTCAGGATGAGCTGGTATTGTCCTATCACTTTTTATTCTCTAAGACTTTTAAAGTTTGGAAAGAATATTGCTTGAATGATTCCATTACAGTAGTTCCCAGCTTTTGGCATTCTCTGACTCTGCAGAGCATGCCATAGTTTGCACAGAGTATATAACATTGGGAGAGGGGCAGGGGTCCCTCTCTTTGTAGCATGATCATGACTCACAGGGACATATTTGACTACCTTTTTGTCTTTGATTGCCTTCACTACAGACAGACTTCAGAAATTAGGGTAGTCACCCTGAGTAACTCATCAACAGCTCCCATTCCTTCACTATCTGTTTCTCAAAGGAACTACTAGTTGAAAGTAAGCAGTCACTTGGGGAACAATATTTCTCAAGATTAATGATCAGAATGACACTTTAGTTGGACCAAATACTGACCATGTGTGCAAAGGACTTCCCACTTCAGATCCAAATCTCAAGCTTCAAAGGCCTCTCAGCTGGTGCTGGCTTGAAGTCCACTATGATAGACTGGGCACACAAGTGGACACATTGGTGATCCATTTACAAAAAGCGTTATGGCCAACTGTGGACATTTCTGCAGGATGAGTTGGCACAAATCTGCCCTCCTCCTTCAGAAGGCTTAGTCAATGAAACTTAGCCAATGAAACTCAACCACAAGAAGAACCACTGGTTTTCAAGAGATCTTCATAGCTGATTACAGGTCTGGAAATAGCAGGTCTTCACATGGGAGTACCTTAAAATCTCTTAAATTTACTATAGGACCAATTTATATGATAAAGTCAAAATAATGGGATATTTTTAAAAGATACAAAGTTCAAATGCATAAATTAACTCCAGGCTAACAAAATACCAACAAGTAAAAGCCATCAGAACTCTCTGCTTTAATGAATAAAAACAGTTAATTGTTAATTAGTGTATTAATAGTTTACTTACAAACGACAACCTCATTCTAGCTCATAAGTCTAAATTAGCATAATCAAAATAGAGTTTTATGAAAGAACTCTCTAGTACTCAATTCAACAAACTTCTATTGAGAATCTATTCTGTACCAGACTCTGTGGTAGAAGCTATGGTTGCAAAGATTAATCAAATTTGGTCTCTGCCTCAAGGAGTTGACAGTATAGTGGGTGAGAGAAGGATGCAATTAATTATTATATAATGTGATAAATGCTATTCTTTTGTGATGAACAATATACTCTCAGAGCACAAGGGGGGCAACAGATTAATGCTACAAAAAAGGAGACATAAATATTTCACAGGGGAAAATAATATTGGATTTGGACCTTAATGGCTAACTAAGAACTCACCAAATGGGGGAATCAGAAGTGTACCATAGTGGAAATTGGCATGAACAAAGGCATGATGGTATGATGGTATTTCCCCTGAAATAGTGTGGCTGCAGGAGCGGGAGCTGGGGAGGGAGGCAGGAGATGAGGGGTGTAAAGCTAGATCATGAATGCCCCTGAATCCCTTCTGGGGTTGCAACTTAATCCAATAGAAAATGGGTATCTAGAAAGGTTTGGAAGCCAGGAAGACATATGAACAGATCCTTATGTGTGGAGATATTAACTATCCAGAGGTCCCCATTGCCTCAAGGAGAATTCGAATTTTTATAGTAAGAGAGCAAGAGTCCGTTTCAGTTTTCAATTTTTTAAACAATAATGAAAGTCACTGCTTTTCCAAGAACCAAGCTTTTGAGAAGAAGATTTTTTTTTTTTTCAAATAAGATAGTAAAGCCCTGATAGAGATGGAAGAATGTAGACGAACACAGTAAAGAAATTATTAATTACTGCATACTCCCTGATTTTGTATCTCTACCACCCACATAAGAACAATAGCTCTGCAGTCACATATACTGTACTTTTATCAATCTCAGGCCTGTATGAAATGATGCTAAAATAACTAGAAAGAGAGTGTTGGGTTAAACCCAGAAGTGCTCATTTGCCCATGGGGCATCCTAAGTTAACAGCATCTCAAACATTGTGCTCACTTTTAACAGTCATGAACTGCGTGTGAGTTTTACTACTGTCCTGCTAAGGGACTCTCTTAAGCCAGTTCCGTTAAGTTCAGGAAAAGGTGCTGAGGGTCTTTCCCATTCATAACACCACCTGCACATGCTCGTGTTATGGGGTCTCACCCGATATTTGGGGAGATGTGCTGTCCTGTCAGAGAGAGGGTCTGAATGCACATGACAGGTAGGGTGGGCTCAATAAAGTCACAAAGTACAAGTGGGCATCACTCCTGATGTGCCCAGACGTCCTGAGGCTCCAGCCTCTTCTGAACTTGAGATAAGACCAGGGATATTAGAAATGGGAATTAAAGTTCTGAGCCCCTGTGCCAGCAGGAGTGGCCTCTAGACTGAGAGGCGAGTAGTGAGCCCCAAAGGAGGGCTGCATGCTGCTACCCAGCTTCACCTACCTGATGCGGGAAGCTGTCATGCACACAGTCATGCACGGACTTGCACGTGGGAAGAACCCCACTTCTCACACCCAGGGGCACTTGGGAGTTCTAGAATGTTAGAGGAAAATAAATGTTCTTGTGGGGACAGCAAAGATGTACTTGGGAGAGGAATGTGGTGAGACAAAATATTGAAATATATTAACTATTGGATGGTCTCTCAGTGTGGATGGGCTTCATCTTAGGACCAGGGGAGGGAAAATCTCAAACTGTCCCTGTTCACCCCTTCCCCCCGTAAAGGCACTAGGGACTTTCCATAGATCACCTGCATCTCCACCAGACGTCCTGGTCCTCAAGCTTTGTTTTGTGGCATTTGAAGATATACTGGCCCTTAACAGGATTTTTTTCCATGTGGGAATTTGAGTGTTTGGCATGGGGTCATGTCTGCTGCAAAACCAACAAGGGAAGGGCAGACAGGTGTCAATAAGATGAGAAAGCACTTAATAGTTCATGATAAGTTCTTCCTGCATGTACTTGAGAGGAAGGATGAGTCTGCAAGAAGGAGTAGGGAGTGGGTTAGAGGTTGAAGAGGCTATATGCAGGGCAATGCAAGAGTGGGGGCCTCGGGAAGGCAATGGAATGGGGAACACCTTTTGCATGTGGCAGGCTGAGAATGGGAAGCACTAAAGAAGGTGGAGAGAGACAAGTCGACCAGGCTGACTCCTAGGCTTTAGATTGGGTGACAATAAATGGCAATGTCATGTTCTGAAATAAGAAGAAACTTTGCAAGGAAGAAAATAATTTGAGATTCTGGAGACAGAAGCCAAATTGCATTGGAAAGAAGAATGAATGGAATTTAAGGAAATGGAGGTTTGAAATACTGGTTCAAAATCAAGGACGGGAAGGGAAGGTGAAAAGCATAGCACACTATCTGGAGAAATCTACTCTGCTGTTTTTTAATCTATTCCCCTGTTCCAACATCTGACAGTTGGAGTGGTACACTAAGATCCAGGAGAGCCTTCATTAGCCTCCCAAATTATGGTCCCAATCCTCTCTTCTAATTAAGGGAAGCAGACTACCCCCACTCCCTACCACACCCACATGCATACACACTCAGACTCAACAGATATTTTTTACTGCTGCAATTTTTTCTTGTTCTACCTTCAGCCGAAAAAAGAAGAAACTGATCACCATTCTCTGTAGAATATCCCTCCTTAGAAATAAAAGTTAATTAACATTTTTTGAACCTTTCCTGAATACGTGGCCCAGTGCCAGATGCCTAAAGGAAAATGAGAATGGATGTTTAGGTGTGGTTCTAAAGCCAAATGAGAAGAGAAGAAGCATGCCCGTTAGACAGGTTAAAGCCAAGTTTAATAGTTTTTTTTCTTATGGCTGTAAGACCTTGCCCCACCAATAAATGAATTCACTCATAGAAACCATTTGCATTCCATAAAGTACATGGTAGGTAAGTTTCTTAAAATCATTTTTATGACATCAAGGGCTGAGCCATTTCTAATCACCTCTTGACAGGTAATAAATACATATAAGTATAATTTAAAAAATATATATCTCCACACTTGACATCTACAAGCCTTAATCAGTCCCTCCCAGGCGACATCACAAGGAAATGTTACATCTGCAGATTAACCCCACTGCTGCACCACCTACAGGCTAAGCCCTTATCCCACAACTCATCACCTTGCCTTTTTCTTACAAGAATGGCTCTCAAGCCAGTCTGCCCAACAGCATAAAGGGTGCTTTAAAAAGTACAGGTGCCCTTGTTGCCCACCCACAAACTTTACATCAATAGAAGTCGGGACTACTTCATGATATCTTTCTTAACCTCCCAGTTGGATGCTAAAGTGCCACCCAGTTGAGACCCACAAACATGTGAGATGCTGTCCTCTAGGCCTGTCAGTCAAGCCTGACTCCCATCAGCTTTTCCAAATATACCTCCAACCATTGCCAATAAACACAAGTCCCTGAGGCACTGGCCTGAACATTCCTGCTTTCTCAGCTTGCTCACGCCATCCAGTCTACCTGATCAGAAAACACCTCCTTTTCTCCCCTTTTCCACAGAGTACCTTTTCTTCAAGGTCCAGTTGAAGCCAAGCAGAAAGTGAACTTATTTGTAAACATACATGTCCTGGTGCTCAGGCTTCTTTAGCATTTTGGTTCACTGTGACTTGTGAAGAAATTGTGTGGCCGGAGTCATCGCTCAGACATGGTTATAAAGAGAAAGGTGGACAGCTACTCAGCCCATTATTGTCTGGGTTTGGGTGTGAGGTTTTATCCCTTAGGCACTTGCATCTAGTGTGTGGATAATCCTAAAGGTTTAGCTACTCCTTCACGGTCTTATATTTCACACTGACTTATCTTGCATTCAAACTCATCCACATTGCAAGCATGTTGAAGGCCCTACAAACTTCCCTACTGGATGGCATGAATTAGTTGTGACCCAAAAGAAGTATCAGTCATTTGAAGAACAGAGGTCATGTTGCATCTCTTTTCATGAACTTCCATCTCTCCTTGGACCAGAAGAAGGGTCAAAGGAGTTGGGATGGAGGAATTAGGGAAAGTCGAAAGAGGTGGCTGTTCTCCTACAGTCTCACCTAATATCTAGAACTGAGAGGTTTATCCTTTATATTTTGATGTTATTTTTCATTTTTCATTTTTTAAAAAAAATGAAAACAAAATGATTGGTTTTTTTTGTTTATTAGTTGCTCATCTGGGGAGCACACACCATAGCCACAATTGACCAATTTCCAGTGAAGCCTCCTCCCTGAAGTGTTAGCTCCAAAGCACTCTGCTGTTTGGGTGGATACTGCTCCGGGGAAGAAATGGAGCTGGCTCCCTTCTAATAGACATCCACACTAACAAAGTGCACAGAAGTTAAGTCAGTTCTATTCTCTGCATTTTTGAAGCTGTGGGTGAACTAGGACTAGACAGCGGAGGAGCAAACCGAGGTCCAAAGTCAGTCAAGCCCTTCTCAGTGGTACTCAGAGTCTCTTGACTTAATCCTGGAGGAGACAGAGGAAGTATCTGTTGCAAACGGGATTCTTGGCACGAGAACATCTGGGTGGTGGGTGAGGGCAAAGCTTGCAAACAAGGCCTCAACTCTTCACCTTGCTCGTACAGTTCACTTGGTGAGGTGAGGGCCTCTCTGTCTCTGTCTCAGTTTCAAACACCAGGTTTGTAAAAGCTACAACTACCTCACAAATGGGCATTAGAGGCAGAAATAATAGAATACAGCTTCTGATGTAAATTCCTCCCTAGAGATTTTTCTCTGTCACTGAAATGGTCAAGTATCCAACCACCTGTAGATTGAGTTTGTCTTTGCCTCATGCTAGGAAAACAGCCTCATTTTTTTAAAGTTCCCTTTCTGTAAGGCATAGATTTGTTCTTAAGCCATCGTTTTTCCAGAAGACTTTGGTTATGAAAGGTTCACAGAGAGCAGACTTGACTTGGCTTTCACACTGATCCAAGGAGCTTTGGGGAATGTGACAAGAGAATGGAGAGAGGCATGACAGGTATCAAGCTCTGCAATCTGAATGCCTAAAAGCCCAGTGGCTCAGTTTTCCAGGGCTGCAATTACAAAATACCACAAACTGGCTTAAACACTGGGAATCTATTGGTTTCCAGTTTTGAAGGCTAGAATTCCAAACTCAGACTATCAGTAGGCATGCCTTCTCTGAAGTCTCTAGCCTTCTGGTGGTAGCTTTCTGGCAATCAAATGGTGAATGCCTCTTTCACAGGATGATCTGTCTCTTTCTGTCTCCTCCTGTGGCTTATACTTCTGTGTCCAAATTTCTTTGGCTTATAAAGACTCATGGTCAATCTCCCACACTCAACTAAAATGCTTTTCATGAAATTTGAGAGGAAACCTCTCAATGAGCTACTCTGATGCCATCTTGGATGGTCATCAAGGAAACCATTGCAACTTTAAAGCAGAGGGGATAAAACTTTAAGTATCAGACCCTATACTAAGCACATACACATATACTAATACACATATACTAAGCACAGGCATATACTATAATATTCTATAATATATATAATACATAATATACTATACCATAATATAACATAATATATTAAGCACATACACACATATATATACACATGGACCCTATTCTGAGCAAATACACATACCTGAGCACACACACATATACACAAACTGTGAGATAGCTTTTATTCTCCCTCATTTTCCAGATGAGAAAACTAAAACTCAGATAGTTAATGTAATGTAAGGTGCCAGGTAATGTAAGGTCCCCAGGATCATAGGTAGTAACCTTAGCTGCTGGCAGAGGTAAGATTCTGATCTAGCCATGTGCACAACTGTCATGCCCATTTGCAGAATTCATGATTTAAACTAATACATGGCCTTGGTGAGCCTGTGTCTTTCCCCTGCACCAAACTCCTTGCTGGAGAAAGTGGAGAGAAACAGTTAAGAGAGAAGCCTCTGGAGCCAGAACGCCTGAACTCAACTTCCAGTTCTTCCACTTTCTAGCTATGTGATCTTTATCTCTCCACATGTCAGTCTCCTTATCAGTAAAGTGGGGATGAGGATAATTCTGTCTACTTCATAGGTCGTTGGTAGGATTAAAGAAGATAGTAGAAGTTCTGATCAAGATGGTAGAGTGAGAAGCTTGAGGGCTCTATCATCTCACAAAAGCTTTGAATAACCCACAAGAACTGGAAGAAACATCTTTCTCAAAGTTTCAGAAGTTAAAGGACTGTAGAAACAGAGTGAGTGCCGAATCAAGATAAAGGCTACTTAAAAGCAGTAGGATCTTGTGGCACTCTGACTGGACCATCCCCCATCCCTCTGCAGCTCAGTGCAGAGCTGGCCCATGCTCCCAGTGTGGCCCTGGTCATGATTCCAGAGGGCACTTACTGGGAGCATGTTATGCCTGGCCTCATCTGGAGGACTCAGTCAGGGGTCTTAAAACTTGCCCTACATATAGAAGGAGCTTCACAAACCTCTCCTACAGAATGCTGTGGGAGAGCAGTAAGTTGTTCTGCCTGGGGCAAGGGATTGCTGGCTGTGGGACATCCAGTGCAGTGATCCGGGACTGTGAGGAAACTTTCCTAGGGAAGAGGGGACATTTGTAACTTTGTAAACAAGGGAATTCCTAAGGCTACACATGCATGCCCAAGACAAGAAGCCTGAGCAGAAAAGATCAGAGAGGCCCTTAACCTATGGCCTGGAACTATTCTCCAAACTTTTTGTATGGATTATCTCAGAAGGAGAGTGTTCCACAGGTCAATCTGCAAAGATTGGGACAGTGTTTTTTTTTTTGTTGTTGTTGTTGTTGTTGTTGTTTTCTGGTTTGGCTCCTCCTCCTCCCCCTCCTCATCCTCTTCCCACTCCTCCTCCTCCTCTTCCTTCTTCTTCTTTTGTTGGATCCTGGCATTCAAAGAAAGCTGTGTCATGATACTAGCTGGATACAAGCTTAAGGAACAGGCACCTCAGAGTATAAATACTAGCAACAAAACATTGAAATATCACAATGTCCATGTTACAATAAAAGATTATGAAGCATGCAAGAAACAGGAAGTGATGGCCCAGGCAAAGGAGAAGATTAAAGGTTTAGAAACCAAAGAGGAGGATCAGACCTGGGACATTCCAGACAAAGACTTTTAAAAAGTGGTCCTACTATCAATGGAACTGGGGGAAAGGACTGGAGGAAAGAATAGGTGAATTCTAGGGATTTGTAGGTCTGTGGTTGAAACTACTATGGTGGGAATAACCTTTTAGCAAATATGGCAGGGGAGGGTCACTGGTGTGGGACGTTGGCGGTGGGGGGATATGTGGGAAAGGGTGTATCTGAAGCATGCTTCTATGGAATATGAAAGTGTTCATCTTGGCATAGGATATCATCTCAGTGGGTGGAGACCCACACAATAAACAAGAAAATATTAAACTCCCATCCTGGGAGTCCTGCTATGCTCTCAAATAGAGGGGCAAGAACATCTCAAGTACATAGGCAGTGCCTAATAAAAGAAAACAGACTAGTATGTCAAGCCCTCAATATTAATGCATGTAACATGAACCTTATTGTTCAAAATCTGAAAATTAGTGGTTGCCATAGGTTCTGAGGAGCATGGGAGGGAGGAATGGGTATAACATGGGACATCTTTGAGGCACTAATGTTGTTCTGCGTGATCGTGCAATTATGGATACAGGCCATTATACATTTTGCCCGAACCTATAAAAGTATATGGTGCAAAAAGTAAACCATAATGTAAACCACTATGATTAATAGCAATGTTTTGATATTTGTTCTTTGATTGTTACAAATATACTATACTCGTGTAGGATGTTATTGGTAGGTGAGGATGTGGTGGTGGGGGGAGTGGGTATATGGGCAACCCTGTATTTTCTATGTGACTCTTCTGTTACCTAAAGCTTTTCAGAAAATAAAATGAAAAACAAAAGACATTGGGGAAAAATACAGAAGAAATTGTCAATATACATGAAAAATAAGAGATCTTAAAGTGGTGAAAGGCACAATGCAAAAAAATTTAAAATTTTTTTTCTTGTTTTGTTTTTGTTGTTTAATTTTTATTTTATTATTATTAATATTTGTTGGCTTTGTTTTGGGGAGATTTTGGGTTGCAGAGAGGTTGCAGCTGTGGTAGGGGAGGATCAATGGTCCCGGGTGTCAGTGGTGGGGGGATGTGTATGTGTGGGGTACACCTGGGGCATGCCTCTCTGGAATGTGAATGTGTTCATGTGGTCATGGGGTGTTGTCTCGGTGGGTGGAGCCCCACAGAATAACCTACAGAATATTGAATTC
The DNA here is from genome assembly GCA_026826555.1 of Tolypeutes matacus. Classification (NCBI taxonomy): domain Eukaryota; kingdom Metazoa; phylum Chordata; class Mammalia; order Cingulata; family Chlamyphoridae; genus Tolypeutes; species Tolypeutes matacus. Next base: position 23,294,918 of record JAKSZT010054215.1, on the reverse strand, counting down.
CCATCCTTGAGAGTCTGCTACATTTTCTCATAGAGTGGTGAGAATCTCTGAAGTACATGGGCAGTGCCTAGCAAAGGAGGGAGGACCAATGTGCCAGGCCATTGATATTAATCTGTGTACTTATGAAACTTTTTCTTGTGAATTTGAAACCTGGCCCAGTAATATATATTGCCTAAGAGTTACCTCCTGAGGGTCTCCTTGTTGCTCAAATGTGGCCTCTCTCTAAGCCAAACTCAGCATATAAATTCACTGCCTTCTCCCCAACATGACTCCCAGGGATGAACCTCCCTGGCACCAGGGGATTAATACCAAGTGCCAACCAACAATGCATTTGGAGAAAGACCTAGACCAAAAGAAGGAAATATTAAATGCAAATAAGTTTTTATGGCTAAGAGATTTCAAAGGGAGTCAGGAGGTCATTCCAGAGGTTACACTTATGCACATCTCAGAAGTATCTCACTGTCTGCCACAGTAAACAGTGCCTCAAATAGGGGTGCTCCTGGGAGCTCCAAAGACATCTAGATACTACTGATAGGGCAGACAACCCAAAACTGGCACCCTATCAGTGGGCTTTTCCTTGGAATATATGATAACCCATCTCCCCAATGTATCAGAGTTAAACTCATTTATAATTTCCTACACTTGGTTCTTCTATCCCAGTTATTTGAACCTATAATTAGCACTATATCCATTAAATATATGCCCCAGAGACTTACATCTTTGGTCTATTCACATGCAGGATGAGCCCTGAATCTAGCAGAGTTGCAGCCAATGCCTACTCTTCAGCTCATCAGACTCACCCAGGACAATTAACAAAAGTGTGATTATGGACAATACCCAACCCAAGAAGAAAGCAAGACAGTTCCATCTATCTGCCCCCATGGGATCTAGCCCTGTCTCAATCAGAAGCAGAGTGGGCATCAACATCCCCAAATCCTCAAGACACAGGAACAAACAAACATAAGGGGGGAATGCAACTATGGACTAAGTAGACTTATTATTCTAGTAATGGAAGAACTTATAACATTGATAGAAAGACAGCTGTCACCAGAGGTTCTGAGAGGAGGGGGAGGGAACAATAGGTATAACATAGGGCATTTCTGAGACATTGGAATTGTTCTGCATGATATTACAATGACGGATACCAGCCATTATACATTTTGTCAAAACCTATAAAATTGTGTGGTGAAAATTGTAAAACATAAAAGTAAACTATAGACCATAGTTAGAAGCAATGCTTCAATATGTGTTCACAAATTGTAACAATTGTACCACACTAATGAAAGATGTTTTTAATGGGGGAAAGTGTGTGCATGGGGGTATATGGGAGTACCCTATATTTTCTATGTAATATGCATGTATTCTTAAATGCCTTTAAAAATAAAGAAAAAATTTTTAAAATAAAAAAATATGGTCCTAAATATGTTCAAAGAGCTAAAGGAAAGCATAGACAAGAACTAAAGGAAATCAGGAAAACAATAGATGAACACAAACAGACTATCAATAGAGAAAAGGAAATTATGAAAAGGAACCAAACAGAGCTGAAGACCATGGAAACGGAAATTAAAAATTCCCTAGAAGGGTTCAACAGCAGATTGGGACTGGCAGGAGAAAAAAATCAGAGAACCTGAAGATAAGACAATTTAAATCATTCAGTCTGGGGAGCAGAAAAAAGAATGCAACTATGGACTAAGTAGACTTATTATTCTAGTAATGAAGAAAAGTGAACAGAGTCTGAGGAACTTGTTGGACACCATCAAGCATCTAAATATTTTGAGATTGTGAGAGTCCCAGAAGATATGAGAAAGGCACAGATAGAATATTCAAAGAAATGAGGGCTTAAAACCTCCCCAATTTAATGAAAGACATGAATATACACATCCAAGATGCTCAATGAACTCCAGAACAAGATAAATCCAAATAGATCCACATTGCACCATGTTATAATCAAACTGTTGAATGTCAAAGATAGAGAGAATTCTGAAAACCACAAGAGAGAATCAACAGATCACATGCAAGGAAGCATCTCTAAGATTAAGTACTGATTTTTCCTCAGAAACCATGGAGGCAAGAAAGCAGTAAGAAGACATATTTAAAAGGCTGAAAGCAAAAAATTGTCAACCAAGAATTAAATATCCAGGGAGCAGATGTAGCTTAAGTGGTTGAGTGACTGCTTCCCACATATCCTGACCCTGGTACCTAAAAAAAAAAAAAAAAAATTAAATAGCCAGCAAAACTGTCTTTTAAAAATGAAGGAGGAATTAAGATATTCCCAGAAAAACAAAAGCTGGAAGAGTTCATTACCACTAGGCCAGCCCTACAAGGAATGCAAAAGGGAGTTCTGCAAATTGAAAGGAAAGGCACTAAACAATTGACTGAAGCCACACGAAGAACTAAAGATCTCTGGCAAAAATAATGATGTAAATAGAAACACTAGTACTGTTTTATTTTTGGTTTGGTTTACTTCTTATGGGATCTAAAAGGCAATTGCAAAATAGTCAATGATGAATCAGTGGTGTTGGACTCAAAATGCACAGACATGTAATTTGTGACAAGAACTACATAAAAGTGGGGGGATGGAGGGTTAAAGGAATATAGTGTGTGCATACTATTGAAGTTAAGTTGGTATCTTAACTATATGAAGTTATGTTGGTAAAGCAAATGAGATTTAGAATGTGAAATTTAAGCCCCATGGTAACCATAAAGAATATAGGAAATAATATGCAAACTTATAGAGACAAAAAGTAGAGTACTGGTTAGTAAGGTGGGAAGCAGCATCAATGGGGAGTAAATGCAAAATGAGTGTAGGGTTTCTGTTTAAGGTGAAGGGAAAGTTCTAGTAATGGATAGTGGGGAGCGTACTGCAACATTGTGAATGTGATTAATTCCACTGAATGGTATGCTTTGGGAGGGGGTGGGATAGGATGATTTATGTTGTATATATGGTTCCACAATTTTTAAAAAAAGAAAGAGAAACTAAAGAGATAATAACAATTAAATTCAGTATATGGTACTGGATGGGATCTAAGAATGGAGGAGACAAATCTCAAAAAGACATTATTGAGGCCTAAGAAAAAATTGGAATGTAAAATGTAAGCTTTATATCAATGCTAAATTTCTTTAACTTGATAACAGCCCTTAAGGTGATTACATAAGTGAATATCATTGTTTGTAGTAAATATACATGGAAGTATTATGTGTTAAAGGAGTATAATGTGTACAACCTGCTCTCAAATGTTCAGATTAGATAGATAGATAGATAGATAGATAGATAGATAGATAGATAGATAGATAGAT
>JAKSZT010054215.1:23137696-23291611 GCA_026826555.1 Tolypeutes matacus | reverse complement strand
GATAGATAGATAGATAGATAGATAGATAGATAGATAGATAGATAGATGTTGGATAGAAAGAGAGGGAGAGAGGGAGAAAGGGAGGAAGGGAGGAAGGGAGGAAGGCAGGCAGGTAGGAAGGCAGGCAGGTAGGCAGGCAGGCTTAAAATTGGTGCATCTAGGTATCTTGGAGGGTGGGGGTGTGTTGGAATTCTCTGTATGAGGTTTGTATTATTTTTGCAACTGCCCTACACATTTGAAAATATCTCAAAATATCTCAAAATAAAATGTTAAAAAGGGAGCGGATGTAGCTCAAGCGGTTGAACACCTGCTTCCCAAGTACGAGGTCCTGGGTTCAATCCATGGTACCTCCTTAAAAAAAAAAAGTTAAAGAAGAAGCTAATACACGTCAAACATTGAGAACAGTATCTGGCCCTTGAGCTCTCATTAAATGCCAGCTATTTATTATACAATTAGGATCATTAAAACTTGGCTCCTGCCTCCTTTCTATGCCTCATCTTGGCCATTCCTCCTCTCAGCCATTATCCTCCAACCAAATGCCAAGCACTCGATCAAGGCCATGCCTTTCATGCTTATCCATGGTCCTCTTTCTTCCTACAGTGGCATCCCCACCTTACACAGATGGCAAACTCCCGTGTCTGCTTTAATCTTTTTTCCTAGAAACCTCCCTTAACCCTTATCAAACAGAGTTTATTGTTCTCTCTTCTGTGGAACCTTTGCAATGATCACACTTGTATTGTGAAATTTATCACATGTTACTGTAATATGTTTACCCATTCGTTTCTCCTATCAAACAGTGACCCACTGGGAGGCAAGACAGGGTCAATCAATTTTGTTATCCAATATACACAGCACAATGCTTGGCACAAAGTATATGCATCATGGCCAATGTTATGTGTTCACCAAAACCTGTTTATAATTATTTATTGAGCATACAGAAAACTATGCTTCCTGGGCCTCCTGCAGTTAGGTGGGCCAGGTGACTAATAACTGAAATATGCACAGAAATGATGGTTGTGAGAGTCCAGTGTAATTCTCCAATCTTCCTATACTTCTGCTGCAGAGAATGTGGAATCTTCTTGTAGAGATGGCAGAGCCACAGGAGCCAAGAGGCCAGGATTAATCGTTGATTCACTGCCTTAAGCACAGCTCCCCAGATTGTCACCCAGAACCATTGTGAACTTAAGAGTGAGCAAAACATAAACTTTTATTGGGTTAAACTACTGTGAGTTCAGAGTCATTTGTTTCTGCAGCATTGCCTAGACTTTCATGACCAATATCATCCAATACATGTCAATTGCTTGATTTTGATTGATTTGTTATACATAAAAATTATGTGGCAGGAACTGTTGCCAAAAGGAACTGTGTTTTTTTGCTTCTATAGTGTCCCTAAAGTCAACCAACTCTCCTGCAAATGATTTTTGCCAGATGCATTCTAATGATCAGATTTCTTCTGATGAATAACATTATCTATCTGTAAAATCATTATCATCAATGTATCCAGCAGGCCACAGAGCACATACTGAACTCAATAAATAGTTTTTCTCTTATTTCACTTAGGGATTTTAGCAGTTAATGCTAACTGATCCATTTAAAAGTACACAAACCTGCAGTACACAGAGATCCTCTATTTTAAACCTTCTAAAAAATAGTATGCCTCCAGAGGAAAGAGAATAGAGATATGTGAAACCAAATAAATAATAAATTCCCAAGAAGTTCATTTTCAATAAATGATGAGAACCTAGAAACTGAGACAGTCTGTATTGGGGATTCCCATCAAAACTGACGACTTCATTGTAACTTTCATGTGTGTGCCTCTCTTAAAAATTCCCACTCCCAGAACTTGAAAAGAGATTGCCAGCCCTGACTCGTTCTTTAATTTCTTGGTTGAATTCAGGGAGTTGAAAGTGTAACACTTCCTTTAACAAGCAGTTGGCTCTTGCCGATTTATTTCCCTCACCTCTTTGAAGAAGGGAAAATCCAAACATGAAAGTCACTGTATGCTAGTCAGGCTGTCTGTAAAAGGAGATGTGACATAGGTTTACCATGGTGGCTTGTTGTAAACCATAGTAACTCTAGGCAAAGATATAAAACAATGAACTAAAAAAATGCATATCAGTTGTCCACCCATCCATATCACATAAATACATAATTAGCTTCCTGAACATGAGTTTTTTTGGCATTTAAAAATGTATGTTAATGACTTGATAGTCTGCCCATTACAGGCTGTTTATGTAAATATTGAGTTGGGAGACTTCTTAAAATGCTTGGAAATTACCTGGCTACCTACAATAATAATCGACTAAATACGTAATTAGAATATTTGTTTAAACAGGTATTATAGACCAAGTAATCTTTAATGACCTTTTGCATCATTTTAACCTACGGTGTCAAGACTTCATTAGAATTCAAAATTCACGGATCATTGACCGAAAGCACCATAATTGGCTTGGGCATATGCATTACTGCAGATAATCAGCAAACCAGCTCCTTAAAAACAAAAACTCACATTGCTATTTTAAAGGTGTATTGATTCATCCACTTGGAATATTTCTCACAAAGAATTAACCATTTAACATGCCTTTGAAGAGGAAAGTTTAATTTTTCCCTAGGTGATGTGGGAAAGCTCTTTTTTACCAATGAATGCCAGCTAATTAACGTAGAAGGAATGATAGAAATTTTTTCAAATCCCCATTTTGTGCACCTTCCCTCTTCCCCTCCTTCATCATGTAAATATTGATTCAGGCAAGGATCATCAATAGATGCCAAAACCACTGGGTACAATGTCGTGTGGGGGAAAGGTGATTCCCAAGGTGCCAAGTCTCATCCCACAGATCACTTGCTAATTGCAAAGAGAAAGAAAGGAATGTTTACAATGGGGGGATCTGTCTGTCGCCACTTCAGAATCACTGATAATGAAACCCTCTGCATTATGTTCTGGGATGCAATATGCAGTACCTAGAAATGCCTAGGAGACCCTCTTGCTAAGAAAGTTTAACCTAGTTCTAACCAAGTCTTTAGGCCTAACCCATAGTCAGCAGAGAATAGAAGAACAACAAAAGTAATCAGGCTAACCCAGGGTCGAGGAACAGTCCAAGATAATGGTTTATTAACTGCAAAAGCTGTAATGAATTTTAAGAAGTGAGGCACTGTTCTAGATTAAGAGATACCAAAGAAACACAATAACCACCAGCAATGTGAACTTTGGATCCTGTTTTGATACAAACAGCAATAGAAGACATTTTAGGAACAATTGGGGAAATTTGAGTATGGATTGTCTTTTAGATGATTTTAGGTAATTAGTGCTCATTTTCTTAGCTGATAATGATCTAGTAGTTATGTAGGCAGATGTCTTATACCTAAGAAATATTTGCTGAAGTCTCTTCATTTTGAATGCAACTGACTTTAAAATTGTACAGCACATACACAGAGAAAGACGTAAAGCAAATATAGTAAAATTATTGTATCTAACTAGTGGGTACACATGGGTTCATTAAATAATATTTTCAATTTTTCTATATGTTTGTAAATATATAAATATATATAGTAAAATTTGGGGACAAAAGAATCCTTGCCTCCATTTTCACATATTATAAACCAATCTACAGTATTTGGGATCGCAGCATAGCAAAACTAAGACAGTTTTTGGTACCAGAAAGTGGGGTCCTGCTATTGTAAATACCTGAAAATGTAGATATGGCATTGGAATTGGGTATGGGTAGTGGCTGGAAGAACTGTGTGGTATTTGATAGAAAAGCCTAGATTGCTTTGAAGACGCTGTCAGTAGAGATATGGATATTAAAGGTGCTTCTGATGAGGCTTCAGAAGAAAAGGATGAAGGAATTATTGGAAACTTGAAGGGAGCAATCCTTGTAATAAAGTGGTGGGGAACTTGGTAAAATTGTGTCCTGATATTGAATGGAAGGCAGAACTTGTAAGGGATAATCTTGGATATTTAGCTAAAGAGATTTCCAAGTTAAGTGTGGAAGGTGCAGCCTGGTTTCTTCTTGTTGCCTATAGTGAAATGAGAAAGGAAAGATGTCACTCAGGAGGAGAGACACCTAAAGAGATATCAACCCATTCCAGTACAAGTGGCAGAGTTGCCAGCAAAAGCACGACTCACACAGGCTCTGGTGAAAAGACATTTTCCTCACACAGAGAAGAGGCAGAGCGGGGCCGCTTCTCTAGTGGGCACTGGTTTCCCATGGCCAGAGGGTCTTAGTCCATGGCCAAGGCAGGGACGTGTTCTCCACACAGCATGCCTCTCTTGTGTTCATGTGCTGCCACAAAGGAGGAAGCCCCTTCCCTCCCCTCCAGGGATAGCTACACCAACAGGATATGAGCTGGAGGTCATAAACATGCCCACCAGAGTCCGACTGTCTCCCGTGAATGTTTACACATGCTCAGGACAATGGGGGAAGGAAGGTACCTGCACTCCCCTTATCTACTAGGGGTTTGTGTTTTATCCCACTAGGCTGATACAGGATGCATTTGTGGGTCCCAGGGAAAGGTGGCAGGCCCATTATCACAAAAAGAGATAAACTGAGCATTAAACTGCTAAGCAATAATAAACCAGAAATTGATGATTTGGAAAAGTCTCAGTCTATCCAGGTCATGTGCTCTGAGACTAGGGCCAGAAACAGCTCTATCAGAGCCCTGCTTGAACAGGATCTGTGGAAAGTCCTTCATTCTGATGGTTTGGACCCCCTTGACCTGCCTGCAAAGCCAATGAGGGTCTTGCAGAATTCATTTTTTTTTTTTTTATTAAAGATTTTATTTATTTATTCATTTACCCCCCCCCCTTGCTGTTTGCGCTCGCTGGGTCAGCTAACCACGCCGTGCGGGCGGGCTTGCCTTCACCAGGAGGCCCCGGGAACCGAACCCGGGGCCTCCCATATGGTAAACGGGAGCCCTACTGATTGAGCCACAGCCACTTCCCTTGCAGAATTCATTTGAACAGAAGCTCTGCCAGTCTGGACTGTAAGGGGCATAGAAGGGAGAAATTGACCGAAGAATGACTTCAAAGGCAGAATCATGGAAGCAGAGGTCTGGAAGGAAAAACTCTCCTCAGGCCAAGAAAGAGAACCAAGCCACACACATAGAAAGAGTGGGTCTGTTCCAGCACCTGGAGGGGGCAGGCCTCCTGCTCAGATACTCAGAGAGGGCAGGGCTCCATGCCCTAATGTTTGGTAGAATTTGACCATCACCCACAAAGCCTGGAGAGAGAGGGGTCTATGCCTAGGGGTCCAGGGAGAACATGGTGACTTCATAAGTACTTGGAAAGTATGGGGCTGCCTCTCTAGCATGGCCAGAGGACAAAGCATCAAGCCACAGATGGCTTTCCATACCTTGAATCTAATGGAGTTTGCCCTGCTGGGCACTGTTTTCCTTCCAATTTCTCCCTTCTGGAATGGGAATGTCTATCCTATGCCTGTCTCCATTGTATTTTGGAAGCACATAATTTTTTTTCTAGGTTTCACAGTTCAGACACACAGAAAGAAATTTTGCCTCAGGATGGACCATACCCATACCCATAATTGATTTTGATGAGACTTTGGACTTAGAGTTGTTACTGAAATGACTTAAGACTTTTGAGATATTGGGATTGGGTGAATGTGTTTTGCAACTGAGAAGAACATGTCTTTTGGGGAGCTAGAGGGTAGATTGTGGTAGATTAAATTATGTACCTCATTTTAGACCTATTCTTGATTTTGATCCACATTCCTGTGGATATGAACCCATTGTAAATAAGATCTCTTGAAAATGTTATTTTTAATTAATGTATGGCCCGACTGAAGGTGGTTGGGTCTTCATCCAGATTACAGGAGCCCTTATAAAAAGAAAGAAACTAGAAGCCCGAGTCAGGGAAAGCCATGGAGAGAAGGCAGAAGAGAAAGGAGAGAACATCACCACATGACAGGAGAGCCAAAGAACACCAAGGACTGCCAGCAAGCCAGCACCAGAATGCTGACAACCACAGGAGGAGGCCAGCCTTCTGGCCTCTGAAGCCATGAGACAATACATTTCTGTCATTTAAGCCAACATATTTTGTGGTATTTGTCATAGCAGACTAGTAAACTAAGGCAGTTTTTGGTGTGTGTGTGTGTGCGTGAGTCCATGAAGGTATTTCTCTAGAATTGTGTGCATTTAATAGAGTATGACAGTCTTTGATTATTTACCTCTTATGTTTATTGGGGTATTACTGAATCCCAACTAATTTATACTATTTGGTGCTTTCAGAAATGCATTTCTTTTTTCCACTACTAAAGGATTCAATTCAATCATTCTGGCAGTATATATTTATTGAGTACCATACCAGGTCAATGATAGACCCCAGGAAATAATGATAAGCTAAAGCAAATATGGACCCAGATGTCATAAATCTTATAGTCTAATAGGGAAGGAAGACTTTATCAAATTAGTACATGGCTAGACAGTAACAAACTAATAAGTACCATGAAAAATGTTTTAGTTTGCTAAGGCTGCCAATGCAATATACCAGAAATGGGTTGATATTTTAAATGAGAATTTTATTAGGTAAAAGCTTATAGTTCTGAGGCTGTGAAAATGTCCAAATCAAGGCATCATCAAGATGCTGTCCCACAGAAGGTCAACTGCTAGATCCTGGACTCCTGCCACGTGGTGAGGCAAAATGGTGGCCCTCCATCTCGGTCTCTGCCTTCTCCTCCAAGCTGCTTTCTCCCTGAGCTCAGCTGTGGGTGTTCAACAATGGCAGCACTTGTCTCTTCAGCCTTGAACTGCTCTGTGGGCCTAGACTCTCGGGGACCTCTTTCTGTGCCTCTGTGCTCCCTGGACTCCAGCCTCTGGCCTCCGGGACCTCTCTCAGCCTCTCAGGACTTCTTTGTCTTTCTGCGACTGCAGGTGGTCCTCTCTCTCTCTCCTGGCATGGTCAGAATGGCAGCTGTCTTTCTCTGTGTGTTTCTGCTCCAGTTCTCAGATTATATAAGACTTCAGCAAGAGGGCAGAGCCCCAAACTTTAGGCCCTAAAGTGATCTAATCACCAAAAGCAACCTAATCGAAAGGTCCCTTAACTAAATCTAATGAAAAGGTCCTACATAAAATAGACTTATACATACAGAAATGGGTTAGATTAAGAACATAATTTTCTGGGATTCACAAAAGACTCAACCCAGGACAAAAGCTAAGCACAGGAGCAGATTGGGTGTAGCTCAGTGGTTGAGCATGTGCTTCGCATGTACGAGATCCTGGGTTCAATCCCTGGTACCTCCTAAAAAAGATAAGCACAGGGAACTAAGGGACTAAAACAGAGGAATCTAGTTTAGTATGGAGAACTCAGCACTGATTGGTGGAGGGTACATAGCCATTTAACTAGAGGAAGGAAGTGAGAATTTCTCCAAGGTGTGAGGGAGTGTATTAGTCAGCCAAAGGGGTGCTGATGCAAAATACCAGAAATCAGTTGGTTTTTATAAAAGGTATTTATTTGGGGTAGAGGCTTACAGTTACCAGGCCATAAAGCATAAGTTACTTCCCTCATTAAAGTTTGTTGCCACGTGTTGGAGCAAGATGGCTGCCGACATCTGCCAAGAGTTCAGGCTTCCTGGGCTCCTCTCTTACCGGGGCTTGCTTCTCTCTGGGCTCAAGCTTGCCTCGCTCCACAAGGCCAGCTGTAGACTATCAGGTTAACGGCTCATCTGTTTTCCAGAGGCCTCCTCTCCTTCCTCACGACCAAGCTCCTCTGTGTGCTTACTTCCCCGGGCTCCAGGATTAAAACTCCACATCAGAACTCCAACTCTGTCCTTTGCCATGTCTTTTATCTGAGTCCCCACCCACCAAGAGGCAGGTATTCAGCACCCTACTGATGTGGCCCAATCAAAGCCCTAATCATAATTTAATCAGCCCAGAGGAACTGACCAGTTTACAAGAATAATCCAATATCTATTTTTGGAATTCATAAATAATGCCAAACTCCTACAGGGAGCATGGCTAGTTCCAGAAACAGAAAGGCCAATTGAACGAGGAGAAAGAACAGAGGAGACAGGGTGCTGATGAGGCCAAGGGGTAAGGAGAGGCCCCTCACGCAGTGCCAAAGGCCAAGTGGATGATGCTGATCTTCCTCTAAGGATGGATAGCTTTAAGTGTGAAAGTGATATGATCTGCTTAGCATTTTAAAAGGTCTCTCTTACAGGGTGAATGGATTGGAGGCCCCCGAGAGGGGAAGCTGAGAGGCAATGGTGAAAATCCAAGGAAGAGAAAACAGTGGCTTGCATTAGGGTGGCGAGAGTGGAGAACAATAAAAACAAAGGGATTCAAAAACTACAAGGTAAAATTGACAGGCTCTGTGAGTGACTGAATGAGAGGAAAGGGTTTAAGAGGCATCAGGGACACTCTCAGGGTTCTGTTTTGAGCTATTGAGTAGAACGCATAGGGGGAGAAATGGGTTCATTTAGAATCATTGCAAGTTGACTTTTAGGCATGCTGTGTTAAGGGTATCTTCAAGTTCTCAATGTCAGCACATACTCCAATGGCTCATTATCTATTTTTAGACATTCAGAGTGTGGGCATAGAACAAAACAAGATTTTACATTTCCAAATATGGGATCTACCTTCAGGAACAATGTACTTATGCCAACGTTCTTGTCACTGCTGAAACCGCATCTGGAGTTCTCCTTGCAACTTGCCTCCAAGAACCAGTCTGCACACATCTCTACTGTCAGCCCTGGAGTCAAAGAGTCTTTTCCAGGTGCTTCCCAAGCTCTTCAGTTTACCCCAAATGCAAAGGTCATACTAGGCATTGCATTGCCTTTTTACTTTACTGTGTCTCAAGACCGTGAGCTCTTCTGGTTTGCTCATCTCTAGATCACGGCAATATACATACAAGGTCCTTAATAAATATTTACTACTTAAGTGTAGAAAATGTATATCATCACTTTACCATCACACCATAATTTTATACAACGTAGCCCAGCATGATCATTCAACTTATATCCTAAAGTAGTCCCTGAACAACTTTCATCAGTTTCTAAAATAGCAAAATCACCTCACCAAAGGACGAAGAAGTGGACAAAGAGGAGAAAAAGGAGAAAGGATCCACAGATGATAAAAGTGCCACAGGCTCTGAAAGTAACTCTTTCAGCTATGTTCCTGGGGAGTCACCGGGATAACGGTAGCAACTCCCAACATGACTACTTTGAAAGGGACAAGACCAATTTGAATACCCAAAACCTGATATGTTTCAGAAAAAAGAAACTCATTCTACACACACACACAAATTCACACAATATTAAATATGATAAATAAGAGTCAAGTTAAATAGCCCAGCCCATGTGACATAACAATGAGAGTTTGCCAGAAAACCTATACCAGCCATTTTCAAAATGTATTTTGCATCAGATGCACTTGGGGGTATTTGTTAAAAATTCTGATTCCTGGACTGCACCTGAAGCTTATTGAGTCAGAAACTCTGTGTATACCCTGATGTTTGTGTAGTTGAACAAAACACAGAGGGAAGTATCTGGAAGCCTGTACTACCTGAGCTCTGGTCTTGGCACTGCCTTTCAATATCTGATGAATCCTCTGGCCTCAGGATCATCTATCTGTAAAGGATGGAAGTTGTTAGCTGATTGCTAAAGTCCCTTCTAGCTCTAGGGGTCCATGTCTGTGTCTAATTCCCCTGTGGTGGCACACAACATTTTTCTTAATCCACTTATATAGATCCTGACCGATTGTCTGTAAAACTTGGGATCTGACCTCACATTCAGTCACATGATGAGGATAACTATTATACCACTCCCTAGCCCAATTTGAAGTCTTGCCATTTGGCTCATACCTCAAAACTTGCTAATGATTCCTCAAAGAGAAAGATCATATATAGCTGGGAACGTGTACTTCAGGTGGACCTCCTAGGGTGAGAAGGAGATAGATAAGCAGCTAGGGGGAAGGGAACACCAGGCAGTGAGAACAACAAGAGCAAAAACACATGGAGAGGAATGGGCAAGAGATGCCCAGGGATCATGCTGTCAGGAGCACAGTGTTTGTTAAAAAAAGTAGCATAATTTGAGAGCAGTACAGCAGAATTCAGATCAAATTTGAGATGTTTGTATCCTAACATAAGAGCCACGAAGGAAGAGAAGGTTCAATAGAAAGTTTTGCAAATGTGAAACAATGTGCTATGATAGTGTATTAGAATAAGGTTCTTTCCTAAAATGATGACTGCCATGGATAACTTACACTTTGCTTATGCTATTTAAAATAGGTTTTATACATTGGCAAATATAAATATCTATGAATGAACAAAGGAAATGAAATGTGGAAGCAATTGTGTGTGCTTCCAGACACATTCTCTTTCAGAAGTCATAGAGAATTAGATTGTACTGGCAGGAGGCATGTGGTTGGGACAGGACCTTGCTGCCAGCTCATCCTTTGCTATGTCCTGAGTCACAGAACTGGCAGGCTCTGGGTACACATGTGGTCTTAAGACCTCTAGGCTTGCCAGTCCTACTGAGTATGTGGTAACCAATGCCCACTTCTTTGAGAAAGATTGTTTTGAGTGGAATTTTTCCCTTGGGAAAAAGGCATTCACAGACTTCCTTTTTAGTAGGTAGGTAAAATGTAGATGAAATGTTCCCAAAGTACAGAAAGGGAAAAGAGTCTACTCCATCTACAGCTGGGCTTTTCCTTTATCCAAGATAATGTAGACTGAAAGGGAGTCCCTTGCTGCCAAGGCTCCCAGGACAGGTTGCTGGCAAGAGGCTCTTTGACAAAGGACCAGATGGCTTCTGGGGAGGGTGGGATGTCAGTCAAGGTTTCCCCGGAGAATCAGTGGGTGGATGTCCTGGTTGCCTCCAACATGCTTCCCATCTAGGCTCAACCCTCTCTCAGGACTTAATGCCTGAAGTATGTGTGCATTTTATGCCACAGAAGACAATGTCCCCATCCATACAAGAGGAACAGATTCTTCTTCCCAAGGCCAGACTGGTAAAGTTGTGGCATCATGATGGCTCATTTTTAGACTAATCCCTGAATATTAATTCCATTCCAGTTGACCTCAGGGAGGTTTTTAGAGGGCTTGGGACTTGTCACTCACCCTCCCCACCTCAAGTGGCTTCATTGGTTCACGCACAACGTTTGCTAACTGTAACTGAAATGCCATGAGTTTGATTAAATTGGATAACCTTTTCTAGTGCAACTTTACATATTCTGGAGTTCAAAAAAGGCAGGAGCAGATTTTTTATTTTATTTTATTTTTTATTTTTTATTTTTTTACCTAGAGCAGCCTGGACGTAGGCTAAATCCCATTTTAATCTTAAGCCCATTCACAGATATTTATTGGATACATTTTCCTGTAGGGAACCCACAAGGCTGGGCCAAAGCAAAAGCAAAAAAATGCAGAATGCCTCCTAGAATGAAGCATGCTCATAGCTCTTTTTTAAAAAGTCATCAATAAACAGGTATTGATGGGTACTGATTCTACTCAATATCATGCTTCATGATATTAAGTAAGGGGGAAGAGCATGTTTTCAAAGATAATTTAATCTAGCAGGGGAAATAGGATCTCATACATGAAATACTGTAATAGGAAACAAGACAAACCACAGTGGGATAGGTCAATTCTAACACCTTGGAAAAGATAAGGCATTTTTTTCTGCCAAAAATCTATTGTGGTATGTATGTTTCATTGTAGAATTTTGAAATTTGGTACAATTGGCTACTTCTTCAAGGAAAGTCTTCCACATCCAACCTGCTAAGGAATTTGGATACCTGTTGGAGAGGTCAGATGCCAAAGAGGGAATCATTTATCCATCCTTAAAGACAGGATCTGTTGCTCATCTCAGCTGAGCATTTTGGGTGCAGTACAACACCAAAATGTTCTAATATGAGCTGTCAGATCATTCAATTTGGAAAGCTTCAGACGTGCTGTTCTTAGCTTGATAAACATGAATATACTTTGCATTTTAAGTTTTACTTTCTTTATTACTCTTCTACTTTTTAAAACATCATTTTACTGAAGGCAAAAGAGGTCACATAAGGAGGGGAAGTGAAGCAGGAAAAGGGCCTGATGCCTCCAACATATGCCCTACTTGTGCCTGAGCCTGTGCCTTGGTCTACCTCTCTCTCCACTTCATTGCTCAACAGTCCTTCTCTGTAAGTCTGAATTCTCTCCGTCATCCAAAACCATCAGATACCACTTCTAGGAAGTCATCCCATATCTCCAACTTGAGCAAATATCTCTCCCTAGAACAGTTGCTGACTATCTCATTGCGTTTAGCATTTTCTCCCGTACATAAATATGTGCACATTAGCTCCTTATATATCCCATGAATATCTGACCTATTTTAATATAGCCTGCTGCACCTAAAACCTATCACAATATCTTATTAGCAGTCTGCTTTCAGTAACTACTTATTGGAAATATTTGTTGGATGAATGAGTAAATGAATGAATGCATGAATCACTATAAAGGAAGTTCTCACAAGGAATCTAACGTATATCAGGACACTAAAATGGAAATAAAGACATGTGTACACTTTGCAGATATCCATCGTAGGTGAAAGTGGTCAATATTTAAATTACTGGTTAGTTCAATGAGCATAGTCTATCTACTTGCCAGACATGGATATTTGGCTAAAATTAAACAAGAAGTCAGCATCCAAGCAGAGGGGCCCTATTTAGAAAATCCACCTCAAGCCTTGCTTCTTTAGTAAGCATTTCTTTCTTTCTTTGGGATTTCCTTGAGATCGGTGGAATCAATAGGAAATGGTCCCATTAAAATGTAAAAAGTTATTGAGAAATAGATGTGGACAAGCTTTCTTTTTTGTATGACTTGAAACCCAGCCCTGTTGATAAACTTTAAAATGAGAAAATAAAAAAAGGGAACTATTAAGAAACCAGTACCATTCCACTGAAATAGTAAAACAAAATCAAAGCAGATATTAATATGAAGGGAGAGTAAAGACACAAAGAAATGCAATCCATCGGTAGATTGAAATGAACATTGGAAGAATATGAAGGGTATTAACTGGAATGACATTTTCCTTAATGACCAAATTTAAGGTAAATAAAACAGCTACCATTTCTTGAGCACCCATTGTGTGCCAGAGCTCTTTATATATTATCTCATTTATTCATCACAACTCTTCAAAACAAATATATGGTTTCCATTTTACAAATGAGGAAACTAAGGCTTAGGGAGGTTAAAAAACTTGCCTAAGCTAACATAACTTGTATCACAGCCACTGTAACCCACCACCTTCTGCAGTAAAAGCTCATCACAGGAGTCTCCATTTCTTCAACATGACAGGTTCAGGCACACACTACCCCAGTATGTCCCACCTCAACTTCTTAATTAGGCCCAACTTCAAAGGACCGACTTGTGGGGCTGTAACTGAGAAGTGGAGAAAGACGGCCCAAGAGTTGTTCAAGGTATTCACAAAGTGAATAACTCACATCAAGGTATTCCACTGTTGACTACAGTGTTTATTAATATTCCCCGGTCCAATTATCTCTCCTACTATGCCACAGCTGCTTTTACATTGCATGAAAAGAAAAATGCAATCAGGGCAGGCATTTGCCATCTGTATATTAGGATCCTCCCGCTCTTCAAGAATGCTTTGGAAAAATACTACCAAGCCTTTCTTTTGCTCTTCTCTGCCTCACCCAAATTGCACCCCCTCTGTGCCTCATGCCAGGAAAGCACCCTAAGCATTTGGCCCTGTGTAACCCTAGGAACCAGGAGATTTGAGCTGTCTAGCAAAACGTCCAGGTGAAAAAGGATAGCCTGAAAAAGGGATAAATCTGGGAAAACTTCCACTAATCATTGCAATTTCCCACCTTTTTGACTACCCTGAACTGAAATTTTATCTCTCACTCATTGTTCAAGCTGCCTAGAAAAGTGCCTAGAAATGTATTCCAAATCTGGTCTTCAGGTTCCACCCCAGACTGAACAATGCACACAAAAGGCGGTGAGACCAGCAGCCCTCCAGGTCCAGGATGCTCAGGCTTTGCTAGGCAGTTAAGGTGCCCCCACAGCAAGGGAAGGAGGATGCTTCATGGGTAGAGGCCGGGGCTTCAGCTCCTGGGAGCTCTAGTCTTCAGAATCTAGAGGTACCCGAAAAGGGCAGTGGGACGGTTGAAACAGACACAGGCACTTTCGCCATGGGCATTTAAGTCCCTGCATTTGAATCACACTCCTCTGCAATAATCTGTCTTCCTCAACAGTACTCCAAGAGAGTGCTGTCTTTTTTTCTCAAGGCATACAGTCACGGCAGCTTTGTATGTGATCCAAATAAATTTCTGAATATGATATTTCAGCAGCAAAGTCAGCAAAGTGAGAGGTGGTGCATCTCTTGGTCCTTGGTTTTGCATTTCAACATAGGAGACAAGATTTACCAGAACTTCAGAGGGCAAGGATTAATCGAATAAATCACCTTACTTCCCCTGAAGGTTTGCTAAGCTGGTGTAATGATGAGCAATCCCTCTTACGAATGTAGCTAAAAATGGAGCCCATGATAAGGCCTTACAACCCGCAATGACACAAGGCAGCTGAGGGCCACTTCTCTCATGAGCTCTTGGGGCATCTAATGAAAAGTATAGCAAGCTTTGGAGCATGTATCCTCCTACCTGGGCTGTGCCTTCATCTAAGTTAGATCTTTCAGCTTTAATGGCATAATAAAATTACAAACACACAAACTGACCCTAGGTTGTATTAGATAAACATTTTTAACTCAGATCTTTTCAACCTACATTCTTTAGTGCTGTTATTACCGCTGTTAGACACAATAGCAATGCTTTGTAAGGGGTTTTGTCACTCTGAAGAGCCACATTTTACATATTAAATAATGTTACCCATCGGAAAGTTTTAAACAAATTTTATCTTGCTTTGTTTTAGGTTCTCTCAGACCAGAAAATTACAAAAAGCAAAGTGAAGAAAAATTATTTGCATATCATGAAAAGTTAAAAGGCTTGAGATAAGTCTCGGATATATACACATACACATGAATCCCCCTTTCACTTACACCATTGCTCATTTGGAAGCTAAGATGTCTTTTTGGTTCTGAAATCTCTAGATGTGTTCTTTCACTTGTCTATATTCCCTTAACATTTTAGAAAAGATATTTTTAAAGACTCAGGCTAGTCACTTTGTTTGGAATTTCTTAGTACTCAGTTAAGTAGTTGCTTGATTGAATCTGACTGATTGTTTTCAAAATAACCACTTGCTACATTAAAACTGTAACTTTTACAAACAAATTGGTATGTTTAGGCCAAAGGTTGCACATCCAGCTTAACAGACACTTGTTGCTTGTTCAGCAAGGTGGATTCTTTTTATTTTTTAGGTTGTTGTGGGTTTTTTTTGTCAGTTAACTAGGGGCTAACTTTTAAAAATCAAGATATTTTAATTTTAAAAATTTAAATTTCTTGACTTCTCTGAAAAAATTTTTTGAAAGCCTGGCCACCCTGGACTTGCATTTCCATGACGGGAAGGAGATAAGTGTCTGGTATCTGCTGTACATGTAACATGGATCTTGAGTTCATGACGGTCCCAGGCCAGCCTGTTCACTAATATGCATCTCCTGCTCAGGGCCCTGTAGGCAGTTGATTTTGCAGGCCCTGGTGTAGACACAGCTTGAATGTCTTCACAGAATCCAGGTGCCTGCAATAAGAGGCTCTGTCACACCTAGGAGGTGTGTTGTGCTCTGCATGAAGACAATTGGCTCTTGCACTCTCACTATCTCTATCTCACTTGCTCTCACTCTTGCTCTTTCTCTCTTATCATTTGACCTAGACCCATACCTGTTCAGAATCTTTGCAGTGCAAGTCACACTGGTAGATAAAATATGGGAAAGCCTTTGGGATGAGAAAATGCATTCTCTCCATAATCATTTGCTGATTGTTTGCATTATGCCCAGCACCCATCAAGGTACTGGGGGTACATTAGTGCACCAAACAAACCCAAACTTTGTCTTGTGGTCTTGGTGGAGCTCACATTCTAGACCACCGGTACATTGCTCTTGTGAGTTGCCACCTCAACGGCCCTCAAGTCGGCCTCTAGGTCCTTGCCTCTTTCAAATGGGTGCAAGTCCATCAAATCTTTGACTGTTAAAATTGTATTTCCAGGATGACAAATAGATTCCATCCTCTTTGCCAACTCTGAATAATTGGCAGGAGCTGCTTGGAGCCAGGGATTAAAATAATTCCCAGCCCATATCTGGCCTCCCTGGGATAGAGTACATTGTGGTGATAGCACTGGCACAGGAGGGAAGCAGGGGCTGGTTGGCTGTACATTTGTTCATCCGCAGTCCCGACTACTCATTGGCAGATGAAAACACGGAGGCTCACAAGGGTGGTGCAGATGACTTGCTCAAGGTCACACCATTAATGAACAAATGGAACTCAATCCAGGTTTCCTAACTAGTCCCAGTTTTCCCTGTGACCTTCTGAGTTTCTCTGGTCACTGAACCCAGGCGAAGAAATGAGTTATTAAAGCCCCCTGGCTCTATTAGTGACCCAGAGAGAGTTGTGGCCCCATGAATATTGGGTTCCTGAGCTGCTTCATGTCTTAACTCTTTGAAATGACTTCTCACATCCCTCCTTTGGAAGAAAATATAGGTCACAATCCTTGAAAAATTAGTTCATTCTTTAAATGATGTCAAGTATATCATTATTAACAACAAAATTTAAATTTAAATTTAAATTAAATTTAAATTTGAGGAAAAAAAAAAACAAGAGCAGAATGGCCACAAGTGTAAAGCAAATCATTCAATCCTTCTTTAATAACAGATATGGAGTGTTTATTATGAGTCAAGAACTGATTTAAGTTAAAAGGTTAAAAAGGTCACTAATGTCTTCTGATGGAGAGTTAGACTGATAAAAACAAGTAATCAAATGAAAAGTAAAATATTAGCTAGCAACATGAATCGAAGAATTCTGGGTGTCCATCTCTAAAGAGGTTTCACTTAAGCTGAGAAATGAATGGCCTAAACATCTAGGGGAAGTACTTCCAGTCAGAGAGAACTACTGGTGCCAAAGCACAAGCATAAGAATATATTTTGGGTGTGCAAGAAATAGAATGGTCACAGGATTTGCCTGGCTTATGAGGAATGAGGTAGAGAGCAGTTCACGGCAATGTCTGCTAGCTTAGCAAGGGGTAGACCAGATACATTCTTATAAGGAATTTTAATTTTATTCTAAGAGTGATGGGAAGTCCTTAGCAGGTTCAAAACAGGAGAATGACATGAAATAATTTATAGCTTATAAAGCTTACTCTGGCTGCTAGATAGAAAATGATATGGGTAGAGTAGGGAGTAGAAGCTGGGAGAGATATGTGATCTGTGTAAGCTGGGATGATAGCCTGGAAGAAAGCATTCTCCACTTGTTCACAGATGAGGATCTCCTGGAAAACTTTTTAAAAAGGCAAAACTAAAAGCTCAGTCTCTATCCCAGAGATTGTCATTTAATTGTTCTGGAGTAAAGCCCAAGTAAATTTTAATGGAGATTCAGAGTTGAGAACCACTGGTATAATGTCATAGCAGTGCAGATGGAGAGAAGAAAACAGATTTGGGTAATGTTTTCAAGATAGACTCAACAGGACTTGATGATGTACTAGCTAGATGGAAGAGGGAAAAAGAGAGCACACAAGTACATCCAGGCTTTAGGCACTGAGAACCTGAGCTGATTGTAGTTCCATTTCTTGAAATACTGAATGATGTCTGGAAGAATAGTAAGCTTGGGCAGGATGGAAATTAAGGTTTCTGTTTCAAACATTTTAAATCTGAGGTGTCTATTAGATGTCCAAGTGAATGTGTCTGATAGTCAGTTGGATATTCAGCTTTGGAGATAAGTGGTCGGAAATGGACATGTGTGTGTGTGTGTGTGTGTGTGTGATCAATACAAAAACAGCATTTAAAGCAGCGAGGGCCAGATAAGATTACTTAGGACAGTAGGTAGACTCAGAAGAAAGGAGAACCCGAGACTAAACCCTGGGACCCTCCAAAATTTAGAATCTGCAGAGAGAAGAAGGAACCAGCCTGAGGAGACGCCAGAGAGGTGGCAGGAAAATCTGCATGCATGTTGTGTACAAAATCGAGAGAAAAAAAGGGTTTCAAGGAGGAAATGGTAACTGTGTCAAATGTGCCTGAGAAGTCAATTAACATGAAGACACAGGACTGACAGCTGGATTCTGCAATATTAAGAGTATCGGGGCTCTTGACAAGAGCAGTTTGTGGCGAGCAGTGAGGAAGGGAGCTAATGGGGGAGAAGAGAGGAAAGTCAGCTGAGAAAATGATCATAGAGAAGATTTGCGGAGGAGGACAGAACCACGCAGGGGCTCACCACATCTATCCACTGAAGCAGGAAAGAGGTGTCTTCATTTCCTCGGGCGGCCACAACAAAGTACCAAGAGCCAGATGGCTTAAAACAAGAGATTTCTTGGCTCACAGATCTGGAGACAGAAGTCCAAAATGTGTAGGGGAGAAGACTTCTTTGCCTCTTCCTAGCTTCTGGTGGTTTGCCAGCAATTCTTGGGTTTCAATCTCTGCCTCAAGGAAAAGAAAGCAATAAACTATGTTAATAAATCCAAATTTCTATTGAATGCAATAAAAATAACTATTGTGTTTGTAGGCTATCATAAATATCTGAATTCTCCCCCAAATTAATCTATAAATGCAATTACAATCCCACTAAAAATCTCGGATTTTTCATGGAACTAAACAAAATAATTTTGAAGTCTTTAAGAGAATAAATGTTTACAAACATTCTAGACAAATCCAAAAGAGATGGAAAGAGAAGAGTCACTTGAAGGAATGTTAGGGAGATTTGTGGAATAGTTAGGATGGTTTAGGAATCCTTCCAGGAGCACAACTGATGCCACAGGTGGGACCTCAGGCGAGATGAATGAAATGCTTGCTGAGCCAGGAGTTAAAGTCACGTATTTACCAGTAGAACTCGCACGGATTAGCCAATAGCCAATGTTTAAAATATCAAAGTAAGTAAGCAGTTTTACCACCACATTCAAACATCCTCTGTCCTACAAGAGTTTCTTTATAATAAGGAAATGGCACCTTGGCAGTTATATCCCCATGTTTGCAGCAGTGATGCTCGGCCTTGGCCACACAGTAGGAGCACCCAGAGAGCTTCAAGAAAACGAACATATCACCCCCAGAGATGCTGATTCACTTGGTCTCAGATAGAGCCAGGGCACTGGTATTTTTTTTTAAAAAAAGCTCCTCCCAAGTAATTCTAACGAGCACCCAGAGTTGAGAAAACAGGTTTATGGGATCCTTCACTGAAGACTGGCATTTATCATTAAAACTTTAAATAACATCAACTCCAACTCCTCTAATATAGCTTAAGAAAAGACCAGAGGGCCACACAAAGACTCAATTAGAAGTCTTTAAGGGATTCTTTTCCCAGCAAATATGGTAAATAAGGTAAATAGATGAAGACACAGCTAAGCACTCTTGTCCCTACCTGGTAGAACAGAAAAACTGAGCTTGTTTTCTGAGTGCACCATGCTGAGAATCCAAAGAGAGAGCATTTCTTGATAGTATCAGCGTACCTGGTCTTACCTTAAATAAGAGGACAGTTTTTAAACAAAATTATTAAAGGTGTGGAAATCTTTAACAAAGAAGTCATTTAAATGTTAGAATCCACATTTTACAAACATGAAAAATACACCTTTTTCTCTCTACTTTTTGCTTTTTTATAGGCACAGTTTATGTTTGCTTTGGTCCTAAATTGTGGAAGGCACATAGCAATTAATTTTTAAAAACATATCTACGTACAGTGTTACTAAAGGGTGGTCAATAAATAGTGGAGAGGAGGCCCCATGCCTTACGCTGAACTCTCCATATCAGCGTGTCTTCCATGAACCAAGGCATTTATTAAGAACTTAATAGGTTAGAGATCCTGATAGGGATACATTAACCATCCTCGTGCCCTTAGGAAAATTATTCTCTAGTTGGGAGACAAAATAAATAAAACCAGAGGGTGGATATTCCATTAATTTTTATGGAACACCCATCCCACCCAGGCCCCATTCCAACAAAGCAGGCAACACTCTGCCCCATGGAGCTTAGAATCCAGCAGGCTTGTGTTTCCCACCCAGAGAAACACACGGCAACAGAATTCTCATTGTCAGAAATTCCAGTTTAGCACCTGAACCACCCAGAGGACTGGAGTTCTGGATTCAACTGCTATTTACTGAGCAATTATTATGAGCAAAATGCTCTAAGAGAAGTTTTCACATGTGTCGTCCAATCTTACAGCACCTCTGAGCTAGACAGAACCCTTAGTTTAAAGATAGGCAACCAGAAACTCAAAGAGACCATGTCACTTGCTCTGGGCTATAGAGATAGTAAATGGAACAGCGGGGAACTTTTTGAACCAGGTTTTAAAAAATTATTATTAACATAATATATGATAATTCAATTCACAAAATGGGATTTAGAGGAGGATATTTTTTTTAAAAAGTGGCCGTGGAGGGTGGGTGTGGGGAGCAGAATTTGGTGAGGCCATGAAGGACAAGTAGAGTTTACATGGTTCAGCAAAGAAAGAGAGGTGCATTCCAAAGGGAAGCAAAAAGAGAAAGGAAAACAGATGGGAATGTACCAAATGAGTTCAGAGGACTCTGGCTGTAATGAGGCTGATTCTACAGCATGCAGGAGCAAACAAATGGCTCCTTGTGCCAAGCAGGAGATGGATTCTTATTTAAAGAAACATGCATTTGGTCGCTGCAGCACAATCCTGAGGATATGAATGGGAGCTTTCTCCCCGCTGTCAGGGCATTCTCCAGAATGATGAATTGACAGTTCTCCAACCAAGCCCGTTCTTTCTGGGGGCCATGCCCCTGGGTGTGCACCTGCCACCGCAGAACGGAAGAGAGAAAATGCATTGTCTTCCTCTTTTTCTTCTTAGTGCGGCAGCTGCTGAACTGCTTTAGGGGAAATCTTCTATACCTAGCGTCTAAACCTGAACTTCTCTGATTTGTGGGGTGAAAACTTCACATTTTCAGTAGATTCAGGGAAGTGGTACTTTAGAGGCTGATTTGAAAAAGCCTTGTTACTCATTTGGTACTTCAGGCGGTTCACTCCTTGCTCCACTTAGGCCTTTTTTCCACTTAGCAGCTTTCTGACCACATCCCTCAACACCGTGCTACGCTTTGTGACAGACAGCTGGGAGCAGTTGCCTGTACTCTAGAGGAGGCTGACATATTCTCATATTCAGGAGCCAGAGAGTGGTTACTCTAAAGGGAAAGGAAACTGAGTCATTGGTGCAGAAATTCATGATTTGTCCAACCATTCCAAATGGCTCCAGAAAGACAGACTGGTATGGTAACTCTGACTTGTTTAAACATTTTTGTGGCTTCCAAAGAATTAAATTTTTATCCTCCAGTCAAAGAAGCACTAAAAGTGAAGTTTCCAGGGGCTTGTTAGCAATATTTGTGGTGTCCTCAAATTTGGGCTAAGGGACTTAGCATGAACAATTCTAGAAGCCAGACATCTGGGAATTAAAATTAATAGCAGCCATTGCCAGAGCACTTATTATGTGCCTGGCAATGTCCTAAGTGCTGTACATAAATTATTTTCTTTAATTTCGCTTGATTTTAACAACAACTCTTTTCATTCATTCATCAAATATTTATTTATTGAGTTCTTATTACATCCCAGACACACTGCTCTATTGGATGGAGACACAAAATAAATACATTATATAAGCAAATGATATAGTAAGGTAGAACATGATATAAGCTATGGAAATAACAGATTAGGGTCAGAAGGTTTAGGAATCCTGGAGTGTGGCAAGGATGGGGGTCTTATGATCTGATTGAGAAGGTGATGTTTTAACAAAGACTAGAAAAGCATGCCATATCTTGGAGTAAGAATAACGGAGGCAGAAGGAACCAACACTGACTTTGATTAATGCAAGCAGAGGAAAAACAATATTTTGAAGTAGGGGAGAGCTTACTGAATCTAAGGGAAAGTAGACATCCATAGTACTGTAGCAGGCAGAATAATGGCCTGCCAAAGATGTCCATTTCTGAAACCCTGGAAGCTGTGAATTGGCTCGGTTGTATGGCAAAGGGGAATTAAGGGAGCAGATGGAACTGAAGTTGCTAATTGGCTGACCTTACAATAGGGGGAGTATACTAGATTATTCTGGTAGTCCAGTGTAATCACAAGGGTCCTTAGAAGTGGAAGAGGGAGGCAGGAGAGACAGAACCAGAGAAGTGGCAGTGTGACGCGGAGTCAGCCTGACATTGCTGGCTTTGAAGGTGAAGGAAGGGACCATGAGCCATGGAAAACTGGTGGCCTCTAGACGCTGGAAAAGGTAAGGAAACTAGAACCTCCAGAAGGAATGCAGCCCTGCCAACATCTGGGTTTTAGCCCAGGGAAACCTGTCTTGGACTTTTAACCACCAGAACTGTAAGAGAATAAATCTGCATTGCTTTAAGCCACTAAGTTTATGGTAATTTGTACGGCAGAAATAGGACACGAATACAATCATATCTACAGAAGACTCCTCAAAGATTCATCTACCTTAGGCCTCAGGAAAGACAAGCACAAGGTTGGTCTCTTCAGACTCCCTGGAATGAACCTGCTCCAACTATTTTCCTTCCTTACTGCGCTTTAGATTCAAATTGTGCCCGGCCAGTTTGAAAAACATCGGGTCAGTGTGATTGAACCGAGTGAACCAGAGGGAGCATGGATTTACAGGTGCCCGATTTACAGGTGCCCAATTTACAGGGGAAGGACACTGAGGAGTAAGTTTCCCAAGTTTAAACAAGGGCGATGCAACTGGAAGACTATTGGCCTGTAAAGCCCTTGCTTTCATCAGTCCAGCAAACGGCTCAGAATAACATCAGGATGAAACACTGGCTCCCAATTACGCTGCCGCAACATTGTGTGCCACCAAATCCTCAGTATGGTGTGTTTCGTTGGCTCCCATTGTTGATGCAACAGTGCCAGACAAGAGTGCGGCACCTTCCGGAAAAGTATGGAAAGATCTCTCTTTGTTGCAGGGTTTTAAGTGGAGCCAGACCACGCCATGTCATAAACCCTCTCTTGCTCTTAACTCTTCCTCACTACCCTTCTCTTTCCCTCCTCCTCACCCCGTCTTTCCTCTACAACTGCAGGAACAAAATCTTGCTGACCTTCCAGCTGCAGGTTTTGTTTAATTAAATAAGGAGCTTCTACAGGACTTCATAGGACCTGTTCATTATCTCACTGCTTTTTAACCGCCCTGAATCCGAGCCTCTCTGCTTTTCCCCATCCTTTGAGATTCAAGCTGAGCTGTTCTCCCTATGTGGTTAGGTAGCAAGCCATCTGTTTTTTCTGCCTGCCTGCATCCCTCCCCTCTTCTCCTGCTAATAGTGTCCTAATTTTCCTGGGGAACCACCCCACCCACAGGTACTCAGTCCTGGCAGCACAGTCAATCAAGGTGTTATATCCACTCCTGGGTGAGGGGTGGGCCCCTGAGCCACAGGTCTATCCTCTTCTATGCATTTGAATCTCTAGAGAAGTGCCCAGAGGAGGGAAACTGCTGGAGCTGGTTCCTCCTAGGGGATCTGAAGAGAACAACCTTCTCCTTGGTGAGTGTCTTTCCTGAGATCTGGGGTAGATGAATAGTTGGGGAGTTTCCTGTAGACATAATAATCCCTGATTTTCACTTTTCCTTAGATTCAGTAAACTCTCCCATAATCTTCCAACAATCTTTTAAAAATTTTCCCTACTTGTTAACCCAAATCACCATTGGTGGCTTACAATTAAAAAAAAAAAAAAAGAAAAGAAAACACACAAAGCAACCTTAATTGATAAAATCTTGCCTCTTGAATAACTAAATTTTGCTAGTCTTCAATATTTGGGACTTCAAAGGCTCTTAGCTCTCTGTGTAACTAAATATGACTCTATCTTCCATTAGTATGTCGATTTTACAACTTGACATGGAGAATACTCTTCTCCATATCTATATACCTTTTCTAATCATAAACCCCAAGTTTGGGGATAAAGCAATTCATCTTGCAATTTATTCAATAATCAGTATCTTACCTGTATTTAGTCTTTTTTTAAAAAAAATGAGTGAATAGAGAATTAATCCAAAATTCCAAACCAGAATTCTTTCTTTTTTTTTTTTTTTTTGCTTTAAACTTTAAACTCCCCAAAGATTTACCTACCTGGAATAGTTCTTTCACCTCTGTGTATGGTTTCTGCATACAAGTAACATTTTGGAGTGAATTTACTATTTACCCAAGAGGGTCCTTGAAAATTCAAAATGGTACTTAGGGAAAGAAATTTATTAAGCTTTAATAATATCCTTGAGCATTAACATTATCAGTTGGATTTGTTTATCATAATAGTAACCACATCACCCAAGAGTAAGTTCTGGCCAATGGTATAAAAGAAGAGCCATGTTTGACTCCCATTTATGCCTCCTTCCTTCAGGCTGGATTATGGATGTAACTACTGGAATTCAAGCAAATCATCTTGTACCATAAGTTGGAAACCCAAGCTGAGGAGAGGAGAAGCAAAAGAAAAGGAGCCAGAGTCCATGATGTCTTCATGAAGCTGTGCTACCAACTCTGGGCTTCCAAACATTTACATATGAAAGAAAAAGAAATGTCTATCTTGTTAAACCTCTGATATTGGGTTTTCTGTCAGTTGCAACCAACCATATTCCTAAACTGTAACTGATACAACAAAGTACTTGCTCCCACCCACCCCCCCCCCATCTATGCACACTTCCTGTACCCTTCTTGGGAGATCTTAAATATTATTTTTAATTAATTAAAAATAATACCATGAAATGCAAATATTAAATATTAAACATGCTCATTATATCTAGTCAATGAATATTTCTAGACAGGCTCAGACTTGAGCTTCACCTTATCCACACCCACTGAAACTATATTCCTTACCTGACATACACAGCAAAGTCTCAGACTGGATTGTCCTCTCTATTCCTGTCCTGTGACTTTACTGATTTCTTGGAAGGCCCCAACTTTGATCTTCTTCAAGGTCATACAGTTTGGATCCTGACTCTACCTTTGGCCTTGAACAATTTATTGAACATCTTAATGTCTCTATTTCCTTACTTACAAAATGAAAATTCTTTTATGGACTCATTGTAAGGATTAAATTTAAAAAATACATGTAAATCTCGATTCCTTGCACATAATAAGTCCTCAAACAGGACAAATTAAAATAATGACTATTATTTCACCCCAAAAAAGGAGAATTAAAAGTCATAAAGATCTTGACAAAGAAAAACTCCACTATTTGAGGAAATGGGGAGACAAGGGCCTTGTGATGGTTTGAATTTTGTGAATACTAGAAAAGATTATTGTTCTTCAACCATTCCTGTAGGTCTGAGGCCCTTTGATTGCATTAAATTCAGTTAAGGGACCTTTGATTAGATCGATTTAGGTCTTTTGATTGGACTACATCAGTGAGGTGTGACCTGGGTTGATGAGCCTCTTGATGGGCCTTCTATAAACAGAAACACAGTGAGAGACACAGAAAAGGGAACTCTGCCATTTTGACACACCCATGTGAGACAGAGTACTCCAGGTTTGCCTACAGCTGCAGAAAGACAGAGAAGCCAGAGAGGCTCAACTGAGGCCCAGGGAGAGATGCCTGATTGTCCACAGCTGAACTCTAGGAGAAAGTAGAGGAAGACTAGCAGGACCCCAGGACCTGCTAGCAGCCAATCTTTGGAGAGAAAGCCTTTCTGACGATACCTTGATCTGGACATTTTCACAGCCCCAGAACTGTAAACTTTTACCCCAAATAAATCCCCTTTATGAAAGCCAACTCACTTCTGGTTCTTTGCATTGAAACTCTGTGGCAAACTAAGATGGGCCTTGATGGAGCTGTCTTTCTTACCCTCACCACCAAACCAAGCTCCTATTTCCTGTTGGAAAGAAAAGATATTTATGCATAGATCTGTATCACCCCTATTTTTCATCCATTTAACTTAAACTAACTTTATATCCTCCAGTTCTCTCCTTAGAGCCAAGGGGCAGAGTAGCGGTGTCATCCTGAGAACAGAGATATCGGGAGTTGAAGATGGCTTATTCAGTTCCTTTGCCTCCACCCTACCTCTGCTTGTTCCAGCCCCCCTAACTCACCTTCCTCCACCAGGTCCTCCTGCCTAGACAAATGTACCACTATAAAGAAGCAAAGAAGCCTGGCCCCAAGTAGCCGGGAGAAATGTGCTCTCCTCAGCCTCCAATGACACCAACAGGTTTCCTGAGATGACAGATTTGCCTGCAATGTTTTGCAAATGGGTAATGTCTTTACTATTAAAAAAAAAAAGAAAAAAAATCTTCTTAAATTCCTTTTACCATCTTATAGAGTAATCTGCTTGGATTTATCTCATTGCAAAATTTTTTAAAATGTCCTTTTTAACAATCAATCATCCTTGAAACTTCATAAGCCATGGTTAACAATTCTCCGTGGAGCAATTTTCTTTTTTATTAATATAAAATTATAATGGCAGAGAATTGAGGATATGAGCCCTGTGGTTTATTTTTTTTTTCAAGGAAAGGAAAATCCAGGCTTCATTTAACAATGCCTCTTGGTGGCTCTGAACCAGTTCCTTTTCGGTGTTATCTGATGTTGGTTACCAAGAGGATGAGATTAGTGTGCTCAAACTCTTCTTTTCAATCTTTCTGGAACCCTATTTGTAGCTCTGTGTCAACAGAGTGAAGAAAAGATAGTGTTTCATTTGGAGCAGCCCACAGCTACTGGCATGCTCCTTAATTAGTGTCTGCGACCAGTTAGCATTGTTTAGATTTCATTCCACACACTTACCCAGCACGTTCCTTCTCGGCCGCTGTGGTGTGTACCAGCTGTCTTCAATCTTAGGATGCAATTCACAGACCAAAAACTCTTTTCTGAGCACAAATGTCTAAGCGTGAGCATTTGTTTATTTTCTGCTTAGGAGACAACTTTCATATATCTCTGTCATTATAAATAAATAAATAGGTAAATAAATACCCAAAGAAACACAACAAGCTAAAAACTGAGTACCTCACTTCTAACATTTGAATTTAAACATTTCAGGATTACATCATATGAGGTTTGGCTCATATGGCAGTTGTATCTCTCTTTTTGGCAAAAATAATATTTCTCTTCTCCTAGGAATAATAAACTTGTCCCCAAAGCCATTTTGAAGATTACACATACCCATCCAGAAAGGCAAAGAAGCTTATGGTTTCAGGCCAAGAGGTCAGTATTTCCAATAATAGCCAAGCCACATCCATTTCATTTCTTTCAAAAGTATGCACCTGGATGGCACCTCAATCCATCTCCTCTTTTTCTAAATGTGTGAACAGGAATGTCTTCAAATGGTGCTCATGGGGGCACCCCTGACACATTCCCCTCATTCCAGCACTTCAGGCAATGAGGCAATGACCACACTTGTGCTGGCAGCGAGCAGATCCCAGGCCCCATTAGGCACCCTGACTCTGTGGGCCCCACGAACTCATCCACATTGTGTCATGACTTTTGTTTTTTTTTAATCATAATTTTACAAACCCCAAAGCCCAGTACAATTTCTGGCATGCAGTGGGTAGTCAATTGATGTCTATTTAATGATAGGAAATGACACTTACATACATGTAATTGTCTACCAGGCACTGTTAAAAGACTTTTGCAAAATATTAACTCGTTCAATCCTCATAACAGTCTATGGGGTAGCTGCTACTATTGCTCCAATTTATAAATGAGGAATCTGGGACACAGAGAGGCAAAGT
This sequence comes from Tolypeutes matacus, assembly GCA_026826555.1. Taxonomy (NCBI): domain Eukaryota; kingdom Metazoa; phylum Chordata; class Mammalia; order Cingulata; family Chlamyphoridae; genus Tolypeutes; species Tolypeutes matacus. The sequence continues at coordinate 23,263,884 of JAKSZT010054215.1, read as the reverse complement.
GACTGGCTCATAAGTGGCAGAGTTGGGATTTGAACTCAAGAAGTCAAGTTCCATAGGACAAGGTCTTGACAACCATGCTACATTTTTCTCTCTCTCCCCGTGTTCTAATCCCCAAGCTTTATCCATCTTGGTGGTTGCTGAGCTCCCTTCTAAAGAATGAGATTCTAATCTATGATTCTTGGATAACTGATGGGCCACACAGGATCTTCCATTACCTACCCCTCCCCCCAAAATATTCCTAGTTCTTAAACCCCTGATAAAATTACATGAGGGAACATGAAACCATGGTTCACCTTTCTCCCAAAGGAGGAGGTTTCCATAAAAACAAGAACAAACAAGAAAACCACAAATGATCCCCATTCTTCCAACATCATTTTAACAAGAAATTAGGTCATAGCCATAAAAATGATTCCCAGAAATCCACTCAAGGGCTGTACATCACCAAAGATGAACCAGCACAGGTAGCCTGTGACCTATAGTGGCACAAGGGGCCCTTAATGAAATGTGAGATACAGAAAATATAATCTCAGTCTAAGCCAGCCTCCCCGGAAGGTGTTGGGAAGCTTGAGACAGGAGAGGTAAGTCAAGAAGTTGAGGCTGTATGTTTTTGGGGTTTTGTTTTTTGCTTTTCTAATAAGTTAGATTATAAAGGAAAGGAGGGAGGGCAACACTGGGACACAGAGAGGAAGAAAGATATTTTTTACGATAAGATAAACATGTCTACAGATTGTAGAGAAGTAACCAATTAATAGTGAGAAGCAGAAAATACCAGAGTGTGTGAGCCAGAGAAAGAGGAGGGAGAGGGAATAATGGAAGAATGTGAGAGTCTTGTCCTGGTTAGAGAGGAAGGCATGGGATGGATAAAAATAACCTTGAAGAGAAGGAAAGGTATCATTTTCTTTTACAAAGATCAAGTGGAGTGAATCCCACATGGCTTCAACTGATTCAATCTTCAGACTGGAATTTTGCTGTAGTGGGGTATAGAAGACTGAAAGCCATCTTTGGGTTGCTTTATTAACCCCACAAATAGCTCCTTCAGGAGAAATAAAGAAATACCAGTGGCAAAATGTCAGTGACTACCATTGGGGATAATAAAATTGGGTGCCAATAGCTACAGTTGCTTATTTCTAGAGAGAGACATAGAATTCTGGGTCAGAGGACCCCAAACAGCCAATGCTGCCCTTAATCAACCACCCATGTCTTCAAAGAAAATAAGCATGTGGATAAAAAAGCAAGGCAAAGTGGCACTTTAAATTTTATTCCATGAATGTACATTAAATAGCACCTATGTGCCAGGCATGGTGCTAGAGAGAGCAATGAACAAAAAATCTTGCTCTCATGGGACTTACATTCTATCTCCAAATTCATGAAAAGACTTTTGACCTCAGAGAGTCAGCCTAAGTTGCCTAGCCTGCCCCAGCAACCAGAGATGTTAAAATGTCTACACTGGTTAGCGAGAAACAGAATAAAGTGAAAGAGACAGAATGCTTGCCCCAACAATGAAAGCAGAACTGGCCAAGGCCACCTGTCCCAACCCAGGAAGAGGGGAGGGCATTGCCCATGGCCTTGTGATGGCCTGGTTGGGTGGAAGATGCAGAGCTCCTGGAAAAGGGATGGTGCTTAGCCTTGTCCCTGTGCCCTGGGGCAGTAGCCCTAGCTCTAGTGTCTTCTCAGCATCAGGAACCCAAGTAAGATCAATATGTATCCACACCCAAGCATGCCAGAACCCTAGCTCAATACAGTAGGAGATGCAGCCTCCATAAGTAAAGGTCCTAAAGCTGAACCATTCCATAAAAATTATTTTATGACAGTGGATAGAAGAGGAGTAAGGAAAGAAGAGAGGGGATGTGAGCTTCCCAACTCCCAGAAGATCATGTTCACCCTCATTTTGTTCTCCTATTAACCCATGTGTTTATCAGCCATGTCCATGGCTCACAAAGCTTCCTACCAAGGGACATGTGGACAAACCTGATCCTATTTCATGAGGCCATTTCTCCAATTCTCACCACTGTTATATTTTCTCCTGCAACCAACCAGATGGACCGTCTGAGCCCATGATACCTTTAAATTCCTACTTAACATCTCTCAATTCTATTACTCACACTCAGGGGACAGGATCCACCCAAATAACACAATCAGGAACATAAAATGTCTAAAACTGAGACAGAAATAGAAGCTTCCCCATATCTTTCCCTTATCCTTAGATTCCCAAATCTTTTTTTTTTTTCCAAGTGAAATTTACCTTATCATGGCCTGGTGATCTTGACTCAACTTGTCATACTGAGCTTGGTCTACACTTTGTCCAGTGTACACTTTGTGCCCTGCTGTTTTCTCACAGGACTCAGAGCTGGGTTATTCCTGCACATCTCCTTTGCCTTGCTTCAAAAGCCTAATCTCCCACCTGGTCTGTCCTCTCTTTTCTGCCTGTTTATATAGTCCTCCCTCACATTCCACGTATTCCCTGCAGCTTTCCCCAGCCTGCCCCCACCAACCGACCAGGGGATGAAATGACTTTCATTTACAAAACTATTTATATCTTGTTTACTTTATAGATAATTTAAACAGGTGGGTTCTGTATATTGATTGACTGATTGACTGATTGGGTGATCCATTGAAGGTATTGCTCACCTCTATTAAAAAAACAAATTGGGGTTCACACAGTATGAAAGGCCCTCAGTAAATGAGGCAGATCACCATCACTAACCTGCTCAATCATGGCATGCGAGTTGTTTTTAGGTAAATTACAGTATAGCATGTACCCTTTTGCTGCACAGGTGTGTAATATGAGGTTAAATTTCCTCTTCCACCTATAGCATACACAATGAAACAAATATAGAAACAAATAATAGGAAAGTAAGTTATGGATGGTTCTTTAGAAGTCAATTTCATCTGCGCATCTAACCATAAAAGCAGCATCTGCTCCGCTAAATACAGGTGTTTTATATCCTTGTCATTAATTGGAGGGGACATTATGTCATCATACATCAACAGTTAAGGTTGGTTAAAGTGCCACTTATCTCAGGTGCTGTCATTAATCAGGTTCCTTTCAGCTTGGTGACTCCAGAGGCTTGGCTCGAAGCTGCTCTGTGTGAGTGGGTTTTCCCTCTAGGTTTGAGGTGTCTTCGTATAATCATTTTGAACTAAAACCTTGGGACTTAGACATTGGTGGCCATTAAGGTAGCTGTTCTGATGCTTCAGAGAAACATTTCCCCCCATCATCTTCATTCCCCCTGACACCTCCACTAAACAGTCACGGTGGAGAGGAAGGCGCATCAGCACAAGCTGTTGCCTCATCAGAGTTTAACCCATTAATGGGTTTCAAACAAACCTGCTACAGTACATCTGGTGCTTAACCAAAGCTGGAGAGCAGCAGAAAGGAAGGCAGTACCTTCCCTTTGTGCCTGGTACCCAGGTCGCCCAAATGCCTTCCTGGCTACACAAAACCCACAGTGATGGCCATTCCAGACAGGCTTCCATGATGCATTCTTTCTTGTCTCTGCTTTCCATTTAAAATACCTGTCCTTTGTTCCATTCCTACAAGGTCATTGGAAGTTGCATGAGTTATTTTGTGTTAATTTGTCAGGGACAATGACAGTACATAGCATCCTTTCTACTTTCATTACCTTAACTCTAAAAATTAAGACAAAATGTTCGGGCAGCAGGTAGATAATTTAGGCAAGGTGCCATTTGGTCCATATCATATGTTCACTTAAGGAGCCCCTACTCTGCCCAGAAAATAAAACTCCCTACACTTTCCAACTTGGGTCTCTGAATGGCCCAACTGTAGGAGAAATTAGAAGAATTAAGTCTGTGTGTGAGAGGAGGAGAAGGATATTTTTATCATTCATTTATATATTCATTCATTCAGTGGACATTTGTTGAGTGTAAGGCTTCTGCTAGGAGTGGAGGACACACTGCTGATCAGAAACAGACACAGCCCTTGCCCTCAAGAGTTCACAGTATGAAGGGGGAGGGGGCTAAATAAGCCAAATAGCAACCCAAACAAATGTAAATAGCTGTGACTACTTCTCCAGAAGAAAGTGCTATGCATCCATGCAAACATGCAATAGGAGAAATGACATTTGACCTGAGATCTGAAGTACGAATTAGTCAGGATGGTGTCGGGAGGGATAAAGATTGTTCCTGTAGATGGAACAGCAGGCACAAAGTGCTGTGGTAGGAGGAAGCAAGAAATATTTGGAAATCTAAGGTGGTCCCCAAGATCCCCACGGCCCTGTGTGTACATGCCCTACATCGTTCCTGGGACTGCGAATAGGATGGGTTTTACTCCCATGACTGGGATATGTTATGAGGCACAGTTAACTTTAAGAAAGGAAGGTTATCCAGGTGGGCCTCACCTAACCCTATGAGCCAGACACAGGGGAGCTCAGCACTATGAAGCACAAGGATTCTGTGTACCATATGTGGCTTGAAGATGGAGGGGGACTCATGGCAAGGAATATGAGCAAGCTCTAGGTGCTGACAGCAGCCCCAGTGGACAACCAGCATTCTACAACCACAAGAAACTGAACTGCCAACAACAAGAATGAGCCTGGAACCTCCAGGTGAAAACTCAGTCTGGCCAACACCTTGATTTCAGCAGAAAGCCAACCACATCATGCCTGGACTTCTGACCTACAGAACTGTGAGCAAGAAATGGGTATTGTTTTAAGATGCTGAATTTGTGGTAATTTGCTGTACAGCAAGAGGAAATTAATAGAGCCCCTGTGGCTAGTGCCAGAACTCAGTCCCAGAAAAGGATGGCATGGGGGCAGGCTTCAGACATCAGGGCCCTGAAGGCAGCAGCAAATAATTGAGTCTTCCTCCTGAGAACAATGAGAAGCCACTGAAGAGATTAGGACGAGAATGACCTGATCAGATTTTGTTGCTCTCTTGCTCTTCTCTTTTTGCATTTTGTCTTTCTTTTCCTCTCTTTCCAAATTAAAATTACAAAGGCTTGCACCTCAAACTTTATAGTCTATTAAAAAGGAAGAAGAAAGCCGAAGAGGAGCGGGAGAACAAGAAGAGGATAAATGAGCACACTCTGAGACCAGTTACTATTCTAAAGTTTTAGGTGCATTTTCAGATTTAATTCTCACAATAAACTTCTTATTTCCCCTATTTTATGGGTAATAATGTTTTGTAACATCACCAAGGTCATCAGCTTGGGGGCGGGGGGGGGGTGTTGAACTGGGATTTGAATCCAAACCTGACTTGTTCCAAAATTCATTCTTAAACTCACTGCATTGGTCAAAAACCAAATAAAAGCCATGCTCTGTGGTGTGGCTGGGCTCTTCTCTCCATTTCAGATGGAGAGTCCCCTGATTCCAGCTAAAAAAAAAAAAAAAAAAAAACAGAAAAAAAATTAAACTCACTGTAATAAATCAACCACCCAATACTGCCTTGGCCATGGTCATTTCACTGAGCATGGAATATCTTGTCTGAGCCTCAGAAGAGTCCTGTGGATTAGGTAGGACAGCTATGAATCCAGAGAACAAGGACACGTTGGCCCCCAGGATCAGGCAGCTTGGCCCAAAAGGATGGGCAATAAACCTGCACCAAGCCCAGTCAGCCACCTGACATTCTCCCTTTCCTTGTCTGAATGAATGGTCAATGCCCAAACACTGGAGGGTGGAAGGTCCTACAAGTCCTCTCTGGGGATTTTAGGTGAGGTAAAGGGTTTTCAAACCCATCTCAAGACCATCCAAAGCTCTGAATCAGTCTCGGGGCCACTTGAGGACATTGCATTCCTTTCAGGTCAGTACTAAGGAATGCAGGATGCAGAGTCAGGAGGGAATTGTTCGTCTATCCCTGGGCACTTTTTAAGATTTGAAGACATCCAGGTCACACCCATAATCACTAGCTGTAAGAAATGACCAAATGCCCTTAAATCAATGTAAAAATAGTCTGTGTATTTTCCTTCAATGAATTACAAGAAGTCAATTATTTTGTTCTGTTCCCCAGAGAATTATAACATCTTATATTCTTTACCCAGAGATGTACATGCCTTTAAAGGAAAGGTGCACTGCTTTTCTAGCATTCATTTACATAACTTTGATGAATTACTGTAACCAGATTAGGGAGATAACATAACCAGACTATTAATTACAATGATTATTATTTAATGGAAAATGGGATTCTAGGCAAAGTGTGTAGTAAGAAGAAAGCTTAGCAATGCATTATACAGATGTGGTATTTTGTCTTAAAGAGTAAGATAAGTATCCAGTCTGTTCCACAATCTCAAGAATATATTCATTAACTCTGTAAGATTTATATGCATAATTGACCATAATATTTTAACACTATTTGCTTGATTTGGTGGTACAAAAAGAACAAGGAAAAACCATAACTTCAATTAAATTGAGTAAATCTCTCAAGGAACATATGGAAGGCCAGGTCAACCCAACAATGTAGGAAGCAGAGGGTTGAACAATGGTTAATTTTTTTTTTTTTTAATTAAGTACTGCATTGTTTTGATTTGAATTAGTTGGCAGTTTATTTTTAAAAAGATGGGGGTGGTAAGGAAAGCTTTGCTCCCATCAGTGATCCTCATAACCAAGGTATAATTTCTGGATGTGTTGATAGTTTCTAAAAGAGAAGCTTAGTGTCATGATCAAACCCTCAATCTACCACCACCAACCATCTGATCTTGCCTCAATTCCCTCAGCCGTAAAAGTGAGAATAACAACTGCCTCTGCCCATATGCAGTTGTATGGATGAAAGCAGGGATCTGTGAATTACAGCCAAACGCAGCCCACTGCCTGTTTTTGTATGGTCCCAACCTAACAATGCTTTTTATAGTTTTAATTTGTTGGGGAAAAAAAACAAAATAAGAATCCACCATTTCATGACATGTGAAAACTTTGTAGAATTTGAATATCAGAGTCCGTAAATAAAGTTTTATTGGAACACAGCCCCACTCATTCATTTAAATAGTGTCTATGGCTGATTTTATGCTACAACAGCAGAATTGAGTAGATGTGACAGAGAGCATATGGTCAGGAAAGACTAAAGTATTTACTATCTGGCCTTTTACAGAAAAAGTTTGCTGACCCCCGGATTAAAGGAGTAAAGCATGGAATCTCAAAGTTTGTTGCACATTAGATTCACCCAGGGAGCTTTAAAAATCCTATTTCTATGGCACACCCCAGACCAATTAAGTAAGAATCCGCAGAGGGTGCACTTCAGCCATCAAAATGTTTTAAAGCTGCCCAAGGGATTCCAATGTACAGCAGATTTGAGAGCCAGAGCAATAATATGTCTATGTAAGGTATATAAACCTAACACATAGTATGACCTTGATAGTTGTTAGCTGAACTGACAAAATAAATCCTCCTTTTTTCATTCCTCAAGCAGTTCTGTAAAAAGTTATTAAATACATAGTGGGTGTAAAATATTTTGCCCCCATTCCCTCTCTTTCCTGCCTGCCTCTGTTTTCACCTGCATGTAAGAGTTAGGGCAGGAGGAAAAAAAGTTTCCCTCTATGTTTTGAGTTTCTAAACATTCATGTCTTCATTGTTCTATATTTTTATGTATTCATTCCACAAATTTTTTTTTAAAGATTTGTTTATTTATTCCTCCTCCTCCCCCCCGCCCCTTTGTTTTGTACTTGCTGTCTGCTCTCTGTGTGTTCTTCTGTGTCTGCTTGTCTTCTCTTTAGGCAGCACCAGGAACCGATCCTGGGAACTTCCAGAGTGGGAGAAAGGTGCTCAATCTCTTGCACCACCTCAGCTCCCTGGTCTGCTGCATCTCTTATTGTCTCTGCTCTGTGTCTCTCTTTGTTGTGTCACCTTGCTGAGCCAGCACTCCACGTGGGCCAACACTCCACGTAGGCCGGCACTCTGTGTGGTCTAGCTCGCCACATGGGCCAGCTTGCCTTTCACCAGAAGGCCCTGGGAATCGAACCCTGGACCTCATATATGGTAGATGGGAGCCCAATTGCTTGAGCCACATCCGTTTCCCATTCCACAAATTTTTAATCTACAATACCATGTTCTATACAGTATTAATGGCAGATAAGAACGTCAAAGATTTGTTTTCAAAGTTCTAGAGCATACAATGTTGTTCTTGTAAATAGCCCTGTCAAAAGAAATTAGATATTATTTATGGGAGTTTATTTGAGTAGTTTGATTCATGAATTAGGCAGCCTCCAAAATGCATATGGAGAGAAGTTCTGCCATGGGAGTGGAAAGGGGAAACCTATATAGGGCAAACACAGAAGCAAGCAAGGAAATGTTCAGATTGGCTGATGTTAAGTTTCCATTTTATTTTGGGGAGGTCTTACAGGAGGGAGCACATATACATTGATTAGTATGGTATATCCATTCTGATAAGCTATTTCTCCTGGACCAAAACTGGTTTATCACCAGTTGTAGTTTATCTGCAATTCTGCAGTGTACATTCCTTTGTTCCATTTTCTCAGAAAGGCCCCGCAGGTCAATGGTTTTAGTATTCTGGAAAATCCTTTCATGGGAAGGGGTCTGGCCAGGCAATGTCCAATGCAGGTGACCATTTTAGTTTACTTAGCAGAGTAGCCTTTTGGTCATGCTCTCAATGATCTCATTGCAAACATGACCAAAGCACTTCCGTCACCACTATTAATTTCTTTTCTTGTCAGTCACTTGAGTAGGCTTGTCAGACATTTTGTTCCTTTTTGCCTTTTCATTTTTTGCATTTGTTTCCTTTCTTGATTGCAGTGAATCTTGTTGGGTGGCTGTTCATTTAAGACCCTGGGAGTGGGTTTACTTACTCAGCTGAGTGGATTATGGGCACAGCCCTCTCTCCAAGTCAGGGTGTCTATTATTTTTATTTTTAGTCTCAGTCCACTAAAGACAGGCCCATTTCTATTTCATTTGCCTTTTGATTAGCTATATTAAGAGCAAACATCTGTCTTGAGGGTGACAAGAAATTTAAACAGAATCTTGAAACACAGTTTGTACAAGCAATAGAAACATCTAGACTGATAATCACAGTTAAAAGCATAAATCCAAAGCATACTAGTTGTCCCTATGTTCCATTAAACCAAGAACCTAAGTCAGGAAATAGGTCTGCCTGTTGAAATGTTTGAGCCTGACTGATATCATGAAATACCTTAAATTGGTCCTTTAAAATATTCACTGTACCAGTCTTATTAATATAAAAGCAAAAAACAAACAACAACAACAACAAAAAAATGCAGTTATCTGCAGTTTACAAAGGGGATGCAAAATATCTCAATGAACGAGAACAGATTCTGAGAACCCAGAGGTGTGTGCTATAGTTTTCGATTAAAACACATTTCCCTCTATAGTTACCTTCCTTTTGAAAAAGATGACTCCAGGAAAGGTTATTCTTGATCATAAAATATAGCTGGTTTCATTAGATTTGCTCTGATTATTTATGTAGATGCAGAAAGAATTGGTAATTTACCCTATAGGCCCTTTTAAGTTTGCTTTGCTGGTAGTTTTCATAAGCAACCTGAGATTGGACTTTAAAAGCCTTGAGGCTAGGAAGCCAAGCCAAAAACCCAACACCAGATTTCACCTGCAGTATTTATGGATTTGGATCAATTCCTCTTTCTTGAGATCTCCTAAGTATTATATGATTCCTATGTTTGCCAGAAAGTAATCCTCCTTACAGACCTGTAAGGCTGGGAACCCTGGAGTCAGGTGCCACCGTGGTTTTTCCAAGAGGGTTTTGTAAGCATTGGCTCCATAAGTCAACTTTAGTTACTTAAAAGTCTCTGATCATGTCTGATTAAAGGAGCATCATTCTCAAATATTCCAATCAAAACCTTGGTAATGTAATCAGTGTCTCCAATTATGTCCTGTTAACAAGGAGGACAGATTCTGATTTAACCTATGCAAATAATTATATTGCCATAACAATAAGAACAGTTTCTGAATTCTGGAGGGATCAAGTGGGGAGGAAAAGATAAAGGTTTTATAAATTATAGATAGCTTAAGGGAAAAGAGTAAGGGATTCCTTGCATCTAGAAAATAAACCATTAAAATATCAGCAATAATCCAAACAAAACCTATAATCACTCTTTATCAGTTAATTCAGCCCTAGATAATTAATCCTTGTTCCACTGGATCTTGTGTTGGCAATTTCATGAACCCACTGACTTCTTCGCTAGAATGCTGGAGATGTTGATCCAGTGCAGTGGCACAGCCTCAAGGTTGTTGAAGCAATGCCATTAGAAACCTGTGCCCCAGAGTACCTGGCATAGTTCTTTCCATGGGTCTCTGAGATCAGCCTTTTTGTTGAAGATTAACTCTGGCCTGTAACTGATTTCAAGGGTTTTCAGGGAAGCAGCCTGAATAAAAGCTATCTGTAGAAGACAAAAGACTTATAATGGTGTGGCTAAATTATTGCTGTTTTATAAAAGTGAATGATCTGACAAGAGTTCATTAAACTTTCTTTTAAAAAATAACTGAACTTATGACCAATAACACTATTGTTGTCTAATATCAGGCAGATCAGCATGAGGACATCTCTTGGACAGTGAGGATATTGAAACATCTCTAGGAATTTATACAATTTCTGAAATATTTATATCAATAAAGTTTACAAATTTAACCAACAGAAGGTTAGAAACCCTTTTAATTTGACAACTTCCATGCAACTCATAACATATCAAATAAACCTATTTCTAGCACCTCTCATTTTACAAGGTGAAAGAACAAATCTTTTGTGGCCCTCTGGAAAAGCCTAAAGACAGTTTGAGGTCAAGAAGCTGTCGTTTAGGGTTAGATTCGGGGAAGGCAATATGTCCAAAGCTCTCAGATTTGAACATTTTGTTATATAGGATCATGGGCCACTGTGAAAAAATATTTGGCTCAATATTTAACCAAAGTGGCAATAAAAAAATGTTAAAGTAAATAGAGGAATTAACACGATTGTGAAAAAATAAACAAAAACAAAAAACCTAGAGTTCTTTCAAAAGTGAGAAGACTTGTTCTCTAAAACAATAAAAGATAACAAGGTCACTCCAAAGCACAGGAGATTTGACAAGATACAGAATCCTTGCCACTAGGCAGATTATTCAGTTGATTAAGAAAATCTTTTAAAACATCTTACTAAAAGCAGACCAATCATTCAAGAAAATTTTGTCATTTTAACAGAGAAGAAACCAAATTCCTAGTTATGCATGAAGATACTACCTGATAAGAAAACTCTTAAAACTCTTACAAATCTGTCAAATCTTAGCCAGTCTTGACCATGACAAATAAAATTACTTTTCCACAAACTTTCTACAACTTTTTTTTGCACTTAGGTTTTGTCTTACACATTCCTGTTTCTTATTCTGCAACAACCAGTCATTTTACTTTAGGACAAAACTGCTCTCTTTTTCCTTAACAAAAACATATCCTGCATAACTTACATATTTAAATTACTAAAAAGATCTTGGAAACTCTTCAAATCAGCATCCTACAAAACACAATTATTCTTTTTTGTGTGTGTTCATTTGTTTGTCTGGGTTTTCTGTTGTTGTTTTCTTTTTTTTTTTTTTTTTTGGAGTAATGAAAATACTCTAATATTTATTGAAGTGATGAATGCACAGCTCTGTGATTATACCCAAAAACACAATTATTCTTGAAATAAAGTTTGTCAGAATAATGACTCAATTTGGTTAAACACAAATTTGCATTTTTCATGAACTTAAATATCTAGTAGATATGATAGCTTATTTGATCAGTAAACCTGTATAAAGTTAGGAAGAACAAATAGAATAAAATTGTATGCTTGTATTGAACATAATATTAATAACTCAGAGACATAACTGTTTTATTTAACTAATAATATTAAATTAGTCCTATTTGCCAAAGGTTTACCTAAATTACATGAACTTGATTTTTTTAAAAATGTTTGGGTTTAGTTCTACAAATACTCTTTTTTTCACTGGAAATATTAGAAGCTCAGTTTCTTTAATTTCTGGTATTTTAGGGGTATTATTTTTATACAAGCATTTATTTATCTTTAAGCCAATTTCAATAGAATTATTTTAAGGAGTTTTATAAATTACTTTGGTAATACCATTCGGAGGTAGGAAAATATCAAACATCAAACATAAAGCCATAAATAGAGAGCTTATAACTTCAATTAAAAAGTTTTCAGTTTTCCTTCTAGTAATATACATGACCTTAGACTTTTCCTTTCAACCAGTCATACCCATATAATAGCACTGCTAGTTACAAACACTATGTTGTGCTTTTACCTTTTCTATTCATTTCCAAAGATTAACAAACAACTTTTTTACCAATTCTAAAGCTAAAAAATGTAACGTGAGATTGTATAGTCTAGTAAAACATCATGTGAAATATGAGTATGGGTAATAGTGAATATATGACTGGTTTTTCTTTGAAACCAAACAAATGTATGTTAATGTTACATGATGTTAATATCAGGCAAAAAAAAAAAAAAGGCAAATTATGCTAAATGAAAGAAACCAGACACAAAGTACTACATAATGTATGATTCCATTTATATAAAATGTAAAAAAAAAAAGTTTTTCAGCAATGAATCAGACATAAAAACACAAACACAGAAAACAGACATATAAAACTCACTAGTTTAAATAAAAGAACTAGCTTTCTTTCCTTGCACCACTCATATTTTTATCAGAATTTGTTCTTGGCAGATGGGACAAGCTGAAGTTAATTGCTTGAAATGAGGGCTAAAGCTTTCCCATCAATCTGTATGAAAAGGACCTGTAATATTTTCTTTGTCCTGATATGTAATCTTATAGAAGCTCTGCACTATTTCTTGGACCTGTTTGACCCTCAGATTTATTGTGGGAAGAGGGAACCTATAGGTCCCTTTCCAGATCAGTTCATTCAGCTTTTGTCTTCCAGGATTTAGCATCTGAGGTGCAGACCGAAATGGGTACAGCAGATATAGTTCAGGTAACCCTGGATCATATGTACCCAAAAGAACTCTAAATTCTTCTGTGAATAATTAGGCCTCTGAGTTCCATCTTTGACTACAGGTTAAAGGTGGTGGTGGTCAGAAGGCCAAGGTCTGTGCAGGGTCTAACCTAAAGGGACTTCTGTCTAGTCTCCTTCTCTTCCTCATCGTCTAAGTAAAAGGGTACGTGTGAAAGAGTGCTAGTAGATTCCATGTAATTAGGCAAAGGAGGATAAGAAGAAGGGCTGAAGGCACAAGTTGGAGTCGAGTCAGTCTGTCTACATTCCCTGATGGTTGTCTTAGCTTTTCCTTTCTTAAGTTTTTTATTGGCTATTGTAAGGAGGCTTTTAATAAACCTATTTTGGCATCACAAATTCTTTTTGACACCTCTGAATATCAATCCAAGTATGCATCCCATTGTTTCTGAGAGACACAGGACCCCTTATTTTTCAAATGTTCTCTAAGGTACTTTATCTCAACTAAAACTACCCATTGTGGCCAATGAGATTCTAAATTATCCTTTGCAAGGTCTGACCATATAACTTTTTAAATAGACAAGTTTGGAGTCCATAGATTTTAAATATATACCCAGCCAGCATCCCAACCAGGGAAACCCCAGATTCTGACTTTTTTGACAAAGAAGAACCCATGCTACTTCCTTCAGATCACATGTCTTTATGGTCTGGTGCCCAGACTTGTTTTATCTGGACTCTAAACAAACCCTTAGTCTGATCCCCCAACTTTTGCGCTGTTCCTACAATGTCAGAGCTCAATGCACTTCACAAGAACTCAGATCCAAGTGGGACTTACCCATCCAGTGCCGGGCCCTGTGGAGCAAGTTGCCGCATGGTGTGCCACAGGCACATGCTCAGGCACAAGAGACTTTTCAGCAACCGACCGACAGCACAAAGGGTCCAAAAGAGAAGGAGAAGAGATCTCATTGTGGCCCGTCTCCTGGGGAGGTCAACTGCTTGGGTCAAGGTCAGGGCTTAGCAGCTACACATACCCTCTTCACACCAGAGCGGAGAGATGCCTGTACCGTCGGGGTGGGGTGTTTATACAACCCAGTGGAGGTGGCCCTGCCACTGAGAACTGATAAACTGCTGATGCTGATTGTTCCCAGTTTCTGGGTTTAAGGTATGGTCAGACCTTTTCATTAGACCTAACATCTCGTCCAGACTGGAATGGAAACAGACAGAAACACCTGCACACAAGGGAAAGAAGGTGGGGGTAGGCAAGGGCTGGGAGAGGAATGCTAGGTGTGTCCATGGCCTCCCCAGCAAGCCCCAAGATAGAGCAGGGAGCACAAAGGGCTCCTCAGGTACCTTTCACCCAGTCTTGTCTCTGCCTCTGGGGGCTGTCAGGGATCTCTGTCAGGTCACACTTCTGATGCCCAAACTGTTGAAAATGTGTTAGACAAGATATTATTATGGGAGTTTATTTGAGCAGTTTACAACTCATAAATTGGGTAGCATCATACAAACCGTACGTGGAAAGGAACTCCACCGTGGGAGTGGAAAGCGGAAGCTTCTACAGGGCAATCACAGAAGCAAGCAAGGACATGTTCTGATTGGCAGATGTTAAGTTTCCATTTTACCAGGGGAGTTTTACAAAGTGGGGAGCAGATATATATTTATAAGCGATCCCTCCTGGACTGAAACAGGTTTATCACCAGGTGTTGCTTACCTGCAATTCTGTAGAGCATTTTCCCTTGTCCTCTTTTCTTGAAAAACCCCTGCAGGTCAGTTGTTTTAATCTCCCGGCAACACCCAATGCAGGTGGTCATTGTATTTTACTTAATGCCCCATATGTTCAGGTGGAACCCCCTGAATGGTATGGAGTTCTGGTAAACAGTCCACTATAACCTAAGGGGCTTAGTAGTAGCCTTTAAAATAAAAAATGTGTGGTACCTACCAGAGGCAATAACTAAAAAGAATACCTGAATGCTTGTGTCTTAAAAAAATAAAAAATTTTTATCCAGGTGGACGCCTGTTCTCCACATTACAATCCATCTGAGGATGGTAGAGGGGAAAAAACTCAGGTGGCATTGATTTCAAGAGGCCCGTGTCCCTGTTAGGAAGACAAGATGAATGCATAATAAACAAGCAGGAACTTCCAGCTCCATCCTGAATAGTCCACTCCTTTGTCACAACCAATGAACATCCACTAAATAATCCCCCCAAAGAAGATGAATATTGACAGAGAATGAGAAAAGAGTAGGAGAAAGAGAGCAAGTATATGGGTTTTGAGTTCACACTGCCTGGGTTCCAATTCCAGCTCCATCAGCCATGCGACCTCGGGCAAAGTGCTTACCTCTCAGTGCCTTGTTTTCCTGAAATGTAAAATAGGCATAATAATAATTCTGACATCATAGAGCCGAGCTGACGTGATTATTTAGAAAGAAACTACATATAAAAGCTGTTTTTTTCCCCCTGAATATTATACTGAAAGGTTGAAAGGTGGTCTTCACAGCCTACCTGCAGGGATCAAGCCCTCCATGCAAAAAATTGGGCTCTCATTATCTGTAGCTCACACTTCAGCACTGCCCTTTATGGCCAAATATGAACCTCTTGAAGGAAGAGAATATGACTGTAAAGACTCTCCCCAAATTAAAGCATTGTCCTTTTCAAAAAGGCCTTGCAGCATGTGATCTTTGTGTACACTAAAATATAGGTGCCTCATGAAGTTCTTTAAATAACCCATGAATTTTCTGATTGATAAACAGACCAAAGTTTCCATTTACATTTTCCCACTACGTTAGCCCCAAGCTCAAGTGTATCTTTTGCGGTCTTCAGTCCTGACATTTGTTTTAACTCTTGAAAAGGCATGCTTTTGGTGGCAACTTTTCTCCCAAATTAATCCAGTGCCATTCATAGGATTCTGTGCTGTGTAATCTTCTTCTAGATTTCTTTTTAATTTGTGTTGCTTTTCTATCTATTGTACTAGTCTCACCATTTATTCTTTCATAATGTAACTTCCTACATGACCTAGCTGTTAGTAGCTGCATTTTGACAAAGATGACTATGTTTTCTCTTTCTTTCTTCAGACTTCAAGACTTTGTGTAAATGGTTTTTAGGCTAAGCAGCATGCATTTTAAACTCTGATTCATCACTCTCATTATGAATAAATTCTTCATTGCCATTAGTGACTTTTCCTCCAGAAACGTGCATTGTTATTTCTGGGGATTTTTAAGGTAAAAATCATCTTGCATGCTTTTTATGTATGAATTATCATCATTCAAAATACTTTTCCCTGTTGAAAAGGCCAAATAAATTCATGGACAATAAAGACTTTAGGTGCCTTCATATTTCTTTAATATTTTCATTTTTTTTTACAAATCCATCTTCTTACACTAAAAACTAGCCCTCTATTCTTACCATTGCTTTTTCAATTTTTAGTACTGAATAAAATAAAGTGAAGGGTAAAATAATGTCAGTAATGTGTAATAATGCAAGAAAATGCAAGGAGAATTCATGTGGTAACAGAAACCACATGGGGTGAACAGAAGGGCCTTCCCTCTCTTGTAAGTGCTCTCGGCCCTCTACTCTCCATTCCCAATATTCATCTCTACCATGGGTAATCTACATTTCTGTATATCACACTTACGTTTCCAAATTTCTAAAATTGTGTTCAATCCCTTATGGAATGAATTTATATAAAAAGTTGATATTATGCAAATCGAGTACACAGTCATGTGTATATAAGTAGGTCCAAGAGCCTCTAACCTCTGCTTTGCACTTCTTATTTCCTTTGTTAGTTGATTTATTTCTATCAGCAGAACTCAGGACCTTAATGCCTGTCCACACAATCCAACTAGAAAGGGCTGGCAAATATCCAAGAAACCCAATAACCTATTGTGTTAGTTATCTATGACTGTGTAACAAAATATCCCAAAACTCAGTTGTATAAAACAGCAAACATTTGTTATTTCATAGTGAATCCAGGCACAGCTGAAGTGGGTGGCTCTGGCTCAAGGTCTCTCATAAGGCTGCAATCAAGGTGTTGGCTGGGCACATGGTCTCATCCAAAGGCTTAATTGGGGAAGGATCCTCTTCTAAGCTCACTCAACCCCATGTTGCTAGTATGCATTGCCTTGCATGCTATACCACATGACCATCTCCATAGGGCAGCTCACCATAGGGCAGCTAGCTTCCCTTAAATAAGCCAGCAAGAGAAAAAGAGGGAAACAGATGTAGCCCAAGCAATTGGACTCCCACCTACCACATGGAAGGTCCGTAGTTCAGTTCCCAGGTCCTCCTAAAGAAGAAAGCGAGCTGGCGCGGCAAGCTGACACAACAAGAGGATGCAACAAGAGACACAAGAAGAAAATCATAATGAGAGACCCAACAAAGCAAGGAACAGAGTTGGCTCAAGCAATTAGGCATCTCCCAACCACATCAGAGGTCCCGGGTTCAGTTCCCAGTGCCTCCGAAAGAAACAAGAAAGACGAACAGACACAGCAAGTGCAAACAAGGAGGGGGTAGTGAGAAATAAATAAATAAAATAAATCTTTTAATAAAAGAGAAGAACAAGATGGAAGTCATATTGCCTCATAACCAAATCTCAGAAGGATATACCATCAATTTTGCCATATTCCGTTCATTAAAAGCCAGTTCCTTGTTCCAGCCTAAACTGGAATACCAGGCAGCAAAGCCACTGGGGACCACATTTGAGGCTGCCTACCACACCTGTCCTGAATATGTTTATCACATACCTCCTCATATCATTTACTCATAAGTGACACAACTTAACAGTTGAAACTATTTTTTTTCCAGTGCAATCATGGGAAAATTGCAACCATTAGATTATATTAATCTAATTGTTCAGGTTAATATAAAATGTCTTACAAAAAATGTACACTTTCTAAGAGCAAAACCTCTTAAAACTGAGAGAAAAGTATGTCAAAAATAAAATCTTTCTCCATGCCATCCTAAAAAAGTCAATCCGGATTAAAAATGTAAGGTTGATAAAAAGAGATCAAGTAATACATGAAAAAATAATTCAAAGACCACGATATCAATATCATAAATGCAGAATTTGAAGCAAAATATTATATAGGGCAAATAGAGTCATTTTATTTTCATAAAGGTTAAATGTAAAATGAAGGCATAAGAGTACTGAATTGTATGCACCAAATCATACAGTATCAAAATACATAAAGTAAAACTAATAGATTTAAAAGTAGGATTTGATAAACATAACTCAGTGCTTCTTTTAATTCCTGAGAGGAGAAATACTTAAAGACATAGAGGATTTGAAAAGTAGGTCTATTAAGATTGATTTGATAGATATACATTCAACTTAGAGCCCCATGATCAGAATAAACAGAGAATGTATCTTCCATATCAGCACCCATGAATTATTTCCAAAAAAGTGATCATAAAGGGAAACGGATGTGGCTCAAGAGGTTCGGCGTCTGTCTACCATATGGAGAGACCGGGGTTCGATTCCCGGTACCTCCCGGTAAAAAAAAAAAAAAAAAAGAAAGTGATCATAAAGTAGTGTACAATGAAAATAAGTTTTCCAATGTAGAAATAAAATAAAACATATTCTCTGACTGCAATGAGATAAAAGCAGAAAAAAAAAGTACATTTGAAAAAGTTAACACTTTTCCCTTTAATTATGTCTACCTTAAAATAAAATTAATAGGGGATGGGGGCATATGGAAAGTATGTCAAATGTAACTATGGACCATGGTTGGTGGTAATAATCTGATGATATTATCTCATAATCTGTAACAAATATTCTATCATGGTGTGGTGTGTTGGTGAAGAGGTGTTGTATGGAAATTCTACACATGTGCATCATTATTTTGTAAGTTTACAACCTCTTTAACAAAAATATATTTAAAAAAATAATAGGGTGGGTTGGAAGAAAAATATACCTAATGTAAGATACTGTATTAGTCAGCCAATGGGGTGCTAATGCAAAGTACCAGAAATCAGTTGGCATTTATAAAGAGTATTTATTTGGGGTAGAAGCTTACAGTCACAATGCCGTAAAGTGAAGTTACTTCCCTCACCAAAGTCTGTTGCCATGTGTTGGAGCAAGATGACTGCCGATCTCTGTGAGGGTTCAGCCTTGCTCTTCCTCCTAAGGCGCCATGGTCCCAGTTCCTTCTGTTCTTAGCTGTAGTTGGACTATAGTTAGTGGTAATATTTTGATGATGCTCTTGCATAACGTATAATAAATGTTTCACAACAATACAAGGTATTGGTGGAGTGGTGATGTATGGGAGACTTGTATGTTGATATGCATGTTTGTTTTGTAATGTCACAACTTTTACTATACACTTATTGTTTATGTATATTCATGTATGAATGATATACTTCAATAAAATATGAAAAAAATAGCTGTAAAGAGTACATCATCAGTACCCATAAAATATCTTATTTCCTATGTTAAGTAACTATGATAATTGAAGTGCTTATGAATAGAATCATGTGGTGCTTGAGAATTGTTTAAAACTATATCCAGGAGAGGTGGAGAATGAAGGGGTAATAATAAAAAAAAAAACTACAAAAAAATATTAATAGGGGAGTAGGTGTAGCTCAGTGGTTGAGTGTCTGCTTTCCATGTACAAGATTCTGGGTTCAATCCCTGGTGCCTCCTAAAAATAAATAAATAAATAAATAAACAAACAAACAAACAAATAAAATTAATTAATACAAAATGAAATGAAATGAAAGCAACTCCTTCCCAGCTGGTGTCCAGCTGCCCATGGTGTTCCTACCACTTGATCTCAGTCCTTAGGGGAGTTGGGTTGGGTATGAGACTGGCTGAATTCTTGGCCTTGAGCAACTTTACCCATTTTCCTAGGGGATTATACAAATAATATTTACCATTATTTTCATTCTGTATGATGTGCAAAACACAAGCTAAGCTTACAGGCTATTTATAAATTAATGATAACTAGATCACCATCCTTAAACCTAAGCACAATAGGAGGAAAGAATTAATAAAGACAAAAAGAGAAGACAGCAAATTGATTTTTTTTTTTTTCCAAAAATTGAACTGATCAATGAGTGGCAAGAAATGATGTTCCTTTGGGTCAGACAGTCTTGGGCTTCACATCTGTCCTGAGCATTGCTAACCGTGGTGCCTGAGATTGGGTATGACTTAAACTCTCTATGCCTTGGTGTTCTCATCTGCACTATTAAGATAGACATAAGGCTGTTGGGGGATTATGTGAGAAAACCAATCCATGGTAAGCACTCAAAAATGTGTCTGCTATAATAAACCAAATATAGGCTCTTCAAAAAACCAACAAAATGCACAAAACTGTGACTAGTCCAAGGATAAGAGAAAGAAAAAATGGACAACATTAATGATGAAAAAGTGTATATAACAACAGATGTGGTTATTTTTTAAATTATTAGAGAAATATCCATTATTCCTTTTTTACCAAATTTGAAAATCTCAATGAAAAGGATTAATTTCTAGGGAAATATAAATTACAAAATCTCTCTCAAGAAGACTTAGAAAATCTGAACAGACCAAAACTATTGAAGAAGATGAAAACAGGTGTTAAAACATGTCCCCCACAAAGAGCCCTTAAGGTTGTTTGGGGTGTTCTAATCCCCTCAAGAAGCAGAAAATTCCTGTCCAAGCATTAAAAGATGGAAATATTCTTATTCGTGCTACAAAATGAAGGCATCTTTTCACCAAGATCTGACAAAACAAGAGAAAAATGTAATGAATAACACTCATGCCTATAGATAACAAAAATGCTAAATAAAACATTTGTAAATTAAATTCAGATATGTAACCAAAGGCTTATGAATTGGGACCAAGTAGGGTTGACTCCAGGAATACAATGATGGTTCAACTTAGAAAGTGGATTAATATAAATTATATTAATAGGAGGCAATCCATACAACCATCTTGATGGAAGTGAAGAGGAGTATGGGGTAAAATTTATCATCAATTTCTACTTAAAAACTATTAATAAAATAGAATAGAATGGGTTTTTCTTTAACATTTTTTATAGAAAGTCTAGCCTTGCCTAACTCTTCCAGTAAAATCAGTTGCCATACAAGGGTGTACATTGTCACCACTACTATTTAAGATTATTCTGCAATTCTATTTAATGCAATTAAAAATGAAAACAAAATATTGTAAAGGAGGAAGAAAGCTGGTCAGGAATTATAGATGTTATGGTTGTTTACTTACAAAAGAAATTGGAATAAGGAGATTTGTCTGGGAAAGTGTTAGAACTGACATGCGGGTTAGTATTCAGCTGCTATGCCGTGGAAAGGCTGTACACACCATCCACGTCCCTCATCTGTGCTGAGTGGTAGGTTCAGGAGCTTCATAACTACTTGAATACTTTGAATTTTGGCTGTTAGTAAGAGATATCATTAAGAAGGCTGGCAATAATATAATAGGCAAATCAGCAGCTTTCCTACTCACCAACTGTGACCAGCTGAAATATGTAATGGTAAAATAATCCTATTCACAGTAATAACCAAACATATAAAATATCTAAAACTGGACAAAAACATGCAGGACCTTTTTGATGAACACTATTGAACTTTACTCAGGGTCACATAAGAAGAAATGAATACTTAATACTTGAGAAGATCCTGCAAATTAATCTTTAAATGTAAATCAATCATCCTGAAAAGCCAATGGAATTTATTTTTGGAACTTGATGAAATTCTGGTAAAATAAACACAGAAAAATGCTTTGAAAAAAGAAGAGGAATGAGTTGGGATTTTCCTTCCCAGAAATCCAAATGTGTTATTAAGCCACAATACTTAGAGTAATTTGACATTGGTGCCATAATAGACACATCAGTGAAATGAAATAGAAAATCTAAAAGTAGCCGTATGTATATTTAAGAATTTAGTATATGATAAAGATGGCATTTCAAATCTGTGAGGGAAAGATAAATTATTCAATAAACAACTGAAGAAACTAGTTTTTATAATCTTGAACTTGGGAATAACTTTCTAAACTTTACATTATAAGATGAAATCATAAAGGCAAATAATAACATTTTTTATCTTCAAAAAATTTCTGTTGACAAAAGTTAAAGAGCAAAGAACACACTAGGAACAGAGGGTTGTCACATATGTGACAAAGACTGTTAAAATTTTAAAAAATTAAAAAGGAGTCAATCATTCCTGTTTACTGTTTGTTTCAGTTTCCTTGACTATTCAAGAAAATACCATGCAATAGTTTGGCTTAAAACAATGAGAATTTATTAGGCCATAGTTTTGACTCTAAAAAAAAAGTCCAAATCAAAATTTCATCAAGATGATTCTTTCTTCTCAAAGACTGGCATTCTGGGGCAGGCTGCTGGTGATCCTGGCTCCTGCATCCTCTGTCACATAGCAATGCACATGGAGGTCTTTCCTGGCCTTCCCTTCTCCTCCAGTTCCACTGATGTTCAGTTTCTGGCTACTCCCTGTAGCTTCCTCTTTTTCTGTGTCTGAATTTCATTCTGCTTCTAAAGGACTCCAGTCATTAGATTAAGACCCATCCTGATTAAGGTGGGCTACACTTTAATGGAAGTAACCTCATCAAAAGTCCTACTTACAATGGGTTCACACCCATGAGAATGGATTAAGTTTAAAAACATGCTTTTATGGGGTACGTACAACTCCAAGCCACCACACCATTTGTGATGATTAGGCTAATGTGTCAACTCGGCAAGAAAATCGTGCCCAGTTGTTTGGTCAAGCAAGCACTGGGCTAATTGTAATACAAGGACATTTATGGACTTTAGTTACCAGTGAGTTTACTGCATAGATGGCTGATTACATCTACATCGGCAAGGAAAATTGCCGTCAGCAATGAGTGATGCTTTATCCAATCAGTTGAATGCCTTAAAAGGGGAAGTGATTTCAGCATTCAGGAAGAATTTCCCAGCTTGTCTTTGGACAGCCAGCATCTCCCAGAAACTCATCAAGGACCTTCATTGGACTTTCATCAGAGCCCCTGGTTTGCAGTCTGTCTGTGGAACCTGAACTTGTGCACCCCATGGTCACGTGAGAGACTCATAAAATCTCACCCTATTGACAGATATCTCCTGTTGATTCTGGTTCCCTAGAGAACCCTGACTAATACAGCTTGGTACCAGGGGTGGTTCTTGAGGAACAGAATCTTAAACATGGGATGTCTGAGGTGGTCTGGGAGTTTTGCAATTGGCTTTCCACTCTAATTGGACTCAAGGATACTAATGACTCCCTTTCTAATAATGAAGAGGCCGCTAACAGTCTATGGCATGAGTTGGCAATAGAGATACGCAAAATATCATCTTTGGATTCCCCTACTTCCACGCTTATAAGAAGCAAGGATCTGGGTGAGAGTGTTTTCAACACCTAAACAGAGTTTTGTGGAGTCAAAAGTTATGATGATGTTGCCTGGTTCCTCCTAGATATTCTGGATACAGTTACAAAAGAAAGAGATGGGCTAAAGTCTTCAAATTTGAAACTTAAATGCCTCATGGATGATGCAAAAGTTTCTGTGTGCTCTGAAAGAAAATCTTGTCTCCTATAGCCACAGATTTGAGATATCTGAGAACCAAAGTTAGACCCTCATTGTAAGTATAGCAGAGTTACAAAGGAAACTAAAATCACAACCTTGTAGGGTTTCTGCAGTTAAAGTGTAGGCATTGCTTGGAAAGGAGTGGAACCCAGAGGATTGGGATGGAGACATATGGGATGATGATAATATTGGTGGGGACATTAGAACCCTAAATTCTGCTGAGACTTTACCAGATAAACCTGTGATGGCCTGCCCTGTGGAGACCACACTTTGTCAACCTTGTATCACCTAGCCTCCAGCTTGCCCCAAAGAGTCTGGACCTCCTCCCAGCCCTGAGGCAGGTACCAACCCAACTCCAGCATGCACTGCCCAGCCTCCCATCTGCCTGAGGAATCTGCCTTCCAACCCCTGCCTGAAGAGATTAATCCTGTCTCACCAGAAGAAAATGAAAAGGAATGCCCTGAGGTCAGTAGCTTGCAAGACATTTCTAATCCTTCTCTGTACCTACCCCCACCACCCCTCGTGTTTTTGAGGCCTATTACTAGACTAAAATCACAACAAGCCCCTAAAGG
Organism: Tolypeutes matacus; assembly: GCA_026826555.1. Classification (NCBI taxonomy): domain Eukaryota; kingdom Metazoa; phylum Chordata; class Mammalia; order Cingulata; family Chlamyphoridae; genus Tolypeutes; species Tolypeutes matacus. The sequence continues at coordinate 23,239,930 of JAKSZT010054215.1, read as the reverse complement.
TGAAAAATAAAGTGTGACCCATGAGGAAGTACTCTATACACTAAAAGAACTGCATGAGTTTTCCAACTTATACAGACAGAAATCAGGGGAATATGTGTGGGAATGGACATGAAGGGTATGGGATAATGTTGGAAGGAATAAAGTTGGATCAGGCTGAATTTATTGATATGGGCCCACTAATCAGAAATTCTGGGTTCAACACTGTAGCTCAAGGGGTTAGAAAGGGCTCTAACACTTTGTTTGGGTGGCTGACTGAAGCATGGACCAAAAGATAGCCTAACATATCTGAGGTTGAGATGCCCGATTTGCCCTGGTGTACAGTAGAAGAGGGACTTCAAAAGCTTAAAGAGATTAGAATGCTAGAATGGATTTATCATTTGAGACCTGCCCACCCACCCCAGGAATGTCCAGAGGACACACCTTTAACCAGAACTGTGAGGAATAAATTTGTAAGACTAACCCTATTTTCCCTGAAGAGCTCTATGGTTGCTCTTCTCTGTAGTCCAGATGTTACTATAGGAAGGGCTGTCATGGAATTAGAATCCTTAAACTTTATGGGGATGATTGGATCTTGGCCATAGGCCAAGTATCGGCAGTTAATCCCTAAAGACAAGGTGGACGTGGCTACGGCAATGAAAGGCAGATTCAAATAACGTGGCTATGGCAATGAAAGGCAGATTCAAAGCAGCACTCAAAATAGAGTCACATAGAGTTATGACATTGGCTAATAGATCATGGGGAACCTAGAAGTGAAGTGGATGGGCATTCCACTAAATTTCTTCTGGATCTGTATAAGCAGAAGAGTTCTAGGTTGAGAGAACAAAACCTTAACTCAAATTACAGAAGCAGAGAATCACAGCACCTTAATCAATTCCCAGACTTGAGACAGTTTACAGACCCAGAGTCCCTTGAATGAGGAGAAGGCCAGGTCCCCTTGGGGAAGGATCCTGTTAAACTGCCAAAAATTTATAGTTAATCTTCCTCCCGGCTTTCCCCAAGGATACCTACAGCCTTTTATGACAGTGGGCATTGGGGAAAGGAAATGATCAGACACTTCAGGGATTATTAGACACTGGCTCAGAAGTGACATTAATTCCAGGAGATCCAAAATGTCATTGTGGTCCACCAATCAGAGTAGGGGCTTGTGGAGGTCAGGTGATTAATGGAATTTTAGCTCAGGTCTGCTCACAGTGGGTCCAGTGGGTCCCTGGACCCATTCTGTGGTTATTTCCCCAGTTCCAGAATGCATAATTGGAATAGACATGCTCTAACTGGCAAATATCCCCATATTGGATCCCTGACCTGTCGAGTGAGGGCCATTATGTTTGGAAAGGCCAAGTGGAAGACACTAGAACTTCCCTTACCTAGCAAAATAGTAAATCAAAAGCAATACCAGATTCCTGGAGGGAATGCAGAGATTAGTGCCACCATCAAGGATTTGAAGGATGCAGGGGTGTTGATTCCCAACACATCCCCATTCAACTCTCCTATTTGGCCTTTGCAGAAAACAGATGGATCTTGAAGGATGACAGTAGATTATTGTAAACTTAACCAGGTGGTGACTCCAATTGCAGCTGCTCTCCAAGATGTGGTATCATTGCTTGAGCAAATCAGCACATCCCCTGGTAACTGGTATGCAGCTGTTGATCTGGCAAATGCTTTTTTCTCAATTGCCATTAGTAAGGACCACCAAAAACAGTTTGTATACCAGCAGTATACACTTACTGTCCTGCCTCAGGGGTATATCAACTCTCCAGTCAATATTGTGTCGTAATATTGTCTGCAGGGAACTTGATCATCTCTCCCTCCCACAAGACATCACACTGGTCCATTATATTGATGATATCATGTTGATAGGACCTAGTGAGCAAGAAGTAGCAAAGACTCTAGACTTACTGGTAAGGTATTTGTGTGAGAGAGGCTGGGAGATAAATCCAACAAAAATACATGGGCCTTCCTCTTCAGTGAAATTTCTAGGTGTCCAGTGGTGTGGGGCATTTCGAGATATCCTTTCTAAAGTGAGGGATAAGCTGTTGCATCTGGCCCCTCCTATGATCAAAAATGAAGCACAACGCTTAGTTGATTTCATTGGATTTTGGAGACAACACATTCCTCATTTGGGTGTGTTACTCCAGCTCATTTACCAAGTGACCAGGAAAGCTGCTAGCTTTGATTGGGGACTGGAACAAGAGGAGGCTCTGTGACAGGTCCAGGCTGCTGTGAAAGCTGTACTATCACTTGGACCATATGATCCAGCAGATTCAATGGTGCTGGAAGTTTCAGTGGCAAATAGAAATGCTGCCTGGAGCCTTTGGCAGGCCCCTATAGGAGAATCACAACTCAGCCTCTTAGGATTTTGGAACAAAGCCCTGCCATCCTCTGCAGATAACTACTTCCTTTTGAGAAGCAGCTTTTGGCTTGCTACTGGGCCTTAGTAGAGACTGAACCCTTAGCCATGGGCCATCAAGTTTCCATGAGACCTGAGTTGCCTATCATGAGCTGGGTATTGTCTGACCCACCAAACCATAAAGTTGGGCATGCACAGCAGCACTCCACAATAAAGTGGAAGTGGTATATACGTGATAGGGCTTGAGCAGGCCCTGAAGGCACAAGTAAATTACATGAGGAACTAGCCCAAATGCCCATGGTCACCACCCCTGCCATGTTACCTTCTCTTTCCCAGTCCACAGCTTAGCCTCTTGGGGAGTCCCTTACAATCAGTTGACTGAGGAAGAGAAAACCCAGGCCTGGTTACAGATGGTTCTGCACAATATGCAGGTACCACCCAAAAGTGGACAGCTGCAGCACTGCAGCCCTTTTCTGGGACATCCCTGAAGGATAGTGGTGAGGGCAAATCCTCCCAGTAGGCAGAACTTCCAGCAGTGCACCTGGTGGTTCATTTTCTTGGAAAAAGAAATGACCAGAGGTGCATTTGTACACTGATTCATGGATGCCAATGGTTTGGCTGGATGGTCAGGGACTTGGAAGGAACATGATTGGAAAATTAGTGACAAGGAGGTCTAGGGAAAAGATATGTGGATAGACCCGAGTGGGCAAAAAACATGAAAATATTTGTGTCGCACATGAATGCTCACCAGAGGGTAACTTCAGCAGAGGAAGATTTTAATAATCAAGTGGATAAGATGACCCATTCTGTGGCTAATGCTCAGCCCTTTTCCCCAGCCACTCCTGTCATCGCCCAATGGGCTCATGAACAAAGAGATCATGGGGGTAGAGATGGAGGTTATGCATGGGCTCTGCAACATGGACTTCTCCTCACCAAGGCTGACTTGGCTACAGCCACTGTTGAATGCCTGATCTGCCAGCAGAAGAGACCTACACTCAGCCCCTGATATGGCACAATTCTTTGAGGTACCAGCCTGCTACCTGGTGGTGGGTTGACTACATTGGACCACTTCCACCATGGAAGGGGCAGCAATTTGTTTTAACGGGAAAAGACACATACTCCAGATATGTGTTTGCATTTCCTGCACACAATGCTCCTTCCAAAACTACAATCCGTGGACTTACCAAATGTCTTATCTACCACCATGGCATTCCACACAGCATTGCTTCTGATCAAGGAACACATCTCACAGCAAATGATGAGCAGGAATGGGCACATGCCCATGGAATTCACTGGTCTTACCATGTTCCCCATCATCCTGAAGCAGCTGGATTGATAGAACGGTGGAATGGTCTTTTGAAGACTCGATTACAGCGCCAACTAGGTGGCAATACCTTGCAGGGCTGGAGCAGTGTCTCCAAGAGTCTGTGTGTGCTCTAAATCAGCATCCACTCTATGGTGCTGTTTCTCCTATAACCAGGTGTATTAGTCAGCCAAAGGAGTGCTAATGTGAAACACCAAAAATGGGTTGGTCTTTATAAAGGGTATTTATTTGGGGTAGAAGAAGCATTAACTTTCTTCTCACCAAAGTTCATTGCCAAGTGTTGGAGCAAGACAGCTGCCGGTGTTTGCTAGGGTTCAGGCTTCTTGTGTTCTTCTCTTCCCAGGGCTACGTTTCTCTCTGGGCTTAGCTCTTCTGGTTCCTCCACAAGGTCAGCTGTAGACTATCAGGCGAACAGCTCACTTCTCTTCTTCTGGGGTCTCTTCTCCAACATCAAAACTGCTTCTCAAAAACTGCTCTTGCCATGCCTTTTATAGTTGATTCCCCACCCACCAAGGGGTGGGGCTCAGCACCCTAATCATAACCTAATCATGCCCAGATTAACAGATCAGTTTATAAACATGATCCAATTATATTTTTGGAATTCAAAAGTACATCAAACTGTCCAACTGCAACACTCCACCCTCTGAATTCCAAAAATACATTACAATATTTTTAAAAAACATTAAATCAGTAACAATTCAAGTACAAAATCATATCATAATCAGTTTAAAGAAATACAGTTCATCTTGAGGCAAAGTCCCGTCTGCTATAGACCTCTGAAACTTATAAAAACATTTAACTGCTTCCAATACACAAATGGAAAGACAAGGATAAACATTTTCAGTATCATAAGGAGAAATTGGATGTTAAACATGAGTCATGGATCCTCTACAGTTCAGTAAACCTTCAGGGCATCCTCTATTCGATTTCAAATTCTCAGAGTCATTCTTAAGGATGGTTTCTTCTCCTTGGGGCCACATGGGAACCCACCCTTTCCACAGGCTTGCCCAATGACCATTTGCTTGGTTCCACCCTCATCAAGCATCTGGGTGTCGACCAAGCTCCAGACCTCACCATCCAAGAGTGTTGGGGTGATTGTCACACCTTACCCAATCTTTGGATTAGAGCTGTAGCCCCCCTAGTACAGTGAGGTGAAGACAATATTCCCCCTAACCTTTGGTATACAGGTTCAACCCTCTCAGAGCAATGGGTTGACCACCTGGCCTTCTCTAATCCATGGGAGACAGGTACACCCCTCTCAGACCTATAGGGTGTTAACCTTAACCACCCTAATCTTTTAGGAATGTGCTCCACCCTCTCTGCACTCTGGTGTAGCAAAACTCTCCCAGAACATCAGGTGGGGACATCCACCCTCTTCAAATGCTGGAGAAAACTCACCCTCTCTGCACCATGGGGCATCAAAACTTTCTCAGAACATCAGGTAGGAACATCCACCCTCTTCAACTGCAGGGGCAAACTCACACTCTCTGTACACATGGGTGGGGCTCCTCTCTTGGCCCAAGGAGATGTCTTCGGTCCAGATCTCTGCTTCCATGGTTTTCTTCTTAAAGCTGATTCTCCTTCAATCTCTCCTTTCCATGTCCTCTTTTGTCCAAGCTGACAGTGGTTTTCTTTATATAACTCTCTCAAAAACTTTGTTGGTTTAGCATGCAGGAAGCAGGGGCCCAAGCCATCAGACAGTAAGACTTTCCACAAGTCTTTCCAAGATAACTGCACTTCAATTCTGATTTATAAGTTTCAGGTTTAGCTAAGTCTTCAAATGGGGCACTTTCATCTGGGAATTTGATTTCCAGAAACTTGGAAGTTCTGGAATCAGTTTCTGTTTTTTTGTGCCCAAAAGTTCAGTCCTTAGTGTATTTCTCTCATCTAGTATTTTGCTATAAGTTGCAAGGAGAAGCCAAGCCACATTCTCCGAGTTTACCTTGGAAAGGTCTTTAGCTAAATGCTCTGGTTCACCATTTTCAAATTCTGTCTTCCATATAACACCAGGAGTTAATCTTGCTAAGTTCTCTGCAACTTTAAAACATGGATCGCCTTTCCTCCAGTTTCCAATAATAGTTTCATCATTTACTTCTAAGGCATCATAGAAACTCCCTTTAGCATCCATATTACTATCAACAGTCTCTTCAAAGTGATCTAGGCCTTTTCCATGAAGCATTTCACAATTCCTCCAAAAAGTACCCCTTACCCATTTATAAAACAGTTCCAACATTTTGGTAATTGCAAAAGCACTTCCCCACTCCTCGGTACCAAATTCTGTATTAGTCAGCTAAAGGAGTGCTAATGTGAAACACCAAAAATGGGTTGGTCTTTATAAAGGGTATTTATTTGGGGTAGAAGTCCATAGATACCAGACCATAAAGCATTAAGTTTCTTCTCACCAAAGTCCATTGCCAAGTGTTGGAGCAAGACAGCTGCCGATGTTTGCCAGGGTTCAGGCTTCTTGCGTTCTTCTCTTCCCAGGGCTGTGTTTCTCTCCGGGCTTAGCTCTTCTGTTTCCTCCACAAGGTCAGCTGTCGACTATCAGGCGAACGGCTCACTTCTCTTCTTCTGGGGCCTTTTCTCCAACATCAAAACTGCTTCTCAAAAACTGCTCTTACCACATGCCTTTCATATTTGATTCCCAACCCACCAAGGGGCGGGGCTCAATGCCCTAATCATAACCTAATCATGCCCAGATTAACAGATCAGTTTACAAGCATGATCCAATTATATTTTTGGAATTCAGAAGTACATCAAACTCTCCAACTGCAACACCAGGATTCATGGATCCAGGTATCAAGAAGTGGAAAGGGGAGTGGCACCACTCACTATTATCTCTAGTGATCCAGGAGGAAAATTTTTGCTTCCTATCCTTGCAACCTTAAGCTCTGCTGCTCTACAGGTTTTAGTCCCAAAAAGAAGAGTGTTGCCACCAGGGAACTCAACAATGATTCCATTGAACTGGAAGTTAAGACTGCCACCTCCTACCTCTGAATCAACAGGCAAAGAAAGGAATTACTGTACTGGCTGGGGTGATTGATCCTGACTATGATGGGGAAATAGGACTGCATCTACATAATGGGGGTAAAGAAGAGTTTGCCTGGAATACAGGAGATCCTCTAGGACACCATACCCTAGGATTAAAGTCAAGGGAAAATTGCAACAACCCAATCGAAGCAGGACTAACAATGGCCCAGAATCTTCAGGAATGAAAGTTTGGGTCACCCCACCAGTCAAAGACGCATGGCCAGCTGAAGTGCTTGCTGAGAGTAACAGGAACATGGAATGGGTAGTGGAAGAAGGTGGTGATAAATATGAACTTCAACGACATGACCAGTTACAGAAATGCTCATGAATCTTTCTTCCTTGTTTCATTATGAGTATGATTGTATATGCACCCCATTCTGTAGGAAATTAATGCATTTCCAATTGTACGCAGGAGACTTGAACATTGTTAGGTGGAGATATATATATATATGCATGTCTTTTATTGTTTTTACTTAGAGACTAAGTATGGTTTAAGGTAATGTGTATGGTTGCCTAGTTGACAAGGGGTGGACTGTGATGGTTAGGCTAATGTGTCAACTTGGCAAGGTAATTGTGCCCAGTTGTTTGGTCAAGCAAGCACTGTGCTAATTTTAATACAAGACATTTATGGACTTTAGTTACCAGTGAGTTTACTGCATAGATGGCTGATTACATCTACATCAGCCAGGAAAATTGCCGTCAGCAATGAGTGATGCTTTATCCAATCAGTTGAATGCCTTAAAAGGGAAGTGATTTCAGCATTCAGAGAGAATTTCCCAGCTTGTCTTTGGACAGCCAGCATCTCCCGGAAACTCATCAAGGACCTTCACTGGACTTTCATCAGAGCCCCTGGTTTGCAGCCTGCCTGCGGAACCTGGACTTTGCATCCCCACCGTCATGTGAGAGATTCATAAAATATCATACTATTTACAGATATCTCCTGTTGATTCTGTTTCCCTAGAGAACCCTGACTAATATACCATTCTATGCCTAAATTCTACTATAGTGCCTAGCACATAGTAGGCAGTTGAATGAAGAGGTACATAAAAAGGTTTGCAAGTTAGTAAGGAAAAGATGAGCACCTCAAATTTTAAAATGAACAAAAGACATGGATTAAAAGTAATAATTCTGAAAGGCCAGTAAAAAAAAGTTCAAAAATTGTAAATCTTATCAGCAACAAGATAAATACTTTAATACAACATTATCGCCATTTTTCACTTACTACTATCTCTCTTAGAAGACTAGAAGGTGAACATAGTAGACTAGAAGATCTTAGTAGACTGGAAGATGAGCATCGAAATCTTAAGGTGTTTTTTATCATGGTAGTTTTATATTCTTCTTAATAGTCTTCTATATGTTTTAATTATTTTCAACATAATATGCTACTTTTAAAACAAAAATGGTAATTGAAGGAACAATAGAAAAGTAGCACTTAGTACCCTGGAAGGAAATCTTTTTGCATCTTCGTTAGCTCTTCCATCTCCTGTGCTTGCTGTTTTCCTTTGAATGACTTCTTTTCACTAGACTAGATCATTATAGTCTACAAGCTTTTACTAAAAGGTAATATTTAGTTACTATTAAATGGAAATCCCTAAACTCTTTTCCACCCCCACTATCATATTCAGCTACTACTGCCACCCACTACCCTGTTTTATTTTATTATTCTTTTCATAGCTTTCAATGTGAAATAATGTTATTTACATATTTGCCTACTTGTTTATTATCTGTATTTCCCCACCAGAATGTCATCTCCATGAGGGTAAGGACTTGAATTGTTTATATTCAAATCTATATCCCAGTACCCAGAGCAGCGACTGTATCAATAAATACATGGTGAATAAATTAATGGATGCGTTTGTGTTAGCAGGAGGCTCTGGGTTCTGGGCTTCTAGGTTCCTGGCTATGTTGCATAAAAGAATTTACAGACACACCATAGGGTAGGCAAGGGAGTAAAGAGTTTATTAAGAAACAAGAAACGAGGTAAGTACACAATCTGAGACATGGACTGTGGGCATGCTCCAGGGTGAGTCAAGTGTGTGGGGCCCCAGGGTAGGCCTTTTTAAGACCTTTCCTCCTCCCCCTTCCTAATGTTGGGGAGGGGCCCCAGGTGTTTGCTGTTCTGCTTAGTTGCCTTATGATCCCTGCCTGTTAGCTCTCAGTGACCCAATGAGGAGGCCTGTTTGGGGTTATCCGAGACCTCTCCTCGACTCCAGAAAGATTTCCAAATGGGACCTCGCCCAGGTCTTGGCGGGATCTTTCCAGTTTTGTCCTAAGTAGCAGAGGGTTTCTGGGTGGAGTCTCACAGCCATGTTCTCTGCTGGGTCCCAGCTACCTTCCCTCTTTCCTTATACTAACCTGCCTCATTTGCTTTGGAAGAGTTGGTTTATTTCGCCTGACTATGCAAATGATTCATTGCCTCTTGAGAATCTTTTGGATTTAGTTCTGCTAGTTCTCCTTATTAAGCAGTGTGGCTGACCTACCAGGCAGTCGTGCATAGTAAAAATTGTCCAAGTCTAGAAGTCAGCAGAGATGGACTCCAATCCAGCTCTCACCACAAACAAGCTTCCTAACAAATCATTTTCACTGTCCTTATACACGAGACTGACCCTATTGAAAAGCTGCCAGACTTTCTCCTCCTTGGTGTCATTTTGCCTCTTTGAGAGTGTTCACACTCTCTCCTATGTGCCCTTGCTCTTTCCTGCCTCACTCTCCTAGATGACGAAAGGCTGCTTAAGCCCCTGTAGGTTACCTACTGCCCAACTCCAGGGACACAAGACTCATATCCTTGCACTCATGATCTTCCTTGCTCGTTTCTCATGAAAACCCACTTTCAGGGCCGTATCCAAAAAGTTCACATTGACGGCTCCATTTCACTTGCTTTTCATAAGACCCAAGCACTTTCGTTCTCTGCAGATCATTGCCATCTTCTGATTTATAAAACTCAGGTGACTAAAATATGCTAGATAGTTACAAGGCACATTTACCATTCACTTATATATGTCCCAAGTAAAAGTTATTTTAAAAAGTCACAGTGCTTTCTAATACAGAATAATTTAATTAATAATAGATGTTATCACAAAACAGCTCTCCAACTTCTTAAATACCATCAGCTTTGTAAAAGGTATAAAAAGTTGGATCCACTCCTAGCCCTGTGGGCTCAAGCTCTAAATTGTAAATGTGAGATATTATTATCTGAACCTCTCAGGACTTCCTTGGCACTGGGAGGAATGGCATGACAATCCTCACTTTAATCCCCTCCCTATTTTTTCCCAGATATTTATAACACAGCTGTGGAAAGGTGCTCCTGGCAGGAAGTTGGCATGCGATTTCTAAGGCTGGGAACAAAAATCTGAATCAAACAGAAATAAAAGCACATTCCAAATGGATGAATTTCTTCAAGTTTGAGCTTAAAAAAAAAAAAAGCAATACAAAAGAGTTGAAGTGTGGGTTTAGAGAGCATAACGTGATGTTAGGGAATAGATAATTATCTGAATAACCCAAGTCCCAAGCCAATGCTTTCTCTTAAATTTTCCAAATAACACAGGTAGAAGTTGATTTCCTCTTATATAGAGAGCCAGTGATAAGATAGTAGTACTGTAGTACTAGAAAAACCCAGTGCAGCTTAAAAAATGCATTGCCCTGAACCTTTGTAATGGAGGGTTAAGAATTACATAGAAGCCTTTTTATTTTAAAACATAGCAGAAGGTTAATACCTGAAATTGCTGAAACTGGCTGGATTTAGTCTAGACCTGTTATTATTATGGTCATTCTAAATAGGTTTCACCCCTGTTTATACTTGCACAAAACTTAGCCTCACACTTTGTGTGTACTTGCCATTGTGACGGTAATTCTAGACTGAACTTACCTTTGTTTATGGTTAGCCACTCCACCTTCCTGTTTGAGATCCGTATGGAACACCTTGTGACTGACCTCTACTCTGTACTTTCTTATCCCAGAACCTTGATCTCTGACAATGATTATAACCTTGTAACTCACCCTGGTTTGGTACCCACCCCACCATGGTCAACCCCCTAATGCTTATTAATGAAGGAACCTGTGTCCAGCTCAACCCCGATTAGCCATTAGCACCCCAATGGTATGAAATATTCGAATTTCTGCAGTTCAGGGAGGATGATTTGAGATTGCACATCTCTGGTCTCCCACCAATGAATAAATCCTTTCTTCTTCCTAGCCTAGTTGGGTGTCTGTCTATCCTGCGAACAAACCCAGCCGAGGACCACCCTGCCCCTCTTCAGGACTACTTGAAGATGCTGCATTCAAGACTTACTTGACTAGGCATAGGCTTGGCTTTCCAGAATCAGATGGTAAAAGCCTTTGGCACTTAAATAAAATATTCTCAGTTGCGATAGACTAGACCTTTTCTTTCTTTTTATAGGGAGAAATATGAGTTGCGTGGCTTTCACATTGTAAAAACATATTGTAAGGATGTATTTAAGGGAACTTAGGAAAGATATTGTGTCATCTAAAACTACGTGGGCTGGAAGCAAAGCTGGTGATTTGAGACTGGAAGACTTAACCCTTTATTGGGCTCAGAGGATATCAATCACCCCTGTTATACAAGGGAAATCTGAGACTAGGTGCTACTACTCAGGACAGCTTTAGAAGGGAAGGCAATCTTTGAAACTGCACATCAGCTTGTGTCTGGCTGGAAGATATGCTGAAGAGCTAGTGGCAATGATAGCTTCCTCCACTCAGGCCACGTGGTCATTCAGTGGCCACATCCACTCAAGCATTGCTTTGCAGCACTGCACAGTTACTGAAGCCCTTTACTTGACACCATCTCACTGATCTCCACATTTATTCCTTGACAGGTGTAGGCAAAAGCTAGCTTCTCTGGAGCATAGAAACATCTTGGCAATTGGCTTGTGGATGCCTTCCACAAATCAGTAAGAAATGGGCTGGGATAAGGGTCAAGAATGAAAGGTGTCAACATTGTAAGATCCTTGTGGGCATATGAATGGTGTGTATACAATTCTGCAGCCGTCACTGCACCTACAGCAATATTTTACAGTATATGTAATTGCTTCCCTGATATTAATAATTGGTAATGTTTATTAAGCATTTACAACTTGCCTTGCAATTTGCTTAGCAAGTCACATGTATTGCCTTATTTTATTCTCACAATATTCCTAAAAGACACTTAATAAATACCCATTGAATGAACAGCCAGACTAAAGTCAATTAGACAGCACTGGGCAATAGTACTTTCTCCCTTTACAATCATAACATCATGGCCTCATTTGACTCCTTGGAGATGTTTCTGAATCCTAGAAAAGGGAGGGAGTGAAGGAGGCTAGGCAAAAGGCAGCAGTCCACCTAACCAGAAGTTTGCATTTCTTATCCTCAGCTCCAGGAAACTCAATTCCACATTTCTCCAGTAATGCAATATTAAAAAAAAAAAAAATACTCTAGATACAAGAGCTTGCCTGATTATTACTCCAGTCAAGAAATTCTTTGCCCACTCAGGATGCAATTTTTCTTGTGGAATTTTCCATTGGAAAAAAAATCAGTAAATGTTTAAGTGTCTATAAGGTGTTACATATTCTGGCCCCAGAGAGGAAACAAAATATTATCCTCAGAACATCAGTATCATCATAGTGAGCACCTATTTAGTGAGCACCTATTCCATCTAGACACACACATAACCACAGGAGTTGGAATTATCATTCCGCTCTGACAACCAGGATAAAGAGAGAGAAAACAACTCACACGAAATCCCAGAGCTAATGAATGTCAGAACCTGGAACAGAACCAAGTTGAACTTGGCTCAAAGGCCTGTGCTTTTCCCACTGTTCTACACTTTGTCATCTGCCCCAGTTCCTGCCCTTGAGGAAAGTATGCTTCAGAGGTGACCAAAGGTAAAGAACAGTTCAGGTGCCAAGTAGATGATGCAGTCCCAAATGTCATTTGTAGAGGACAGTAACACCAGGAGACAGGAGAGGCACCAGAGAAGAGTTAGGGTGGGGCCAGTCTTTAAAGAGTAAGAATTTAGTGGGCCAAAAGTAATCGGGACAAAGATTCCTAATGTTTTCCCAAACCCCAAAAAGCATTCCTCTCTTATTCTTTTGAAGAGGTTTGGCTGAGTCCTGGTTATCCAGATAGCGATGGTATTTTCCAGACCCCCTTAGAGCTAGGTATGCATGTTGATGAGAACAACCAAAGGCATAAGAGAGAGCAAGATAGATGGGGCCTGGATCCCTGGACCTCGCGGAACAGACTCTTCCCAACATTATGTGACAGAATGACCTTCAAACTTGTCTGACCTACTGTATTTTAGGGTCAATATCAGCAGCTTAGCCTATCTCTAACCATGCAATGATCCAAGCATAGAGGTAAGAGAGTAAAAAGCCTATTGAGAAAAAAAAGTGGAATTGAGGGTCTGGGAAAGCAGAGGAGAAAAATATCTAGCTTGAAAGGTCAGCTGTGGTCCCACTGTGGAGTAATTGGGTCATCATTGATCCATCCAGGAACATTAATGGAGTGCCTGTGAAGTGCTGAGTACTGTACTGGAGACTGGGAATACAAAGATGAAAGACTTTGCCACCACCCTCAAGGATCTCAGCATCCAGAAGGGGAGATCAGGAGAAAGCAATCACCTAGCAGTGAAACAGGTACCATGATAGGCTGTGCAGGAGTCTGTGAGAGCACAGGCCGTGGAGGCTATCCAATAAGTCTGCGTGTGTTAGAGCAGTCCTCAGGAGTCTTGAAGGATGAATGGGTGTTGGCCAGCCAAAGACAGGTTGGCCAGCGAAGGTGGGGTCCCAAAGCAAATCTCTCTGCAAAGTCTCAGATTCCAGTGAGCATGGGGGTGCTGGAAAATAAAATTTGTTCTATATGACTGAAGTATATAGGGGAGAGGCTAGAAAAGAGTGGACAAGTATGCAGAGTCCAAAGTATGCATTTATTCATTTATTTATCCACATAAAAATGTTTATAGAGCACCTAATTTTTGAGTTAAAATTAAATTGCTTACAACAGGTGGTAGGTAGAGTAGAAAAACATCTGGCATATAGTGAGCTATTATTATTATCTAGACGAGACAATTGCATGGCATACTGTGAATCTAGTCAGGAGCAAGAAAAACACTATCCCTGTCCTCTCCAAATTTAATGTAGTGGACAAGACAGAATTTTTAAAAGCAGACACATTAAGATACAATCATAACTTAAAAGTGAAGCAGAGGAATGTATTCAGTATAATCTATGCACAACAATCCCAAAATCTCAATGGATTTTCACAACAAAGGTTATTTTCTTGCTTACCTTATAGCTGATGATTGGACATCTTTTCAGGTGCCTTTCCTCTTCTGCTTCCATTCATCCCCACAGGAGCTCTCCAAAGTCTTCTAGATTCTCTAAATCTAGCTGGTCAATGAAGAGAAACAGCCTGAAAGATAGGACACCTGCCACTTAAACACAGCTCCTGCATATGCCTCACATCATTTGAGCTTCCGTGCTATTGATGGGAGCCAGCCACACAGGGGTGGGAAACGAAGTTCCTGGGTGGAGAGCCACTGATCAGCCTGAGCTCTATTCAGCTGAAGGAGAACACAAAGTTGTTGGTCAGGTGTTTGATTCTAAAGAGGTATGAGAGCATTTAGGTAGGAGAAGCTGAGCCTCAAGGATACTTCTCTGAGGAAGAGATGTTTTAGTATAGTTGGCCATGTCTGGGGAATTTGTAGTAGATCCTGGAGCAATGGGAGAAAATTTTAAACAGAGGAGCAAAACAATTTCTTTTAAGTTTCAGAAAGATCCCTTTAGCAGCAGGAGTAGAAATTGGATTAGTAGAATACAAAAGTACTGGGAGAGTATGCCATGACTCAGATAGGAAATGATGAAGATCTAAACTAAAGAAGTGATATTGGGGTTGAAGAGTAGAGAAAGCATTCAAGTCAACTGGACTTGGTGATAGATTGGATAGAGATAGGAAAAGAAGGAAGCAATGATGGTGGTAATGGAATCTGCTTTGAATAACCTGAGGAAATATAATACAATTAAGGAAATAGAAGAAAAATGGTGCTTGAGGAGATGGGATATTGATTATCATTTTGGAGAAGTTGAATTCAAAGTACCTGCTGGGAATCCAGATGCTGATGTCCAGTTAAGTAAAAAATATTTAGTCTGAAATCTCAGGATTGAGACTGGGGATGGAACAATACAGTGGAGAGTCATCAGAGGAGAATGGATAACGGAAATGCGGGCAAAACCCAGGCCTCACGGTTGGACCTTATAGTATAGCTAAGGAGAAATTTCCCATCTGCTTTCCAGGTTTCTTCCACCTAGAAAGACTCACTGCTGTTTGTGATGTCATAGTGGCATCCTGTCTTCTCCAGCTCTCTCCCTCCTAGCCACCATCAGTGTGATCGCCACCATGCCTTAAAAATTCTGTTCTTACTCAGAGTTTTCTTCCTTCTTATCACACAAAGCATAGATTCCCCATTGCTTTTACAGCTTGTTGATGAGTGCAGTGCAATTTTCCACTGTAGAAGTACTCCCCCACTCTACCCCAGCTCCCACACTTCTGAACGGCTGCTCCTCTCCTGCCACTCTGCCCCAGGTTCAGAAAGAACCATGACCTCCTCGACCAAGCAGAAATGAAGAGTGCCATTTCTCAAGTCCTCTGTGCTGCTGCACACACCCACATTTGCATTAGTTCTCAGCTTGTTTCCACTCTGCCAGTTTTGCTTGTATGTCTGGCACTGGGGGTAGCTCCCTGGGCTTTTTGCAGGCCTGTTCTTTCACCCAGAAGGAGGGTGGACCACTCTGACTCCAATATGTTACTGATTGCCAACTGGCAGGTGGCTGGGGTGAAAGAAGGGTGAAGTCACTTCAGGGGGGGCCAGCAGGCAAGGAATTGGGGCACCAGATTGGTACCCACAGTTGCAGCTTCAAACTGTCAACAATAGCCAGAATCCTGAATGCTGAACCCTCCTGTCAGTCCTCACAATCGTGGAATCTTCTAGGAGTGGCTTGCATACTAAGGTAAAGGAAATTTCTCTGAACCATACTCAGTCTACAAATCAGAGTATTGAAATAATGTCTCATCCTCTTCTAGATTGGTGTAATATGCAGATTCACCCCCAAAACCAATCTCAAACTTCTCCAAGATGGGGAATTCCTAGATATATACTGTAATCCATGTCCTTCCTCTGGATACCTCCTAGTTTCTGTGTTGCTGTTTCTAACATATTGAGGTACAGGGTGCTATGGCTTGTGCAGCTTTTTAAAGACTCCTCCCCCTGCCAGAGTAGGATGTCCTCTCCTGCCATTGATGTCCACAGAATTTTGACAGTAGAGTACATGGAAGCCCTCTGTATCCCAGCCTGGAATCCAAGCTTTAGCTTCTCTCCAGCTCTACATCCCACTCCCAGAAACTCACCTTCAGGTTTCTTGAGAGAGCAAGATTCCTTTCCTCCTTGCACCAACCATTGCTCAACATTTACATAATCCCTCCAGGTTTTCTCTCTCTCTCACCTACCCCACCACAGCTTCTATTTCTGCTCCATTTAACCAATCTCCCCACATTCTATTGACAGCTTTGTGGCCAAATGGCCACAGCTCTTTCACTTTAGGAGGTCTTCCCCATATTCCCTACTAGCCTTTCCAAATCAGGTCTCTACCCTTTCCACCCTGCTTTGTGCTTGGGGAGGCTGCCCTAAGAAGACTGCAGCCAGGGATTCCCTTGCCTATTGGCTATGGAAGTTTGGCCAAAGGGAGCTTCCAGCCGGAGAACAGAGGGTGGGAGGAAAATGAGTTGTTTTTATAGCCCCAGTCCCAAGCCTGCCAAGCCCTGCAAGGTCACAGTTAAGGCTACTCTCTCTGGATTCCCCATAACTGATCCTCCACTTGTCCCTTCAGGTCTAAGAGGGGTAATGGTTTGTGTGTGCTATTTATTGCCATGACCCTGACTGATACAGGCAATTTCGACTATACTGGAGTGGAAGGTGTTTCCTAACTTAACTAAATTTAATTGAGCAAATATTGACTGGGTGCCTTCTGTGCATCAGGTCCTATTCTATACACAGTGACAAAAATAGAAAATTCCTGCCTTCGTAGAAATTGCATTCTAATGAGGGAAGAGAGACAATAAAATAAAAGCAAATTATATAATATATTAGGAGATAGTAAAGTTATGGATTAAAAATAAAGAAGGTAAGAGGCGGTAGGGAGTGCTCGGAGTTGGGGAGTGCAGATTACATGGGTGGCTAAAGGTGGCCTGAATGAGAAAGAGACATTTGAACAAAAACTTGAACGAGGATGCAATGAGGGCACAAAGAAGTATAGCACGTGGAATGTTGTCCTCAAAGTGGTTACAGCCAGGTTATGAAGCCCAGATGGCACATAGTAGATTATATATACTACAAAACAAAAATTCAAGAGATGTCAAAAGTCAGTAGAGGATTAAAGGCCAGTGAAGATTATGAATAATGAGTCCTCCGATTGTTATTGTTTGGGTTCTCTGAGAAGCAGACTCTGAAATAGAGTTTAGTGCACAGAATGTTTATTAGAGAATGCCCTTGGAATTAACACTTATAGAAGGAAGGAAAAAGAAGAAAGATTGGAACAATCAAAAGTCATAAAGCAATATAGGCTTGACAACCTTGGCCAACCACTTCAGTATCTCTGGAGCTAAAATGGACCATCAGAGTTGCCCTGTATTGGACCAAAATGGCCAAGCCTTTATACCTCCATCTTGGACAGCATGATCTCAAGCTAGCCAGCTCTCTGAAGCTGGAAAAAAAAAAAAATCCCTGCAGGGGCTGAGAGCTGAGGGCTGTCTGTTCACAGCACTACCAGTAGCTGGGGCAACAAGTCTCTGAAGGGGGATCTGGATAACATATCGCCATTTCCACCACACTCATGTACTAGAAATACTTGAAAATGAGATGTTAAACCATTATGTATAACTGAAGAATTGTGGTTACTAGAGTTGTGCACAGGTAGATCTTATTGTTGGTTCTACATAGTACAAATCTTTGCTCTTGAGATTGATCCTGGGGAAGATGCTAGAATGGATTGTTAAAGAGATGATTTGTGGCCCCTTAGAAATGCAGTAAAAATCTAAGACACAAATTTCCCAAGAACCAGTTCTGCCAGATTAACCTTACTTCCTTTGATGACATTATTAAATTAGTCTATTAGGGGATTTGATAGAGTTTGTGTAGATTTCAGAGAGATTACGATGATGTTTTTGAGTGGTGTGCTAGATAACATGCCTGCTATATCAATCCCCCTTATCATTTCATCTGGGTAACCAGCCTCTACTAAATCATTCCACTCCTCCTGCTCCCCACCCACAGTTGATTGGACAGGCTTCACCAAGGAAACCAATCTACCATCAGATTCTTCCTTCTAGGATCTGAACTAAAAATATATATATCAGGCAGATGTTATAGGGTCCTGGAACAGTATGTTCATGTAGAGATGATGCCAGGGTAACACCACAGAAAGCCAAAGTTAAAGAGAAGTGAAACTAAGAGTCTAACAGAAGCAGGCAATGTGCTATAAAAAGAATGGAGGAGATCTGAAGAGAAAATATGGGTCTGAGAGGGAGAAATGAAAAAAGCAGCTGACTAATGATTTTCCAGTTCTGTGGGACCCAGCATTATTTCAATACATTTGGGTTACATGAGACTCCTCTGTGTGTTTTAAGTCTATTTTTACTGAAGCCAGTTTCAGTAAGTTTTCTCTTACATCTAACTACATAATGCTTAAGATGAATCTCTAGTCATTTTTTTTTTTAATGGATTGGATAATGTATTGAATAAAGAGCCAGTATATTAGGCAGTAATTACCTTAACTAGAAAATACTGTTTAATGATTTGTTAGGTACCTAGAAGGGATTCCAACTGGCTGCCATATCAACCAATAGCGCAGTGTCCCCATCACTGAGGCATTCAAAATTCTTGTCAGCACCAAAAACATATACTCTGTAAAAGACCAACTGGAGGCAAGTCTGCAGGTCACCACATTGTACTTGGGAAACCAAAATTTTTATTGAAGCAAGGAGGCCAGATCACTTGCAAAAACAGAAGCAGCTTTGAGCTTCTAGGGATGCCAAAGGATTCTTGCAGACATAAAGAAAGTTATCCTAAGTCCTATTGTTAGGACAGGGCTTTGTCCATATTATAGGGGCAAGTTTAGGGCAGGCAGGCTTTATTTTGTAACTAACTAGAGGCTCGATTGGCTAACTGGGAAAGCCATCTCTGTGGGGATTTCAAATTCCAAAAGATTTCAAAAGGAAACTCAAGAGGGGGTTCAAAGATGTCGTAGGACATAAGCTGGGTTCCTTCTTCCTCCCTTCCTCCCTTCCTCCCTCCCTCCCTCCCTCCCTCCCTCCCTCCCTTCCTTCCTTCCTTCCTTCCTTCCTTCCTTCCTTCCTTCCTTCCTTCCTTCCTTTTTCTTCCTCTCTCTCTCTCTCTCTCTGTTTCTTTCTTTGCTATGAGGGGTCTTCATGATTATCTTTAAATAATTTTATCAGCCCAGTGGAAGTAGATATCATGCCCATCCTACAAAGTGCCAGATTTAGTACATAATAGTATATACTAGTGCTTGCCACACAGTAGGTGCCCAATTAAAAAAAAAAATGTTAAATGAATTAAGATCTAGATTTTGCAGACAACATGAATCAAGAAAAATAATGATTTTGACTAGAAGAAGTGGGATTTAGCAAGGTAAAATAATTCTATTTTATAAGAATAAATAGAAAGTCCTAGAAATTGTTCCAAAACATTAACAGCACATCTTAGGAACACATGAATGAAAAAAACGTAAGAACATGACTTGATTGTAGCTCACAAGTCAGCAGCAATGTCATGGTACTTGCAGGCTTAGGCAATGTTATGGAAGCATAGCACCTGAAGAAGATGATGGTCCTGCTGAAATGTGCACGGTCAAACTGTACCCAGAGTATCACATTCAGTTCTGCATGCCTACTTTAAACAGCAAAACACAAACTAGAACATGTTTACAAGATGTGAGCCTGAAGGACTCAAAGTGACTCAAAAGTATTCTGGATGGGCCTGGGGATGAATAACCTATAGAACTATTACAAACTTGCAGGAGATACTGGGGTGAATGAAGGTCGCCGCAAAGCCTCTGAACAGTTGTCATGAGAAAGAATAATTAGATGCATTAAGTCTTTCATAGGCGAATGAATGGAATCTACATTCTGTCAATAAAAATTGAGCAACTTACCTTTGGTCAGTCATTATCATGGTACTGGGTACACTGTGCTGAGCAAAGCAGGCAGTCTCTGCCCTCGTGAAATTTTTGATCTAGTGGGGAGACTGATATTCAACAAAAAATCATGATAAACATGTATAAGAAGGGCTACGAAGGAGAAGTAGAAGGTACTGTCAGGGTTCCCTAAGGTTTTAAGAGTGATTTTTGTTTTAAATTTTGTTTTGTATTATTTTGTTTTGTTTAAGTGTTCATGGGACTGAAAAGCAACCATGCTGCTGAAGTCTGATGAGCAAGTTGGAGAGTGGTATGAATTATTGGAAGACCAATTAAAATGCTAGAGCAGAAGACCAGGAAAGAGAGATTAGTAGGCTAGACTGAGAGGGTGCCAATGACGGTAAGGGGGAACAGCTGTGTTTAAGATATACTTTGAGGTACAACCTAAATGACTTCAGGATGTACTAGACAGAGGTGAGTAAAACATTCGTTAACTCGCACTCTGTTATAATTTAGACAAAAACTGGTCTAAAATATTTTTACACTATCTGTAAAGAAAGTGTTTATTGAACCAATTAAATGAATTTAGAGGGAGGGGATTTGGAAGGAAATTTTAACCTACTTCAGAGAAGAAATACTTTTTAAGGGCTTAGGCAAATGCAGTTATTAAAGTGGACACACAGGATCTCCATAGTTTGAAATAAATTTCTGAAGTCCAGACTTCTCACAGATCCAAGTTAGTCTTTACCCCACAATCACTTATTCATTCAAAAGATTCATTTAACATTTAAAATATGCAAGAAGCTATGTGGGTTGCAAAGATGAATCAGGATCAGGCTTGTACAAAAGTAACAGGAATACAGACTGTATCCTAACTTAGGGCCCCTAAGATAAAAGTACAAAGCAAATGATCTTTGTAAAAAGGTTTTTTTTGTTTGTTTGTTTTTATTTTTGTTTTTCTGAATAAACTATGGACTTTAATAAGAATGCATCAACTATTGGTTCATGAATTTTAACAAAAGCACCATACTAATGAAAGATGTTAATAATTAAAGGAAACTTTGGACAGGGATAAACGGGAACAATCTGTACTATTCTCAATTTTTTTGTAAATTTAAAACTGTTCTGAGAAATAATGCATATTAACATAGTAAAGAATAAGGAAAAAATTATACAAGCAGAAAAACAACTTTCAATGATAGAGGAAAATACTATTAGTCATAATTTTAAAGGCCACACATATATTTTGTAAATGTTCCAAGGATATTTTCCTGGGAAATCAATAGTTTATTTTATATACAAATTAATTAGCAATCCATTTATTTGAAATTTTCTAGAGAAATAAATTCAAGTGCTCAGATTTGTATATACATTTGTTCTTGGAGCCTTGAAACTGAGTTTCTGAATAATGAAACATTTAATTTTAGAATGTATATTTTTGGAGCTTGTTCTGAAGCCACAGTAATTTGAAAGATATAGGTTTAATCATTTCATTCAGGATAGAGATAATAAAAAACCAAACATCTAATTTAACAATTATAATTTTAATTTATCATTGATTTTGTAACAGGAAAGATATCCTGAAAATAATAATTACCTTAAATTATATCTTGTAGAAGCATAGTAATTCTCTAAGTTGAGTTATACTGGTGGTAGAAATAAGTGCAAGTTTCACTTATTAAATATCACCACAAAGTACAGGTGGAAGTTTATAAGTTGAAATGGATAAAAATATCATGGTCTAGTATTCCTATTCCAGTTCATTTTCACTTAAATAGTAAAAGTGATGTACATTTTTTAATAGAAAGTTTACCATAGCAGAAGAGATGATACAATCTCTTGCATCCACATTTCAGTCATATCCCAAATTTTGGAAACAATGTAAACCAAAGAGAGAAAAAATAAATAAATTTACTTGTAAACCTGAAAGTGTCATTTAGTCTATATAAATATTACATTTTACCCACAATTATATTAAATTACAAAAATTAATTTAATATAATCCTGAGTACAGGATGAACAATTGACTCTTTTTTCTTAACAAATCAATTTTATTGATACATCTTAACAAAGCATAAATCCATCCAAAGTGTACAATCAGTGGTATCCAGTGTAATCACATATTTGTGCATTCATCACTTCAGTCGTTCTTAGAGCACTTTCATCATTCCAATAATAATAATAATAACAATAAACAAAAATCAAACAACCAAAACTCATCACCTCTCAATCCCTCTATGCTTCCCCTGCCATACATAGCTGCTATTCTTTTTCCATCTCTGCTATATTTATATTTTATAAAAACAGTCTTATATATGCAATATCACCCATATTCATGTTTTACATGAGGTTTTACTATCTTTTAGAGTCCCATGTTACAGTTATTATCTTTCCTTCTAGTAATATGTATGACCTTAGACTTTCCCTTTCAACCAGTATCATACCCATACAATAGTACTACTAGTTACAAACACCATGATATGCTTTAACCATTTCTATTCATTTCCAAAGACTTACAAACAATGTTTTTACCAATTCTACACAGATTAACCCTTAGCTTTCCATTCTCTACCCTCCTATTTTCTGGTGATCTATAGTCTAATTATTAACTCCTTGAGTTTACACAGTATATTTAGTTCATAATATCGCAATCATAGAGTATTTGTCCTTTTGTATCTGGCTTGCTTCACTCAATATAATGTCCACCAGGTTCATCCTTGTTGTCATATGTGTCACGACTTCATTTCTTCTTACTGCTGCATCATATTCCATCATGTATATGCACCACAATTTGTTTATCCATTCATCAGTTGATGGACACCTGGGTTGTTTCCAACTTTTGGCAATTGTGAATAATGTGGCTATGAACATCAGTGTGCAGATGTCTGTTCATGCCTCTGCTCTCAGTTCTTCTGGGTATATACCTAGTAATGGTATTGCCAAGTCCCATGGCAAGTCTATATTCAGCTTCCTCAGAAATTGCCAAACAGTCCTCCACAGTGGCTGTACCCTTCTACATTCCCACAAACAGTGAATAAGCGTTCCTATCTCTCCACAACCTCTTCAGCATTTACAGCATGGTAAAGGTTTTATTTGTGCTGGGTCTTGAAAGATGGGCAGAGCGTGGGACATTCAGAAACAGATGAGCAGACATGCTGGAAGGAACCGATATCGAAAGCTACAACACCCAGGTGAAAGAGTAAGGAGGATGTTCAGGGAACACGGGCTGGGGCAGGAGGAACACTAAAATATTGTGGTATAACGCTGGAAAAATGTTAGTGAAACATTTAGCTAGTGAAAAGTGAAAAATTTTTAAATGAGAAGTTTCCTTCCTAATGTACTTTATGCATCACAGATTCATCCACTTATATAGCTGAATGGGAACTTGGAAGGTAAACTTTCCAACCCACTGGTTTTCATCGTTGCCTTGCTATGACATGGCCATCTGAACCAGGATCTAGGGCTCCCGTGGTGTTTATCCTATGGCATGCAAAATATCCAAGGCCTGAAAAATATTGATCTAACTTCCGAGTTTCTCATCACTGGACCCTGTTTCCACTCCAATTTCCTTTTAATCTTTGAATGGTATTGTCACATTATAATTAAGCTTTCAGATCATCCAGATACACTCCCCCGCCGCACAAGTACAATTCCCATTATATGGCTCCATGATGCCAAGTAAATCTACAGGCTTTATTTGAGGCAAAAATGTTTGAGGCCTTCCTAAGTTTCCTCCATGTCTCTTTTCCCCCCTCAACTCCAAATAAGGTTGCATCCTTCCAAGGAAGAAATGAGTAGAGCCAACTCTGAGGACCCCATGCCTATAGGGGTCAAGAAAATGCACAGAAGACATTATTCTTGCTGCCAAAAGAGCTGATATAATCCTTTTGTCCAGAAATACCAGAGAATAGTTTTGATAGACATTCTTCCCTAAAATTTCATCCTTTCTCTACAAGAGTCAATGACGTTCAATAAGCAACAATGGATGGCTATTTCCTTTGGGGTATTTTTTTCCAGTAGTGATCAAGGAGTTAAATACTCCAACCATTCTCACTGGTAGGAATGACTTATCCCTCTTGATTAATCCTATTCAAAAAATGCCTGCTCAGGATCAAGAATAAAGTAGGACTAGACCTACATGGGACAAAAATCCATGATCCTGACCTTATTATTGCTCTGTACTAACTTGAGCTACAAGCCTTGATAATTTGGTAATGGCAATCAAGAGCCTCAAATCATATACAGTAATCAGTGGTTTCTAGCTGCCTCTGTCTTCATGCCAAAGATGTTACCATTTGTCTATTTCTAGGGAACTCAATGCTTGGATTTCCTTTGAGGGTCACCTAAGGAGTTTCCCATATTGAAAGGTGGTTTAACTTATCACCGCAAGTGTGAGTGAAAGATGGCGAGGTTCAGAGTAACAACCATCTCTCATTAGTTAGATATTTCACACTGGTGATTTATTGTATAAAAGGACATTGAAATCATTTACATCAGATAACTGAATTATAATTAAATGCTATATAGATTATTAAAATATCATTGTTCCTATTATAGGGAAACATAAATGACGACCTCGAGACATTATAGAATTAGCTTATTTCTAGCCTAACCTGTGGTCATTTAGTGGTGGCCTTGCCAGACCTACCTCCTCTCACAGTTCCTCTCCCACCTCTGCTCTGCTGAAAGCCTCATTCCAGGTGGAAGGCAGGAGGGACCACATGCTTACAACTTGCTGGCAGAATGGAGAACTCCAGAGTGGAGCTTCATGGCTACTGTAGGCTCTTCTGGAGACACCACTGGGCCCAAAGAGAACCCAAGTAAAGATGGAATAATCACTCTTGAAACTGAAAGCCCCTCTGAACGATTTCACTTCAGGTGAAAAAAAAAATCATAAAAAGCTAAAGGGAAGACAAAAATATTTGTATTAAAATGTTTCTTCATATTGATGTCAGGTCATTCACCAGTTCAAAATCCTCCAGAGATAACTATAGTGTGGGGAATAAAGTCTTCACCACACTCAAGTTTGGCCTTCTTTCTAAGCACTCCAGTTTCTAGCTTGGGGCCTTCCCAGAACAACCAGCTCATAATAGTGCCCCTCCTCTGAACTTCTGAAGTCTCCATTCCATGTACCATTCATTATTTTTTGTGGACCTCTCTAGAGCCACTATACTAAACTATTGCTCATCTCACATATTAATATTCAACTTTCACATATCAATGGCTTCTATTCCTAGTAAAAGCATGAGTTATGTGCAGTTAGGGCCTTCTTTTTTTTTTTAATTGATGAAATTCAATATTTAATAATTATTGAGTATATTATTTTATAATACAGGTATATTATGGTAGATTGAATTTTTTTTACATAAATTTTTTTTTCATATATATTTTAAAAGATGCTTAGATTACATAAGGGCCTTCTTTTTGTGTTTCTGATTCACCCATAGACCCCATCACATAATATGTAGGTGTACAATAAATATTATGCATGATTAGGAAAGAATGGTGGTGGGGAATCTCAAAATCAAGAGAAACTTCAAACAGCAAAAATTGCTGGCAAACAAATGGAGTTCAATATAATTGAGTATGAGGCAATCCAAAAAGTATAAATTAAACAAAATTAACCCACTTTTAATTTCTTTGAAGTATATTTTAATGTCCTTAGGGCCTGAAAGATCAGTGCTCTGAAAAGTCAGCTGAGGATCCCAATGACGCACTTATGGCCAACACTGTCAAGAGCATTTCCTTGGTGGGCATTTCAGAGGTCCCATCAGAACATGCTGGCAGTGCCTTTCTGCAGAGTGCATGATCAATGCTCCTGACCCACCTTCTCAGCTCTCAGACAGTGAGAATTCCACATCTGGCATGTTTGGATGCATGCTGAGATGCATGTGCTAGGAACACTTAGGAGAAAACCAGAATGAATTTTGGCAAGTCTATCTGGTAATTCCACGATGGGCTTCTCTGTATTCACCAGAAAGGAAACTAATAAATAACAATGACAAAGCCCAGTCTGGCAATTTTTAAGTCTTTAACTTCAGGAAGGAAAACTCCTTTTGGGGCAAAGCTGTTTTCATTCTCACTTTGACCCCACTTTGCTCCATCAACTCGGTTACCTGCATAAGTAGTCAGCGCAGTAGTGACTGTACATGTATGTGGAGATTCCATCTCCATTAACAGGATCAGCCACTTCCTTCCACCAGCCCCGCTCATCAGTAGACACTGAGGGTCTGCAGCCCATACCATCAGCATCATTTCGTCCTCCTCTTGTGGGCCTGACAGATGACGTAGCAGAGTAGAAGAGTCCAGGATTGTGAACAGAGAGCACTGGGTTCAAATCCTAGTTCCATCTTTTGCTAGCTGTAAGTGCAGAGGAGCATTAGGCAACATCTAAGCCCCAGTTGTGAAATGGGAATAATTTTAAATCCAACGGGTGCTCAGTGTGTGTCCTTTTTCATTCCTGTCCCGGTCAGCCTCCAGTACTAGATGGACTCCTAAGTCACTAAGCTCTAGGAACAAAGAACCTCCTGCATAGCATCCCAGTCTGAAATCTCCTGCTGGCACCTTTCTATTCACTAGATTGGACCCACTTCAATGCTGGATACCACCCCAGTTAGAGATAAAATGTACCACATTTCTTTGAAGAACTGTAATTTGGAGGCCTTGACAATACCACCCTATCCTGGACCATGCCCATCTTCGTTTCCTCTGCCACCAGTCCGTGCTGAAGTCCCAGAATATCTCCTTGCTGAGTCTCCAGTGAGATGCCTATTGAAAGGACAGCGTTATCTAAACTGGGTTTTGTTGGCCCACTGAGTAGTACATATTGAGGCTACCAAAAATAAATAAAGTGAAACATGCCTCACTTACACCATTTGACCTGAGCGCTACAAGTATTTTATAACATTATTCTTTTTGTATGAAAAAGCCTGGCCAGAAAAAATAAATAAAGTATTATATAAAGAGTGCAAACATCTATATAAAGAAGCATCATCCAATTCTGTCTAATTAGGAAATAGTGGTTAAAAGCAGAAATTCATGAGCCAAACTGTATAAGTTTGAAACCTGAATCCAATATGTCATTTGGGACAAGTTATTTAATCCCTCTGTGCCTCAGTTTCCTCATCTGTAAGAGGAGAATAATAACAGTACCTACGTCATAATGACATTGTAAAGATTAGGTAAATTAATACATTTAAAGCTCCCGGAACAATGCTTGTTACAAGTGCTCAGAAGTGTGATGTGTCCATTGTTAACTGATGGGCATCGTCAGATTTAGACAATTCTTGCCCAACTGAAAAAGTGCACTGTAAAGAATTGTCCATTTCCGTTGAGGTCTGTCAAGCAAGAACTGATTGTTGAACACTTCAGGATCCTGTGCCAGGTGTTAAGAATATGAAAGTCGTCTTAGCTGCAGTCCCAAAGACTGACACCCTGAGGAGGCGAACACACACACACACTCATGCACAGAGGAAAATTCAATGTACCATCAGTGTCCAATGAGTGGCTGGACGAGTCATGTTACCAGAGTTCAGAGCTGGACAGTTAGGAAAGGCTCATGTAAGAAAGTCTACAAAGGCATTCCAGCACTGGGTGGAAAGGGTTAAACCTGCAAAGTTCTTGAAAGCCTAGAGATCCATCCCTAAGAACACTGGTGTCTCCTTTCAGGCCAGCTCTAATTCTAGATGGGATTTTCTCTGCACGTGCTTTAGGGCGTGTCTTAGTCCTTAGCCATTCCCTTACACATGTGAAATTCCTCTCCTTTTGTTCCTTCAAATTTCTTTGCAGAGGATGCTTTCCAGCCACAGTCACTTTCATTTTATTAATGCTGTTAGGAAACCCAGGCAGAGCTATTGCTTTCTCAGATGGTTTGGGAACTTGATACTCAAAGTGATTTTTCATCCCAATTTCAGGTGATCAGATATACAGAGTGGGAAGAGAAGGATGAGTGAGAGAAAATCTCCCCTCACCAGGAATGCACAGCTTCCCTAGAAGACAGCAATGCAATGACAAACATACAAATAAATAATAAATATTCTTTCACTAAAATGATGTCTCACTTCAGTAAGCAACACATTATGCACCATCCTGGTATAATAAAGCACACATCCTCTTGAATAATTCCCACTAATACAATGTATTCAGTGCTCATATGATTACACTTTTACAGCCTGTTAGCAAAAACACATACAATTGCAAAGTGCTGCTAATACAATGTGACAGAATACTGTTATTACAAGAAGAAGTTGTCAGCACCAAGCAATTGATTTTCCTTCATCTCCTTTCTGCTTCGAACCTTCCTTCCCCCACCTCTCCTGGAGATGTTTATTATGTCCTCTGAGCACAGTCCTTTCTCTGAATCAATTCTATCATAGTGTAGGGGAAGGAATACAAAGTCGGGAAAAGTTAACACAATTCTAGGTATTCTAAGGGGGGAAAAATCTGCCCTTGGAAATATTTTCTTCCCAAAGTCTTTATTAAAGCTTGGGGAGCCAGGATTCTTTTCTTCCAGGGGAAAGATCTGGCCTTTTTGATCCATTAATGCCATAACTATTTGTTTTCCTCTTCTATTCCATTCCCTTCTTTTCATCCAAATAAAATCGAGTTGGCTTTAAAGGGCTCCTACACTCCTACTGCTTATTTCCATGCCTTTTGGGACTCAGTGGGACAAAGAAGTAAGGACTACAGAAGGCCAAGAAGAAAAATTATTTGGTTATTGCTTGGTCAGTATTTTCCTTACAAATGTTTACCTCCATTTACCAGGTACCAATAGATATGTAAAACAATGATATCTCTCTGGAAATAAAAATAATTCTGTGGCTAGCACTAGCATGCTAATCTAGAATCCTAGAATGGTACAATTGAAGGGGATCAAGTCCAATGTAGCCATTTTACAAATGAAAAACTCCAAACCCCAGAGTTAAGGAACTCATCTGAGTTCTCACCACTGGTTAGTGTTAGAGCTGAATCTAGAAGCCAGTTTTTGCTACTATACCATGCTATGCCTTTAAATGTAACACGTGCCTATGAATATCTGTGTCGCTGAATTACCAAATGGCTCTTAACACCTCACTTTTCTGTTTCTTGGTTATAATGGAATGGAAGACTTCTACTTGTCAGTGTTAGTGTGAGGGAGAACAGACAAGTCTATGCACAGGCAAATTGCTTCACGGTCTTCTGAAAGAGCAGGTTGCCAGAAGAAACATTGAAATATTCCTGTGTTAAGGATTTCTTCTTGGGATGTTATGCCTTCTTAGAATACTAAGAAGCACTGTCTCTCCTCTACCCTATTTAAATGTGTACTTCCCACATCTTCCCACCTCATCAAATGGGCCAGGTACCCTTTGTTGTACCCAACATAAAAGCTGGACTCCTCCCCTTCTACTCAACAGGACTCATTATAGCTTGCTCTTGAACACCAAAGAGTCACAGGAACCGAGGGTTACATCAGGGTTTCCAAACTTTATTGCATAATTAGTTAGAAAGTCTCAGTAAGTTGCTTTTTGGACCACTGTGGCAGCTAAATCTGTTGTTCTGGTGAGGCTTCACATTTGTGAAAATTGCAGAATCTGGGAGCTTTTATCTTGAAAATAGCTAGAGGTACTCTCATTTGCAAACGGAGGCTTTAGGTGTGGGTTTTGTTCATTTGATTTTGGTTTAGGTTTATTATGCTAGCTAGAAAATATTTGTGTGTGGAAAACTTTTCATTAGAACCCCAAATTAGCTGCAGCCCTATTAAAGAAAATACATTTTCCCTCCTCTCCCCACACTCCTGAGTTGTCCACACTAAGAAACAAAAAGGAGGAGGGGAGGGAGGAGGAGGGGGAGGAGGAGGGGGAGGAGGAGGAGGAGGGGGAGGAGGAGGAGAAAGGAGGATGTACCCACATAATCTAGGGCAGTATTGGCTCTCTTGTCTGCTCAGTGGCAGAGCTGGCCTGAGGCAACTTCAGAGTTCAGGAAGGTTCACTTAGACCCTCTTGCCCCATCTGACCATCTGACAACATTTCCTTGTGCCCTTTCCTGCACACTCCACCAAAGTCTTCCTCCTTTAAAAAGTATTCCTGCCTCTCTTCTTTCCTCATCACACCTGCCATTTCCTCTCTCTTCCCCATCCATAAATCTACTAATTCTGCTAAGCTATTAAGTATTAACTGCTATTTCTGACTTTAAAAAATGGCAACTTCCTATGGTTCAATGTAATACTAATGGGCAACAATTAAAATATTACCCTTCTCTAGTTTTTTGTTTGGTTTTGTGTTGTGTTGTGTTTTTTAACTTCTTTTTTATGCTTCTTTAAACATGAATGTCTATAATGGCAGAAATTTCAGGCAATTGATATGTGTCTAGTGTAGGAAGGCTGTAACGCTCACTCCCAGAAACTCCACAAGACATCCAGCTACTCCACATCCCAATTCTGCAACCAATAAAGGGAAGGGAAGTGGAGGACTTCTTCTTCCATATTTCTTATCACTTCAACGCATTGTATTCAGTGACCACTTAAATACACCTTACTGACTAGATGAGAAAGGGAATCACATACAGTCCATGGCCTCCTGGAGCTCTTAATCTTGGGAGAAGGACAAATCTATAGACAACAGCAGGCAGAATGTGCCAAGTGGTGAAACAGAAGAGAGAAGAGGTGATTTCTTACTCGGAGTACAAGGCGAGGCAACGGGACTAGGAACACCAGCCTGGGCCCTTGTGAGATGTACTCACAGCTAGAACTTTGGGGTTTGAGCATCCCAAGAATCTGAGAAAGAGTCAATAACACATGGAGGTCAGAAGGAAAATCAGGATTAATAATCAAGCCAGTTTCCTGCTAGGAGCTGGTTATGTTGAAAGTGGCTGTGACATCTCAGGAGAGGCCATCATCTCCTGCTGTTAGGACAAGGAATGCAGGCCAGCAGAGGAGTTGGGGAGGAGCCCATGCATATGTCTGCTTGTGTCTCCGTGTGTTCATTTATATAGCACTTTAACTAACCAGCTATGATTTTCTCTAGGACAGTAGATAAAATGACAAATGAAATATGGAACAATAATATGAGGCTAGGGCAAAGTTGCCAATTTTAATATGAGCCTCTTCATGAGCAGATAGGCCATTACATGACAATAATGAAATATAAATGACCAATATAAAAAAAGATAAAATCAGGTAATTACTGAAGCATCAGTTCTTTATAAAATAATTGGTAATGAACTTTGATAAAGAAATCACATTATGATATTGCTGACGGGACAATTTTCCAATGAGGCGGTAGAGAGAAATGTAGCATCTGGTTATAAAAGCAAGAAAAACTTAAGTTAATTTATTATAACAGCCAGGAAAATTCTTCTCATAATTGGTACGAGGTTGCATAAGTGCATATTCTTAACTATTGGGAATAGGGGAATTAAATAATGCTCTTCTTGGATAAGGTGACATGTCATAATTAGTGCCCTGTCCTTATTCCCAGGGGTCATTGTAGAGTTCCAATGCTTGCTGATGGCTTCTTGTATATCCAGCCTGAGGGTTCTCTATTTGGGCCATCTGATAGGCTGGAGGTACAGGTTGGATACCTCAGGACAGATCCTCAAACAATTTGGGGTAGGAGTTGGTGGAAAATAAGCCAGCTTCCTTCCTCCTCAGTGAGACAAGCCTAATGTGTGCTCCACAGTCTGTCAGAGGTTCCCCAGCAGGATTGAGCCTCAGTTGCCCAGAGCTGTAACCCATTCATTAATGTGTCCCTTTTTGGCTTCCTTTCTGACCCTTCACCCTTTCCTGGGTCCTGAGATCACCTCGCAAATAAACTACTTATACCCAAACTGTTGTCTCAGGATCTGCTTTGGAGAGAACTAAACTAAGATTACTTTTTCACATTCTAATATGTCAGTGAACAATGTTTATTGAGTAGCTATTGTCAAAATAACACAGTGCTAAGCCCATGGAATTACAAGAGAGTTTAAGTCCCTAAACTCTAGGAACTCACAATCAAGGTAAAACATGGATTTATCAAATATTAAATAAGAATTAAGGCAGTATGTGAAGAGTACAGAATGAGCTACCCAAGGAAAATTGGGAAATGCATGGATGTGAGCAGATAGGAAGAAGGAGAAAGACAATCCGAGCTGTGGGAATGACACAAGTGCAGACATACATTGGCTCTGAGATACATTCTGCAGTAGAGAAACTTACCAAAATATGATTAACCCAGTATTTCCCAAACATTTTTGACTCTGGAAACTTTTCTTTAGGTAACACCTAATAACACCTTATAAAACTAACATTCACTGGAATACACTTCAAGAAATCAAGTTCTAATTTCTAGGGCTAGAAGTCAATGCTTCCTCAGTTTAGCATAGTGTTTCTTCACCCCCAGACCGATTGGCCAACTCAGATGAGAAGCAACTTATTACTTTAGGCTGGCTTGGATGAAAAGACTGAGCAGTCTTCCCAGATACTTGAGTTTTCCATATGAAGTCAGGTTGGATGCATGGCAATATCTCTCTACCATCTATATCACTATTCAGAGCCCTGGGAACAATAAGAAGGAGACAGATATTAAATTCATTCTTTAGAACGCCAACTGTCTTTGAGAAAAAATGATCAGTATGTGCTCCATGAGAATATACATAGCCATTCAGCTGTTATTATCTGTATGGATGAAGTCCAAACTTGCGGCCAGGGTTCAATTCCTAGGAAAAGTTTGGTGTCACTTAACTTCTTTATGCACCTGTTCCCTCATCTGTCAAATGAATTTACCTCAAAAGGTTACTGTGAAGATATAATGAAACAACACATTGAAAGGAGTTTAACATAGTTCCCAGGCCATGGCAAGAGTTCAACAAATGCTAGATGTGCATATTACTAGTAGCACTGTTGCTACCTATAGCATCATCATTA
This sequence comes from Tolypeutes matacus, assembly GCA_026826555.1. Taxonomy (NCBI): domain Eukaryota; kingdom Metazoa; phylum Chordata; class Mammalia; order Cingulata; family Chlamyphoridae; genus Tolypeutes; species Tolypeutes matacus. The sequence continues at coordinate 23,207,150 of JAKSZT010054215.1, read as the reverse complement.
CTTGGTTCCCTTTCAACTTGAGTGGGTTTCCATTCTCTGTGACCAAAATCACCTGGATGAAGACATACTCACAATTTTGGCACATGGCAGTGTCTGGATAATACTCTGATGAGCCAAACAACACAGGCAAGTTGTTAACAAGATCATTTAAAATTCATCCTAAGGAAATTATCTCCACTCAAATAATTTGGGAAGTCTGGGTTTAATACATGGAATTCCATGTTATAAATAACTTAGTAGAGAAATTGTTGCAGAAAAACAAGATATACTTGCATGTGTACTTTCTCAGAGTTTTGTAATGTTGATTTTTTTCCTTAGCCTTCTTGCCTCAATGCTGAGTGTCCTTCTCCTCACCTCTTCCTAGGTGTGGTTTGCTAGTGGGTGATCCATAGCATCAAAACAGCATGGAGAGCTTCAATAGATAAAGGCTGAGTTTTCAGAGTATTCTCTCCTTCCTCCTTCCTCCTTCCTCTTTCGCCTCCTCTCCTTTCTTCCCCCTTCTTCAGTCCCCCCTTCTCTCTCCTACTTTCTATCTTTTTCTTCTCCTCCTTATCTCCCTTCTCTCCTTCCCACACTCCTCCCCAACTCTCTGTGCATCTTGTTCAGACTTCCCCTCTCTCTCTTTATATATATATAATCTCTCTATCTCTGTCTCTATCTCTATCTCCTGTCTGTAGCTCTAACTCCCCATTTCTCTCGGAGTGTTTTTCTTCTGCATATGTCTCTATTGCTTGCTCTATGTATCTGCTTCTCTTTTTCTCTGGTTCTGGCACGCTTTCTCTCTCTGTGTCCCTTCCTCACTCCCTCCCTCATTACTCTCTCTTTTCCCATCTCTCTTCCTATCTCTGTCTCTGTCTTTTTCTCTCTCTCCTTTTACCTCCCTTCCTCCTTTCCTCCTTTTGTATTTCACCATCTCTCTCTCTTTCTCCTCTCTCTGTTTCTCTCTCAAATCTCTCTTTTTCCATATGTTTCTTTTTTTCCCTCTGTGTCTCTGACTTTTGTCATCTGCCTTCATCTCTGTCTCTCTCAAGCATGAGCTCCTGATGGAGCCAGTCTCCCATTGTTCTCTAACAGAGGATTTCCTGATGTAAATGGTACATACAACATTCAATACTGCTGACAGCCTAACGAGTGACAACTATCAGCAGACTTCACTGAATGTGTTAAAAGGGGGAGAAAACGACCCTCTCAAATCACTGAAAACACTGAAGCAGATTAACAAGGGAAATTAAACCAGTTGCATCCAACAGACTTTGAAACACACCCACAAATCTACCCTGCTCCCTTTCTATCAGCAGATCTTCACACTTTCACAAATACCAGCTGGTTTGTACACTCCAGAATTATCACCCTCGCCTCACTGAAAATATGGATTAAATCCACTCTGGTCATTAGTCAGTCTTTCTGTCCCATTTCCCCTCTGGCTTTTCTTCACCTGGAAAATGTTCATACTTTATGTACTTTGTACACCAATCACAGGAGGAAAAATGCCACAGCAAGTTGGATGAGTACAGAAGGAAGAGGAAACCGCACAAATGTGGCCCAGAAACTCAGCCTTTTCCATTTTAAAAGTAAGCAAAGAGATCAGAAGGACATTGCTAGTTCTGATTTAGTGCTGAGTGAGTAAATACATCTGCCATAAAAACAGAGAAAGATTTGATACTTGTGTGATCTCTTTTGGCAAAGAGATCAAAGAACATGAGATTAACCAACTAATACTCAACCTGAGAGTTCACACCAGTCTGACCTCTACCTAATAGTGGACTGGGCAACTAGAGAAACTGAGGCAGAATTATGTGACTTGCCTTTTCCTCCTACCATCTCTGAGGAGTGTACAGTTGACAACTAGGATGGGCTTTCTTCACTGTCCTTGTGATCCCAGGTCTTACACACACACACATACATACACACACAAATACCTAATATGCCCCACAACTGCCCAGACCCTGTCCCTTTTCCCATTCCACCTCCTAGCTGAGGGCCCCCACCCAAATAATACCCCTACACCCATAACATTTCCTTTAGTCCTGCCCGCCCTCTTCTTGACAATAGCTACTTATTGTTGGAATTTCATTTCTTCGGGGTCCTGTTCTCTCTCCTAAGATGCGGACTGAAACTAATCCAGGAGAAGGAGTTTCATGGGCTAATTGTTTCTCCTCTAAGAAGGCATTTGTTCAATGTAAGAATGAAATAATCTCAGAATGAAAATCTAAGAGGGCATTTTAGGCATCATGACTGGAAGAGAAAAGAATTTGAGGGCAGAGCAGCTGCCTGTACCCTCTTCTTGAAAGGCGAGCTTTGGGGGAGCCTCACGATGCTGTGCCCTTCCTGTTGAATTTTGCTGATTTCATCATATATTGACTGACTTACAGAAGTCTCAAGTATGTGTACTCCTGGCTGCCAAGCTCTCAGAGGTAAAAAAAAAAAAAAAAAAAACAAACTTTGTGCACCAAAACTTAACTGTGTGATTGCTCACCACAGAGCACACCTGTATTTGAAGCAGGCACGTCTTAGTGCAAAAGCAGCCCCAGGGTTTGGGTACCACAGACAGTATTGTATAAGGCTCTGAGGGACTTTTAGTTCATATCTTTTCTAAGTTAAAGCTTTAGTGCTTTGGGCCCAAAGTCCATTTCAGACTTCTAGAAGGAAGGGTCAAAGTTCAAAACAGAAAAGAGACAAGGTAAATGAACAAAGACATTCATTTTCAAGGTTAAACAGTCTAAAAAATCAGAAATCATTAGGCTAATACTAATTCAATCTTAATATCTGAAATAAAATGATTCATTCACTCACTTAAATGCTCATTGATTGCCTGTGATGTGCCAATCATTGTGCTAGGTACCAGGGCTCCAAAGGTGAATAAGACAGACGTGGTGGTCTCTGATCTCATCAAGGTCATTACTGTCTAGCTGGAAAGGCAGACTATCAGACAAGCAAATATAAGAAAGCAAGCTAGATATTACCGTAGAAGTGCAAAGAACTACTGACGATTATGTGAAGACGTAGCAGGGACCTAACTCAATTAAGAAGGGGCTGAGGAGGAGAAGAATGATGCAAGAGGTCAAGGAAGGCCTTCAAGAATCCCTAGGAACTGTAAATTTCATAGGGGGTAAGTTAAGCTCAAGCTGGATACAGTAGGAAAAAATGAGGATGAAAAAGCAAGTGTAGCCAGATAGAGAAGGGTCATATAAAGAATGTTAAGGTATTAACTTTATTCTAAGGTTTGCAGAGAGCCAAAGGAGGGTTCTGAGCAAGCTACTGATGTGATCAGATATGACTGGAATTGCATCACAATCAGTGCACAAGGTGATCCTACATTTTGCAGAAAGGCTTGTTAATATATAAGGGGCACCTAAAATTATCTCAAGAAATGTTTGGAAGGAATCAAATGCAAAAAATATGATCAAATGCCCTCTTTGCTAAGCTGCCCCACAAAACCAGATTCACAGCTGCAATTGAGTTAGGGGTCGGGGAGTGGGAGAAGGCCTGGTACTGCCTGCCTTCCATCTTGGCAGGGTGTGATTTAGAAGTACAGAGGCTTGTTTAAGTTTGAAGAAGTTCAGATTAACCAGCTTTAAAATATTCACTGTCCTGGATAACATAAGCACGAGTCAGACTAAACTTTTCCATCAAAGATTTCTTGCAGGAGGACTAGGAGCTGCCCGCTCCCTGGAAATGGAACCACAGGAAGCAGTTCATGGAGTTCTAACCCAGTCTTGGAGGTCCTACAGTTGGATAGAATGAAATGTTGACAGACGATCTGCAGATGGCCACTGGAACATGGACTAGACTTTCCAGTAGTCCTTGATAAAGCCACAGTGAGAGTTTTTAGTGGCAGATACAGCTTATCTCTTTCCAGTGCCATCCTCTCATGAACTGGTTCTGTTTATTTCACCTGACATGGAGTGTTCAGAAAAGTGGGGGTCCAGGGCCAGCACATGCCCGTACTCCCCAACCCAGGGGCTTCCAGGCTAACCACGGCAATGTGACAACATTCGATAGAGCTATTGTTCCTTGACTCTGTTTTCATTGTTTGTTTGATTTTATAACTAGACTAGTCTCCAAGGAGTAAACTTTCTCGTGCACCATATGTACTATACAGTTAATTATAACACACTCCCTCTCTTACCCATGGACCCCGAACATAAGGATGTTTCTAGTCTACATATGGTGAACAATACTGTTCATGCATTCTACCCTCAATGCATTTCCTAAAGCCCTCACACAGTGGACATTAATGACTTCTTTGGGCCCCTTCTGGTTTCACCAGATGAACAAAAATGAAAATAAGCAGCTGTCATACTTTAACTTAAAAAAAAAAAACAAAAAGGAAATTCATCAAGCCTACTCCAATTTGGAAAAGTATTTGGCTTAGAGAGAGGGGAATCGGCTGTACCAGTGATGGCAAAAAGCTCACTTACTAATGCACCACTTCCTGACATTTAATTTGCACAATTTGTCTCTTATTATCTGGCATCTCTCAGAAGATTTTGGAAGCAGGAAAAGAGAAGGCAGAAGCATAATAAGCAGTGAGATTAAAAGGGTGGGGGGGAGCCACAAAGTTAAAGAGTCAGAAAACTAAGTCCTGGGCCGTGTCATCAGGCCCATCAACGGCTGTTGGCAAAGCACTCCAACCAGAAAATACTGTCATAAAAGCAAACCAAATGGAAGGGCGGCCAGAAGACAATATACAGTACGAAAACAAAACTCATTTAGGTTCATTACCCTGCACTTTAGACACCAGGGAACTCATTTGGATCTAAACCTAGATGTGATATATCTCAGAATATTATCATACACCTAGAGAGGGGGACTTGCATATTTTCCATCATAAAAAAATATCAAAATGTTGTATCTGTGCTTCTGCAATTCAAAAATGACTGAAGCTGTGAACTTCAAATTTGGCAAGATTGTAGTCCTCATTAAGAAAGGGAATAGAAGCCAATTTTGAAGAAAAATGGTTTCCTATTTTTGAATTTAGAAGGTTTAAACAATGAACGTCGAGACTGAGATGAGGAACATTTCCTCTGCTTTTTTTTTTTTTTGCTTCCATTTGGATAGAGATTATTGCCCAGAGACCAAAACTAGACATGCCTCTTTTTGACATAAATGAAAGCACCTTTAGTGGATCCCCCCCCTTTTTTTTTTTTTTTGTCTTTATTCCACTCTTCAAAATCTAAGTTCAAGTACTTTGTTAACATGAAGCTAAAATGTAAAATTAAAACCCCTCCAAAATCAGATAATTCATAGACTGGCTTTATCCCAGGCAGCTTAGGTCTGAGATAGCCTAGCACCATGTATTTGTGAGGTTAAGTGGCTGTGGTACAATATGCAGGATGTGCAAGGGACTAAAAGAATACTATTATGCGGACTGTAACTTCGGAATTTCCTGATTTGACTGCAAAGATTTCAGTCTTAACACTGTGTCAATATTGGTTTTAAATATATACATGTTTGTTTATTGGCACACACACATACACACAGGAATCACATCCATAAAATGCACTCACATCTGTGGTTAAACACAGCAGCTGTTTAACAGCCCAGTATAACATTCTGAAAAAAAATGGGACCTGAATTAAGAATTCCACATCCAGTGGAAGCTGCAGGGAGAACTGAGGTCCTATATTAGGAATGCTGTCTTGAGAGCTCTCCAAGCTTCCCTCAGACAGAACTGCTTTGCCAAACTCACAGCATGGTCCCTAAAATTTGGAATCGATAATGAAAGTCCCTGCCTTTATTTCTTGCTCTGCTAAGTGTATTGTAATAAATACTTCACAGGCCAGCTCAAAGTAGAACCTAGGCTATTTAAAGTCTGCTAAATGAATACATTTACTGTCCCAAGATATCTGCAACACCAAAGAAACAAAAGCAACAGAAGCAATCCCAAGGCTCTGTCCAGGTAACCGCAAAAGAAAAGCCATCTTCATAAGCCAATGGCCTGGAGGCACTGACATAAGGCACATTTTGTTCGCATTTCATATCACGGCCCTTCCTTGGGCCACATTCCATGCTACTTATAACCCAATAAAGATAATCTTGGAAATGATGGAGGAAATGTTCAGCAATCTGAAATCACACCCATAAATCATCAAGACACACTAGAGCAGGTAATCCTGAAAGTGAGGCTGCCCTTGCTTTGTGATTTCAAGCTGCTACCTGAGGTTATTGGAGGGCCTGCCAAAGGGTATACAAGAGAGAAAGCACATAATCTCCCTGTCATCTAGAACTGCCCAAATCTCCATAGGCAGAGATAAGACATTTTTATTACAACAAATGAGCTTGCAGGTTTTTGTTGCTTTTTTCTCACTGAGTTTCCTTTTGCTGTCTGCTCTCATTTTTTTCATCTTTTTTTCTTTTTCTAATTTTATTTCTTAGCATGTGAACTGGATCAGTGCATTTTATCTACAACCTACCACTACTAGTATTTTCCTTCCAATAGCTGCACAATGAATTCCAATCACCCTAGCCTAGCACATGAGATCCCCTGTAATTTGATTTCGTTTATTCATTCTCCATTTATTCATTCATTCACTCATTCATTTATCTTTTCATGAAATAAGTATTTATTAAGCATCTATTCTGTTCAAGGTATAATGTAGGGATTAGAAATAGAGGCATAAAAAAGATAGGCTACCTGCATCAAAGAACTTGGAGGCTAGGCTAACATGAGCATACTCAAAAGCTATTAATTACAGCAACATAGTAAAGGCTAGGGTGGAGCAATATATGAGAAACTAGGGAACAATCGAGAACTATGTGCCGAATTCTGCCATAAAGGAGACGTGATGTATGAGTTAAGGTTCAAAGCCTGAGTAGAACTTTACCAATGGGATATGCCAAATAAGATGAGAAGAGCTATGATAAGTAGAGGGAACTATGTGAGCAAAGTTACTGGGTTGAAAGGGAAAAGATGGCAAGTTGGGAGATCCCAAGTTTCAGTATGGCTATGCACATGATAGGGTGGAACAGGAGAGGGGCATTGACGTAGATGAGAATAGAGAGGTTGGCAGTAGTCAGTCCACACATGGCCCGAAAAGCTTTACTAGGGAGTTTGGCTCTTTTAATGGTTCAGTAGATCACTGAAAGATTCTAATCAAGCAAAGCACTTAAATTTTTGTACAATCACTCAGACAGTGTGCAAAATGGAGGCTGCCTACGGAATTCTATGCCTCATTTGCTTCCACTCTGCTGCCCCCAAAGCTTACTCCAGTGCAATTGAAGGAGCAAATAGGAACTATTTCACCAGTCCAGGTGTGCAAGAAACAGGCCTATCCCCTTTCTCAGGGAATCCAGAGTTCCCTTCCCTGTTGTAAAGATTCTGCAAGCTTGTGTGGTAAGTGGCTGGAGAATCTAGCAGCTCTTATACTTTATCTGCTCCACACTTCTGTAGGGGACCTGACTTGGTGTCTTTTGCCTCCTATAAAGCATCTGGCTTGTAGTAGGCAATTAAACCAACCTCTACCACATAAAGAGTTACTCTTCCTTCAGGATATCTTCACCTCACTGAAGGTTTTGCCTTTGGTATTTTTGCAAGTTTCTGGACCAGTGCTTCATGCACAAATCCCCTGGAGATCCTGTTAAAATGTAGATTCTGATTTGGTGGATGAGAAGTAGGGCCTGAATTTTGGCATTTCTAACAAGCTTCCATGCTGCTGGTCTGTGGACGACACTTTGAGTAGCAGGGATCTGCATGTCAATTATGTTCTGCTTATTCTGAGACTTTTCCACTCTCTTCTTCAGTTGTTTTTTTTTTTTTTTTCTTTTAAAGAATTCATTATTCATATATCTCAAGAATATTGGCTCTTTGAAGACAAAGAGTACATCTTCCACATTTTTGCATCTCCCACGTAAGGATTAGCTACTCAGGAGCTGATGGCTAAGAGCAATTGATCTGAGCAATTGGACTGTCTGCCCCGTGCTGCTCTTAAACCCTTCGCTGGCTATCAGCTCTCCTCGGGACTCAGTCCAGACTCCTTAGATCATGCTGAAAAAGTGGCATGTGACTTGCCCCCCCACTGCCCCGTTCCCTTTTCAGCCTGATTGCCTGCCGCTCCCCCATCTCCTGCTCTGTGCCCTGCAGTCACCTATTGTGGGAGCTCCGGGGGAAATACCTGAGATGATGCAAAAGGTTGGCTCACCTTAGGACTCTCGGGAGTGGGAAAAAGGTGGGGAGTATGTCCTATTTCTTTTGTCCCCAAGATCTAGTCTGCATAAAGTCCTCTCCATCACTCAGATACAAGCATGACTTTTCTTAATATCAGAGGCAACAAAAAGTTGAACCCTGTATGGTGAGGAGTGGACAGCCATTTTCTCCATCCTTCTGGTCCTCTATCATCTCTTCCACATTTTTTCCATCCATGCACGTGGTAATTTCAGCTTTGGTTAAGTTCCTCCCTCCTCTGGTCTAACTTCTAATTCCTTACACTACATTTTCATCTTCTAGGTTTTTGGATTTTCCTCTCAGAGTGTGCACCTGCGGCCTTTTTTCTCCTTCTGCATTCCATTCTTTCCTGAGACTTCAGTCTCTGTCTCTCTTAAATAGCTTCCTTTTGCCTCCCACTTTCAACTGCCCTGAAGGTAATTTGGTGTATGTTTGACATTGCCCAGCTTTCCTTTCCTAACTGGCCAAGCTTCATACAGTTTGGCTGTCAAGTTTATTCACTCGCACCAGCTACAGTTCTATAAAATTTGATATTAGGACTTCCTGAACTTCTGCACCCCAGTTAGCACTTCTTCATCTTTCTCGCCATCTTAATTAAAGCCCGTTACACTCACATGTACAAATGGAAACAAATTTTACATACATTCCCTGTAGTTCCTGGTAATTTGTATGTGAGCATGAAAGTTGATTCAATACCTGATGATGTTACAGCTTCCAGCTGCTACCTGCTCCAGACACGAGCATGGAGTTTGCTGACAGGCAGCACAAGTGGTCTCAAGGCTGGAATCCTGACAAGTGCTGCACCTGCTGAGGGAATTGATTCGATCAGAGCTTGTTTAGAGGCACAGTGACATCAGCGACGATCTCCTTCCTCATCAGGTTGCAGATTGCTTTCCCATAAGCCAACGGAAATCTAAAGAGTCATTGGAAACTTAAGGGAAATCCTCACCCAGCTGCTTTCTCCTCTAAACGACTTGCCTATTGTTCGACTGCTGGCTTTGGGCTTGGCTTGAGGATTTCATCCAGATGTGACAGGCTTCAGGCCCCAGAGCACTCTTCCTTTTAAGTGGTGGCCTGAAACTTGCCATTGAGAGGCGCCAGGCAAGAGTGTTTCAAACTCTTGGGAGGAAACCAGCTTATTGCTCAAATGCCCTCCTGGGCAGATTTCTGTTTTCCTTACACATTAGATTAGCATGCTAAGGATATGCTTTCCCATGAAGAGTGAGGAAGAGCTGACATCTTCCCTGCAGCAGGAACAGACAGGTTCTGTTTAACCAGGATGCTCTCTGGGGTAGCTCAGCATTTTAGCAGGTTTACGATCACAGGCCCAAAGAAACGAAACTGAATCCAAAGGAATCCAGCTGTGGTCCACCAAACTTTTTAATCCAAGAAGCAGGTGCCACTCTTCAGCAGCCACACTGTATTTCCATGGAGACTGTTGTGTTCAGTAGTGGGAAATGTACCCTTGTCATGTAGGTGTGAGGAAGTAGGGGAACAGAGAGGTGAAACTGGGAAGTAATGAGAAAGGCTAACAGGAAGGTTGCTAGATTTGAGGGGAAGAACAGTAGGAAGAAACATCCCCATGCATCCAGGACTCAAGGGTTTATTTATGCACTGTCACTTTGGAATGAATTTGACATTTGTTTTAATATTATCATGAATGAATTTGACAATTGTTTTAATGCTGTCATAACTTTCTGATGCACTAAAAATGCTGTGCATTTCAAGGTCCCCATTGTATAAAGAAATTAAAATATATTGATCCACGACTTCCTTTGCATTTTAATTTAAGGGTGATAAAAGGAAGGAGCTGGATTTTTCTTTATATCATCTTCCCTGCGAAAGGGGGAGAAAACAAACACAGGTGCTTTAAAATTTTCAAGGTGCAAACTAAATTACACGATGCCCAGGAGTGTGCAGTAGCATTTCTTTGTTTGAGCATGGAATAAAAGACAGATAATTAGGAAATTGGGAGTCTATTAATTTTCTAAATTTACTCATGCAAGAACCACTGAGCTATGGTGATATTTGCTTACCTCGTCATTATGCAAAAATATATTAGCTAATTATTTTGACTAATGCAATTAAGATATGCATATTTAGCATAAACCATACAATAGAAATGTTACAGTCAGCAATTGCTGGGTTGCGCTCATGGGTAGCAGAGAGGCAAAAGTTCCTGCTCAGTCTCCAATGGTAAAGCACAAGATTGCTACAACTCTGCCTGCACTGTTATTATTAGTTCAGTTGCAGTAATTAATTTACTTTACAGCATGACTAGGTGGCACAGCTAGCAGTGGTATTAATTTTTGTTATGAGACACCTGAAGATGTCAGCTTTTGAGCAGCAGCGTCTGCACCTTTAATTGCCTTAATCAGTGGAAATGCAGTATCTCTTTCAGGGATCCAATTAAGAATGCTATTGTTATTTTTCTTTCCTCTCTAACCCTTCTAGCTAGTAAAAGTTAAGTTGATGGCAGGAGTCAAGAGGTGCGTCTTCTATTCTCACCCTGGGAAACCCATGGAGCCTCGAGCTCCCAAGTGAGAGAACAAGGCTTTCCCTGTGCCTCCCTTGGGTTCCATTATCCCATAGGCCCTTGCTTCTCAAATTGTGGTCAATGGTGCAGCAGCATTAGCTTCACTCGGGAGCCTGTTAGAAATGCAGTGTCCTGGGCCCTCCCCAACCCGCTGAATCAGAATCTGCTTTTAAACAAGATCCCCAGGCGATGAACATGCACGTGAAAGTGTGAAAGATGCTGTTAGAAAGAAGGGGCTTGAGCCTGGTTTATGCCTAAATAAAATCAGAATGGTTTAATTGATGGTGTGATTTGAGGGTATATACACTGGGAAGGAACCCACGGACAAAAATATGAACCCCATTGCCTATCATTTATTCCTTTGTATTTGGAAACATTTCAAACTATGGGAGTCTCTCAATAAAATTCATATACTGTTGAGAGAGATGAAGATTTTTCTCAACTCTCTTTTTATCCTGTGTCAGCAGAAAACACTAGGAAAGTGCTGGAGAGAAAAGGCCAAGAGAGGAAAAAGGTTGGGGAGAGAGGTGTAATGAGGATGATGTCCTGTCTTAGTTTGCCAGGGCCTAAACCGCAGGGAGTTATGGTCTCACAGTTTTGGGGACTAGAAGCCTAACATCAAGGTATTGGCAGACCATGTTTTCTCTGAAGTCTGTAGCCTTCTGGCATGGCTCAATCTGCCCCCATTCCGTGGCAATCTATCTCTTTCTGTCCTCTGGTTTTTTTCTTTCTAAATGCCTTTACTTATCAGGACCTCAGCCGTATTAGATTAAGGCCCATCCTCATTTAGTTTGGCACACTTTAGCTAATAACATCTTCAAAGGTCCTATTTACAAACAGGTTGCCACACGCAGGACCATGCCTTCTATGGGGGATATCACTCAAACCCCAGCATGACCCTAACCTCACTCTTTTGCTGCAGAGCCCCACAAGGGTGTCTTCCTGTGATCCAGCATGATCTGGTCTGAGGACACCAACAATTCCTGTCAACCAGATCCCCCTAAGAAAGCACCCTCCTCCAGGGTCTCCCAGCATGTTCCCCACAGACTCTACCGGTTAGTCCCAGACCTCTCTCTTTGCTTTTGTTCTTTCTTCTTTGTCCTGTTGCAGAAAGAGTTCTACAAGTCATGCTTCACCCTTTATGTTACCCAGATTTTGACTGTCCAGAATATTTCTGCCTGGATTATCCTGCATGGATCTCCGGTCTCTGTTCACCCACATTTCATGGCGTCTTGTCCTGCTAGGAAAGACCCTGGAGACCTTTTCATTCCCACCCCTGGCCACAAGCTGGCCCTCCCTGTTTCAAACAGGTACACTTGAAAGCTGGACCCTTTCATGTGTACCTCCATTCCAAGTTCAGTTACTGCAATTTTGCACCTGCATAGTCAACTTATGTTTACTGTCACCTTACCAGCTCCTGAAGTTACCTAGGCCACCATAGCTTCAGATAAGCGGCGTGGCCATTAGCAACAGTAAAAGGCAGACCTCTTCGCTGGTAGAAGCATGGGAGTAAGGAGCAGAATAGAAGTATTTAACAGATATTACAGTAACTACTATGCTGTAGGCTCCTTGAAGAAAAGAAAATTTTGGTCACATATTTAACCCCTCAAGATATCTCACCCAATAGTAGGTATCACTTAGTAGGTGTTCAATAAATAGTTATTGAGTGAATGAATGGATGAACAGATGCATGCATGATTTAAAGAGCCATTCCCAGATACTTAAGATAAGAAAAGTCTTTTTTATTTGGGCCTGATGACTCTGTGGAACTTCTATGATATATGCCTTCCATCCCAAGGGGAAACAAAAGCTGATCTCTCAACAAACCCTGGAAGAAAAAATGCCAGCCTCAAGGCCCCTCTTTTTAGCCACAAGGGGTTTTTTTTTGTTAGTCTTTCAAGGAGACTCCAGCATCCCAGAGAGCCTGAGTCAGCCGGGTGGCAAACATATTTGTTTTCACATATTAGTCATATATTTGATAGAGTGTATAGCAAATGTATGTGATAACATAAAATATATTTTAAAATTATAAATTTGGACAGCTGTCATGACATTTGAAAGAGTACATTAAAAATGATGCTCTATCCATTTTTTAAATGCAATGCTGAGTGGCTAAATTTGCCAGTCTTTTCACATATTTTATATTTGCTTCTTTGTTTTGATTTTATAAAAGGCGCTCACTAGGTGATTTCTGGGCAGCTGGTCAATATTAATGAAAACTTCACTTTGTAAAAGCTAAATAAAAACAGAGTCTAAGATGAACCCTGCCCAACTCTACCTGGTCGCCCCTTTTCACAGTCTACCTTAGGCAAAATAGCCGAGAAATTATCAGAAACTAAGTGGGAGATTTAGCAACCTTGGCATTGGCAGAACAAAAAGAAGGCAAAATCTGGGGTTCAGAAGTTGTCATTTCCAACACCACGCACTTGGGTTGAAGTTGGCGTCATGTTGCATGTGCCCCACCCAGTGGAGGGCCAGCTACTGCTTGGCTCCTGCCAATTTTGCAATAAGGGACTGCAGACCCAGAGAAAGAAAAACTAGAAATCCAAACTTAAAAGAAAAAATATTTCCCAAATTTTCATTGATAAATTCATAAAATCACTACTCAAAATCAAATTAAGCATGTTGAGGTTGGGTACAGCCCATGGGTTGCCATTTTACTACCTTTGCATTATTCAATGTTCAGAAATATTTCAGGGGTCGGATGTGGCTCAACTGGTTGGGCGTCCGTCTCCCATATGGAGGGACCCGGGTTCGATACCCGGGACCTCCCAGTAAAAAAAAAAAAAAAAAAAAAAAAAAAAAAAGAAATATTTCAGACCAATGGCTTTCCATTGATTTCTCCCCACAGACCTATCCTAAGGAATTTGGATTTGGGGTTACCTTATATGTGAAACTGTCATAAATTTATTTTTATATAAATTTCTTTGTATATAAAATACCCACAGTGGGAGAGTCAAACATTAGCACATATAATCTAACACATTGTATGGGTGTGGGAGGGGGGGTTAATTGTTGGTTGTTATTCGCAATTGCAGATGTGTTTTCCTGGTTTTATTGAGGTTGAATCAAAATATGAAAATTGGTTCGCTTCGTGTAAGAGCTGACAGTGAGGAGTGGGGGGCCAATGCATGATGGTGGCAGAAGGAAGATTACCCAAAACCCAAAATTTGCCTCAGATCACCAAGCGTCAAGTGTGCTGTGGCAACATTAAGTTGTTCCTTTGGAATTGAGCTAATCCTTAAACTGTGTGCAAATCCAAAACATTAGCTATCTGCTGTCAGGCCTTTATGTGCCACATGCTGAGTTAATTAACACAGAGACGCTTGACATTGGAACCCTCCAGAAGGGAAAACAGAAAGCAGTCCAGGCCTGAGAACAGACATAGCCCTTGGGGGGTAGGGTGGGGGTGAGTGGGACACAGCGGTCTGTTCAGTTTTTATTTCTTTCTGCTCTGGTGATACACGGTCAGTGGGCTGGTCAACCCCAATTCTGTTCCATTGTCTGTTACAATTCTCAGGATGACATCCTCTATGAATAACAAAGCCTTATTACATTCCAAAACTTAAACATCAAAACTGCCTACAGGGAGCAGATGTGGCTCAAGCGGTTGAGCTACCACCTCCACATGGGAGGTCCCAGGTTTGGTTCCCAGTGCCTCCTGAAAAAAATAAAAACAGACAACAAGTAAAACAAATGAAAAAAAAACAACTCAGGGAAGCCGATGTGGCTCAGTGGTTGAACGCTGGCTTCCCACATAAAAGGTCCCGGGTTGTTCAATCCCTGGTCCCCGGTACCTAAAAAAAAAAAAAAAAAAACCTGCCAACATTCCCACTATAATGGTCAAGGAGAAGAGTTTATTGGAAGAAGTACTTCCCTGTGCCTGCCAAACAGCAGCCCTGTCTCTAGAACCCATTACAGAAGCAATGACTGTAGTTTCTACTCACAATTTCATCCTTATAAATGGATTTTATATAAATGGATTTATCTATTTTAACATAAAAAATGCCCAAAACGTTGACATTTTTACACTGTGGTGAATGTATATACACACTCAGACATTCAGCTATTTTGTATTTTGGGGGGTAGCTAATAAGTAGAGCCGTTCTATCATTCACCTTACCCAGAACCAAGATGGTAGTATGTGTCTTCTGAGGTGAATGGCATGACAGTATGGGCAGCACACTTTTTGAAGAAAGGCATGTGTGGATCAATGACAAATATTTTATTAATACTGGGAGTATTAACAAACCTCATCTGGACTGGCTAGTAGCAATGGGGATGGAGAAGTAATGAACAAGATGCTATATCCAAATAAGGTATGGAAAGTAACTACATAGTGACTCCTTAGTATTTGCAGATTCTGTATTTGCAAATTTGCCTTCTCACTAAAATTTACTTATCAGCAAAATCAATACCCATGGCAATTTCATAGTCATTCACAAGCAAGCACAGACAATGGCAAATTTGGGTCTCCTGGCATACATATTCCCAGCTGAAGTTGGATAAGGTGACATTCTGCCTTCTTGTTTCAGCTTTCATACTGTTCCTTTTCACAGTATATGTAGTACCACATTTTTTTTTGCATTTTTGTGCTTTTTGATGATGGTTTCACAGCTTAAAATTACTCCTAAGCATAGTGCTGAAGTGCTGTCTATTGTTCCTAAGCACAAGGAGATTGTGATATGTCTCATGGAGAATATATATAGGTTAGAGAAGCTTCCTTCGGGCAGGAATTCTAGCACTGTTGGTCGTGAGTTCAATGTTAATGAATCAACAATATAAACTAAATAATATGTCTTTAAACAGAAGCACACATAAAACAAGGTTATACATTTATCAGTTGAGGAAAATGCTGTGAGCACAGGCTCGCAGGAATCTAACTCTGTATTTTCCCTAGAACAATGGTTCAGTATTTGTTAATTCAGGTAGAACATAACTACCACGAATAACAAGAATAAACTGAATAATGTCAATGTGGCCCTGAGATTTCAAGCATGAATGATGAGGAAGACAGGGCAGTGAAAGAGGAAGCCGTAAAAGCAGGTGGGCACTCACCAGCTGGGGTGTGATTCTTGTTAGACACCTGGCCCAGGTGCTAGATACCTGACCCATGGAAACTCATTAAACTCTCTAAGCTGCAGTTTCCTCAGTGACATATTAGGAATGATGATGGTATCTTCATAGGGTTGTCATAAGGATAAAAACAGAAAATGGACATATAAGAGACAGTAGGGCATAGCACTTAAAAGCACTGATTCTGGACTCAGAAAAATTCCTCTCCTGCCCCTACTAAGCATGTAACCTTGGACACGTTATTTAAGGTCTTCAGGCCTCTCTTTCCCCATGTGAAAAATTAAAATAATAAAAATGCTTATCTCTTTAGTTGGTTGTAGGGAAAAAATAAGACAATATACATAAACCATATACATAAATCACTCCAACAAGTACTTAGCATATGGAAACCACTCTATGTGTATCAGCTATTACTAGGTAGAGCACTTAGCACAGTTCCTGAAACAAAATAAGAGCCCAGTTAAAAATAGCCATGTCGATGGCGATATATAGAGTTTTGTACAAATAGTGTTGAAGTGGGACATCGGTAAGGAAAAGGCCATTCAACAGAGACACAGAAATGAGGAAAGAGCCACACAAGAGCAATGACAACCAAAGTTCAGCTCCAGCCAGAGTGAAAACAGAGGTGGCCTCCAGGGCTGTAGAGACACAGGCGGGCTGAATCGCTAGGGTTGTGCCCCTCGTCCTCGGCTTGGCACTTCACAAACACAGGCCGCAGATCGGGGGTCATAGAAGCATATTTAAGCACATCTAAGCACCACAGTGCAATAACAGAGACATAACCAAACCTCACCGACACCTGCCCTGCTGCCATCGTAGTGCTTGCCTCCCCTCAGCCTCTCCTACATCTCGCCCCACAGCACCCCCATTCCCACTGCCGCCATCATTTTGGCTAATTCTGCATTAGCCATGTGGACTGTTGGATGGTTTCTGCTGTATTTTGTTGCCCTTTCAAATATTTCTTAAATAGAAGATTGTACCATCTGGTGGACAATCTGCCTGGGTGCTATCTCACCTATCACAGTGTGGATTCCACTCCTCTTAGGGAAAGAGAGGGAGAGAGGAGAAGCTATTTGCTAAAACACTGCCTCTGCCTCCTGCAGCCCCTTTGTCGCTGGTCTCCTCCCTCTTTCCCAGTGGCCTGGTTTTGCCTGCACAGCAATCAGGTTCTGTTTGCTGAGCAGATGTTTCTCCCACTCACTCCATGGCTGGGGTATTACTCATGGGGCTTCAAGGAGCAGATGTCTTCATAGATAGACCTCTCTGACCCGTGCTGACATATTACCTACATAAGCATCAAATCATGGTGCCGTTACATTTTAATAAGTGGGATAGAGAGTGGTTACGGTTCAGTAAAATTCCACACATAAATTACACATAGAATCTATACACTTCTAAGTTTTTAAAAAGTTGATTCAAAGTGCTCAGAATATTAATGGGACCTAAAGAAGGAAGAAGGAAAGCACCCATGGGGGTGTGGGTGTGGGGGGGTGTATCATATTGCTCATGGACCTTGACAGAGAGGCTCATGGCATATTTATTTTTTTACTCTGCTCCAGGGAGCATTATATGTGCCTGGAGATAAATGTAGAGTTGGTATTTTGGGTTTGGAAGATGAAACTATCAACGGTAGCATCAAAACTTGAGAACATTATATGGTAAATTTTGTTTGGTAGGAACAAAAGCAACTTCCCAGATTTGTTTTCCATTTGAGGATGAGCAATATGGCCTCAAATAGGCCCATGGCAGAATCTCAAGTGATTGTCAAATATAGCATAGTGGGCAAGAATGGGAAATCCCGAGCCAAACTGCCAGACATTGGACCCAGGCTCTACCTTCTACTAGATGTGTGATCTCGGGCTAGTTACATAACTTCAGTTTCCTCATCTATAAAATGGGTTTAGTGATAGTTCCTACCTCATAGAGTTGTTTGATTCAAAACTTTTCTAGAGTTTCCTATGTGCCAGGCACTCCCCTAAACACATTACAAATCAGCAAAAGAATAGCTCACCCCTTTCTTAAATCAAATCATGGCATAGGTCCAATGCCCTTTCTGAATTTGTGTTAACATCTGCATCCATTACCTGTGCAGCTGGATATATCATCACCACACACTCCCAAGTGGAGAAACTTTTCCTCCCACATCACATGGATAAGGGCAGCATTTGGGGAACTCCATGCCTCTCACTGTCTCTCCTTTGTTACTTGAAAAACAAGGTATGAAATAAAGCTGTTTGCCAGATAGGCAGGTAAAAGCTGTCAATGTCCTTCCAACTTCAGATGACATCTGCTTCATTGTTAATGTAACTTCTCCCAATATTCTACTAAAATACCCATGAAGTAACATAAGAAGAGGAAAACTCATCATAAAACCAAAAACTAAGTTCAGCAGACAGCCTGTGGTCAAAATTCTATTTCTACTAATTTTTCATTTCTACTAATTACAAGATGATAGAACTAAATGTAGAAAAAGCAATCAATGGCCTACTATACCTTGCCTCATAAACTAGAGCAGCCCCATCTACCCAAAAGTAAATTAGAAAATTCTTAATTTATCCCTCAATATCTTCTCCCTCATGTCTACCCATTCATACCAGAAAACATGGTGGCCATGTCTCTAATTGCACAGGTGATGCTTCATGAGTTAGTAATATGACCTAACATTTATTAAGTAGGTACAATGTGGCATGCACTATGTCAAGCTCCTAATTTATATTAACTTATTTAATACTCACAACAACACAATGAAATAGGTACCTCATTATTACCCTCATTTTAAAATTGAGAAAACAGAGACAAAGAAAGGTTAAGTAATTTTACTAGGTTTTTATAGCTAATAAATGGCAAACTGGAATTTGAACACAGGGAGCCTAGCTCTAGAGCTTTGTATTCTGAATCACTATATATTACTCCTATCATTATCCACATTTCTACATCTACTCAGAGACTAAAATGAAGAGTTAAAAGAAAACAATATAGAAAAGCAGGTGGAATATGTGATGCAAATTGCATTCCAGGAAGTATAGTCCTACAAGTAAAGGAATATGGACAAGGAAGGAAATACAAATAGCCTTGGTTTCAGCAAATGCTGCCAAGTGTAGGTTTTCCTTTAGTTTATGGATTCAGAGTACAAGAGAGCTAGGCACTGAGAGTAGAGGAAGATTGTTCTTTAGTCTAGTAAAGACACACTAGATGAAGGTCATCTCAAGATGGAGCCTAAGCTGAGAGGTGTGAACATCAACCTGCTCTCCTACTATAAATTTCAGCCAACAGTGGGCAGCAGGTAGAATCAAGGGAAAATCCACACACTTTTTTGTTTGACCAAAGGTCAGCTTGAGTAGATGTGGCCTTCTTTGAGACTGACCAAAAAGAAAAATTATATATACATACAATAAAAAATGTTGAAGATTAAAGGAAATGGACATTACCCAAAAGACTCAGAGGGAAAAAAAAAAAAAGAAAATATTTACTGCAAGAACCAAAAAGAGTTTTAGAAAACTATTCAATATCCTCAATAGAATTGGAGAAGTTATGGTCTCTATGAAACAGCAGGAGAAAGCATAAATACAGAATAGATTGACATGAAAATTGAACTGGATACTATTAGGAAGAATTGCAAGAAAACTAAATTTGCAATGGCAAAATAAAATCTTTTAGGGACAGTAAAGAACAAAACTGACATGGTAGAAAATAAAATAAGTGATATGGAAAATAAACCTGGAAATTCATTCATAATGCAAAGTGAAAGGACTGAGCTAAAAATAATGAGAGATAATATGATACACAGGGCAGAACATGGAGCTAGAACCTAGGAAATATAGCTATTTCTTAAGAACAAGAGAAATAATCAAAAACAAAATTAAAGTTTCCAGGACTGGTTAAAAGGGGCTAACCAGGCAAATATTAAAGAAGGATAGACCACAGGTAATAGAGAAAGTCAGAGAAAGAAAGGGACAGACAGAGATGAGAGAGATGAAGAATGAGAGACACAGAGGACCAAAGAGGAAAAGGACACCCAGGGAAAATGAGAGAGTGAGAAAAAGACAAAAAAAAAAAAAAAGTAGTAGTAGTACAATCAAACAAGAAACCATTCATTCAGGCATCCCTGCAGAAGAAAGAAGGACCTCACTGTGGTCAACACTGTTGGTCTTTGCCCATATCCCCTCACTCTTACCATTTCAGTGTATACCAGCTTTACTTCCAACTGCCAAATCCTCACCTTTCTCAGACACTGTGGCCCTTTTGCCTGTGCTTTCAGATGCCTGGGAATTAATAACTCACAGGAGATGATTTCAACCAGTAAGGGGGATGGATAATAGGGGTTAGTGATTGAATACTCTGGCTTCCTCACTCCCTGTCAGGTAACTTTGAGTCATGTGTTTTTCACTGGTTCCAAGAGGTAATCCAGTGTGACTAAGTTCCCGACGTGCACAGTGGTATCTGACTTGATAACACACTCTTTAAAATGCACCCTTCATTGGCTGCCTTCCCTTCCCCGTCTCACCTCCCCACTTCCCTATCTTCACCTCTTAAATAAACTACTTGCACTCGAATCCTTGCCTCAGATCTCAAAATAAGACAACCCCAATGGGCATGTAAAATTGGGCCAGATGGCTCTCAAATATTGACTGTCAGAAAAGCAGGGTGTAAAATTTATCCAGGTTTGAAGTGAATAATTTGAGGCCCATAAATTGAATTCTCATCCAAGTTGTCATTCATATGTAACTTGGACGTTTCCAACTAAGCAAGAGCTTGGAAAATTCCCTTATTTAAAACATGACTTGAAGACTACCTCTACCTTTAGAGAGATGAATCAAAGAAACTAAAGAATGGGGAATTTGTGATATTTAATGGTTCCTAATCCTAACCAGACACCCATGTCACAGTTCACTTTTTTGTTACTACTCTTTCATCTGGGACTTGTTTAAAATCAGTTTTCTCATGTTTCATGTTTTTGAACCTGTTATTTGAAGGATGATTTCCACATTGGAATTCCTAATTTGAACATGTAGTGATAGTAATAAAAATAGCTAGCCTCTATCAAATGCTTACCAAGAGTCAGGCACTGTTCTTGGTCCTCTACATGCAATATCTCATGAGGCAGGTACTATTATTAGCCTAAAGTCACACAAGAGGAAACAGAATCACAGAGAAGTCAATTCCCCCAAGACAATGCAGCTCATGGTTGAATAGATTCAGACACTGAATAGTGATCAAGAATCCTTGCTCTTAATTATGCTTTTCCTTTACGATCTTTTCAGGGGATTCTCAAATATAAGCCTCTATTTACTCTCTCTCTCATTCTATCTCACTCATTATTAATGAAAACTGTGCTGGGGACCAGAAAATATGGTCGAGTTTTTTCCCCTCTCATCTTATCTCTCACTTAAAAAGTTGCAATGTAATGTAGAGGAAGTTTGCATTGGCTAAATAGATGATCCTATGCTGGGTTATAAGCTATTTTCAAGAGCAACCTCAGAATGACCTCCAGACAGATGAGTAGCTCTCACTTTAGAAACATGCATATAGAACACTCAAACTCAAATGATATGAACAAATTTGAGACCAACTATTAACCTGGTGCAATCAGGTCAACTTGTTGTTATGCCAACTTTGGAATCCTGCTTCTGCAGCCATATCCTTGGAAATGGAGAATGATGTAAGTTTAGCAGTGTATTAGTCAGTCAAAGAGGTGCTGATACAAAGTACCGGAAATCTGTTGGATTTTATAAAGGGTATTTATGTGGGGTAGAAGTTTACAGTTACCAGGCCATAAAGTGTAAGTTACTTCCCTCACCAAAGTCTGTTGCCATGTGTTGGAGCAAGATGGCTGCTGACATCTGCAAGGGTTCAGACTTCCTCTTCCTCTTCAGGCTCCAATATCAGCTGTAGGCTGGGATAATTCTCATCTCTCTCCTCGGGCTCATTTCTCTCCAGGCTCAGCTGTTCTGTTCTATTCACAAGGTCAGCTGTAGACTATCAGGCTCTCTTCCCAGGGCCTCTGCCTTGTCTATGGAGACATCTCTATTCCTCTGTGTTCTTCTCCTGTCTGTTTACTTCCCAGGGTTCCAGCATCCAAAAACTCCAACTAACTCCTCTGCCTTGTTTTTTTCTCTGTGAGGCCCCACCCACCAAAGGGGCAGAGACTCAATATCCTACTGATGTGGCCCAATCAAAGCCTTAATCATAATTTAATCAAGTAAAAGAGAAACCTCTGAATCCAATACAATCTAATATGCCCAGAGGAACAGACAAGTTTACAAACATAATCTAATATCTATTTTTGGAATTCATAAACAATACAAAACTGCTACAAACAGGCATATTTAGTTTTTTTTTATTTTAAAAACAATTTATTGAAGTGTATCATTCATACATGAACATACATAAACAATAAGTATATAGTAAAAGTTTGTGAACTTACAAAACAAGCATGCATAAAATCATACAGGGCTCCCATACATCATCCCACCACAAATACCTTGAATTGTTGTGAAATATTTGTAATAAATTATGAAAAACATCATCAAAATATTACTACTAACTATAGTCTGTATCTTAAATTTGATGTATTTTCCCCCAACCCACCCTATTATTTCCTTATTCATAAACCATTCAATTTGTTTAAAGTGTACAATCAATGGAATTTGGTATATTCATTGAGTTGTGCATTCATCACTTCAATCATTATTAAAGCATTTTCATTACTCCAAAAACAAACAAATAAACAAACAAAAAAACCACTATCATGCCCATATTTTAGCACTACTAATTACAAATCCTATGAAGTGCTTTCACCATTTCTATTCATTTAAAAACATTTACAAACAACTTTTTACCAATTCTGCACAAATTAAACCGCAGCTCTCCCTTCTCTAACCACATTCTTTTCTCTGGTGACTTATCTTCTAGCTATTAATTCCATGCGTTTGTTCATTATATTTAGTTCATGATAGCAAAGTCATACAATATTTGTCCTTTTGTGCCTGGCTTGCTTCATTCAACATAATGTCGTCCAAGTTCATCCACGTTGTCATATGCTTCATGACTTCATTTCTTCTTAGAGCTGAATAATATTCCATCATGTGTATATAACACAGTTTGTTTATCCATTCGTCAGTTGATGGCCATCTGGGTTGTTTCCATCTTTTGGCAATTGTGGATAATGTCGCTATGAATATTAGTGTGCAGATGTCTGTTTGTGGCACTGCTCTCAGTTCTTCTGGGTGTATATCTAGTAGTGGTATTGCTGGGTCACATGGTAGATCCATATCTAAATTCCTAGGAACTGCCAAACAGACTTCCACAGTGACTGTACATTCCCACCACCAGTGAATAAGTGTTCCTATCTCTCCACATCCTCCCCAACACTTGTAGTTTCCTCTTTTTTTAATAGTGACCATTCTAGTAGGTGTGAAACGATATTTCATTGTAGCTTTGATTTGCATTTCCCTAATAGCCAATGATGCTGAACATTTTTTCATGTTTTTTTTTTCCCACCATTTTGTATTTCTTCTTTAGAAAACTGTCTATTCAGGTCTTTTGCCCATTTTTTAATCAGGTCATTTGTCTTTATATTGCTGAGTTGTAGGATCACTTTATATGTAATGGATATTAGACCTTTGTCAGATGTGTGATTTCTAAATATTTTCTCCCATTATCCTCTTCACAAAGTCCTTTGAGGAGCAGAAGTGTTAAATTTTGAGGAGCTCCATTTATCTATTTTTTCTTTTGTTGCTTATGCTTTGGGGGTAAAGTTTAAGAGACCCCCACATACTACAAGGTCTGGTAGATGTTTTCCTATGTTATCTTCTAGGAGTTTTTTGGTCCTGACTTTTATGTTTATGTTGTTGATCCATTTGGAGTTGATTCTTGCATAGGGAGTGAGATAGGGGTCCTCTTTCACTCTTTTGATTATGGATATCCAGTTCTCCCACCACCATTTATTAAAGAGACTGTTCTGTCCCAGAAATGTGGACTTAATAGGCTTATCGAAAATCCGTTGATCATAGAGGTGAGGGTCTGTTTCTGAACTCTCAATTAGATTCCATTGATCAATATATCTATCTTTATGCCAATACCATGCTGTTTTGACCACTATAGCTTTATAATATAATTCAAAGTCAGGGAGCATGTGTCTTTGACTTTGTTCTTTTTTAGGATGTTTTTGGCTATTCAGGATCCTTTTCCTTTCCAAATAAATTTGGTAATTGACTTCACTATTTCTGTAAAGTAGGCTGTTGGAATTTTGATTGGTATTGCATTGAATCTATAAATCAATTTGGGTAGGATTGACATCTTCATGATACTTAGTTTTCCAATCCATGAACATTGGATGTTCTTTCATTTGTTTAGGTCTTCTTTGATTTCTTTCCGTAGCGTTTTGTAGTTTTCTGAATAAATATCCTTTACATTCCTGGTTAAGTTAATTCTTAGATATTTGATTCTTTTTCTTGCTATTGTAAATGGATTTTTTTCTTGATTTCCTCCTCGACTCACTCATTACTAGCATATAGAAATGCTACTGTTTTTGTGTGTTGATCTTGTATCCTGTCCCTTTGCTGAACTCGTTTATTAGCTCAAGTAGCTTTGTTGTAGATGTCGCAAGATTTTCTAAATATAGGATCATGTCATCTGCAAACAGTGAGAGTTTTACTTCATCTTTTCCAATTTGGATGCCTTTTATTTCCTTTTCTTGCCTAATTGCTCTAGCTAGAACTTCTAGCACAGTGTTGAATAACAGTGGTGACAGTGCACATCCTTGTCTTGTTCATGATCTTAGAGGGAAAGTTTTCAATCTCTCCCCATTAAGTAAGATGTTGGCTGTGGGATTTTCATATATGTTCTTTATTATATTGAGGAACTTTTCTTCTATACCTATCTTTTGAAGGTTTTTTTTCAAGAAAGAATGCTAGATTTTGTCAAATGCCTTTTGTGCATCAATCAAGGTGATCATGCATTTTTTTCCCTTCGATTTGTTAATGTGGTGTATTATGTTAATTAATTTTCTTATATTGAACCACCCTTGCATACCAGGAATAAAACCCACTTGATCATGATGTATGATTGTTTTTATATGCTGTTGGAGTCTATTTGCAAGTATTTTGTTGAGATTTTTTGCATCTATATTCATTAGGGAGATTGGTTTGTAATTTTCTTTTCTTGTAGCGTCTTCCCCTGTCTTTGGCATTAGGGTGATGTTGGCTTCATAAAATGTGTTGGATAATTGTCTCTCCTTTTCAATTTTTTGGAAGAGTTTAAACAGGATTGGAATTAATTCTTCTCCAAATGTTTGGTAGAATTAACCTGTGAAGCCATCTGGTCCTGGACATTTCTTCATTGGAAGGTTTTTGATAATTGATTCAATCTCTTTACTTGCAGTTGGTTTGTTGAGTTCCTGTAATTCTTGTAGAGTCAATGTAGGTTGGTTGTGCATTTCTAGGAATTTGTCATCTAGGTTTTCTAATTTGTTGGCATACAGTTTCTCCTAATACCCTCTTATGATCCTTTTTATTCCTATGGGATCAGCTATAATCTACCCCCTTTCTTTCCTGATTTTATTTACATCTTCTCTCTTTTCTCTTTGTTAGTCTTGCTAAGGGTTTGTCAATTTTATTGACTTTCTCAAAGAACCAGCTTTTCATTCTGTTGAGTTTCTCTATTGTTTTTGTTCTCAATTTCATTTATTTCCACTCTAATCTTTGTTATTTCTTGCTTTCTGCTTGCTTTGGGATTGGTTTGATGTTCTCTCTCTAGTTTCTCCAGCTGTTCAGTTAGTTTTTTGATTTTAGCTCTTCCTTCTTTTTTAATATAGGCTTTTAGGGCTATAAATTTCCCTCTCAAGACTGCCTCTACTATATCCCATAAGTTTTGATGTATTGTGTTCTTGTTTTCTTTTATCTTGAGATATCTACCAATTTCTCTTGCAATTTCTTCTTTGACCCACTGATTGTTTGAGTATAGTTTTGCCTCCATATATTTGCAAAATTTCCCCTTTTCTGCCTATTATTGATTTCCAGTTTCAGAAAAAGTGATTTATATAATTTCAATCTTCTTGAATTTATTGAGAGCTGTGTTGGGGCCCAACATGTGGTCTATCCTGGAGAAAGATCCATGAGCACTTGAGAAGAATATATAACCTTCTGATTTGGGGTGCAATGTTCAGTATATGTCAGGTTCAGCTTTTTTATCGTATTGTTCAAGTTCTCTGTTTCCTTGTTGATCTTCTGTCTAGTTGTTTTATCTATTGATGTGAGGGGCATGTTGAAGTCTCCAATTATTATTGTAGAAATGGCTATTTCTCCTTTCAGTTTTGTCAGAGTTTGCCTTATGTATTTTGGGGCACCCTAGTTAGGTACATAGATATTTATTGCTGTTACTCCTTCCTGGTAACTGTCACTTTTATTAATATATAATGGTCTTCTGTATCTCTTATCACTTTTTTGAATTTAAAGTCTGTTTTGTCTGACACAATTATAGCTACTCCTGTTTTCTTTTGGTTATTATTTGCATGAAATATCTTTTCCAACCTTTCACTTTCAGTCTACTTGTATCCTTGGGTCTAAGGTGAGTCTCCTGCAGACAGCATATTGATGGCTCATGTTTTCTTATCCATTCTGTCAGCCTATGTCTTTTGATTAGGGCGTTCAACCCACTCATATTTAATGTTATTACTATAAAGTCATTACTTACTTCTTCAGCTATTTTATCCTTTGACTTTCATACATCATATCTTATTTTTGTCCATCTTTTTACCTTTTTGGTTACCCTTTCTGATAGTCTTCACCTCTACACTCTCCTCCAAGCCTCTCTTGTCTTTTCTTTACTGGCTGCAGAACTCCCTTTAGTGTTTTCCTGCAGAGCTGGATCCCATTTTACAAACTCTCTTAGTATCTGTTTATCTGTGACTATTTTAAGTTCACAGTCATATTTGAAAGTTAGTTTTGCTAAATAAAGTATCCTAGGCTGGCAGTTTTTCTCTTTCAGTACCATAGTCATATCATACCACTGCTTTCTTTCCTCCATGGTTTCTGAAGAGAAATCCACATTAAGTCTTATTGGATGCCCCTTGTATGTGATGTTTCACTTTTCCCTTGCTGCTTTCAGAATTTTCTCTTTATCTTTGGTACTTAGCATTCTGCATATTATGTTTCTTGGGATAGGTCTATTTGGATTTATTCTAACTGGAGTACACTGTGCTTCCTGGACATGTATATTCATGTCTTTTATGAGTTGTGTAATTTTCAGCAATTAATTCCACAAATAATATTTCTGCCCCTTTTGCCTTCTTGTCTCTTTCTGTAACTCCCATAACACATATTTTGGTGTGCTTCAATTCCCTGAGCCCCTGCTCAAACTTTTCCATTCTTTTTTCTCTCTGTTCTTCTTTCTCTTCAATTTCAGTTGTTATTTCCTCTACATCACTTATTCTTTCTTCCATGAATTCAGATACGCTGTTGTGTGCCTCTATTGTATTTTTAATCTCACTGTGATGGTTAGGCTAATGTGTCAACCCAGCTGGGTAATTATGTTCAGGTGTTTGGTCAAGTGAGCACTGGGCTAATTGTGATACAGGGACATTTATGGACCTTAGTCACAAGTGAATTTACTGCATGGATGGCTGATTACATCTGCATTAATCAGGGAGATTGCCATCAGCAATGGTGATGCTTTATCCAATCAGTTGAACACCTTAAAAGGGGAAGTGATTTCAACATTCAGAGAGAATTTCCTAGCCAGTCTTTGGACAGCCAATGTCTCCTGGAAATTCATCAAGGACCTTCATTTGACTTTCATCGAAGGCCCTGGTTTGCAGTCTACCTGCAGAACCTGGACTTGTGCATCCCCATGGTCACATGAGAGACTCATAAAATCTCATATTATTCACAGATATCTCCTGTTGATTCTGTTTCCCTAGAGAACCCTGACTAATATGCTCACCTATTACTTTTCATTCCCATAAGCTCTGTTATTTTTTATGCAAGATTTCAAATTTTTCTTTGTGCTCACTTAGTGTTTTCTTTTTTTTTTTTTTTAACAAATCAATTTTATTCATGCATATGAATAAAGCAAACAATCCATCCTAAGTGTACAATCAATGGTATTTAGTATAATCATAAAATTGTGCATTCATAACTTCAATCACCATTAGAGTACTTTCATTATTTCCATAATAATAATAGTAAACTAAAAGAACAGAAAAACAATAAAAGTCTCCACCTCTCAATGTCTCTGTTTCCCCTGCTGTACATAGCTGCTATTTCTTACTATCCTTGCACAATTCTTTCCTTCTTTCTTTCTTTTTTTCTTTCTTTCTTTTCTTTTCTTTCTTAAGCAGTTTTATTGCAATATATTTACATAATCTATGATTTACTTAAAGTGAATAATCAATGGCTTTTAGTATAATCACAATGTTGTGCATTCATCATCACAAAAAATTTTAGAATTATTTCATTACTCCGAAAAGTAAAACTCCACACCCCTTAGCATGCTTTCCCTAGCCCTACATAACCACTAGTCATATTTCATCTTTATAAATTGATCTATACTTACATTTTACATAAATGTAATCATACAATATGTTACACAATATATTTAGGTCATCGCAATGCAATCATACAATATTTGTCCTTTTGTGTCTGGTTTACTTCACTCAACATAACATCCTCCAGGTTCATCCATGTTGTCATATGTGTTACGACTTCATTTTTTCTTACTGTTGCATAATATTCCATTGTGTGAACACTCCACAGTTTGTTTATCCATTCTTCAATTTGATGGACACCTGGATTGTTTCCAACTTTTGGCAAACATGAATAATGCCACAATGGACACAGGTGTGTAGATGTGTGTATGTATCACTGTTTTCAGTTCTTCTGGGTATATACACAGTAGAGGTATTGCAGGGTCATGTGGCCTTCTTTAGGAACTGCCAAACAGTCCTCCACAGTGGCTATACCATTCCGCATTCTCACCAACAGTGAATAAGTGTTCCTATCTCTCCCCATCCTTTCCAACACTTGTACTTCTCTGTCCTTTTTATAGTGGCCTTTCTGATATGTGTGAAATGATATCTCATTGTAGCTTTGATTTGCATTTCCTTAATCATTTGTGATGTTGAGCATTTCTTCGTGTGTTTTTTTGCCATTTGTATGTCTTCTTTGGACAAATGTCTATACAAGTCTTTTGCCTATTTTTTTAATTGGGTCATTTGTTATTTTATTGTTGAGTTGTAACATCTCTTTATATATCATGTATATTAAGCCCTTATGTGATTCCCAAATATTTTCTCTCATTGTGTTGGCTGCATTTTCACCCTTTTGACAAAGTTCAGTGAGGTGCAAAAGTGTTTAATTTTGAGGAGGTACTGTTTATCTATGTTTTCTTTTGTTGTGCATGCTTTGGGTGTAAGGTCCAAGAAACCACCACCTACCACAAGGTCTTTAAGATGTTTCCCTCCATTTTCTTCTAGTAGTTTTATGGTCCTGGCTTTGATATTTAGGTCTTTGATCCATTGTGAGTTGATTCTTGTATAGGGAGTGAGATAGGGGTCCTCCTTACAATCTTTTGGTTATAGATATCCAGTTCTCCCAGCACCATTTGTTGAAGAGACAGTTTTGTCCCATTAACTTCATAGGTTTGTCAAAAACCAGTTGACCATAGATGTGAGGGTTTATTTCTGGACTTTCAATTCTATTCCCCTGATAGATATGTCTATCTTTATGCAGTACCATGGTGTTTTGACCACTGTAGTTTTGTAATATGTGTCAAGGGCAAGCAGTGAAATTTCTCCCAGGTTGCTCTTCTTTCTTAGAATGCTGTTGCATATTCGGGGGCACTTTCCCTTCCAAATGAATCTGGTAATTGCCTTTTCTATTTCTGTAAAGTACGCTGTTGGAATTTTGATTGGTATTGCATTGAATCTATAAATCAGTTTGGGTAGGATTGACATCTTCAAGAGATTTAGTCTTCCAATCTATGAACACGGAAAGTCTTTCCATTTGTTTAGGTCTTCTTTGATTTCTTTTAGCATTGTTTTGTAGTTTTCTGCATATAGGTCCTGTACTTCTTTCATTAAATTGATTCTGAGGTATTTGAGTCTTTTTGTTGTTATTGGAAAGGGAATTGTTTTTCCTGACTTCCTCCTCAGATTGCTCAATTATAGTGTACAAAAACATTACTGCTTTTTGCATGTTGATCTTGTATCCTGCCATTTTGCTGAACTCATTTATTATTTCAAGTAGCTTTCTTGTAGACATTTCAGAATTTTCTAAATATAGGATCATGTCATCCACAAATAGGGAGAGTTTTACTTCCTCTTTTTTCTATTTGGATGCCTTTAATTTTTTTTTCTTGTCTAACTGCTTTAGCTAGAACTTCTAGTACAATGTTGAATAACAATGGTGACAGTGGGCATCCGTGTCTTTTTCCCAATCTTAGAGGGAAAGCTTTCAACCTTTCCCCACTGAGTATGATATTGGTTGTGGATTTTTCATATAGGCCTTTATCATAATGAGGAATTTCCCTTCTATTCCTATCTTTTGAAGAGTTTTTATGAAGAAAGGATGCTGGATTTTGTCGAATGACTTTTTTATGTTGATTGAGATGATCATGTGGTTTTTGTCTTTCAATTTCTTAATGTGGTATATTATATTGCTTGATTTTCTTATGTTGAACCAGCCTTGCATACCAGGAATAAATCCCACTTGGTCGTGATGTATAAGTCTTTTGATAATGCTGTTGGATTTGATTTGCAAGTATTTTGTTGAGAATTTTTGCATCTGTGTTCATTAGACAGATTAGTCTGTGATTTTCTTTTCTTGTAGTGTTTTTATCTGGCTTTGGTATTAGGGTAATATTGGTTTCATAAAATGTTTTGGGTAATTTTCCCTCCTCTTCAATTTATAGAAGAGTTTAAACAGGATTGGTGTTAATTCTTTTTGAAATGCTTGGTGAATTTACCTGTGAAACTATCTGGTCCTAGACTTTTCTTTACTGGGAGATTTTTGATGATGTATTCAATCTCTTTAAATGTGATTGGTTTGTTAAGTTCTTATATTTCTTGTAGTGTCAGTGTAGGTTGTTTGTGCATTTCCTGGAATTTTTCCATTTCATCTAGGTTGTCTAGTTTGTTAGCATACAGTTTCTCATAATATCCTATTATGATCCTTTTTATTCATGTGGGGTCAGTAGTAACTTGCCCCCTTTCCTTTCTGATCATATTTATTTGCACCTTCTCTTTCTTTTTTCTTTGTTAGCCTAGCTAGGGGGGTTGTCTATTTTATTGATCTTCTCAAAGAACCAGCTTGTGGTTTTGTTGATTTTCTCTCTCTCTTTTATTTTATTTTTGTTGTTGTTGTTGTTGTTGTTATTGTTCCCAATTTCATTTATTTCTGCTCTAATCTTTATTTATTTCCTTCTGCTTGCTTTGGGATTGTTTTGCTGTTCCTTTATCTAGTTTCTCTAGTTGTTCAGTTAAATCTTTGAATTTAACTCTTTCTTCTTTTTTAATATATGCATTTAGGGCTATAAATTTCCCTCTCAAGACTGCTTTCACTGTATGCCATAAGTTTTGCTAAGTTGTGTTCTTGTTTTCTTTTATCTCAATATATTTACTGATTATACTTGCAATTTCTTCTTTGACCCCCTGATTATTTAGGAGTATGTTGTAGCCTCCACACCTTTGCAGATTTACCTTTTTTCCTGTCTATTATTGATTTCCAGTTTCATTAGATTATGATCTGAGAAATTGCTTTCTATAATTTCAATCTTTTTATCTTTATTGAGAGCTATGTTGTGCCCTAACATGTGGTCTATCCTGAAGAAAGATCCATGGGCACTTGAAATGAATGTACAACCCACTAAGTTTGGATGCAATGTTCTGTATATGTCTGTTAAGTCTAACTCATTTATCAGATTATTCAAGTTCTCTGTTTCCTTGTTGATCTTCTGTCTAGTTGTTCTATCTAATGGTTTGAGTGGTGTGTTAAAGTCTCCAATGATTATTGTAAAGATGTCTATTTCCCCCTTCAGTTTTGCCAGAGTTTGTCTCATGTATTTTGGGACACTCTGGTTAGGTGCTGTAGCAGTTTGATATTATTTATGAATTCCAAAAATAGATATTGGATTGTGTTTGTAAACTGGTCTGTTCCTCTGGGCATATTCGATCATATTAGATTCAGAGGTTTCACTTTTACTTTATTAAATCAAAATTAGTGCTTTTATTTGACCACGTCATTAGGGCGACTCGGTATGTGTCCCCACCTACAGCTAGCCTACAGCTGTGGGCTATATACATAGATGCTCAATAAAAGAGAGGGAAGTACATGCAAAGAGAAGGAGAACACAGGAAGAGAGACAGCTCGTTAGACAGGGTCCTGTGGCCCCAGGAAGAGAGATGAACCTGGTAGTTTAGAGTTGACCATGTGAAGAGAACAAAGCAGCTGAGCACAGAAAGAAACGAGCCCCAGGAAGACAGACGAGCCTTACACCAGCTGAGATCAGAAGAAGTAGGGACCACAGAGCCTTAAGAGGAAAGAGGAAAGCTGAACCCTCACAGATATCGCCTGCCATCTTGCATCAACACTTGGCAACAGACTTTGGGTGAGAAAGTACTTCTTAAGTAACCTTCAGCTGGACTCTTTAGGGCCTTGTGACTGTAAGCTTCTATCCTAAATAAATACCCTTTATAAAAGCTGGCAGATTTCTGGTATTTTGCGTCAGTGCACCTTTTGGCTGACAAATACAGCTGCATAGATATGTAATATTTTCTTGGTGGATTATCCCTTTTATTAATATATAATGGCCTTCTGTATCTCTTATAACATTTTTGCTTTTAAAGTCTGTTTTGTCTGATATTAGTATAGCTACCCCTGCTTTTTTTGGTTTCTATTTCTGTGGAGTATCTTTATCCAACCTTTCATTTTCAGCCGGTTTGTATCCCTGAGTCTAAGGTGAGTCTCTTGTAAACAGCATATGGATGGCTTATGTCTGTTTATTTGTTTGTTTTTTTCCATTCTATTAGCTTATATCTTTTGATTGGGGGGTTTAATCCACTCACATTCAATGATATTACTGTAAATGCATTATTTACTTCCACCATTTTCTCCTTTGGTTTTCATATGTCAAATCATATTTTCATCTGTCTTTTTACTCTTTTCATTATCCTTTCTGCTATTCTTTTTTCTATCCTCTCCTCCAAGACTTTCTCTCCTTTTCTTTCAAGTTCCTAGGCTTCCTTTAACATTTTTTGCAAAGGTGGATTCTTTTTTACAAACTCTCTTAGTGTCAGTTTGTTTGTGAATATTTTAGAGTCACCTTCATATTTGAAGAACCATACTGATGGATAAAGAATTCTCAGCTGGAAATTTTTCTCTTTCAGTATCCTAATTGTATCATACCACTGTCTTCTTGCTTCCACGGTTTCTGATAAGAAATCAGAAATCTTGCATGTGATGGTTTGCTTTTCCCTTGCTGCTCTCAGAATTTTCTCTTTTCTTTTGACATTTGACATTCTGAGTAGTATGTGTCTTGGAGTAGTTCTATTTGGATTTATTCTGATCGAGGTGCGGTGCACTTCTTGGACACATAAGTTCATTTCTTTCATGAGAGTTGGGAAATTTTCAGCTATTATTTTCTCAAATACTCTTTCTGCCCCCTTTCCCTTCTCTTCTTCTTCTGGAATTCCCATGACATGTATGTTGTTGCATTTCATATTGTCATTCAACTCCCTGAACCCCTACTCAATTTTTTTTCCATTCTTTTCACTCTCTGTTCTTTACTCTCTTCAATTTCAGCTGTTCTGTCTTTGGTATCACTTATTCTTTCTTCTATCATTTTGAATGTGCTGTTGAATGCCTCTACTGTGTGTTTTTGTTTTTGTTTTTTTAATCTCACCTATTGTGTCTTTTATTCCCATGAGCATTGTTACTTTTCTATTCAGGATTTCAAATTCTTCTTTGTGCTTGCACAATGTCTTCTTGAAGTTTATCTCTCTAGCCATATTGTCTTTCAACTCATTAATTTGATTTTGGAAATTTCTGTGCATCTCATTAATTAGTTCTCTCAAATCCTTCATCTCTTCTGGGGTTTTGATATATTTCTTTTCTTCAGCTATGTCTTTTATTTTCTTAGTATGGTTCATAAATTTTTGCTAATGTTTAGATTAGACATCTGATTAGGAGAAGGTAGTTTACTCATATGCTCAATTTCTTTCTCTCTCATGGGGATTTAGTGGCAGGATGCTGTGTGTTACTGCTGCTCTTTGTTTCTTGATATAGCCTGGCTCTGGACCAAGTACTGCATTGCAGACCACTTTCTAGGGCCTTGGGGAGGGAGGTTATAAAGGCTGGGAAAAACCTCTCTAAATTATTTTTAGTTTTCTCACATGCACTTCCTTAGTCTGCCAGCAGGTGGTGCTCTTTGGCAGCCCTCTCAGTTCAATGCCTTGTCAGAGTGTGTGTGCTGCAACACTGACTAGATCAATGTGATAGAGGTTCCTGCTTGGAGGCTAAGAGCCTCATAATTCAAACTTTTTCAGAGACAATTCTCCAGCCTTCTCTGACAGCCCCTTCCCTTTTCCCGGGTGGGAATTATTCCACTCCCCTCTGCACCTTCAACAATCAGTCCCAGTTAGTAGAGAGGAGATTGGGAGGGTCGGATCTCTTTAGCCCCTCGTCGGCTCCTAAGGCAAACAATGGTGCAGCCCCACTTGGCCTGGAAGGGCTCCTGGGACACAGCAGACCAAATTTGTGGGTCAAAAGCCGAGTCACCCATAGGCCGTGTCCCTCTCTATCCCCTTTCCTGGGATGGTGGATCCCTGGAGCCCCTTTGTCTGTAGCTGGCTGAGTGGCTTGAGAATTCTAAAGTGCCTTTATTGTGGGGGAGGGTGCCAGCAGTAGCAGCCACTGGTTTCAGCTCACCGTTTTGCAGTCATTACAATTCCCCTCCTTTGTCCCTCTCTCTTCTGGGCAGTGTCCAGCCTTCGCCTGGTGTTCTAAACCCTAGATCTTTTTCCAGGCTATTTAAGCTTGTCTTTTAGCTATTTTTCTGGCAGAGAAGATAGTCCCATGTCTTTCTAGTCAGTGATCTTCCAGGAACCTCTTAATATCTTCTTAATGTCTTTTATTTCTTTAGCCATGTTGCC
Source organism: Tolypeutes matacus (assembly GCA_026826555.1). NCBI lineage: Eukaryota > Metazoa > Chordata > Mammalia > Cingulata > Chlamyphoridae > Tolypeutes > Tolypeutes matacus. The sequence goes on along the minus strand of JAKSZT010054215.1, from coordinate 23,172,230 downwards.
CTTCAACTCCATGATTAGATTTAGGAGATTTGTATGAACCTCATTGATTAGCTGTTTGAAGTCTTATCTGCAGCTTTGATTTATTCCTTTGCCTGAATCATACCTTCCTTTTTCTTGTATGGCTTATAATTGTTGATGTATAGGCATATGATTCTGATGCTGAGTTTATTCTGATGTTTAGTTTCTCTTTCTTGTCTAGGGATTTATTTTTAAGTAGCTGTGTGCTACCACTGTTCTTTGACTTTTGGTTCAACTTGTTCTAGATATTTAGGATTGCCCCTGTTTAACTGCTCAAATCAGGGCTAAGGACCTAACAATGGGGTGCAGGCCAGTTTCCAAGGGTCTTGGAGAGGGTGGCAGTAAAGGCATCTGTTTGTCATGCCACTTTTATTTATTTATTGTTTTTCTTTTCTGTGAACTTTTATGATCTGGCCAGCAGACAACCCTCTTGGGCAGCTCTCTCAGCTCAGACTTCAGGTGCTAAGGGGGAATGCATTCAGTCTAACTCCTCAGGTGGGTGGGCAGTACAGAAGCAATGTCTTCAGGGGTGGCCAAGCCCCACAAACAAACTTTCTCAGAGACTGTTCTCCACCCTTGGCCTGCCACACCCTTCTTCCCTCTGTCTCTTCAGCAACCAGCCTGGGGCAGTAGGGAGGGTATTAGAGAAGGCAAATTATCTTTAGCTCCCTGCAGGCTCTCAGGGCAAACAATGCCTGGGCATCACCAGGCCTGGAAGTGTGAGATTCTTCTAATGTAACAGAACAAGTTTCCTGGCCAAAATCTGAATTGGCTGTAGGTTGTGTCCCTCCCTCTCCCCTTTCCTTGAGGAGAAGGATTCCTGCAACCCCCTAATTCTGCAGCCACTGTAGTCCACAGCAGCTGCAGTCTGCAGACTTCTATTTGCTCCATGGGTTGGGGGAAGGGCACCTGCTGCTGCTTTTGCAGCTCTACTCGTGGGATTTTTCAGCCAGCGAGGTCCTTTTCCTTCTCCCCTCTCTCTTCTGGGTGATGTCTCGCCTTTCCCTGGTGTTCTGAGCCCCAGAGCAAGCCTCCAGACAGTCTACGCCTGGCCTCTAGCTATTAATATACTTTTATTGATCTTCCAAACTACTGCTTGTCCTTGGGAGTCCTCAATGGCAGGATGCTTGGAGATTTTATAGACGATCTAGGCAGGCAGGTAGTCCTAGGATATCTATTCTTCTGTGATCTGAGTCTCGTCCTCAAAGATTCTTTCTCTCTACAGACTGTTCTCAATCAATTTCCCTTCTTTGCTGAGCTTCAATGCTTCCGAGATCTTGACTGCTGGGAAGTATAAGGCAGAGGAATGGAGCATTGCTGAGGCCTGGGCCTTGCCCACAGGGGTGGCTGCCTGAGAGACCCAGGAGCAGAGGGCAAAACTTCCCGCATGGGGACAGAGCAGAGCAGCGAACCTGCCAGGTATATTTAATTTCTAAAAAAGAAAAAAATCTTACCATTTCTCTCTACTTAAATGTCTGAATCAGAATTTTCTCCATACTCCAGAACCAAAACAAAAATTCATTAATGAAGAGGATGGAATTGGGTAATGATGTTATTATAAGATGGCAACAATCATCCATAATTCCCAATTTCAACTTTTTGTGTTCAATCATATGCCTCAGAATTTATTCTGAGTGCCTTTTTTAAAATTAATTTTTAAATTATAGCTGCATATATTTGTGAGTTACAAAATAAATTGAAGGTACTCAAATACCCTTTTCCTGCTTCACATACTTAAGTGCCAAGTAGTGTATTATTTGGGGGCAAAATATTTCACTGGTTAATGAAAACCTTGACAACCACTGAGTGTAACCACAGGGTGTCCTGCAAGTGCTGAGGAGACCTCGCTCCTCCAATGAAGCATTCTTTCAACTCATACATCTTGAGTTGTGTCTGTGGATACGTGAAGAGAAAGAAGTGACAATACATTAGATTTCAACTCTACCAGGAAAGAGGCCCAATGAGAGTAATTAGCCTCACCTTGTCGATGATGTAGCAAACTCAAGCATGGAGGGCTTTATTTGACCGTACAGGGTCTTACCGAAGTGTGCATCACTCAGCAGCTTTAGGAGGGACACTTCTTGAATGCCTGCAGACCATGACTAAAAAGCAACAAAACCCACCAGGGAACAGAAAGCAGAGAAGCCTGTGAGTAGTCACGAAGAGAAGGGCATTGTTCAACAGTGCCTCTTCTGTCTCTCATCCAGCTTATTTCTACTTCCTTCAGAACTAATTTACATCTTAGGGCTATACACAATTTTGGTGACTTCCTGCCTTTTTAAATTGATGAATAACTGTGATAATGGCCATTGCATTTTTAAACATACCAAAGGGAGACCAAGAATGTTGAAACTGCAGTTGGATTTCAATAGTTTAAGGAACACACATTCGGACAGGGACCTAATTTGGTGGGTCTCTGTGAAAATCAAGCACTAAGGAAAAAACACCACACTAAGGAACTTTAGAGTAAGGATCCAGAATCATGCAAAAGGGGCCTCCAAGAAGAAGGTAGTAAATGTATCAAGCTCTGGTTCATCAGTGTCAGAGAACCCGATAACGGGCTTATTTTTCTTATTTGGTCCTTGTCCACACTTGTTTATTGTAGATAACTTCTTGAACCATCTTTTCTCCCACAACACCCTAAAAAAATAAAAAGGGAAAAAAGGCTGCTTTATTTTACAGCTAATTTGCCATAAGCACATAAATGGGAACAGAGGGAACCTTCTGCGGAAGGTGGGGGGGGGAGACATATAGAGATGGAAGAATAGGCAAGATGCTGTTTCTATGATTAAAGACAAGAAAAAAACAAGTAGCAAGCAGATATGCTCATCTTGAGCCTAAGAACAGAGAAAAAGAAATAAAAATTACTGAGAGCAAATGATTTTTTCGAGATAGTGTTTTAACTGACCAAAATAAATCTTTCCCGCCATTCCATTATGCAAAGTTATGGCTCAGATTTTGTTCTTGAGTGTGTGTTATAATTGGGCCATTGTTTGTCAACAAGGGATAATTCTAAACACTGATATTAAAAAATGAGTATTTTTCTAAGAAAGAGGTCAGAGAGGTAGGTTTAATTGACTTGATGGGGAAAGGCTTAAATGCAATCATCCGGGGCCATTGGAAAAACAACATCTTGAACTTCTGAGTTAGCAGGCTGCATGCCTCATTCTCACAAAAAAATTCCCTTTAAAAAGAAGACATATCACATTCCTTTTTGCATGCTATCCTCTTTCTGTCAACTCAGCACACTCTCCACCCCACCCCCTTTAACAAGACTGCTTCTAACCGTTTCCTCCGGGGGCCATGTTGGAATGTTTCAAGTTTTGTACTCTTTCAAACTGCAGGACGTGATATTCAATGGAAATGCATAACTTCCTGAAGTTTCAGCTATAATTCTTTAATAACATAACCATTAAGGCAGGGAGAGGGGTGGAGTGTGGGGTGAGCTGCGTATGAGCTAGCAGAAACAAATAAACAGGCTTTAATATTCAGCTTTAAATAAATTTACTGAACTGGTCTGTATGAGAATAGTGCCAAAATAATTAATTTGTGCCTGGCCTTCTCATTTGTCAGTGAGAGCAGGTTGCTGTGCTCTAAGATTCTGTAAAACCTTAAAAGAATCGGCTCATCGTCACTTTAAAGCTTAGGGCTCCTCCTGTTTCTTCCCCTGTGAAAGCTGAGGCCTAATTTCCTCTGGCCCAGCCAGAGGCTTGGTTTGGGCTGGCCTCAGAAGCCTCATTCTGAGAATTGCTTTGGCACCAAGGGAAAGCCTTGTCCCACCTCATATCCTGTAGCATTTTTTGCCTGTTAATCTTCAGAGGAAACTAAAATGTTTAGTTGCTATTTGATAGCAAGGATTGGGGATTTCAAGTTCCCACGTTTTAATCCCACTTAGGCACTAGGAGTCATTCCTTGATCTCCACAGTTGATGACAAGTCCTGAGGGCCACTGCAGTTGAGGGAACCCTCTCCTGAGCACAATAAGATAAGAAAAGGTTTCCCCAAACCTGAAAATTAAAAAAACACACAATAATAAGATGAACTCTGTAAAACAAATAAAACTTTGGGCAGTCTACATACCCAAGCAGACCCATTTGCAAATTGGCAAACAAGACCTCCCTACACCCAGGTCTAGGAATGATAAAACAATGATAATGATTAAGAAAATACTAAAGGGTACTTCTCCTAGACTTGAAAACTCTTGACCTTTAAGAATGGAAATTTATTAAAAAGAACAGTAATAGATGAGGAAGTGAGAAAGATAAAACTTGTTTTGGAGCTTAATAAAATGTTGATAGGTTAAGTCAGGAGAAAGAGTAATTATTCTGTTTTTTGTTTGTTTGATTGTTTGTTTTAAGGTTGTTATCAAACGTTCTCAGCCTTTGGGCATCTGAAATTCTCTCAATGTCTAGCACAGATGGTAATGGTCCCATTATGTATAAATGTGTATAAGAGCTGGCAGAATGCTACAATGTAAGAAGGAATGGGCTGCACAGTACTATACAACTGTGAAGAGGAATGAGGACTATCTCTACCTATTTAACACTAAGGAGTGATCTCCAGGTTCTGTTTTGTTGAGTGAAAAAAAAGTAAGGTGGAGAAAATGAGTATAGTTTTCCACTGTGTATGTAAGAAATGGGAGGATGAAATGTCTATAGAAATGAGTACATTTATAAACGTGTGTATATGTGTGTGTGCACGTATGTGTGCATGCATGTGAACACATGTGTGTATGTGTAAACCAGTGGCGGCTTTGCCCCCCCACCAGAGGATATTTGGCAATATCTAGAAACATTTTTAGCTGTCACAACTGAGGGGTGGGTGGTTGTTACTGACATCTAGTGGGTAGAGGCAAGGGAGGTTGCTAAACACCCTCCAATGCTCAGGATGGCCCCCCACAAAAAAAGAATTATCTGGTTCAAAATGTCATTAATATGTGGGTTAAGAAACCCTGGTGTAAACATATATATGTATTTGTGTGCATGACTTTTCTTTTTTAAAAAGTCAAAAGTTAGCCCATGAAATGAAAGGAAATAGATTACCTATAGGGAGGGGATGAAAATAAGGTAGAGGGAACAGGAATAGACACAAGACTTATTTGATTACAAATTGTTTTGAAATCTGACTCTGAAACCATGTAAATATTTTACATAATTACCAACAAAATTACACTTTAAAAACCAAACCCTAAAATTCTCAAGCAAAATTAAACACATGAATCTGTGTTTTGACTAGGTAGCATAACCACACAAAAAGGAATAAAGTGACTTTAAAACACAGATGTTGTCTGTAAACCTAAGGACAAAAAAACCTGCAAAAAAATTAATCTTAAACTGCTTTCAGTTGAATTTTTATGGTTGTCTTGGTACTTTAACATTGTTTTGCATATATTTTTCTAAGACTGATTTGCATATATTTTGAGATAAAACAAATGAGTAATTATTTGGCACCATCAGATTTTGGCATGGAATAAAGAGATACAGATACAATGGAGAAGTTAAGTAAAAATCCTTTAGTTTTGAAATTGAACTGGAAAAATTAGTATAGAACCATGGTTTATAAAAATTCTTTATTCTCTAGCTCTGTCCAATGAACAGGTCAAAAAACAATAACTAACACAGTAGAAATGAACACCTTAGTACCTAGACTGTGGTCTCTAAATACCATTTTCAGGGAGAAATAACTGACTGATTACAGGTCTGAAGAAAAAAATATATACGAGATAAGCCTGAACTTCTTGTCTTAAGAGAAAGCATGAAAGTTATCAAAGCTATTAGTGTCATGTTAAAAGGACTCAAAAGCCAATTTTAAGAGGCTCCCCCTGTCCAATCATGGTACAATTAGAACACCAATAAGAATTAACCATTACAATGGAATGAAACACTATCAAACATGTTTAAATTCATGAGCTCATACTGGTTTTATAAACCTCATTAGTCACCCCTGGCAAACTAAAGAACTAAATAATTATTTTGAAAACTAATAAATAAAGAGGAAAATCAAGTGTTTCTCCTGTTTTTCTATATGAAACCAAGTAGTTGAAGAAGGGAAATTTCTCTTTGTAGCTGTAGATAGTAAATTAAGAAAGTAAGATAGAATTAGAATATTGCTTCTCCTAATGAATTAATGTATCCAAGGACTAAATATCAATGGCTGCTTACATCACAAACAGAGAGAGAAGGACATATGCCTACTGACGGAAGAACATGCTACCACATATGAAGTATCCTTACCAAAAAAAATTGAATCTGAATCCTCTAGATCTCACTACCAGTTATAGGAAATGCATAATACAAAAGAGTGACACAATGGGTATGAGATCAGCAAAGTCTGAACTGTGGGAAAACCTTCAAAATATAAATTGCAAGGGGAAAAATGATGTGCAGAGAAACCTATATATGTTTTGAAAATTGAGAAGACATCAGTTAGCTGAAATACATTGTCCTTAGTCAGACCTGATTCAGCAACAACAAAACAAACTAAAAAATAAAAAAGATTATAGTTAATTGGAGAAATTTGAACACTGGCAGATATTTTATGATATTAAAGAATTATTTTTAAGTTTTGATTGATAGTCTTTTTTTTAAAAAAAAAAAAAAAAGTTCTATTTTAGAAATACATACTAAAATGTTTATGAATGAAAGGTTATGATAATCCAGAAGGAAGGGATGAGTACAGATGAAACAAGATTGGTCAAGAAATGATAACCATTGAAAAAGGTTGATGGGTATATGGGGATTCATTATACTAGCTTCTCTTTCATCATATAAAATTTGAAATTTTCTAAGATGAAATGTTTTTTCAAACTTAAAAATGAATAAAAATAAAAGAAGGAATGGATATTTTCCTTAATTTCTTGACATAAAAACATTTTACAGCAATCTTTATGGTGAAAATATGATTGCAAGAAACATGCTTTGAGAAATGTTACACGCCTCATCCCCCTCACTTCTATCCAATCCTGTAAAGAATCTCACTGGGAAGTTCTCTTCCTTTCCCCACTACAGGCAAATGCCCATTAGAAGTGGGATCATCTCATTCTGATGGATGCAACAAAAAAAGATAAGAATACCAACTACGCCTCACTGAACACTCTCTATGTATCAGGGCTTTTACATATATTGTTTTAATAATCTTTAAAACAAGGAGGACACTATCAACTTCATCTCACAGATGAAGAAAGAGAGGCTTGTGGAGGCGGAGGCACTTGCTCATGGCCACAGAGATAATAAGCATTTCATTTAGGATTTCCACACAGGTCTTTCAGACTCCATAGGCTTTGCTCTGTCTACTGCACCATAACAACTCCCGATTGTGCCGCTCAGGCTAAACTTCTCCCATCCCCAAATCCACCAAAACTATTTCATGACTTTCTATATCAATGGTCGTCAAACTTTATTGTGGGGAAGCGGCTGTGGCTCAATAAGTAGGGCTCCCGTTTGCCATATGGGAGGCCCCGGGTTCGGTTCCCGGGGCCTCCTGGTGAAGGCAGGCCCGCCAGCACGGCGTGGTTAGCTGACCGAGCGAGCACAAGCAGCAAGGGGGGGATAAATGAATAAATAAATAAAATCTTTAAAAAAAAAAAAAAAAAAAACTTTATTGTGCATTGGAGTCACCTGGGAAATTTGTTTAAAATGCAGATTCCTATGCTTGCCCCAAGAGATTTAGATTCCATATGTGTAGGAAAGTGTTCCAAGAATCTGCAATAAACAGATGATTTTGATGCAGATGGTTTAGAAACAAAGCATTGAGAAACACTTCCCAGCCCCATCACAATATTAAACTTCAAATGTATTATAACATGATCCTAGATGCTTTGGTTTCCTGGGAAATATGCTCCCTTAAATGAATAAACAGTCAACTGCTTCAGAAAGTCTCTGTGCCCCTGTTCTCCTTTCTTCCAAAATAAAATAATAATAATAGTACTAAAAGGTGCACTAGAACCAATGTTCTGAGAAGCATACCATGCCAACATTTACAGGTCATTTTTTGGAGAGGCCTCAATGAGTTAAATTTAAAATTATGGAATCTTAAGGCTGTAATTTACCATTAAGATTTCCCAAGGAAGCGGCTGTGGCTCAATCAGTAGGGCTCCTGTTTACCATATGGGAGGCCCCGGGTTCGGTTCCCGGGGCCTCCTGGTGAAGGCAGGCCCGCCCGCACGGCGTGGTTAGCTGACCCAGCGAGCACAAGCAGCAAGGGGGGGATAAATGAATAAATAAATAAAATCTTTAAAAAAAAAAAAAAAAAAAGATTTCCCAGTCTAATCCTTTCAGTTCAGCACAGATGAATAAGACACAGTCCTTCCTTTGGAAATTTAATCTACAGGCAGTGATTGACATGTAAACAAATAAATACTATGTAGCATAGATATATATATATTATATATATATGAATTTCACAGAAGAAGGGGCCTGATTTTCTCTAGGTAATAATAAGGAAAGGCTACTCTGTGATCATGACACCTGAACAGGGCTTTGAAGTTAGCTACACAGAGGAGGGGGAATTTCTGTGTTGAGCCCACAAGCAAGGGCCTCCAGAGGCGAGTGGTCTGTCTGTGGTCACACTGCTATCTTGTATAGGGCAGCTTAAAGGCAGAGAGCTCAGTTGTTTAGAGACGTACAACATCAAGTCCTGGAGTGACTAAAAACTCACCTGTGCCCCTTCAAGACTTCTGCAGCCTCCCCCAGGGACTCCAGCCTTACAGCACACAACTCTTCCCCCAATATGATTCATTATTGCTCAGAATTTATCAACCATGAAAATGAGTTCAACCCATTGAGCTTTCACCACTTCAGTTTGGCACTTCATGCTTTTCCATCCTCAAATGTTGTCTCCCATTCCATCTGGCTGTGGCAAGACTCCTTCAAGAACCAGACATCTCTAAAATTAGGCATTGACTGAGATTTATGCTGATTCACTTGATTTAGTCCAGACTTGTCAATTTCCCTGGAAGGAAGTAGATCATTCCATAAATTACTGCAGCCTTTAACCAACCAAACTATTTTTACAGGGTGGTCCACATCAAATGCAATTAAATCTGAATTGGTGCCTTGATAACTCTGCCTTCTCTCCTTTCTTGTTCGCTGATTTCCCCGAGTGTGTTGAGTTTGTCATACATTAAGTTCGTCTCTGGAGAATTTCTAAGAGCAATGGAACTTTTCATTTCAGGAGGTTTGAAAACAAAATCTTGGAACACCACTCCTTAACATGCATCCTGGTGTAGTGTGTCACCCTGATCCAGTCTCCAGAAAATGTGCTGCACTAACTAGTTCAGATGCCCATTCTCTGAGCCAAGATCCGAGTCAACAAAGGCTAAATAGCTAAGGCAGACCTTAACATCTCCATCAGTTTCAACAATTCTGGCTTGCACACAAACTGTTGAGCCCTGTGCTACCAGACTCTTCCATAGCCATTGGACTCCATGCCTGCCTTGAATTAAGCCAGCCTCGATTTCCCACCTCTCTGCCATTCTTCCCTGAACAGGTGGAAATGGGACTATGAAAAAGGATGCTTTAAACTGTGTCAGGCCTTGAAATCCTTGTCCTCTTCCTCTCCATCCTTCATTCTAAATGTCAGAATAATCCAGGCTATAATCTAATGAGAGAGGATGTGTTTCACTAGAGACCACAATCCATCCAAACAGGTCAGTGAAGGAGAGCAAAGACCATTGGGTCTCTCTCTCTCTTTGACCGAAAACCTGAGAATCTCCCACCAAATTGAAGCCTGCTTAGGTGCTGCTGCATTCCTGCTCATGCAACACATTGGCCAGAGACCTGGAATCATGTTTTCTCCATAAATCCCATCAGAGTCCTATTTGCCACTTGCTGCCCTGACCACTATCACTTCCCCACTTGGCCACCTAAGTCCTGTCCCCCATGTCTTCTCCACATAGAGAGCCTTCTGTACCACATCACTCTCTTGCCATCTGCCACTAACTTAGTATGAATTAATAAAGACACCCTTCTCAAGATACTTTATTGCCATCTATCAGAAAAAGGTGGTAATAGCTATATAAATCTATGACGAATGAAGCCTGAGTGGTTCCCCCTGGAGTTGTACGATTTGCCATCTACAAAACCTATAAACGGTCCTTTCCTCAATTTCAGCAGAAGCATGAGCTCATACTGAATGAGGCAGCCTAGCAGATTCCAGCTCTTTTGTGATTTGAGTCTCAGAAACCCTCAGGTCAGATGGGATTGGTTTTATACCTCCTACTTCCCATAACTGAAAGTTCAAGGTCCTATCCCTTAGTTCTTCTCCATGGAGACTACCGGTATTTTGAGTGGAACAATTCTTTATTGTATGGGACCATCCTATGCACTGAAGAACATTTAACACCCCAGCCTCCAGGCACCAAATGCCAGGGGCCTCCTCCTGTCAGTGTGGAAACCAAGAGCACCCCTCCCACATTTCCAAATGTGCACTAAGATGGTGCATACACTAAACTCTGCACCCCCAGTTGAGGAACACATGATGATCTGTTTTGCATCTGTCTTCATCTCTAGACTGGGCTGCTCAGGAGGGCAGGCACCTTACCGTGCACAAATCTGCATTCCCAGTGCCTGTCACCAGAGTACCAATCATCTGACCTGAACTGAAAAAGGGCCCTGAAGGATAGACCAGGGAGGAGTAGCTCATCCTGGCACACACTTGCACATATGGTAACTCTAGTTCTCCCCCACCTTAACCTGCTGGGAGAAAGCCTATGTCAGCCCCTGAAACATAGGAGAGCATCTGTTTGTGCCTACCAGTGTACTTATCACCTACAAAGAGAAGTTGGTCACTGGAGGCTGCTCAGCCCATCTGATTCTCTTAATAATTAGTAGCAGGTTGTCTTTCCCTTATGCCTGGAGAACGGGATTGCAAGTGCCTCCTGCCTGGGAAGGGGGAAAAAAGGTAAAACATGTGCTGGCAAATAGAAATATTGAGTCACTCAAAAAAAAAATACAGTTGGGGGGAGGTGCTGGATCAGGATTTCTGCCTTAGATTCTACTGCAATCATTTTTCAAAGCACTACAATATTTATTATCTCAAAACTTACATTAAATAGGTAGGCACAACAGGGTTGGCTGACTACTCATCAGCTAACTGCCCCAGGTTTTGTTTGGATACCCAGCCTTCAGGAGAGATAACCCTATTCCCAGCCCAGGTGTAAATCTAAGGCAAAGGCTGACCAAGTCCAGGCCAGGACCAAATTCATCCTGCCACCTGTTTTTGCCTGGCCTGTGCACTAAGAATAGATTTTCCATTTTTAAATGGTTGTGTTTTAAATGATTGTATCAGTACCTACATATTATCCTGGGGTTGCCTTTTGGCCCAGAAAGCCCAAAATATGTACTATCTGGTGTCCTTTAAGAAAAAGTTTGTTCTAAGCCGATTATCTCCATCCGATTTCCCTTGTGTCAATTCTAGCCAGTCAGATAAGAGGGAAGTTCTTCTGGGGGTTTATGGGAAAGGCTTACTTGCTCTTAAGGAGGAGTAACTAGGCGTGAAGGCTGAAACTGGGATGGCCACCTTACAGCACAAGGCAAGCTGGCCTGAGCACAAGGCTGCCTCACTGAGGATGCCGAGCACAAAGGTGAGCTCAGTCCCATGACATCATGGAGCTGTAGAATTAACCAATCCTGGAGCCACTCTCTCTCGAGGCTTCTGGTTATGGGAAACAACGAATTACCTTAATGTTTAAGATGCATGGTCAGAGTTCTTGTTACCTGCAGCTAAACACAACTTGATGGATTTAGCTGGAAAGCAAAAAGTCATAGAGGTTTCATTTCTTCATCATCATCCCCAGGGAGTCACGAAAAGAGAAGGAACCAGAAGACCGTTCTGTTTGAACTGAGAAGACTTAAGTTTCTAACAGGGAGACAAAGTGTGGTTTTAACGAATGGGCTAAGGGTAGCTAAGCAGATTCAGCTGATTTAGGTCGAGTTCGCGCTTTGAGGGAGTTGTTTCACAACAAATGATGGCTGCATCCACCTTCCTTGCATTTATTTTATTTTATGTTAAGTCTCCAAGGGACCAAATCATGGATATTTTCCCAAGAAAAGGAGTCATAAAAATACCAAACTCTACTCATGCAAACAGGAGGAAAGCCACAGCCCCGACCCTGCCACACCGTTGTGTGTTTTTTCCATTATTAGAACAAACGATTCAACTTCACTAGCTACTGATGCTTGAATTGTCTAACAGACACAATTTTCTTGGTCCCTTACACTACTCAGAGAGCTGTTTTCATGCTACAAAATCATATATTTACTAGGGTATTAACCCTCACTGCAGCCTCCCTAGTGGTTTTGTAATAAAGTTTACTGTTCCCGATTCACAGATGAATCAGAAGACTTTCCCCAGACTGTACAAAGAGCAGCTCACTGAGGCCAAGCAGTTATTGGGTCGCTCAAGCCAAAGCTGCCTCTTTATGGCCAGGTTCCTCAGATAATTGCCTTCTGCCTTCCCGCAGGCTTGTAGAGACCTCACCATGTCGTTTGGGGGTATCATGGTAACTCCTCTCTGCCTGAGGTCTTCCAAGTGTAGATCTAAGCTCCTCACACAGACCCTCATTCCTTTTAGGGATTTTTGACTGATTTTTGGACATTTTTCAAAGCCAGGAACTAATGGGACACCAAAAAAAATTTTTACAATCAACCCACTTATATGCTTTGGCTTTTGTTTTTGTTTTCCAATTATCTTAAAATGCTGTACTTGTAATTTTGAACTGTGTTAGAATTTAGTCTATTCTTTAAAAATTATGGACTCCCCCCCACCCCACCCCCCCAAAATTTATGGATCCAGCAGCACAGAATCACAGATACCAGAATGGGAAGAGTCTTCTGACTCAAATCCCCATTCTATATTAATCCTGTCCAATTACTTCATCTCTGCTTCAGCACCTCCAGAGCATTTGGACAAACATCTTTCTTCCTGTACCTTTTACCCACAGGTTGTAGTTCTGCCCGCAGCGCCTCCCTGAACAAATATATTTCCTCTTTCACAAGACAGTCCCACAGATATTTTAAGACTGTTACCTCATAACCCAGAATTTTCTCTTCCCCATACTAAACACCCACAGTTCCCTCAGCTTCAAAAGTGAAGAGCCTGGGGCTCTAATCTGCTCGTGGGTCTGACCAGTGTTCTCCAGATGTAGACTACAAGAAATAATAGCAACTTAACTGACCATTAATATCCCAAACTCCTCCCAAACCCATGAGTTCTGTACATGTCCATTGAATAGCACCTCTTATGGCCTTATTTCCTCTGACATTTTCAAAGGTACAAGCTTAATTGTGTTCCCATGACTCTATTTATTTGGGTCTATTCTTCCTAGAGAATCCTTGCATCTCAAAAATCAGAATGAGATCACTTTGGCATATCAAGGAGCCAGTTTTATTTCTAAGATCATTAACAAAGGGGTTGTTTTGATGCAGGCCAATTTTGTCTACAATTAACATCCAGCATCTAATTTCAGAAGCATGCTAAATGCAATCACCTCCATTTTAAAATAACTAAATATTCTCCTAATATGTGTGAACACCTTAAAGGTGAGTTTAAAATTTCTAGATGGCAAAGAGACCAATTTGAATCAACACAGAATAGGTGATAATACTGCTTTAATCCAAAAACAGTCCCTGTAACCAAGAGTCATTGAAGGCACAGACCTTTGATGATGATCACCAACCAATAATTAAACAATCTACAGTAATTTTTTGAGGAATTTTTATGGGCAAGGCAACATAGTAACTTGGATTAGAGGCAAAATATAAGCAAGTGTGACATAAGCCTACCTTGGAGTTTACCATTTAGTTGTGGGGCTAAGGCACACCTCAGCAATACTAGACAACACCTACTGAGTGCTAATACATGGCAAAGAAAATTAGTGTAGGAGTTTTGCAAAAGAGGAAGCGAGCTAATGTAAGGGCCCTTGGACATGCTAGCTGTGCTCCAGCCATTATTGCCTACAGGCCTTCCAGCAGCCTTGACTTGGGTATCCCTGGTCCATTCAGTGATGAGGGAAGTGAATAAATGCAGGATGGTGCTACATACTCTCAGTCACCTTTTCTTAGAATGGGAGTGGGAAAGATCCCAAAACAAAACTGCAGGATTTGTGTAACTCAAACATCTGATCAGGGGAGAAGGCAAGGATTGAGTGGGTGTGGCACGGAAGGGCCTGGGTGGGCAGATGGCTCCAGGGTAGAAAGCGCCCTGGAGGAGATGACCTCCTGGAGGAGAGGACAGCTGTCACCTAGCCCAGTGGGGAGGTCAGAGCAGGCCAGGTGGGGCCTTTCGCGCTCCCACTCCATTCTTGGCCCCCTTAGGTACCAGAACTGGAGTGAAGAGCAGCCTTAGCATTCTAGGTCAGTCCTTCTTTTTGGAGCCCTTCATGTTCGCACCGTTGTTCTGGAATGTTCAAGAGTGTGCCTGTGATCCCCTTGAAGCCTCCTGCTCAGGCTAGGACCAAGCTCAGACTTCTGATTCTCAGCCTGTTTGTTCTCTTTCCACCAAACCTCACCTCCCATAAAACCGGGTTTCTCCTCAGCATTTCCCATCTCCGCCACCCCCATTCTTTCAATTTCTCATAGAAAGGAGGGGCTGGAGGCACCCTGCAATCAATAGCATTTTATATAAAAGTCTGTTAAACTGCCATGACACGGAACTCACATGGGAAGGGAAATAAGCATTGTGCATAAGTAGCTATAAATAAAAGCCCCCAACTAGTGAAAGTTTCTAGATCTCCTTTTTATTTAAATGTTCCTCATTTATATGCAACCAATTCACAAAAGCCCACACACCAATCTGTAACGCACCTGGTATTGTGAGAAATTGCCAGTTTGGTAGTGTCGATTTTTCCCCCCACAATAAAAACTGCAAAAAATCATGTCCTCAGGGCACATCAGTCCCCTTCCTTTTTTTAAAAAAAAATAAATCCCTCAAAAAGGTAGATTTATAAAATACACCAAACAAAATGGATTCTATTTATTCCCAAGTATTCTAGGAACGCTCATCCAGGAACATTTTTAGAGAGTGGGTATTTCTAATATCACTCTCTGGCTTGGCCTTGTCCTTTCCTTCTACCTAGAGATGCTATTAGGACTGGAATTTGAAAGGGCAGAGAATGAGTGAAATAAGTTCCCATTCTCACTCAAGTCTGGAATTTTGGGCTGGCTCATAGTATCACAGAAAGAGGTTAATTCTGTCAGGGGAGCTGTGGGGCTCCCCCGGGGGACTCTGTGACTCAGAACAACTCAGCTGGGGGAAAGGGATCTGTTTCTCCCAAGGTGGCTGCACACAACTTTGAGCGTGAACTTCCATGAAGAAGGAGAATGCATCTCCTACCCCCTCCTGTTCAGAGGAGCTGAGCTCCTCTGTTCTGTGAAAGGAACACAGAGAGAGCTGAGTCAGCTTACCAAGGTAAAAATAGCTAAGTGGACAGCTTGAGTGGAACTTAGCAGTTCAGCTGTTTTTTCTATTATCAACTGCACAAGAGAGTTTATCAAGGACTGCAAAGTTAGAAGCCATTGTAAAACCAAGGGTCTGTGTAAAAACCGCCGATCTGAAATGGGAAGTAGTAGGGAGCTCACCCAGATTGGAAATAGGCAGCTGCTTCACCAGCTCCTCCTTGAACAGCTGCCTGGGGAAGGACAGTCAACGGGAAGCCTCGTATAATTTGGGGATGCAGCGGAGAACACTCACTGTCAGCAGGATGCCCACAGATCACCTCGGAGCAGGAAAGGCGTGGGCTTCCCATCACTGTGAGCCAGCATTCCAACGTTCAGCTTCTTTTGTTGTTTTGTTTCTAGGTATTGGGGCTGGGGATTGAAACTCAGACCTCGTATGTGGCTTCCCTGAGTTGATTTTGTTGTTTGTTTGCTTGTTGCTTGTTTTTTTCTGTTTTGTTTTGTTTTGTTTTTAGGAGGCACCAGGAACCAAACCTGGGACCTCCCATGTGGGAAGCAGGTGCTCAACTGCTTGAGCCACATCTGCTTCCCCAATGTTCAGTTTTAATTTCTGGCTAGGCCAAGGTGCATTTGCAGGTCAAGTTCTTTTAGGTGGTACAAGTCTGGGACCTTTTTCAGGAAAGAGACCAATTTCTGTTTGATTCATACACCTGTTTGGACACCTATTGAATTTCATCTGGGGCTTTCAGCCTGCCTCACCACCAGCAAGTTGAAAGACCTTCCCAGAGTGGGTGACTGGAGAAATGTAGAGGTTTCTAGAAGCTCTGCTGCCTCTGAAGGTCCTTCTGGTGCTTTAAAAAATCATACCCTACACTCAGTTTCACTGGCTTTTAAAAGAGTCAGTTTAGGGATCTGCTAGGGAAGAGGAGAAAGAGTACTTTGGAGTTTAAGAAAATCTATATTATATCCAATACATACATACACATGCAGGCACACACACACACTCCTTTTTTAAAGAGAGAACAAGAAATGGTTTGAGAGTAGCAAACACTTCGCCCATCCTTAATCATTATTAGCAGAATCTGTCATGTTGACAAATAGGCCCCACGAAGGGCAGACCAGCAAGCACAGACGGTTGTTCACCCCCCGCTCCCCCCAGATGCAAGTTGTGGAATGCGGGAGGCCTCCACAGTGCACACATGTGACCTAAAAATACCATGCCTGCCCCATCTCTGTGGGGATCCACTTCGAAGGCAGCAGGGGCCTGAGACCTGGGCCCTGCCCAGGGGAGGGGCAGGGGCCTTGGCCTGCACCTGGGCTAATTACCCCCGAACCTGGAACCGGCAGCTGCTGGGTGCCCGCTCTCCATTTGCCAGCCTGTTGCAAGGCAGTCATTCTAACTTTAGAACTGCTCTCCAAACTTTGATCTCCAGTGCTGCTTGGCTTTAGGCAAAACATACACTTGAGAGCTGCAACATGTTCTTTAAATTTTATTCCCCTGGCAGTTTTAGAATAAGGGACAGGAATTATTTTCAAATGAGAATCTTTGACTGCATAACACAGGCTTCCAATATTAAGCAGAAACACATGGCGGTTCTTTATTATTAAATTTCCCTTGAAAAACAATGGTTTAAATTATGGGGTGGGGCGGGGCGATGAGAGGCAGGCAGTTTGATAAAACTTTGAAAGGTGGAACCTAAAGTTTAAAACAAAAAAATAGTTCTACTGTTGTTTTTTTTATTTCAAATACCATTATGGTTTGTTTGTTTGTTTTCTAGCCCTGACATTATTAATACCTTTTAACACAGATGTTTATAAAAATGAATGCTTGGGGCTTGAAATATAATGACAACTTTTAAAGCTGAGCAACTGGTCCTAGAGGGCTTCCTTAAGTATGGAGTAAAATTCGGCCTACCTGTTTAAAGCATTTCCCCAAAAAGCATGGTTTTAAGAAAAGAATGAAAAAGGTAGAATTTAACTGTATCACAATTTGTACCTGATCCTGTGCAGCAGATAGAGAGAATAGCAAGGCGTGCCAGCAAGGTTGCCGCAGCTTCCAAGGCATGTCAGCCACAATTAGGGCCGTGGGCATCTTTTATCATCAAGACAAATCAATACACAACTCTCCTGGTCTCCCCCAGCCATTCCCGGAAAGGGATTTGGGCAAGAAGATGCTCTTGGAAACCTCACTGTCCCAGACCTCCCAGGCACTAGGTTAATACTTTCTTGCCTTCAAGGACTAAATCAATTACTGCCTTCTTCATGAAGCTTTTCTGATCACCTCATTTAAAAGTTTCCTCATGTTCGTCAGCCTGCATCTGTATCGTGCAGATCACTGGTTTGGAACTTATTCTTGCCCTGCTGGATGTGGTTAGTGATCTTACAGAATGTGTGTCTCTTCTCTTCCCAGCTCCCTTATAAGATCTGCAACAGTAAGAACCAGCTCTTTTCAGGTTTCGTGACCCCACTGGGCCTAACTCAGTGCCCTGCACAGATTGGCTTGGTTCCTGTGCCATGTAATGCAGGGGATAGTGCAGTACTCAGGACCAACAAGAAGTCATCTTCTAGCATCACCCAGAGGATGCCCTGGGGAACAAACGCAATGAAAAGAAACAAACTACTTTCACTCCCCCTTGCCGCTCATGCCTGGAGAGAGCCCGGTGGTGCCCTCTGGTGGTGCCCTCTGGTGGTGGTTGGGCAGTCGCTGGGCTGACTGGCGAGGCAGTGGATACCACTGCAGAGCTCAGAGATGACGGAGCAGCTGTCCCCCAGCCTAAGGCTGGAAGGATGCACTTTATGACTTCCGTCAGCTCTCAAATCCCTGGTCCCCCTTAGAGCCCTGGCCTGCTTCTAAGCTCCTCTGACTAAAGGGATCATTTCTGTGCAGTGTATTGTTGGATCCTGATGGCCTTTACCCCACCCCACCCCCACCCCATCATCTTTGCAACATTCTTGAAACAGAATTACTACCAGTTGTAGGAAAACAAGAACATCATTCACCAAACTTTGTTTATGTAACTGAATTCCAGCTTGGAATGATTTCCTTCTCAGTTATAAAAAACTTCCCTTCATCTTCCAAAGAGCCAACCCAATGGGCTGGGTCAACCTTCGGCTGGAGAGCTCTGCTGGATCCTGTGTAGAGGAGAGAACTTTGCCCTGGGCAATGTGGAAGGAACAGGTGGTGTCTGTGGCTTAGGGCTTTGTGGCTCAAAGTGTGGTCCAGGAGCCAGCGTCATCACCTGTGAGCTTTCGTAGAAACGCAGAATCTCAGTTTCCACTCCAGACCCACAGATTTCGAATCTGCATTTTAACAGGATCCCCAGAGTTTCGTATCTGCATTACTACTGATCAGAAGCATCCTGTGAAAGCTCCCTCCCCACCAAACAGCCTCTCCCACCAATCCCTTACTGCTGCCCCAAATGCTAATTGGCTTATCCGTGCTTTCTTCACTTTGAAATTGCAAATCCACTCAAAAAGGGACAATTTATTAAGGCCTATCAGCCACTCATACTGAGAGGCCAAGATGAACTCCTCTGTCTTTTTCTATGAGGATGCTTTTTCAAAGTGAGGAAAAGAATCAGATGCTCTGCACACCTTGAGACAGTCACAAAGGTGAGCCTCCTGGTTCTGGAAACGCTGGAGGATTGCGGCTCCTTCCCTGGGGCCGAAGGGACCCAGATGTGGGGCACAGAATCCCTACCTAGTCTGACTTGCAACAGTTTAAAAAGAATGTCCCTAAATGGGTGAGCACATCCAGGAGGGCCTGAGAGCCGGAGAACAGAGTCAGGGAGCCACTGATGATGAAAGCAAAAGGGGCAGGTTGAAGGGGCGTGTGGGACAGCTCAGAGTAAAGGCCAGAGGCGAGGACCAGCGGCTCCCCTCTGGGTCTTATGGGGAGGTGGGTTGCATAGTCCTGTGCGATGAAAGCGATCACCTTCACGCTGATATCTACGTCCACTACCCAGTGCGGCTGCAGGGCCCCGGGCCCTCTTGTAAGTTCCTCCTGTCATCTTGGATATTTCCAAGACCCCAGGTGCTATCTCAGATACATGGAAGAGTCAGGCTGCTTCTTGCCCCTCTCTGGGGTGCAGCTCCCTGTCCACCCGCCCACACCCAGACACTGGTGTCCTCATGGCCTAACAGCAGCGCCCTAGACTGCTTCTAAGAAGAAAAGGGAGCGTCAAGTGCCCCACATGCATTCCTCTGCTATGATTCCCAGAGCGTGCAGAGCTGGGAGAGACTGCCCTCCTCCCCTTGCATCCTTAGCCCCACTGCAGAGTCTGCTTCTAGGGACTCTGCAGTGTCCTTGTGTAATTTGATTTGTGACTCCCAGTCCTACCCAGCCAGGTCACCCCATGTGCCAGTATATGTCTACACCCTGATCTCAGAGATGGTCCCATAAGGATGAGGCCAGAATGGGGGGCGGGAAAGACAGACTTCAAAATAGGGACAGGGGATGGCTGCGGGGATGCCCCTGGACACCCTCTTCCTGCAGGGCCAAATCTCACCACTCACCATTGCAATATCCTGTGCTGTAGTTAGTTTGCTAATTCATCAAGTTTAAAATAAACTTCCACGGACATCAGCCTGAGGGGACTGTGACAGTTCCACCCACTTTCGCTTATTCTTTTATTCAACTTCTAGAACACAGTTTGATATATAACAGGCAATAAATATTGGTGAATGAGTGAATGAATGAATGAATGAATGAATGAATGAATGAATTTAGCACACATGTATTGAGTGCCTGATTATCGTGTGCAAGTCTTTGTCCTAGACACTAGAATGCAGCAGCGAATCAGAATCAGTCCCAGCCTTGATAGAGGAGCCAGGAAAGTAAGCACATAAGAACCAGGCCGTGTGATGAGCAACGCAAGCCGGGTGCTGTGGGAGCACGTGGGAGGGCCTGGGAAAGGACCCCCATCATGGGGGAGGGGAGGGAAGGGGAGCTTGTAGATGGCCAAGGGCACATACTGAGTGGCAGGGGTTGGAAGTGCCTGCGAAGGGGAGCTCTTCTTCTGATTCTTAAGCATCTCCCTGGGGCAATGACTAAATTCTGTGGTCCCCAGCTCTAAGTCCTGGGGCTGGGATGTTCCTCCAGTCCAGGAATACCTCAAGTCCACTGTCAGCAGCTGACAGTCACTAATACAAAAGGTGGACAAAAGAAATATGGAACCGTAGTGTAAGCAGAAGGGGCTGAAGGGGGCTGGGGAGAAAAGAAAGGAAGCTACTGTAGTCCAGATATGAGTCTACATTTTGAACATGGGGAGGAAGGGAACAGGCAGATTAAAAAGTGAAAAATGACAGTTTACAAAGAAAGCCTAATCACGGAGAATGAGTAAGAGATGAAGCGAAGCAGCTTTGATAACAAAATCAGGGGAATTAGGCAGTTATCTGCCAAAATCTACTGCTTCTGGGAGAAGCTCAAGGGCCATCTACGTTGTTATAAAGGAAATAAGACTGAGTTTGGTTGGGATTTCCCTGGGTAACAGGATAAAAAATTGAGACACTGTTCACTCGATTCCAAGGTCTCTTGCAACCTGGCTGTGAGCTGGAGGGAATTGTGTTGCGGTACACATTTATGTTTGAATACAAGCCAGCACATATTCTGCCGGCACAGAGCTCTTTGATGCTCAGGAAAAAAAAGTTACTGCTTTTATATATTCTTTCATCCTAAATCTGAGGCACTTAATAAAAACTCAAGGTTGGCAAAGGCCTGGCATGAGGCAAGGCTATGTGTGTATGTGCACATGCGTGAGTTTTCAAGAGAAATATACATCTTTGCTGTGGTGGGGGATGGGCCAGTTTTTCCATAAATGGATAAAAGGAATTTTCTGTAGTTTGCCGCATTTCTGTTTCATGTGTCACATTTTGACTTGCATAGTCCCCGAGCCTCTACTTTTCCTTTGGCATTTTTTCCTAACCAGTCCTCACCCCAGCCCACATGCCACATCCATCAAAGCTTTCAATAGGTTTGGTTTCTGTTCCCATAAACTAGATCAGGTGGCAGTGGTGGTTAGCTGAGTTGGGCATCTCTACTCCCCACCCCCTACTTCCCAAGCTGTCTCATGTCACCAAATTGCAAATCATCCCAAACAGAAAATAAAAGCCAGGCAGACTAAGGCCATTTGGAATGAGAGCACTTAGGGATGGATAAATACAGGTTTAGAGGTTTCCCCTAGAAGATTTGAAACTTTGAAGTCAGAAATCCATGGCCAGCTTTCCAAAGGAAAAGCAACAGGTGTGCCTAGGTGTGCAGGTGAGCCCTCAGACAGCTGGGTCTGCGAATGCAAGTGCTTGTGTAGGTGCAGTGGCTTTTCTGGCCACATGTCCTGAGAAGACAGGGCATGCAGAACAGGGAACGAGACTGTGAGTCCGATTACACAGGCCCATTCAGCTATCCTCACCTCATTTATCTCCAGGTATGCAGAGCAAAGCCACAGGTCGAGAGCAAGAACATAGCAGATGGGACTTTCCAAAAAGAACCTGCTTTCTGCTCCAAAGCATTCATAAACATGGGTAAAATGCAACCAGTGGATTTTTGGCCATATAGGTGATCTCAAAAACCAAGAGAGTGAAGCCACTAGGACCCATGTTGAGAGATCTCGAAGACAAGCAGGAGCTGGAGTTGGAGCTGAGCAGGCTCTGGGTGTTACCAGCAGGGGAAATAGGCGCTCAAGGCATTCCGCTGACCTCTAATCTTGGCATGCATCTGGCCTTGGTCTGCCCACCCTTTCTCCTCTCCATATTCTTTCCCATTGATCTCATTCAGTCCCATGCTTTCACATACCATTTATGTACTAATGTCTCCCAACTCTAAATCCCCACCCAGACCTCTGTCCTGAGCTCCAAACTAAAAATCCTATAGGCTGTTCATCCTCTTGGGTGTCTAATAGAGTTCCCAAACCTAATAAGTCCAAACCTGAATTTCTGATTTCCCATTGTACCCCCAAATCCTATGACTGTCTTACTCTTCCCCATCTCAGAAACTAACCCTAGCATTTACCCAGGTGTTCTGGCCAAACATCCCACATCCAATCCACCAGCAAGTTCTGTCACTCTTCACCTCAAAATAAATCTCATTACTATTTGCCACTGTATCCCCTGCTGCCAGCCTTATTCAAGGCACCCAGTCTCGCTCTTGGATGACTGCAATATCCTCCTCAAGCTCATCTCTTTTTTAGAAAATATAAATCTCTTGCACAAAAATTTCTGCTGCTGCCCCTTTACAATTAAAAGGAAACCCAAAGTCTTACAATGGCTCACAAAACCTTATAAGACCTGGCCCCACTTTGCGACTCCAATCTCATCTCCCATCACTCCTGTCTAGCCCATTCCAGCCACACTAGCCCTCCGGCTGTTCTTCAAAATACCCCACCTTGCTCCTTCCTTGGGATCTTTATGTTTTGCGCCTGTTCACATGAAAAGGCCTTCCCCAAATTTTTCACATTGTTCATTCCTCTCCTGCATTCAGAACTCTCTATTCACATGCTACCTCCTCTGAGAAGACCTTCCTGACCACAGAATCTAAAGTAGACCAACCACCACCTCCCCCACTGCCCGCATCACCCCCTCTTCCCTTATCTTGCTTTATTTTTCTTCATAATGTTTGTATTGGATATATATATATATATATATATATATTTTTTTTTTTTTTTTTTTTTTTTCCCTGTCCAGCTTATTTTAGCATTTTGCTCAGTTTAGGAAATTTCAAAACTCCCCATGGCAGAAACCAGTGTTCAATTGTTTCCCTCCAAAATTCACATCTGCCTGGAAACCTTAAAATGTTACCTTATTTGAAAATAGGATCTTTGCAAATGCAATTAGTTAAGGAACTCAAGATGCAATCATCCTAGATTTAGGGTGGGTCCTAAATCCAATATTTGATGTCTTCATAAAAGAAAGGAGAGGAAAATTTGGGCACAGACTCACAGCGAAGAAGGCCATGGAATGGTGGAGGCAGAGATCAAAGTGATGCACCCTCAAGCCAAAGGACACTGTATTAGTCAGTGTTCTCCAGAGAAACAGAACTGATAGGATATATGTATGTACATATTAAGGAGCTGGCTCATGCCAACTGTGGAGATTGGCAAGTCTGAATTCTGTATGGCAAGCTGCAAATTGACGGCAAGGAAGGTGAAGTTGAATTCCCAAGGAGAAGTTGACTGGCTCAAGCAGCGGCAAAAATTCTTCTTTCTGATTTTTGAAACTCTCAACTCTGGTTTTCAAGACCTTCAATTCATTGGATGAGGAGGCTGCCCTAATTGCTGAGGACAATCTCCTTTGTTGATTGTAGATGCAATCAACCATAGATGCAAATCTACCTACAAAATACAGTAACAACCAGGCCAGAGCTTGCTTAATCAAACAACTAGACACATGAAATCAACCATCATAGACACCAAGGATTGCTGGCAACAACCAGAAGCTGAATGAGGCAAAGAAAGATTCTTCCTTAGAGGGAACACAGCCCTGCTGACAGCTTAGTTTTGGACTTCTAGCTTCCATAACTGTGAGAGAATAAATTTCTGTTGCTTTAAGCAACCAAGTTTGTGGTGAGCCCTAGGAAACTAGTATAGCCAGAAACTCATTTCACTAGGTGCTTGGTAATCAGGGCACAAGCAGGAAGCCCCTAAGGGAAGTATGGAACTGAGTATTTTGAGGGGTGTCACTTCCAGCTGTTCATTTCCTTTCAGCCCAAGCTCCAGACATCAAAGAGCAGAACACAAGCCAAACTGGTTATATCCTGTTCAAATTCTTGACCCACAGAGTCCATGAGCATAATAAATGGCTGGTGTTTGACACTATAAAGCTGGGGTCGTTTGTTACACGGCAATAATAACTGGAACAAAAACCAAAATGATTTCTGTCTGATGTGGGAGCTTGGGTAAGATGGAGGGAGGAGACGTATAGAACCATGAGTTGGTCAGAAAGGCATTGGATTCGTTCAAATACCTGGATCTCATATTCCCCAGAGCTGCATCATACACGCACAAACACAAGGTCCTTAAGGGTATAATGAAAATCTCTCAGAATCCTGAAAATTTGGAAAAATATTTCAAAACTCTTTGTACAGTTTGGATAAAAGAAACCTCAGTGTCCTTGTAATAATGATGAACACAAACACGGACATTGCACCAAGCATTTCCATAGTCACAGTTTCATGTAACCCCCTCAATAACTCTGAAAGGCAGGTATTCCCACGAAATACTACAAACGAGGTCTTGAGAGTATAAAAACCTCAATTCCTGCTTTGAACCCCAAAGAGACTTGAAGCCGCACGTTCTGACAGTCCATCTTCCAGATGTCTCTAATGACAGCACTGTAAAATGAGGAGGCTGGAGAATCAAGTGATCTCAACAACCCCCTTTCATGATATTTTCAGGCTACTACCAACAGCAATTTTGCCTCAGAGGCAGCTCAGGGTAGTTACCAACGTGGGAGAAAAGTGTTAGGGTGCCTGTGAAGCCCACAATCGGAAGTTCAGAGAAGCAGGTCATAAATTATTTTTAAAAGAACAAAGGCCAGACAAGGGGCCCTTTTGAGAGTGGCCTGCCATCTTATTCCTGCAGCCTGGGCTGAATTTGTCCTGAATTTCATGCTTTGGGGCAGAAATTCATACCAGAAAAGAAGTTCCTTGCTGTATTTTAAGCACAGTTGGATAGAGCCGAGAATTTCTTCCAATTTAAATTAAATGACCCCCTAAGCTGATATACTATGAAGGATATAAACCAGCTAACTTCAGTAAATCCTGATAGGGCATCTAGAACGTGCTGAGGACCCCAAAGAACCTGCTGATATCACTGGAATGAAAGAAACTGGCGGCCTTTGCACCTGGCACAATTTACATCTATAAGCTAGTGAGAAAGGTTGTCATGTCCATGGAAGGCTCAGAATAATCCATACTGGAGCAGTAATTTGGCAGCCTTGCAAGGATATGACAAAGACCTGTCAGATTTCATGAAAATGTAAAACTTCAGTAGAACTAACCTTCAACAACCCAGAAATCCAGATGTGTAAACTGTATAGGTTCATACCTTTTCCAGACTACAAGCAAAAGATCATCTAGTCTCACTGCCTTATTACACAGATGAGGAAACTTAGGTTCAGGATGATTAAGGGACTTTTCAGTGAGGTACCAGCTCACGCTGGGGTAAAGCTCAGTCTTCAGAGGCAGAGAGGCACACACTCTACCACTTACTAGTTGCATGGTCTATGGCAAAAGAATTCCTCTCCCTGAGCATCAGTTTGTTTTCCCACTGAAGAATGGAGATGCTAATGGTTCTGGTCTCCTATTTTTGTTTCAAAGAATGAAATAACAGATGTAAAGTACCTGGTGTGGAGTCAATCATGTTTAGTGGCTGTTATTATTTCCCTGGGTCAACAAATCCTGCCTGAGCCAAGATTAAAGCCCACCTCTCAGGGCTTTCAGGCTGGTACTCATACCATGCCACTGCCTCGATGAGAAGGGCATTTTCCACGTGCATCCCTGGGTCTACAGACCAGCACCTCATAAATTCGTAAAATATAAGTGAGCAGTTAGGCATTGCTTATGGATTCCAAAAATAGATACTGGATTATGTTTGTAAACTGGTCTGTACCTGGGCATGATTAAATTATGATTAGGGCTTTGATTAGGCCACGTCAGTAGGATGTTGATTCCAGCCCCCCTTGGTGGGTGGGGACTCACAGAGAAAACTATATGGCAGGGAAGAGAGTTGGAGTCTTGGATGCTGGAGCCCAGGAAGTAAGGACGCAGAGGAGCAGAGAGAGGCCTCGATTAGACACGGCAGAGTCCCCGGGAAGAGAGACAGAGCCATTTGCCTGATAGTCTACAGTTGCCTTGTGGAGAGAGCAGAGCAGCTGAGCCCAGAGAGAAACAGAGCCCCGGAAAGAGAGGAACCCAGGAAGCCTGAACCCTAGCAGGCTTCGGCTGCCATCTTGCCCACAACACATGGCAACCGACTGGTGAGGGAAGTAACTTATGCTTTATGGCCTGGTAACTGTAAGCTTCTACCCCAAATAAATATCCTTTATAAAAACCAACCGATTTCTGGTATTTTGCATCAGCACCCCTTTGGCTGACTAATACAATAAATAATCCAATAACTTTCTCTTTTTTTCTGAATAAATGAAGTTTGGCAAGCCATCCCACACCCCCACACCTAATCCATAAAACCATAGGCAGTTTCCTTTGGGACCAACATAGTCTGGCTAATTAAAATGAATTTTGTGTTAATGAAAGATTATTTTTAAATAGCCCTGGAAGTGTTTAGACACTGTCATAACATCAGCCGGTGGATCACTAATTTGCAAATTTTACTAAAGAGCTTGCCAATCGAAACCCCTCTAGACACTCTCAAACACGCTGTCAGTGAGAGCTGATAGACCACATGGTAAAGACATGATCACATTAAAGCGGCACAAGACTTCTCCTGGAAGGGCTGAGGGAGAGAGACGAGGACACGTCCTCGAAGGGGTGCCATTGAGTCAACCCAGCCAGATTGTCAGAGAAGAAAAGAAAAATCTTTGGGTTTTATTTCACCCTATTTTCCAAAACAAACAGTGGAACTTCTAAAAAAGTCTGCAGGTAATTATCATCCTGCAAAATTGTTTCTGTGTTTCTCTTGGGGAGACAAGCCAAGAGACTTATCTTGTCTCTGGACTAAACTGAAGTTCACCAAGACACAAATCAGCCTGCAGGCTGGAACCCAGGGTCCTGTGGGGGCAGTTTGCACTCCTCCAGGGATTTTCAGAAGGGGCAGCAGTAGTGAGTAGACTGACTCTGGGAAGTCACCCCATTAACAGCCACAGTGAACTCCTGTAAAAGTCAGCTTTACAAGCTCTGCCCAGCAGTTGGTCATTAGGGGGAAATTTCCAGATTTGGAAAGTAAGGTAGTGTGACTCAGCATGTATTTAAATACAGAGATTCATAAACATAACCCTAGTTGCTAACATTTATTAAGTCCTTACCATTTGTGTTGTGTCATTTAATCAGTGAATTGTCACTTTCAGATTGGTGCTACTATTATCCTCAAAGGAGAGATAAGAATAATCAGGCTTAGAGATGTTGTAGAATTTATCCGAGTACACAAGTAGCTATGCTGCAATGCTGGGATTCAAACCCTGTCTTTTCTGGCTCCAGGACCTGGCAGTTAACTCCACAGTGTGTCTGCCCTCATCCCTGAGATTCGTGGTCTATCCACACACCGGTCCACTGGAGAGCAAGGTCTTTTCTGAGATCCATGTGTCATATTTCTCCATCCACCAAGGTATTTGGAAATGCATCAAGTTGCACAAGGGTAGTTATATATGCAGTTACTGCACATAGACCTATTATACCAGAACTGTGTAGTAAAACCTTATTAAGAATCCAGACATAAAATAGGTGATTATTTGTGGAGAACACTAAATTAAAATGGGTTTATTAAACAGCCTGGTGAGTAAATAGGATGGCATTGGTGTTCCAATAACTACAGCTGTATAAACGAATTACCGTAAAGCATGCGGCATAAAACAGCCACTTACTTTGCTCATGAATTCTGCTGGTCAGGAATTGGACAGGACACAGTGGAGACAACTTGTCCCTGACCCACGATAGCTGGGCCCTCGCCCGGGAGACTTGAAGCTGAGAGCTGGAATAGCCTGCAAGTTCCCTCGTGTTTCTGGTCGTTGGTTTTCGCTGGGGGCTTCCGTTCCCCTCCACGTGGGCATCTCCATGTGGTCTCTCCATGCAACTGGCTCCCAGGATGGCAGCTGGGTTCTTAGAGTGAGAAAACCAGCGGGGAGCAGCATATCTTATTTTAGGGGCAAGTCTTAAAGCCTAGCCTTGAAAAGTGCACAGCATTATTTCCACCACATTCTCTTCATCAGAAGCAAGCCACTAAAGCCAGCCCATGTTGGACGGGAGGGGAATCAGGTCTGGAAGAGAAGGTACTGGAAAGGTCGCTGTGCTAAGTTTAAGAAAGTGAACTATATCACAAGTGGGAATATTTATCATATTTAAAAGAACAACTGACTTAAGCACATGCTCTAACAACAGATTAGAAGCATCCATTTACCTGTGAGCATTCTTATTCTCTAAAGCAAACATATAAACACCATGCTAAATATAAAGTATTTTTATCTTTTTTATTTTTAAAAACAATCCCTCAATGTAGGCTACCTGAAAACAGTTGGTTAAATAACCATGCTAGGTTTGAAAGAAATAAAAATATAGTTTTCTTTGAATATTATATTACAATGCATTTTAGAAATTTAAATCAGCTTTTCCTCTCTATGAATTTCCTGTGTGTGTATGAAGACTTTGGGCTACAAAGACTATGATGGATCAAATTGTTCCTTCCACAGCTCTTGGTTGGACAACAATAATCTAAATCATCTTGATATTTTTGTTTTATCTATTAAAATTATAAGCTGCAGAAAAATGTGGCCTAATACAAATGAAATAGAGTTACCACCTTCTATTAGATCCACAGACAGGCAGTGTTGACCGTTTAGTTTCAAAATATTTGGGGATTTTCCAGAGAACTTGACCGACCTGAATACTCTTTAAATTTTTTGAAACTTGTTTTATGGCACAGAATATGATAAATGCTCTATGTGCCCTTGAGAAGAATTTGGATTCTGATGTTATTGAGTAGCATGTTCTATAAATGTCAATTAAGTCCCATTGGTATCCTTCCCAATTTTCTACTAGTTCTATCAGTTATTGAGAGATAAGTATTGAAATCTCCAACTCTAATCATGGGTTTAATTTTCCTTGCAATGTTAACAGTTTTTGCTTCCTGCATTTTGCAACTCTGTTATCAGGAGCATGGAGATTTAGGATTGCTCTGCCCTCCTGGTGAACTGACCCCTTTATCTTTATGAAATGATCTTCTTTATCCCTGATGATATTCTTTATTATGAAATCTACTTTGTCTAATGTAGCTATACCAATTTTTTTAGTTAGCAGTATGTTTATCTATTTTAAGAAACTTTAAACCTATTTGTGCAATATATACTTGGGTCTTTTTAAATCCAATCTGACAATGTTTATCTTTTAATTGGGGCTTGGGGACCTTTTAAATTTAATGAGATTATCGATACTGTTAAGTTTGAGTCTTGCCATTTATTTTTTGTTTTCCCCACTTTTCTTCATTCCCTTTTCCTTTTTTTGCCTTCTTTGGGGTTAATTGGTTATTTTTTATGGTTCATTTTATCTCCTCTGTTAGTTTAATGGCTATAACTCTTTTTTGTTGTTGTTATTTTAGTGGTTGCTTTAGGGTTTACATTATACACATTTAACTTATCACAGTCTACCTTCAAGTAATAGTATATCGCTTTATGTAGGGTATAAGAACATTCCACAGCATATTTCCATTTCTCCATTCCCAGCCTCTGTGCTGCTGCCATATATTTTACTTTTATATATGTTATAACCTGTATATTAAATGGTTATTTCAGTTTAAATAGTCAATTATCTTTTAAAGAGGTTTAAATATTAAGAAAATAAATGTTTGTATTTACCCATGTAGTCCTTTTGTTTATTCTGAGATTTCTAAACCTCCTTACTGTTGACCTTCTTTGCTGTGAGGGGCTGCCTTATGCATTGTAGGATGTTGAGCAGCACCTCTGACCTCTGACCATTAGGTGCCAATAACACCCCCTCCCCAGGGGGCAAAATCTTCCCCCGTTGAGAACCACTGGTGTATATCCATATTTCCATCTGGTATCATTTTCTTCTTCTTGAAAGACTTCCTTTAAGATTTTGTGTAGTGTGAGTATGCTAATGACAAATTCTTTCAGCTTTTGGATATCTGAAAAGGTCTTTATTTCACCTTCAGTTTTTGAGATATATTTCCATTGAGTGAAGAATAGTAGGCTGACAGTTTTGTTCTTTCAGCATTTTAAAGATGTATCTCTGCTGCCTTCTCCCTTGCATTGCTTCCTATGAGAAATCTTCTGTCATCCTTATCTTGGTTCCTCTGTACAGAACATGTGTTTTTTCCTCTGGCTGCTTTTAAGATTTTCTCTTTATCACTGGTTTTGAGCAAATTGGTTATGATGTGCCTTGGTGTCATTTTCTTCATGTTTTTTGTGCTTATGTTTCATTCATAATGGTATGAATCATAATCAACAAACAGGAGTACAAGAATATCAAAGTTTGCTACTTTTTAAACTTGAGTTAAACCTAACTTAGAAAATAACACCAAAGTATCAAATATTTTTATATCCATATTATAAGAATTTTGTTAGCTACTTATCTTCATCTCTGATACTATACCCACATTTTAAAAAGACTGGCATTAATTTTTAGATAATTTATTTTTTCCATTTTGTATGGATAAAAATCTTTGTTGGTTCTTGTATTAACTCAAAGGAAAATGTGTTTCTCTTCAAGATTAAAAAATGTTTTAATATTTTTATTAAAAAAATGTCTGGAATTGAAAAAATGATTTATGTTCACTAATTTTAATGTTGCAAAAAATATCAAAGTTTACTACTTTTTAAACTTGAATTAAACATAGCTTAGAGCCAACCCCTCCCAAATACACTGTGGGGAATTCAATCACAGTCTTTTTTTTCCCTTCACCAGTGGAGGGAGGATGTTCCCTGGGCATTACACAGAGCCAGGGCAAGGTAAGTCCTCTTCCATCATGGATTCTTGGCACCTAGTTGCCATGGTGATATCCAGGATTCTTATTCAGATCCATTGCTGCCACTAATCCATGCCTGGGACATGGCCATCTTCAGGCAGCCAGAACTCTGTACCTGAGCACCATCTACTGAGGTTTGTTCCTCTCTCCTGAAGCACTGCACAGAGTTATGACTTTTTTCACTCAGGGGACTCTCTTCTTCCCAACTCTCAGAAGCAATCCTCCTTCTCCCTTTCCATCTTCCAGACATCCAGCACAATCTGTTCAATAAATTTGGTTTTATCTTTTTTTTTTTTTTTAAGAAAAACAAACAGGAAAACCAAATAACTTCCAACTGATTCTGCTTTCCACCCTGCAAAAATCCCCAAAGCAAAGAAATGTCAATAACCTGGCTACTTGATTGAAAAGGGGAGAGTTCAGAATGCAAAAATCTCAAAGATTACCCTACTAATTGCATACATGATAATATAAAGTAGCAAATGATATACTGCATATTAATCAAGTGATATGAGAACAGTTAAGACAGAGTAATGTATAGAGGAGGCAATAATTGAGCCAGATCTTAAAGGATAAGGAAGAGCATGCAAGGCCTAAAATAGAGCATTCCATGGAGAGGTGCAGCTTGTGCAAAGGCCCTAAATTGTGGGATGTTCTGGGAACAAACAGAAAAAGTAGAGAGCTTTGTGGAGGTGTATGCAGAAGAGAAGAAGTAAAGGATAGGAGAGTAACAGAAGAAGGAGCTGGAAAAATTAGTCAATAACTAATTGTAAAGGGCTTTATATGTTAAACTAATGCTCAGATGTGATGCTGTGGAGAGCAGGCAGT
The DNA here is from genome assembly GCA_026826555.1 of Tolypeutes matacus. Lineage (NCBI taxonomy): Eukaryota > Metazoa > Chordata > Mammalia > Cingulata > Chlamyphoridae > Tolypeutes > Tolypeutes matacus. The sequence continues at coordinate 23,140,355 of JAKSZT010054215.1, read as the reverse complement.
CAGTAGAATTCTTTTAGACCCCTGAATGACATGAACAGCTCTATTTTCTTTGTATTATTTTACAGTTATAAAAGTAATAGAATATAGCAATTATAGCAAAAAGAAAACTGTACCAATTTTCTATGGCTGCAAAAACTACTACCATAAACATAGTTGCTTAAAACAGTACATTTCACCACTGTTATTCAACATTGTTCTGGAAGTGCTATTCAGAGCAATTAGGCAAGAAAAAGAAATAAAAGCTGTCCAAAAAGGAAAGGAAGAAGTAAAACTGTCCCTATTTGCAGATGGCTTGATTCTATATAGAGAGAATCCTGAAAAGAAATCCACAGCAAAGATACTAGGGCTAATAAACAAATTCAGAAAGGGTACAAGATCAACATGCAAAAATCGGTGGTGTTCCTATACAGTAGTAATGAACAGTCTGAAGAGCAAATCAAGGGGGAAAGGTCCATTTAAAATAGCAAATACAAGTTGGCTAAATATTCACTATATTAGAAACCATGCATGTGTCCCCAGACCTAGTTTTTCTCCCTAGGTCTGGTTTTTGGAATGCTGATGATAAACTAAGCCTGATTTATTATACGACCATCCTGTATGAGAAAAGACTGTAACTTTGGGTATCTTTGGTCAATCTTAAGAGATATAGCAGGGGGACGGATGTGGCTCAGGTGGTTGGGCGTCCATCTACCATATGGAGGGACCTGGGTTCGATCCCCGGGACCTCCTGGTAAAAATTTTAAAAAAGAAAAATATAGAAGGCATGTGGGCCACCAGGCCCCAAACGTGGGTGCACCACCAGGCCCCGCAGGCCATGCAGCATGATGATGACATAACAGGAGAGTGACACAAGGGGAGGCCAAGATGAAACGCACCGAAAAACCAGGAACTAAGGTGGCACAGGTGGTAATAGGATGGCTCTCTCCCACATCGGAGGTTCTGAGGATCGAATCCCAGTGAATACAGGAGGAAAAGGATGAAAAGAGAGGGCAGGAAATGGACACAGAGTTGCCCAGCAAATGGACACAAAAACAGCAAAAATGGGGGGGGGGTGAAATGGATAAAAGTAAATAAATAAATAAATAAATCCTTTAAAAAATGTATAGGGGAGGAAGATACAGACTACAGTTGGTAGTAATACTTTGACGATGCTCTTTTATGATTTGTTGACAAATGTCTCACAACAATGCAGGGTGTTTGTGTGTGTGGGGGGGGAGTGATATGTGGGAGCCCTGTATGATGTTATGCATGTTTGTTTTGTAAGTTCAAGATATTTACTGAACACTTATAGTTTATGGATGTTCATGTATGAATGATATACTTCAATAAATTGTCTTAAAAATTAGCAACTACAAGAATCAAATATTTAGGAATAAATTTAACTAAGAATGTAAAGGACTTGTACACGTAAAATGACAAAACATCGCTGAAAGAAATTAAAGAAGACCTAAATAAATGGAGGAACATTTCTTGTTCATGGAACAGAAGACAAAATATTGTTAAGATGTCAATTTTACACAAAGTGATATACAGATTCAACATAATTCCAATCAAAATTCCAACAAAATTCTTTGCAGAAAAGGAAAAGCCAATCATCAAATTCATATGGAAGGCTAAGAGGCTCTAAATAACCAAAACCATCTTGAAAAATTACAATGTTGTAGGACTCACACTTCCTGATTTTAAAATTTATTACAAACGTACAGTACTCAAAATAATGTGGTAATAGTACAAGGACAGACATACAGACCAATGAAATTGAATTGAGAGTTCAAGAAATAAACTCTTACAGCTTTGGCCAATAGATCTTTGATAAGGGTGCCAAGTCCATTCAGTGGGGAAGTCATAGTCTCTACAACAAATGGTACTGGGAGAACTGGATAATAATATGCAAAAAAATGAAAGTGGACCCCTACCTCACACCATATACAAAAATTAACTTGAAATGGATAAAAGACTTAAATATAAGAACTAAAATTATACAACTCCCAAAAGAAAACATAGGAAAACATCTTCAGGACCTGGTGTTAGGCAGTGGTTTCCCAGACTTTGTACCAAAAGCCTGAGAAGCAAAAGGAAAAATAGATAAATAGGACTTCAGCAAAATTTAAAATGTTTGTACACCAAAGGACTTTAGCAAGAAAGTAAAAATACAGCCTATAGAATGGGAGAAAATATTTGGAAACCACATACTTAATAAGGGTTTTTAATGTATAATATATAAAGAAATTCTACAAATCAACAACAAAGAAATACAACATAATTAAAATAAAAGAAAAAAAGACTTGGATAGATATTTCTCCAAAGATTTAGAAATGGTCAATCAATACATGAAAAGATGCTCAACATCATTAGCCATCAGGGAACTACAAATCAAAACCACAATAAGATGTCACATCCACTAGAATGGCTACTATTAAAAAACAAACAAACAAACAAAAAACAACAGAAAATAACAAGTGTTGGAGAGGATATGGAGAAATAAGAACATTCTTACATTGTTGGTAGGAATGTAAAATGATGCAGCCACAGTGGAAAAGAGTTTGTCGATTCCTCAGAAAGTTAAATATAGAATTACCATATACAAGAAAGAGAGAGAGAGAGAGAGAGAAGAAGGAAGGAAGGAGGGAGGGAGGGAGGGAGGAAGGAAGGAAGGAAG